>CAMZMU010000071.1:28888054-30088054 GCA_947311845.1 Poa pratensis | reverse complement strand
CTGGAATGGTTTTCAGTACTTCTGGTCTGTATTACAATATTTTTCTATCACAAAAGTGACCTACCAAATAATAATCAGGTGGTTTCTACAGTAACAGTACGAACTAAGAACCAACCTAAAAATAACTTGGTTATGCACCAATCTTTACTATTAAAGGGAAGTTGGTGAATGCCTGGTGGTGTCACACTTGTAACTAATTACAGAAAAATGCCCAGCGCATTCGTTTGCCATGCCCAGTCACCCCATGAAAATCAGAACAATCCTTCAACTTCTCTCACACGCTGTTAAAAAATTAAGGACCTCGGTTGTCACACTCTACCCACCAAAGAGGGGATGTCTAGTTAAAATCTCCCAATTAAATATCAGTAACAACCTTATCTAGATCACCCAACAAACACGGATCTCACGCTAAATAATGTATTAATAACCTTACCTAGTTAATCTAACAAAAATGCATCTCACGCTAACTAACATTGTGGTGTGGTGTGCCCACCCTTTTTTACATTTTTTGTGCGCTACCAGCTTTTGCTTGCTTTTTCATTGCCAAACAGCATCGAGCATAACAACCAATCTATCAATCCCCACTCATCTCCTTCAAGCGAGAAGAATTAAGGCTTCTTTAAGGTGTGCCCATGGTTGCTTCCTTAGTCAGAAGTAGCAAATGCAGCAGTTGGATTTGGCCAGAGTTGAGTTTGTGGTTGCACACATATCGAGAGGACAATATCATTTTACTGAAAGATTATGGCTTGCCGGCGGAGCAGCTACTGCCCAGCACAGCGATCATAAATGCCAGATTAAATTATGCACAACCACATAGCAAATCTTAGGCAGGGCGGTCACAGAAAGATTGAGAGGAGAAGGGAGGTACGTGGTATATCTTTTAGATCTGCAGGCAACACACGACAATTAGCTAACTGAGGACTAAAGGACCAATTGCAAACATATAGCAGCCACTCTGTTTCCGCAGAATCTAATGGTACTTTAGGACTCAGGTTCAAGCTCAAAGAATTAAGAAAAGGAGAAAAAATACTGCTCCAAGAAAAGAAATATTACACATATAATTTTCTTATTATTTTCTGAAAAAATCGACTTCTTCAATTCGAGAAGTTGACCAAATAATACATATTAAATTCAGATATATAGTATTGGTAATTAAAAGCGCATTTAAAGAAACATGTAATCTGAAGATTCAGTAAAAGATATGCTAAATACTTACATGTGCTTCTCAGCTAAGTATAATGCTTCCATCCCAGCGCAGCACACAGGTATGGATTCAGGCAATTTTTCCTTTGAAGTACTAGCACATCTGTGCTGAGACATGTTAGAAGCTGGCATTCTTATTTAAACAGTCAAACATCAGTAGGTCTGAGAAAGAAAGAAATAACTCACTCTGAACTGTCTTTTGATCAAAGGGCATGTGTATTGTTGTAGAATCCACATATTATACTGGACCACGAATGTTTAATACTTGGTAAGATCTTGAAAACTTACCAGGTTAACTAATTGCTCCCCAGTGCTCTTGAGTTTAATACTCTGCTTCCATTTTTTCTTCCTTGAGCCAGTATGTCTTTTCTACTCATTCAGACTCATCAGCCTTTTCTTGCAAGACTTGCATGGACATAATATCCTGCCAGCAACAACAATAACTCAAATACCAATAGTGGTGCAAACACACATAAGGAAATCAATGCACTACCAGCTCTGGAATGGTTTTCAGTACTTCTGGTCTGTATTACAATATTTTTCTATCACAAAAGTGACCTACCAAATAATAATCAGGTGGTTTCTACAGTAACAGTACGAACTAAGAACCAACCTAAAAATAACTTGGTTATGCACCAATCTTTACTATTAAAGGGAAGTTGGTGAATGCCTGGTGGTGTCACACTTGTAACTAATTACAGAAAAATGCCCAGCGCATTCGTTTGCCATGCCCAGTCACCCCATGAAAATCAGAACAATCCTTCAACTTCTCTCACACGCTGTTAAAAAATTAAGGACCTCGGTTGTCACACTCTACCCACCAAAGAGGGGATGTCTAGTTAAAATCTCCCAATTAAATATCAGTAACAACCTTATCTAGATCACCCAACAAACACGGATCTCACGCTAAATAATGTATTAATAACCTTACCTAGTTAATCTAACAAAAATGCATCTCACGCTAACTAACATTGTGGTGTGGTGTGCCCACCCTTTTTTACATTTTTTGTGCGCTACCAGCTTTTGCTTGCTTTTTCATTGCCAAACAGCATCGAGCATAACAACCAATCTATCAATCCCCACTCATCTCCTTCAAGCGAGAAGAATTAAGGCTTCTTTAAGGTGTGCCCATGGTTGCTTCCTTAGTCAGAAGTAGCAAATGCAGCAGTTGGATTTGGCCAGAGTTGAGTTTGTGGTTGCACACATATCGAGAGGACAATATCATTTTACTGAAAGATTATGGCTTGCCGGCGGAGCAGCTACTGCCCAGCACAGCGATCATAAATGCCAGATTAAATTATGCACAACCACATAGCAAATCTTAGGCAGGGCGGTCACAGAAAGATTGAGAGGAGAAGGGAGGTACGTGGTATATCTTTTAGATCTGCAGGCAACACACGACAATTAGCTAACTGAGGACTAAAGGCCAATTGCAAACATATAGCAGCCACTCTGTTTCCGCAGAATCTAATGGTACTTTAGGACTCAGGTTCAAGCTCAAAGAATTAAGAAAAGGAGAAAAAATACTGCTCCAAGAAAAGAAATATTACACATATAATTTTCTTATTATTTTCTGAAAAAATCGACTTCTTCAATTCGAGAAGTTGACCAAATAATACATATTAAATTCAGATATATAGTATTGGTAATTAAAAGCGCATTTAAAGAAACATGTAATCTGAAGATTCAGTAAAAGATATGCTAAATACTTACATGTGCTTCTCAGCTAAGTATAATGCTTCCATCCCAGCGCAGCACACAGGTATGGATTCAGGCAATTTTTCCTTTGAAGTACTAGCACATCTGTGCTGAGACATGTTAGAAGCTGGCATTCTTATTTAAACAGTCAAACATCAGTAGGTCTGAGAAAGAAAGAAATAACTCACTCTGAACTGTTCGGCGTGCTCATTTGTTCAACTGCCAATGTTTTCTTGCGTTTTGACTTACAATCAGGACAGAAATACTCCGCATTTTCTAAATCCTACAAAACAATGCACTGTCTGTGAATTCTATGCATGGAAGCATTGCATATGCATCAAACATTGGGAAGCTAAAATGTCACCACCAAACAAAAATAAACAAACAACCTCCAGGTCGTGGCATGTCCGATCGCATTCTAGATGAACCCAAATCTGGCACTCATGACAACACACCTGCCAAAAAGTGTATTGCAGGTCAGTGCCTATAACAATCAAGAGAAGATAATCTATAACATCACCAAAGCACGTATCCTTCTAGGCTTGGTAGAAGAAATTCAGTTGTCCATTCATTTAGAATCAAACTACAGAAATCAAAACCGCACTTGATGCTTTACTTGAGCCAATCTTGTGAGAGAAATATACACAACAATTTTGGAACATGATTTGGAGTGAGAAGTCTGTCAAATTACACTACATATAAGCTGTCAGATTAGATTGAACCTTGACTACACATATGTGGGCATAGACCACATAAATAACTACACATAATCTGTCAAATTGCATAGCACAAATCGGAGAGCACAAATTGGATCGCTTATTACCTCTGGGCATCCTCCTCGGCAGTGTGGTCGTTGTCCCATCCGACGCCGGCGGTCATCGCGACATCGGATGTTACAGCTAGTAGGAGGTGAGCAGAGGCGGTGGTTGAGCACGGCGGAGCAGGCGAGGTCGAGCGGCCGGAGCAGGGGAAGGTCGAGCATGGCGGGTGGAAGCCGAGCACGGGAGCGACCGGCGGCGACCCCGGAAGGACACGGCCGTGGGCGACCATGGCAGGAGGGAGACGTGGAGGAGCATGGCAGGGACGGCCCCCACTACGACGCGGGCGGCCGGGGCTGGAGGTGGCGCGGGCCCGGGGCTGGAAGCGGCGCCGGCGGCCGGAGGTGGTGCGGCGGTGGCGCAATCGCCGGCGGTCGTCGGCATCCTCTCCATGCCTCCGGAGGAGAGGCGGCGATGCGGAAGTGGTGGCGGCGCGGCGGCCATTCCTGCTTGCTCGGGAAAGAGACGGGTGGGAAATGAGAGCGACTGGGATTTAGGGTTAGGGTTCGGCTTATGTATAAAAGGACCGAATCGCAATTCTCGGCAAACTCAGGTTTTTTTTTGCAAAAAGACCGGCGAGTACTGTTCAACACTGTAGCATCTACAGTAGACCGCTCGCTCACAGCTCGCGATTTCGCTTGTCTTTCATATACTTAGTTAAATAGGTGGGCAGCTATCAGTCGCACATTTTTTAAACTTAAGTTTGCAGAGAATTTTCTAACATGTGTAGTACCAAACTTTTATCAGATAAAAAAATAACGGCTATGATAGTCAACTTAGGAGACAAATAGACAACCCACATTGACACTAAAAATTATTCAAAGCCCAATGCCTCTTCGTCACTCCCGCCACCACCTACCGATTCATTTAGATCCCCTCGGCTTATGTGGAAGGACGGCTTTGTGCCCATGGTGCTTTCAAATTGTTAGAAGATAATGAGTTTCAAAGGTGGAGGAATCTATATATGGGCACTAGCAGCCACATCAAGTTGGAAGTACTATATTAGTGGTCGTGAGGTTAGTCTTGGAGGTTTATGTACTAGCAAGAGGTGAAAGGGCTGGGATTAGTGAAAGGGCTGGGATTAGTTTGATACATATATATTCCCTCCGTTCTAAATTAGATGACTTCCATTTGTCCATATGTTAATATATCTATACATGTAACATGTCTAGATACATCCACATGTGTATAGATAGAAGTCATCTAATTTAAAACGGAGTGAGTAAATCTTATGGTACAAAGATTGACCCTTCATTTTATTAAAAATTGATCGGCAAATAAAAATGATTTACAAGTAATTTTGATGAATCAATATATCGAGCTATCCATTGTCAAAGACGAATGAAAATAATCGAACCCAGAGACAAATACAAAACATCAAAACAAAAACATATTAGAGCTTGGCAATTGGGACATGACATACAAGGCACATGTGTTGAGGTGAGCGACCGCACAAGGCCCCAAAGATTTGGGGCCTTGGATTTTTGATTACCCTCCACGATAACTGCTAAGTTCTTGCTCGGAGGTTCTGGCCAAACATCACTCGGAAGTGTTGGACCAGTACATGTGACTACTTGACGAGGAAAACACTTAGGGCGTGTTTGGTTGCTCGCATGGTTTTTGGGCACTTTACATCCATGCCTCCCCTGGGCCTGGCCCTGGAGAAACGCGAGCTGAGCCGTGTTGTGCATGTAGTTTGGTAGCCAACAAAGTTCTAGCCAGACCCGTTCTGCTGGGTGCAGAAATTCAAGGTGCTTGTGTTTGGTTGCCCAGATTGGTGTTTACAGCCACAAACCACTGTGTTTGGTTGCCCAGTTTGTTGATGTTCCACTTACCTTGCACGCCCTAGTGGTGAGCTTACCAGCCCACTGAGGTTTAGTAGGTTCAGGGTTTAAGGATCACACAGACTTATCACTGCCACAAATACACAATGACGACGATCAGGACGAGGATGATTTATGACGTGGAAACACACGTTCGTTGGGAGACCCCAAGAGGAAGGTATGAAGTAGTGCAGCAGCAATTTTCCCCTGAAATCTACCAAGGTTATCGAACCAGTAGGAATTGGAAGAGGTTCAACACGGTGTCAGCGGCGCCGTTACGATCACTGACGTGGGCCTGCACACAACACAATCAAAGTACTTTGCCCCCAACGAAACATGAAGGTTTTAATCTCCCCGGCTTGCAGAATACAAATGATTAAACGTATAGTGTGGAAAGTAATGATGAGTGCAAAAGGAACAGCGAGGAAATAAATGTAGAGCGTGGTGAAAACGGTGTTTTTATCAGTGTGGAATAAAGGACCGGGAACCACAGTTCACTAGTGGTGTCTCTCCATAAAACAGATAAATATGTTGGGTAAACAAATTACAGCTGGGCAATTGACAAAGTGCAAATGCATGACAATGCAAGATATGATAAAAACATGTTCATTGTTAGATCTATTGGGCATTACATCAATATACATAGACCGCTTACTAGCTGCATCTATGACTAATAATCCACCCCCAGGATAGCTTTCGTGTCTCCCGTGAGTATTAAATTGCAAGCAACAGATAAAAGCATTAAGCAAAATGTGTAATATAAACAATTCATATGACATATAGACACAACAAAGTTGTTTTCTCCCTAGTGGCAACATCACATCTACAGTCTTAGTCGTTTCTGTCATCTCGAGTCCAGGCTTCTAGAGGCATGAACCCACTATCTAGTATAAATACCACTCTTGCAGTCATTATCATCTACTTGGCCAAAGCATCTACTAACAACGGAGAGCATACAGGAACATAGATAAAACATGGATATAAATAGATGAACAAACTTGATCATAACTTCACAATTCATCGGATCCCAGCAAACACAACATATAGCAATACATAAAGATAATCTTGATCATGTTAGGCAGCTCACAAGATCTAAACATGATAGCACAAGGTGGAGAGACTACCAACTAGCTACTGCTATGGACCCGTAGTCCCGTGAAGAACTACTCACACATCACTCCGGAGGCAGGCATGGTGATGAAGAGCCCTCCGGTGATGATTTCTCCTCCGGCGGGGTGCCGAAAGAACTCCAGAACCCTCACGAACTAGGGTTGACGACGACGGCGGCGACGAAACTTTTCGTGGATTTCTGATCGGGTGCTTAGGGTTTCCCAAATAGATGCAATTTATAGCCGAAGGGGCAACGTCAGAAGAGCACCAGGGGGCCCAGGCGGGGTGGCGGCGCGGGGCCACCCCTGGCCGCGCCGTGGGCCCGCCTCCCTCCTTGGGCTACCTTCTGGGCCTCTCCTTCGGGCTGTGGCTGTGAGATCCTGGCTCAGGGCTTAACAGGATTGATAGAATACTCATATCAACAAGTTGCAACTTCTTTTCCGGAAGCTCATCTGGAAGGAACTCCGAGGTTAAGCGTGCTTGGCCCGGAGCACTCCAAGGATGGGTGACCGACCAGAAACTGGTTCCCGGGTGCGCACGAGTGAGGACAATGTGCGCAGAAAAGACTAGTGTTGATCTGTGGGGCCAGTCTGGAGATCCTAGCGAGCTGCCAGGGGTGACAGGCCTGGCCCGGGGGTGGCCGGGGTGTTACAATTTGGTATCAGAGCCGACCCTCGCGGCTACACGGGCGTGTGCGGGTCAGGGCGCGGACATGTGGAGCATGTGCCGGCACTGGGCGCACAGACGTGTACCAAGAGGGGAAGTTCCTGGACTGGGGGCTGACCGACGAGGGCGTCGATCTTATAAGGGGGGAAGGATGTGAGATCCTGGCTCAGGGCTTAACAGGATTGATAGAATACTCATATCAACAAGTTGCAACTTCTTTTCCGGAAGCTCATCTGGAAGGAACTCCGAGGTTAAGCGTGCTTGGCCCGGAGCACTCCAAGGATGGGTGACCGACCGGGAACTGGTTCCCGGGTGCGCACGAGTGAGGACAAAGTGCGCATAAAAGACTAGTGTTGATCTGTGGGGCCAGTCTGGAGATCCTAGCGAGCTGCCAGGGGTGACAGGCCTGGCCCGGGGGTGGCCGGGGTGTTACAGTGGCTTCGTTCCCGTGCAGAAATAAATCAGGTAAATTGACGTGCCTTTTGGAGAATATTTCCAGAAGAGAATTTCTGAAACAAAAAGACAACAGAAAACAGGAACTGACATTGTGGCATCTTGTTAATAGGTTAGTCCCAGAAAATGCATAAAAATGATATAAAGTGTAAATAAAACATGTGGTATTTAATATATAATAGGCATGGAACATAAATTTTTTAGATACGTTTTAGACGTATCAATGATGAAGTCTTTGATGCCGCCACATGGAATCAGTCTTCCACCTTTGCCCCTAGTAGCTTTGCTTCCTCCAGCTTTGCTTGATCCAGCTATTCTTTGATGTTCGAGAGGGAGCTCTTCTTCCTGGGACATGTAGAAGGCATCCTGTGCCTCCCTTAGAGTCTCGAACCTTTCGCAGCAGTTGTTGGGGAAGTTGTACAGCTGAGCCGAGCAAGCATTCCAGGTTGTGTAGATTCCTGAAGTCTTGCCTCTAAAAACCACTTACCACTACAACAAAGAACATGAACATTAGCAAAGCATGATCAGTGAAGCAAGAACTTGCAAAGGTAGCAACACATGATGAAGTAAAGCAACATAAGCAAGCATGCATTGATCAGCACTACAAGCAGTACAAGTGTTTGCTGCCTAGCTAGTATGGTGTTAACCTACCACCACATCAAAAGAGGGTGTCGTACTACCACCGCAAGTTCGTTGTGTGAGGGGTTAGCATATGTACCACCTCAAGCACCCAAAATATACATGTCATAAGAAGTTTTTTGTCATAACTACCCAAAATATACATCATCATCATCATCTAGCATTCTTGCACCACCGCCACCTCCTAGTTCTGGTAGTAGTGCTTGTTGAGGTAGTTCTGGAGCCAGAGCAAACGGTGGTCCTCGGCCATCAGAACGAAGCCAAAGCCTTGCGCCTTGTTGTCCAGGAGGTGGCTAAGAGCAGCAATCTTGGCGGTGTCACTGAATGTTCCCTTGGCGCTCATCACAACCTCGTAGAGGCCGGGGTGCACGTCGACATGCGCGCTCTCCCTGATGGCGGTTGCCACCTCCCTGACGGCCTCGGTCATGCTGGTGAAGACGAGCACCTCCTCATCCACCAAGGCACCCCTCTTCCTCTTCTTCTCCCCTTTCTCAGGTGGCTTCGGTGCATGATCATCAGACCTGGCGCCTCCTCGACAGTCAGCAGCACCATTAACATGGACGCTGTCCGACTCCTGCGTGTCAGGATCTTCAGGCGTACCAAGAGGCTCAGATGACCGCATGGCATGCCTTCCAGTGGCCAGACCGAAGGATAAGATGGTCTGCATCTGAGTGTAGTTCTGAATAGGCTTGTTAAGGAACTCAGTGTCCTTGGGGTGATCCTACGGACGAAAAACAGTTTGACAGTTAGCAGTGTTTTCACACATGAGACAGTTAGACAGTTAGATAGTTGGCAATGTATAACACAAGGCTAACCATGATGTGGCCCTTCAAGTGCTCCACCTCCAAGATGATGCTGTGAGTGTCCTCATCCCAGAGTGCACCACTGAGATCCTTCAGCTTTGACACCTTGATCCACCTCACTCTCCACTTTCTCAGGTGGTTGTAAATCTGAGTAGGAGTGACCTCCTGCCTGAGAACTCAAAAACCAGCTTGGCAACTATGTTCAGATGCACCTCCTTAAACCCCTTGTCAGTCCTCACCCCACTGGCGATGAGCTCGCACATCTTGTTGAGCACGAAGGTGGACAGAAATGGAGGCCACTTCATGGTAGTCCCCATCTTGCTCTTCTTGGTCTTGGCACCAACAAGCCTAGATCCCTCCAAACCAAGAGAAGGCGTGGCCAGCTGTGAAGGCATCCTCGGCACCTCAAACAGCTCCATAGGTTTGTACTCCGGCAGCTCCTCCGGCTGCGAGTGCGGGACAAGAGAAAGAGCGAGCTGGCTATCCCTTCGAGCAGGGACTGGCTAAATTCGTCGACGGACATGTCCTACAACGGTGACGAGCAAGATGTGGGTGCATCACTAAAGATCAAATCTAGACCGAACACGAACACGAACTGAAGCAAATGCGCAATCTACGACATGCATACATCAAATCTAGTCTACAAACATGCTCAAACTACATCATGGTGACAAGATCTACTCCCTAAGCTCAGATCTAAAAGTACAAGGCCTAGGGTTCGATTGTGCTTACCGGCATCGTAGCGTGCACGACCGCTCTCTGCTCAGAGAGATGCAGGAAGAAGCGCTCCGCCGCCGGCCGTCGACCACCGTGGACCGGAGTGGAAGGAGGCGCCGCGTACCTGGTCGTCGTGGATGAATGCGGTCTCGGACGGAGAGCTCGAAATGGGGGGAAATGGTGGCGGGAGCTGGGCGGTGAGAAGAGAGGGGTGAAATAGGGGAGGCAAAACATGGGCGGTGAGCAAAATTTCTCCCGTCACCATTTTTACGTGCACGCGCGTGCGCCCGCGGCCGCGCGCCATCTCCCAGCCTGCACGAGCTCGGCTCCAGCGTTCCCCATTTTGCCTTGCGGGAGGGTGGCTCTGCAGAAACGGTGGAATCGGGCGTTCCTCGCGGGCCTGGCCCAGAGTGTTTTAAGGTTCGTGCTCGTGCAGGCACGTGAAACGGGCCAGGAAACCAAACAGGCAAAAAACAGGTTGAAAAACGGCGTTCCAGGAGCCCATGGGCAACCAAACATGCCCTTATTCGGTAGTCCTTGGAGCAATTCAACGTTACTACCGAAAGGAACAAAAAATGCGTAAACTATTTTTTCCTGCTAGCTAGTCTCTCACTCTCGCAGGTTTGGAGATTCAAGGCATATTCTGTCCCATGGTTTCTGGGAAGTTGATTAGTGGATAAAGAGAGAACTTTTGGGAAACTTGAAGAATCCTTTAAGGATTTTACAAAGGTTCATTTTCCTCATACTTACCAAGTGACCTTTTTGTTAGTTCCTGCTTATTATCCTTCTCTAAGGAGAGCTACAAGGCGTGAAACGAGTGTTGTAAAGGGGAATGGGATTGTGTGGCTTATGATGCTTGAGCTTTCTTTCTGCTCTTAAGGCGGAGCAATGGGGCACTCGAAAATATGACGAGTGTGGTTCCCAACTGTTGATGTTAGAGCTCTTTTAGAAAGAGCAGCCTATCAACGGAAAAAGGTTGGCTATCTCTAAATTATAAGAACGCTCACTTCAGAAAGACTAGCTTTGGTTAAACTAGTTGCTTACTAAGATGAATACTATAATTCTATGTTATTCTTAAGAAAACGAAAGAATGTCATAGTCTTCTCACTAAAAGAAGAAACTATTGTTCTTCAAAGGAGCCATCATTTTCTCAAAATTTGGAGCCCAGCATTTACTCGTTCCAACTAGAAATTTAAACTAAACATGTGTTACTTTATTTCTTATCATAAATCATACACAACCTCATAGGGATTCTATAGACGCACTTTCAATAGACTTTGGCTTCTATTGATGGTGTCGTAGTTCTTCTTTTACCCCCAACCAATTGTACATTCCTTTAGAAAATTATGCTACACTTACGATGTATAATAAACTAAAATAGTCTTATTTTGCATATGGTTTCTAATCCATAGATACATGGCCTGATTTTAAATGTAAAACATGCCTCCAATTTCTTACATACAACCCTTGTTAAGGAGCTGAAAACAATAAAAAAACACATACCATCAAGGCCTAATATAAGGTTGTGTGCATCAATTTGATGCAGAGGCTGGGGATCCGCACCCCGTTTCAAAAAAAAGAAGAAATTCAAGGCCTAATATATACCACTAGACATCTTGGAATGACTCAAACTCCCTTCGTATCACAGGAACTTGTGTTTTGGACATCGACAAGGTCTTCAAGATGTAACTTTGACAACTAATTTATATTTACAATATATGTACAAAAAGTAAGAAAATTATAAGATTATGGAAGTACTTTTCAATACAAAGCTATACATATCCTTTTCAACTTTTATTCCAGTAATTATAAACGCCAGATTTTCGTGACACAAATGGAGTATTCAACAATGGCGATCTCCACGGCCTCAACTATTTATCTGTCTCTCTGAAAACAAAACAAAAACTATTTATCCGTCACACTTTTTGCGTCAATAATAATTTGCCTAAACGTGGTGGTGTCACAGGCCCATTTTCATGGCAAAATGATACTAACTCCGTTCCTAAATGTAAGATGTTTTAGGTGTTACACATGTTGTGTAGATACATGCTAAAATGGACGAACATACACATGTAATATGTCTAATACATTTATGTACATATGAATGTTGACAAATGCTAAAACATCTTACATTTAGGAACGGAGGGAGTAGATAGGAAATAAGGTAACTGGTGGTCATGAGAGGAGATGCATGTCATTGCATGACCCATGTGAGTGTATTTATGTATAAGTACTTGACAGTTGTCACTTTGTCAGTATATTGAACATACGCAGCGTGACATCGTGATGGATCACCAAAATTTAATATGTGGATATGAACTGATGTAACAGGCCAGAAAGTTTAGTGACCTTGCAAGCAAGGGATAAGACATATAATGATGAGTCTACAAAAGCACGCTCGCATATTTCTGGAAACCTCCCCCTCCCCTCTCTCTCTCCATACCAGAGGCGAGCCGAGGGCGACCTCGACGCGGCCAGCGTCCGCCGGCGTATCCGGTGGATTTCCCACCCTCCGCCGGCCGCTCCAGCGGCGGGAGGATGGGGAATCCCCGGATCTGCGCTCCGGCGGTGAAGAGAGGGCGGGGTTGGGTGGATCTGGGGCGTCGGGGCCGAGGCGGGGAGGCCGCCGTCGTCGTCGTCTTCTTGGGCCGCATCCTCTCCTCGTTCCCGTCGTCGTCTTCGACGGCGGCAGATGGCTGCTGCCCTGCCCTGCCGGCGCTTCCTCTGGCGGCGGTGGGGGTTTGCGAGGGTGGTGCAGGAGGCCGGAGTCCAGATCTTCTTGGTCGTCTTCGGCGTCGAGGGCGTCGGCGCTGGTTCAAGGCGATGGCTTCGCACTGGTGGTCTTCCAGCTTTCCTCTTCTCCGCCATGCCAAGCGGTTGACTGAAGACGGCGGCTTTGTCGGCGGCTTCCTGGCCGCGGTTCGCTGCGGTTCGCTGCGGTTCGCTGGCTCGGGTGGAGCTTGGCGGCAGCGCGCGGTTCGGCGCGTCTCCGTGGTGCGGCGGCGTCGGTGGGGGCTGGGTCCTCAGGGACTGGTTTGTATTTTCCATGTTTTCTGAGGTTTGTTCTGCTAGTCGGTTTTATTTTGATCTAGGTTCCATGTACTAAAAAAAAAGCACGAAAAAGGCCGTACGTACGTACTCCAGGGCAATTTTCGTCACCACACCAGGGCAATTTATAACTAGCTAGGCATCACGTAATGCTTCCGAGGAAGCCACGGCATGAAGAGAGCAACCCCATTTCCCAAAGAAAATGAAAAGACGCAGAGGGACGTCAAGCCAAAGCCATCGAAGCTTCCTTTCACGACTGCCAAGCGCCATCCGGCATTCGAAGGCACAAACTGCAATTCCTTAGCATGGGCAATCCGCTGCGCTCGTTTATTTTTGAAACAAGGAAAAATCTTTGTCGTTTATAATGATATGGAAGAAACAAACAATGGTGGACTAAGTCATGCGGAGGAAAAGAAAACTAAGATCCTGCAACCTACAAGTCTTCGTAGCGCACACAAGGCTCCAATTAATCCTTTCTCTAGTTCACATTTTGCATGAGCACGGTTGACATTGATGACCTGTTGTTGAACACTCTCACATTTCTCGCCTTCCATATTTCCCGGGTGACGAGAACGATGATCATCTTTAAACTCTTAAGGGGGTTGCATAGGGGATTAGTGATGGGCTAGGCTAGCTTGCGCGCGCGCAAGCCGTCGCTCGGTTTCCGACCAGCGCACGTGGCCGTTCTGGCACCGCCGCGGCCGTCGTCGCCGAAGATGAGCTCGCCCCGCCGCCGAAGATGAGCTCGCCCCCGCCTGCCTCCGCCGCCCGCCCTACTCAAATCGCCTCCTCCGCCGGTCCGCCGTCGCCCCCAACCATCCCTCTAGCCCCACCGTTTTTCTTCGGCGATGGCGACTCCACACCCCGATACCCCCCACCGTTAAGTTGCTTCCGAGCCTACGCCGGCGCCGCCGCGGCTGGCCGCGTCGGCCCCGTCTCCGGCTCGGTCCCGGCTCGCCGAACGCCTTCTCCTTCGCGCCTCCCTGGCGGTCGGCGCGGCGTCGCCGACGTCGGCTCGTGGCCGTTTCGAGAATTTGGGGACGAGCACCAGGGGAGAAGGAAACGTGAGGGAGAAGACCACGTGGGTGGACCCACCCACGTGCTGCGTGCGCGAGACAGACGTACTCGTCGTGCTGCTGCGTACGTGCGTGTGTGCGCACCGCGCAACCGCTCGCGCGCTCGATAGGTAGACTTTTCGATTGGTGATGGCGTGTCAATGTCCGTGCGGGTCCAACAAGTTGTGCTCTTTTGCATTTTTGCTTTAACCGTCAACGGTGATAAGCATAGTGCTAAAACTCATACCTACACGGAAATGAGATGCCTGCATTTTGAAGTGGCATTCCACTTCAAGGCCAACGGTTCCAAAAATAAACTAGCCAACAATGGAATCAAGCTACAAAAATCACCACACCTACTCAGTACTAGAAAGCAAAGCCAGCATGATCTCGAATTGCACGGAAGAAACTCGGACAAATCACAACTACGTACGTTCACAGAAATCTTAGTGTACTATCTAGCCGCAGGACCACTCACTAATTCTAGATCCATCCCGCTGTGCGTACTCTGGCTTCTAGCATCACCGCTATCCGCGTTCAGGTTGCTACTTCCGGTATACGAACTCTGCAGCTTCTCGCAGCCCTCTTCCAGCTCCAGGCTCTCCTTGAGCTGGACGACGACGTCGGCCATGGCAGGCCTCTGGCTGGCCGCCTGCTCCGTGCACCTCAGCGCGAGATCGGCCACCTTCCAGATGGAGTTCAGGTCGTACCGCCCCTGCATGTTGCCGTCGACCACGCTCTCGATGTCGCCCTTGGCGAGCCTCTGCCGCGCCCACTGCACGATGTGGACGCTCTCCGGGAGGATCGGAGGCTGGCCCGTCACCACCTCCAGGAGCACTATGCCGAAGCTGTACACGTCGCTCTTCTCGCTGAGCTGGAACGAAGTGTAATACCTGCAGCAAATTCAGTGGGCGTCAGGGAGCAGTTTTTTCTTCAGTTTAGTTTTTTCTTCCAGTTTTGGTAGTAGAACTGAACGTACTCGGGGTCGAGATATCCTGGGGTGCCCACTACGCGTGTGGAGACATGGGACTGGAGGTCGTTGTTGAAGGCCTTGGACAGGCCAAAATCGGCTATCTTGGCCTCTAGGTTGCTACCGTTCAGGAGTATGTTGGCCGTCTTCACGTCCCTGTGGATCAGGGGAGGCCTGTTGATGCATCAGAAATAGGCATTCAAAAGTTGGTTTTCGGCAGAGAAGAATAGGGTGCATCATGTCAAGCTAGCAAACCTTGAGCAGAGTCGAGCGAAATCCTTAATCTTTGGCGCCATGATAGAGGTGCCGAGCCAGGGGATTTTTCTGCAGAATGCAAGTAGCAGTATGAGTTTTCAGGACGGATGAGAGTACACGCCAATTGTCATCGCTGCCTACCTCTTAGCTTCTCTTGTAAAGTCCCTTCGGACATGTACTCGTAGATAAGCGCCGAGTGCTGTCCATCCTTGCAGTGGCCAACCAGATTCACCAGGTTCCTGTGATGAACTCTTATCAAGTGTAGGGCCTGAAATGCAATTCAGAGTAGTTCTGTCAACAAGTGACCAAGTGCATTTCATTTCTGCAACATATTGTTTGGAGATATTGCTGTTACTTAAGTAGTTGAGCGAATAGGCGTAATTAATTAGACACATACAGTTGAGTGGTACAAAATTAAGAGGAAATGAACCGGAAGAAACCTAACCTCTCCTAAGAACTCATTAACCCCTTGCGAAGATGATTCCGAACGCGTTTTGACTGCAACCGGGGTTCCATCTTCCAAGTAGCCAAGGTAGACCACTCCAAACCCACCTTTGCCAATCGACTTCTCGAAGCTATTTGTGATAGCCTTTAGCTCTTTGTAAGTGAACTGACGGGTATCAAATTGAGACACTGTCTTCATTTTTTCTTTTGAGTTGCTTCCATTCAGCGGTCTGACAGAAGGATCTGCATAAATGCTTGTTTGTGAGTAGCTAAGAACGTGAGATACTATTTTTTTTCTTAACAACAATTAGATATGTATTTGGTTTCCAGTCAATGGAAATCACCATTTTCAGTTCTTCTCCTGCAAAGGCACACTGTAGCAATTACCACCACCAGTACAATAACTACAACTACAACCACAGCGACAATTACGGAAGTACTCCTGTTACGTTTTGTTCCTTGTGGCTGGCCATCGGAGGAGCCATTATTGATGCTGCTTGCAGTCGCTTCAATTCTAACATCACCAAAAAGAAGCGTCATAAATCATAGTGGCTATTAATAATGTTACAGGATAAGAGGTTCAATAAAGAAAATTTCCACTTTTCTCTGATATTCATAGAGGCACAGACGATTACTGAAACCCCAAATGGAAAATGTTCAGATGTTTTGATCCTTTGTATCTATATTTCACTATAGGATTGTGAGTTATCACTTGTGACAATGATCAGGCTTGTGATAGTTTATTTTCTTCTTAAATATGTTACCCATTACATAATTGTACTCTTCTCTATAGGGCAATTTAAAGATAGTACTACCTTAATGTCAGTGAGCCTTCTTGCGATCTTTTAAGAAGACTTTCTGGAACTGATCCATTGAACTTGTTGCCAGTTAAATCTCTGAGGAAAAACAGGAGACAAACATTGATGTTTGCTCTTTACAACAATAAAAACTAGAAATCGCATAGCTATTGATCTTACAGGAAAGCAAGCGAAGGTAGTAGTGCTAGATATTCAGGAATATTCCCTGTCAAATTGTTGAGAGATAAATCCCTGAAAAATCAAGGGTTCTGCCAACTATTAGTACTATAAAAAAAGGAAGATTATCAGCACGAAAACATTGACAGGGGATGAGAGTAGTATATTAGGAAGGGCATAAATACAAGGTCTGAAGAGCAGTGAGATTTCTGAAAGCGCTTGTTATTTCTCCAGTCAATCCATTTGAGGATAGTTTCTGCAAGAAATAGCAATCCAATGAGTCCCATATTTTTCTCAGTTATCCCACTGCATCACCTATTTATAAAACTGAATTTTTCCCTCTCGCAGAAACTCACAGAGTGATGATCCTTGGTGGGCTAGAGATTGCATAACTGCAACTCATACCGTCCCACAAGTATATCTTGGGGCCGCACGGATCACCCATCCAGTTCTTCTTGATCTGATACTTCGCCTTGACGGCCATAATGGCACTCACTAGATTGCTCAAATCAGGTGGAAAAGCAACAAAATGTCAGCTAGCGTCCTTTGACAACCCACTAAATCATGACGAGATTCAGAGTTCAGACAACTGTAAACCACACGTCCACACCACAGACACGAATCAGTAGTGTTTATATGAGATTTGAGACCATATATTTACCATCTCCTCCATCAGTCGCACGCTCAGCAGTGGGCACCATGAGAAAGATCTCGAGCGCATTCAGTATGGGCGGCAGCGTAGAGTTGCCGGTGGGTTCGATCCTGTAGGTGTATTGCGTTTTCCCGGTCACCGTGCCAAGGACGCTGCTCGAGTACAGGTACACCGGGGAGATAGGTTTGGGATACCACAGGTTGTTGTTGAGGTAGATCTCGCAGATCCTCGCCTCGCTGCTGTTGAGCGCCCTGACCTCGGCGATGTGGAGCGCGACGAAGTAGACGAGCGCCCTGTTCGATTCGTCCTCGTCCCAGTAGAACTGCAGGCTGAAGCCGTCGTCCGTCGTGATGGCCGTCTGCATCACCGCGGACGGCACCTCGAACGGGTCCCTGGCGACGTGAAGAACGGCGGCCGTCGTGTTTGTCGGGAGCCATGAGAGCGGGTTCGCCAGCACCTTCCAGATGCGGTCGTGGGGATCATCCGGGTACCTGGCATTAATAATTTTGCATTCATCTGTAAAAAGTTGACAACCACTGGCCACATATATTTGCAATGTCGTTGAGAAGCTTTTTTGGGCGCGTGCCTTACGATCAGCGACTCATCCTCGGGTCCCAGGTTGTGCCGGCCGTGGACGGCCATGGACATGGAAGCGTTTGCCACGACGGGGTAGAGTGCGTTCGCGAGCGGGCGCAGCTCGAGGCCGGAGATGAACGGCGTTCCGAGCCCCTCCTTGCCGACGAGGCAGACATGGACGTAGTCGCCCGGCACGACGCTTATGATCTCCGCCCGGAAGGTGCTGGAGACGCTGGAGACGTTCACCGTCTGCCAGAGGTTGACGCCGAGGTGGAGGTCGAATACGGCGAGGCCGCCGATGCCGAGCCCGTCGTAGTTTCCGTGGAGGAACGTGGCGCGCACCAGGTACTTGGTGCCCGGCGTCAGGGGCCTCACGGTGTAGCAGTTCCGGGCGCCGGTGGGGAAGCTCCGGAGGTCGTAGTACGATCGCGGCAGGCTCGCGTCGACGTACTCGGCGGAGACGTTGTGGCTGACGCCGGTGTCGGCGAACTCCGAGTCCGAGACGTACGGCAGGTTGGTGATCGCGTCGACGTAGGCGGAGCTCGGTGGGCTGCCGCAGTCGATGCTGATGAAACCTGAAATCGTCACAAGTCAGAACTCGGAACTGGAATGACATGACGACATGCGTTCTTTGGCAGCTTACCGAGAGTATCTGGAGCTTGGCCCCGAGCGAGCAACGCGACGTGGGCTGAGCAGATGAAGATCAGCGACAATAGCGCCGTGCGCACTGAGCCGTGGCGCGACATGGCTGCTGCTGTTGATGACCTCCAGGCGCCTCCTTCGAAAGAGGAAAGGAACAGATGAATTAGCTAGAGGAAGTACATGATGAATTTGGTAGAGCATTGAATTAATTTGGTCAATGCACGTCTTTGCATATTTAAATATGGCATTCTTCTAGCAATCGGGAAGAACAGGGTGCCACGATGTACGCATCCAAAATTCCAAATCAATGTGTATTGGCCGGAGCTCGAATAGGAAATGTGTCATCCTTTCAACGCGCGAGATGGCAGAGCCTACCACACTGATTTGTTTAGAGTGGTCTACCACACTCTGCTCTTTTTTTTACTCCTTCCTGGCCTTCATTTATTTTCGGATAGTTCCTTTTTTTTAAGAATCTTTGTAAGGTAGTTCCTGGCCTTCATGCTTCCGTCGCACCAAAACGGCTCGAGAAATAGCCCAGCCCAGTAATAGCGTGATGACATAGGCCGTGATCTAAGAATTCCAACTCTACTCGGCCACTGGTTAGTAATAGCGTGGTGACATAGGCCGTGATCTAAGAACTCCAACTCTACTCGGCCCACTGGTTAGTAATAGCGTGATGACATAGGCCGTGATCTAACAACTCCATCTCTTCTCGGCCCATTGGTTGAACGCCCCCAGCTCTGGTCAACCCGTCAGAAACTTGGACCTCAAGCTGCCGACAACGACACGAACACGAGGCCGTGTCGGCCAAGGAAGTGAAGCCAGGCAGCCCGGCCGTGTGTGTATAAATTGGGCACCGGCAGCGTCGTATCGCCACACAGAAACCACAGAGCAAACGAGCAAAGATGCGTCGCGAGGGACGGCAGCGAGGGTGGGTGCGCGTGTACGACCGCGAGCTGGTCGACCCGGAGGGCAAGCGCCGGGCGGTCCACGTCGTGGAGGGCATGGCGGTGGCCAACGGCGGCTTCATCAGGGCGTCGCGGAAGCCCACCAACCAGTCCAAGTTCGGCGGCCGCCGCGCTCTCGGTGTGCTGGCCAGGAACAAGGCCAACGTGGAAGAAGAGGAGGAGGCGCAAGTTCCTCCGGCGGCGCCGGCCGCGAGCTATGGATACTACTCGGCGGGATGGCCGTCGCCGTTCAGGTACGGATACGCCGTCGTGCAAGAGGAAGCGCATCCACGGACTTCGGGGGGAAAGACGTCGTGCAAGGGGAGCCGGCACGGATTCAGGCACGGCGGGAAGAAGATGTATTGCCTCGACGAAGACGAGATTTATTATCTCGACGACTTCGATTCATGAGCGCGCGGAGCGACGGAGCTGCATCGTGGCGATGATATCAAGCGAAGTTGTATAGAGGATCTAATGCATGTGTATATTTGTTGCTTTTGTTATGAGTTTTGTGAATGTTGATCTAATAATGAAGACTTAATTGTTGATGCTAATTACTCCGATTCTCCGACTTCTCAAGAGTTATCTGATCTCAAATTAGAGTTTGAAATTTCATTCGGAACATCTTGAATCATGTTTGGTTTACAGAATCTAGAAGCTTTATTTTCGTTTTCTATGCGGAGAAATTACCTGTCACGATGCAAGATAAAAATGCAGATAGAAACCTAACCATGATCTACAACACCCATATTAGATGAACATACTACCGAACTGGGGTTTACTGTCGGTTTCCCTGCACAACGCTTCTGTCGACTTTTACCATCCGGGCACATTTGAGTATCAGCTTCAAAATTTAGTCCATGCGATCCTCTTGGGACTCCGGTCTTTATTTTCCTTGCTTTTCTAGGCTGCCGCACTGGACTACGTTTTTCTTTGACTAGGTAGCTGGAGTATCACTTAATTATGGGACACGAAAAATGGAAGTCACCTTTTTTCTCACGAGTTACTATTTTGACCTACTACTACTAGCTAAGCTATAACGTAAATGAGGGCATGAAAACTGTAAGTTGCATATTTTATTTCCTAATAAATTATGTTTTTATTTATGGATTTGTTATTCGACAGTCGACTGCTTATCATCACCGACCGATCAAGTCACTTTGTGGGTCGTCACGATTCACGCACACAGTTTCATGGGGCCATATTTTCGCTCGTCTCATGTTCCTTCTGTTTTTTGCATGTGGGTAGGACAAGCCGAAGTAAGGGCGGGACCATCTTCTTTCTGACCGTTTGGAGCTGCTCACAAGGACTAAACCTTCCTGTAATCCCTGGAGCTTCGTCAAAGCCTTTTCCTTCCCCACAGGCCAGAGCTCAATTTACCTTCGCCACAACTCTAAAATAAGGAGAATCAGCTCAAGATAAAAGGACTCGCACTCAATTGATCCGGGTCAACACTTCCTGTATCCGGTTTCGGCTTTATTTTGACTCCTTGTAGGACTCGTTGGTTTGGACATAGTTTCTTTGTTCCTGTGTTTCTGTTTTGCTCTCCCCTTTTTTCACTTAGTTTAGTTGGAATGGAAAGAGAACTTCCTTCAGCCTTTTTGTTGCCTGGTTCGGTCTCTCTGAGTGGAATAAGTGGGTCCTTCTTCTTTTTCCTGACTAATGAAGGTCGAATCTGAAGATCGAATCAAGCGGAGTCCTCGATCGAGAGAGAATCTGTAAATGATGCAAATGGTTCGGGAAATAGGTTCCTCAGAGCACACAATTCATTCATAAGCTTTGCTTTCTTTGACCCATAGCTGTTGCGTAGTTTTTTTTTTCTTGCACTAGGAGTGTGACGCACAAGATATATCACATTGCTATTTTTAGTGTTAGCTACTTTGGAGAGATAAAACGGCTACATGCATCTCTTTTTTCCTTTTTATTTTTTATTGCGGTGCTATAAAAGGGCGAGTGGTTTATAAAATCTTATATTATAAATGTTGGAATTCCAATGTTAGGATTGTTGCCGTTTTGTTGCAAATGCAATGTGAGCTTTGTGGAGATATCACACGTGAGATGAGTCACTGTTTACCTGATCATTTTGGACAAGTTTGTGGTTCACTTTGATATTTGATGTTGCATAAGATATTTCAAAATGTAACAATCTCGTATGAATTTTTTTGTGAAAGCACATGCCAAATGTTCCAAAATTTGCTACAGGTTGTGTGTTTCACCGATTTTTCGATGATGTTTACGTGCTTTATTTTTTTTATAAAAACATGATAGATCTGTTGTGATCGTTTGTGACTTTTGTTGAAACAGATGGTATTTTTTGTTACAATTCAACTTGTAGCAAATTAATTGTTGCCTAATCACTTTTCATTGCTGCAAAATACATGTTCTTTTGTTGTAATAGTTTGCTATTTTTATTGAAATTGTTGGCGTTTTATTTGCATATCAATCTACAACAAGATTATTGTCTAACCACGTTTTCTAACATTACTAATTTTAAATGTTGCTGTGTTTTTGTTGTAATAGCATATTTTTTGTATGTGCGGGGAGTATTTTTGTTGTAGCCTAACTATTGGTGATTTTGTTGTAATTTCTTATAACACGGTAAACATCCAACAATGTTGCACAAATATATATTCGGTTGTTGTTGTGAGTTTTTCCTACATTAATGATACATTGGATTTTATTTCGTTTTGTAGGTATACAAACATATACAATTTTTTTGATCGTCTATGGTCGTTGTTGTGAAACCTTTGCAGAAGTGCTACATAACTGCTTATTTTTATTGTAAAAGCTTATGTCTCAAGCATACAACAAATTTACGAGATCATCTCTGGTTGTGCTGGCCTCACATGTTGTAATACCACACTTTTATTCAACCGACATACTACTTTACAACAAGTGAAAGCTAGTTTATGCATATAGCAAAACAATGTTGTAGCAGGATTAGGCAGCGACGTGAAGACCCCGTGATTGATTTTTTCAGCCTGCACGTTGTTTTGACGAACTAGATTGCTCTATCCGTGTAGCCGTACTTCCCTCAACAACTTGCCTATCTTTTTTTATCGGTGTGACATGCAGTGCAGAGCTTATATACCACAAGTAGGGGGGCACCACCCCCCTTTCCCTCTAGTATTCATATTTGGGGTACGAGCACCTTGAATATACAATACATGACATCCATCATGACTATAGCTGATAGATTTTGTTTGCATTTTTTAGTATTTTTTGTGTAGAACAAATTACAATCTATCATACTAGAACTTTTTTATGTAGAACAAATTACAGTCAGGCACAACGAATGCAAACAAACAAGCCCTGAAACTTACAACGCAACACACACATCGTAAGAGAGAAGGAACCACAACATGCAAATGATGATGCCTTCCTAATTAACTTGGGTGCCAAATACTACGAAGCAAATAAAGCAGCAAATGATCAACTTACTTCCTTAAGGAAGTACACAACTCCGTTACTCGTCATCATCTATCTATGTGTGCAGTGGAGAAATGGCGTTCCTAACATATTGCTACTTAGTCCTAGACGAATTTTGGGCTTTTGCCTGGGAAGGGGGACGAGGTGGGAGGAGGGAACTGAATGGCGTCTCCACGGATGAAAGTGGTACCCATGGGGGTGTCTCCACCAAGTTAGTATCGTTCGCTCCCATGCCTACACCACCAACACCCCCTCCTTTCGAGATCTAGCGACCAAGTGCCGCATCTACTAGAACCGTCTAGAATTGGAGAGCCAGAGAAGAGGGGCAGTGGCCTGGTGGACAAGTCGACGAGGCAACATCGAACAATGGGCAACACCGATCGCCTTGCCATCCGTGTGCCCGAAGAAGTCCACCTGTACCAGCGGACGCCACCTTATGCCAAGTTGATGCGTCTCCCCACTCACCGTCGAAGCCCTCCGCAAAAGAAATGAGGCAAGAAGAACCTTGCCACCACCTTTCAACGACAGCCAAGCAGGTTCGCCCTACGACCTCCTTAGGGGGACAGCAAAAAAGGTGGAAGGATGAAGGAGGTGGCGGTGCTGGAAAGTGTAGTCGCCCTTGGGAGGACAACGTAAGGGCTGTCCAAACTATTTGGTTTTAATTGAACTGTGATATTGCTATTTCTTATTGGGTCATCTTGAATGTCACCTCTTATCCTTCTGTCTCAAAGCATGCGGGGGTCCGTGTTTTTTGAGTTTTAATTTTAAGCACTAATTAACCAATGTGTCACTGGTTATAAAAATTGTAGAATTAGAAACTTTATTTGAATAAGAATTCAATTGTACAACTTTTATGGCGTTTAATTCATGTTTCATCAGTCAAACTGATGTTTAAACTTAGACCTCGAAAAACACAACCTAAATGATTGAAGGAGTATGCAATGATACTCGCTCCGTTCTAAAATAAGTGTCTCAAGTTTGCTCAAAAGTGGAGGTATGTAGACATGTTTTATGTATAGATACATCCACTTTTTATCAAACTTGCGACACTTATTTTTGGACAGAGGGAGTATATCGGATTGTTGCACACATTACTCTATTTGACTTGAGAGTTGAGACCGAACGATGAACTGGACCAGTTTACTGAAGAAGTCGCTCTGTTTTTTGAGCTGGAAGAACTCGTTCAGCTGGTTGACTGTCACGAGTCTCCGGTCACGACTCACAAATACCGCCGAGGACAGAGCCGCGGCGCGAAGGTAGGGCGAACCCAGCGGCATCGATGCGGAAGGCAGCGGCGTTTGCGGCGGCGGCGGTGGTCGCAGCTGCAGCCGCCATCGCTGTGCGTCAGAGGCTGCGGGAGGCAACGCGGTGGGCGCGCGCGGCCGCCGTGTTGTCTGACCTGCAGGAGCGGTGCGCAGCGCCGGCGGCGAGGCTGCGGCAGGTTTCGGACGCGATGGAGGTGGAGATGCGTGCGGGGCTCGCCTCCGAGGACGGGAGCAAGCTCAAGATGCTCGTCACCTACGTTGACTCCCTCCCCTCCGGGTAAAAACACCTACCTCTTCAGTTAAGGCTGATAGCGACTTAGCCAGTACCGAACATCCGAATTAATGAGAAATGGAAGCATGTGGTTTCCTTGTTCGTTCTTAAGTTGTGTACCTGTGACAGTCTTATATTTCAACTGGGGATTGTATCCATTTGCATTTTCATTACAATAAATCTGATCTCACTTAGGCAATTCTTGAAGGGATGAGAAAGGGCTGTTTTATGCACTTGATCTCGGAGGAACAAACTTTCGTGTTCTACGAGTTCAATTAGGTGGCAAGGAACAACGGGTTATCAAGCAAGAATCTTTAGGGGTGTCCATTCCACAGCATTTAATGTCCAGAAGTTCGAAGGTACTGATCATGTCAACTTGTCATGATGTTTATTCATTCATGGTTTGATTTTTTTTTGCCAATGTTGTATTTTTTTCAATAAAGGGCGTTTTATTGCTAAAAAAATATCAAGTCGATACAGATTGAAAACACCCGGCCTCTACATTACTAGGATGCACACAGGACACAGCCGTGCTAATTTTGCATATGTGGCGTGAAATTTCAGGATCTATTTGATTTTATTGCCGCTGAGTTAGCAAAGTTTGTTGCCTCTGAGGGTGAAGGTTACCATCTTCCGGAGGGCACCCAGAGAGAACTCGGTTTTACATTCTCCTTTCCAGTGAAGCAAACTTCGATTTCGTCTGGCACTCTTATCAAGTGGACAAAGAGTTTTGCAATTGATGAAATGGTCAGTAATTACCCCTTTCTTGTGTAAACCAAATTAAAGATGCTTACACAAAAACGTGATTTTTATAAGGTATACAAAACAATGTCCAGTACCATCCTGGATCAACAATTTCAAGTGCGACAAACCCTGTATTTTGTCAGACTTTCAGTTTGGTGGTATGCTTATATGATTGTCATTATGCAAATAGCTGTGAATAATGTATCTATGTTTTCCTTGAAGTCAGATTGGCAAAGATATCGTGTCTGAATTAAACGAGGCTATAAAACGTCAAGGGCTTGTTATGAAAGTCTCAACATTGGTTAGTTTCTTCTTATATCCATATTATGCTCTGGGTAATAGTATTGAAAAATAATCTCGTGGTTAATTGCCATGTCTGTATGTCAACAGAGACTGAAATATCTTGTACTACTTTTGTAGGTGAATGATACGGTTGGGACTCTGGCTGCTGGGAGATATGTTGACAATGATACTATGATTGCTATTATACTGGGAACTGGTACTAATGCAGCATACATAGAGCATGCACATGCAATTCCTAAATGGCACACCCCCCTGCCCAAGTCTGGAGATATGGTGAGTGATTTTAGTCTTTACTTCGCCCCGCTGCAAAAATCCTACAAACTACTGTGCTTTTAGTCTTTACTTCGCCCCGCTTCGGTGATGTTGCACCCCCTTCTATCAAAATACCACGTGGCCCCTCCCACGTAGGAATCAATTTTTTTTACTGTGCTTCTATTACTTACAGTATCACAAGAACAAGAAATGGTCCTGATAAGTGAAGAAAGTCTTCTAGTAGTCGAGCCAATTTATATGATGATTTTAATTAGTTTGTGTTGTAACAGGTAATAAACATGGAGTGGGGAAATTTTAAGTCTGCTGATCTTCCACTCACTGAATTTGATCAAGCTTTGGATGCAGAAAGTCTGAATCCTGGAGAACAGGTAGTGTGCCCATCATAAGTTGATATGCTACAGTAATGGCACTCTCCTGTTTTGTGGTTGATTAATTTTGATAAATACTTACTTCCAGATTTACGAGAAGTTGACTTCTGGTATGTATATGGGAGAAATTGTCCGAAGAATCTTGTTACAAATGGCTCAAGAAGCTGCTCTTTTTGGTGCTAATATACCTCCAAAACTTGAGATACCATACATTCTAAAGTATGTTGGTCTACCTTTGTTGAATTAATTGCTAACTATGGTCATATTTAACTGTAAACAAGCTCCCAGTTGGCCTACCGAATTAAAGAATACCTTAAGCGAGAAAATCGTGTGACCTTATGTTTTTTTGTGTCATGGATGATATATACCAGTAAGATTACAAGTTCACAACAACTGCATTTTTATCCGTGGAAGTGACTACATTAACAGACAACTGGCCCAAAATATTGTGTTAGCCAATCCCTATTAGAGTATATCTTCAACTTTGTTTCAACCTGTGCTTCGGCAAAAAAGAACTTTGATTCAGTCTGCAGTAGAAATTGCACAGAGTAGAGTAAGCATTCCTTATTACAAAATATGTAAGTAAATGGAAATGAATTGAGGGGTAAACATTCTTTTCTAGGGCGTTCTTTGACCAATATATTCTCTCTCCCTGCATTTAGACATGAGGTGGCAGCTATTCAAACTAAAGTGCTTAGTATTCCACAACTGTCATTAAAATGCTTGATTTCTGTTGTGTTCCAGGACATTTCACATGTTGATAATGCATCATGATACATCACCTGATCTCAAAACAGTTGGAGTCAAACTAAAAGAAATCTTGGAGGTATTTTATTCTTTTGCCATTAACAATTGAAATTTAATAATACTGCCATTATGTAATCCTGCCGCCAAACAATTCCTTTTCTGACCTACATGGTTTTAAGATCGAAGGCAGCTCAAGAAAAACAAGAAAATTGGTTGTGGATGTTTGTGAGGTTGTTGCTAGGCGTGGCGCACGACTTGCTGCTGCCGGGATACACGGAATCCTCAAAAAGCTCGGCCAGGTTACCGACAGGCCCGACAAGCGAAGGATAGTGATCGCCGTGGATGGCGGAGTCTACAAGTACTATACTTTCTACAGCCAGTGCATGGAGAGCACTCTTAAGGAAATGCTTGGGGAGGAGGTGTCATCCTCCATTGTAATTAAGCCCGTCGATGACGGCTCAGGCATTGGGGCTGCTCTCTTGGCAGCCTCCTATTCTCAGCACATCTAGGCCCAAGAATGCGAAATTCCTTCAGAAGCCACATCTCTCAATACAAAATGTCACGCACTTTGGTGCATGTTCTAGGAAAAAAAACCATAGCAGCAGTTCACCGTTGCCAAAGTGTCTGTATTTTGTAACTGACAAATATTCATCATTAACTAGGTAATGTGATGTTTATTTTAGTTATAGAAGAACTTTTTCAAAAGTACTGTATACCTTCAACCATTGCCTGAGTGGCCTGTATTCTTGCAACCATGGAGAATAAATTGCATCACTAAGATTCACAAGGCAGATGGTAGGACGATTGATATTTTGGTGGTAGATGGAGAATAATCAATGAGTGGCTTTGGTAAAATCTGGCTCTTGTTTGGTTTGATGGTTTTGCATTTAGGCTTGTAGCTTTTGCTGTGAATGGATCTGTAGGTCGATGTGATAGCTTCATGGTCATATTATTCCCTTTTTAAAATGCTTGTTTTGGTTTGCGTATTTACTTTTGTAGCTTGTGCAAACAAAGAATGTGTGCCGACCTTGGGGCCGTGGTTATTCCAGTATCTTCCTGTAGGTGTCCACTAATGTATTAACCCTGAAGAATGGAATAAAGGCGCTGGACAGAGGCCGCAAAGGAGCGAGAAAGCACGGCCTAGTTGCCATCGATTTATTCCATTTGCGGTTATCTCTTATGTTCGTTCTTTTCTCCTGTCTGTCTGATATATATGTATCTGAAAGCCACAGCACCCTCAACAGCCTGCCTGCCTTTATACGTAGTTTCAGCTCATCGCAACCGATCTTCTGAATCACCCGTCTGTGTGTAGCAGTAGTCATGGGTTGCTGCGGTGGCAATTCCTCGTCGTCGAAGCCAAAGGGCATCAGGGAGGAGATGCTGCTCCGCGTCCCGGGCGCGTCGGTGCACCTCATGGCGAACGGCTCCGAGGGGCCCATCGAGCTCGGCCGTGGCGAGCTCTCCGTCGTGAGGATCGTCAAGGACGACATGGCCGTCGTGGCCACCGTGGTGCGCGTCGGCCGCGACCTCGGGTGGCCGCTGGCAAGGGACGAACCCGTGATCAAGCTCGACGCGCTGCACTACCTCTTCACGCTACCGGACATGGACGGTGCGCTCCTCAACTACGGCGTCTCCTTCGACGCCGCGGCCACGGACACCAAGCTGCTGACGTCCCTCGACGCGCTCCTTAAGTCCAACTCCTGCTTCTCCATGCCTTCGGCAAAGTCAAAGAACTCATCAAAACTGCCGTCGTCGCCGGACGGGTACTGGAACGACTTCGCGCCGAGGATAGACAGCTACAACGGCGTGGTCGCCAAGGCGATCGGCGCGGGCACCGGCCACCTCGTCAAGGGCATCTTCATGTGCAGCGACGTCTATGCCAGCCAGGTACGTGCATGTGCATATATGCACTGTGTTTTTTTTTTTTTGCACTCCATATATGCACTGTTTTCTATACCACCTCAAGTCCACTGCTCTGAGTCCACTTCCTTCAGGTTCAACGGGGAGCCAATCTGATTAGCCCTCAAGCTGCCGGCAGTGCGAACAAACGATTCGACGCCTCCGGTGGAGCTGACCCGAGCAACAAGGCAGCTGCAAAGCGTGGAGCTGTCAGCAAGAGTCTCAAGAGGTAACTCAAAAGTAGTACCGACCTCTTTCCTGATTGTGTGGATTACTACCTGTACTTGCGGGTGTGACGAATGGACGGATGTGCCCCTCCGGACTTGGTTACTCAGGGTCAGGGAGCTATCAGAGATGTCTGAGAAGATGAGCAAGTCGATGCTGGACACGGTAATCTCGGTGACGGGGGCCATGGCTGCGCCGCTGCTTGGTTCCAAGCAAGGGAAAGCCTTGGTCTCCACCGTCCCCGGAGAGGTCATTCTGGCCACGTTTGATGCCATCAGTAAGTTCCCTGCAAAAACTGGTCGATCGGACATTGCCCTGATGTGCGGAGGTTTTACATTGGTTTTGGTTGCCTTTCTGTGTGACTGACAGATAAAGTCATGGACGCAATCGAGGCTTCGGAGAGGAAGACAATTGCTGCAACCTCCAATGTCGTCTCTGGTGCAGTGTCCAAGAAGTAAGAACATCAGTAGCATCTAATATAGCCATCTGAAACCAACGAGCATCCTCTGTGCAAATCAGAATCAGCAGTAGTTGAGTATCTTCTTGTGCAGGTTTGGGGAGAGCGCAGGGGAGGCGACTGGAGATGCGTTCGCGACGGTCGGCCACACCGTGGGGACGGCGTGGAACATATTCAAGATACGGAAGGTCGTCACGCCGTCGTCCTCCCTTCCGGGGAACATGGTCAAGAGCGCCGTCAAGAACAGAAAGTGAGGCTGTTGTTCTCACTTCTCAGCGACACTGCTAGTCTACCAACAGGTAGGACTACGTGCACTGGGTGTGATGCGCAGGATCATCGTGTGCTAAGTAATACTCATGCGCACTACACCTAATGACGACATGTACAAGATTAATGTTACTCCTGTACAGTCCTACGGTATAATAATAATAATGTTTGTGCTTCGAAAACTTTCGGATCCACTGAGATGCTGTACTTACAAACGATCACCGGAATCAAACGAACGCTGCTGATTGTTGTGAGAAATTATAAACCAGTTGTTCATCACAGACAACAATGCTGTGATAGCATGCCCTGGTTAGCAGCACTTGGAGCATGCAGGCTGACCAGACACAACTTGGTAGAAAACAAACAAAAAAAACTGCATATCCCACAATAATTCGGATGACAAAGTAGGCATATAACTTGAAAGTTACAGCTTCCATAAACACTAGCTGCAAGCATAAATGTTAATGTCACAAGACGCTATGGCAAACTAGGTTCACATCCAGGAACGGAAAAACCTTACTTCGGCGCACCAATTGAGAAAAACCTAATAGGGCATTATTATGTCGCCGCCACTAGACACCGAGAGTAACAGTCCCCATAAAAATGTGAATGAATGTTTACTTCTTTTTCCCGCCAGCATCAGCCTTGGTCTGCAGAAGCAACAAAAAAATCAACATAATGTGTTAGTATTAGAAACTAGCCAATAGATCCGCATACAGAAATTGCAGTGTTCCAGTGTCATCATAAGTAGCTCACCTTCTTAACACCACGGATCTTCTTAGATCTGTTCTTGCGCTCCTTAATTTGCTTGCGAGACTTTGCAGCCTTAGTAGCAAGACCATTCTGGCAACAGGAACAGATGAAATTAATTGCAGTGAGTAACGTACATGACCACAACGCTGAACGTAACGTAAAATACCACCATGCACTGAAAATTCAGAAGAGGAAATAAAAACAGCTATTTTATTACTCTTCATAACAAGTACACATCCAGTTCACGTCAATCCAAACTTGCATGCCCATCAATTACCTACTGGCTACTGAGTTCGTTCATTGCTGATTCGACATCGTCGACTTGTATGATCCTAATCTAATTCATTTACTGTGTTGTGAATTTCTAATACATGCAAGCATTACCTAAATTGAATGGAATATCTCCGTAAAACGAAAGGCAGAATATTCCAATGCAAGAAGGCCTCATACAAAATCATGTGTACCTGTATCTTGCTTCCCTAATTTCTTCTAAATGTCCTTAATCACAGAGAAAATACCACACGTTTACTACACGTCAGCAGCCAATGGTGTTGCAAACAGGTGGGCACAGATATCAAGTGAGGAACACAACTTAAAATAAAACAGCAGCATTCAAAAGAAACCTACTGCGGCAACCATAAACTTCACACCCAGATACATAGGAAACAAAGCGGCACGACACAGTATGGCTAACACAAAACATCTACTCCCTCCAATCCAAAATAAGTGTTGAAGTTTTGAACTACTACCCAGTTCAAAACTGCGACACTAGCCAAATAAATAGTGCCTTATACTTTTCATGCCTACAACCAATTCTGATTTCAGATTAGCGTGCAGTACTACCAGTTATGGCATCATGATAAGGGTGTGACTAATACTCAGTGAAATGAGAATTGATTAACACAGTTCTATGTCGGGTGATGTCATCGAACAACCCAACTTGCAATTCATATATGCACGAATCGCCATGCAAATCTGACGGTGTAGGACTCCACTGAACGCTGAACTAATTATAGCTAGCTGAGAATCAGGCAATTCCATTATGATGATGATGCTAATCAAGCGAAGGTACAATATACTACACGCTGCAAAGACACTATTCAACTATCAAGCCTCAAATAAGGAAGTACTTGATCACATAACTAAATCAGTACAGTGGCAACATACCCTGATCAGACGGTACTTGGGCTCGAACTTCTTGGCAGCGTCGACGCTATCATAGATTAGTCCGAAACCGGTGGATTTACCGCCTCCGAAGTGCGTACGGAACTTGAACACGACGATGCAGTTTGGTTCCTTCACCTCGTACATCTTGGCCAGTTTCTCCTTCAGCTCCGCCTGCACATAGAAACCCAGACGGTGAGATCAGTAGATCGTCACTTTTATTTTGCGAATGAGATCGGTAGATCGTCAAAAATTTTATGCGAAACAGTAGATCGTCAATTGAACAGCCCGGCCGCGTGTACGATCGAGATCGAGATCTCACCTTGGGGACGTTGGCCCTGCCTGGGTGGATCACCTCGAGCACCTGAAAGGTGGAGCGCGGCAAAGAGTTACTGATCAGAATTCAGAGGGATATGACAGAACAGGATTAACTCCGATCAGGCCAGGGGTTCGTACGAATTGCTTGCGGGAGAGGAGGCGGTTGGTCATGAACTTGCGGGTGCGCAGGGTGACCGCCGGAAGGGGCTTCGAGTCCGGCGCCATGGTTGGAGTTGGCCTCTCGGAACCGAAGTCGGAGATGGGAGGACGATCGAAAGGTGTGGTACACAAGATGCTCAGGTTTGTTCAGCCGCAGGAGAATCTTATGGTGCGAAGGTGACTGTGGGTTATGTACTGGGCCTCTTTTCAGATTGGGTAGTAGATGGGCTCGTGGCGTAGATTTCGGATGAAACTACAGCAGTAACCTTAAATTGAGCTTCTAAAAACCGAACGAAAGCCGGTAACTATTTTCTTGGATCCGATAAGTGCCATCAGTCAACCACCCAAACAATATCCACCCAACGCCGTCACAGAATCAACCATTATAATTTTTATTCGGTTTTGCTATTCCTCACTCGAGTGAGAATTAAGTTAGATCACTCAACTCTAATAACATAAGATTTGCATCGTGATTCGTGAGTTACAATTAAAAAAATCTCAGTTGCACATGTAAATGGATAGGGTCATGTGAGCGAGAGTTAACTTAATTCTCACTCGAGTGAGACCTAGTCGCTCCCAATTTTATTTCGTGTTAGTAACATCTAGGCGAGGATCATCCAAGATGCTTTTTTTAAGAAGATCTGCTCTATGGATCAAACCACTGAGAAGATTTTCGCGAACACCAAAAAAAGAATCACAAAAAAACTTGACACCACCGTTAAGATTGGCGAAAACACCACACGGTAAACCAACCGATTTTGAGTTGACGGTCCGTTGGAGAAAACATCAAAGACTTCTCGATGTCAACCGCGCCGGTCACGGTGAAAACACCAGGATGGAGATGGAGCCACAGACCTCTTATTCTGTGTGGCGCCAAGATCTCCATCGAGATGTCGCCACCAACACAAACCTAACAAGGAAGAAAGATAAATTGTAAAGTAGACGTAGATCTAGGGATTCACTGATGGGATCCGGGGATCTCTAGAAGTTGAATGGGCCGCCGGAGACAAGGGGCCGATGGCAAAGAAGTGGAGATGCTCTAAACGCGGGTAGGTTTAGAAGCGAGCTAGAGACTACTCGGGGGACGTTGAGGTGGATCATCCCAGATGGTTGTTTCGTGTTAACATCTAACTTGGACGGAGGAGGACCCACATAACAGTGGGACGTCGCCTTCCATTTTGTTTTAGTTTTCTAGATCAACTTTGGTTTTTTACTTAGCACTATAGAAAATGATCGTCCGTGCTGAACCATAGGTAATTTGTCACCCGATATTTCTCCTCTCGTATGCTCCCACAACCTCATTGAGAGTCGACTCTTCAGATCTGGCGCCGCTCCTCTCCTCCTTCTCTCCCGCAGATTAGCTATGGCCCATGTGGTTGTTGGCCTCGTGCTGTTCTGGAGCGTGTCACCGATTCTTTCAAGCTACATTCGACGCTTAGCCGATGTGGCTGCGGGGAATGACGTTGGTGTATCCTGCAGTGAGCTCGTGGGTGTGGAGTTCGGTTCCTGATGCCTTCTCTGAATCTTATGAATCTTATGGTAGTGAGTGGTGACAGTGGAAGGAGCAAGGTAGTGTCACAAATACGCAACTGCCAGGGTATATTTTAGTTTGGGATTTTTCATGTTGGTAGAATAGAACATTGTCTACATCCAGGAATTTTTTCGAATATTTTTGAAATTTAAACATATTGTTTTACTTTTTTTTCAAAATAAAAAGCCCCACAATAGAAACCTTGCCTCTGTTTGGAGTTACCCGAATGCTCTTTGACAAACAGAGTCTTGATTTGTCGCACCACCAAACGAGGAAGAGCAAATCAGCCACAGACCACCACGTTTCAAGCTTTCCAATTGTTTCACTCGTCCCTGCTCCTCCACCTCTCCCGCCGCCGGGCGAGACTCCTCCCCGTCGGTGTCTTGGGCGCGAGGCCCCGCTCGGCAGCGGCCATGCGCCGCCTCCGCGCCCCATTCCTCCCGGTAATCTCGCGCCTCCCGGTCCCTTCTCCATTCAGTCCACGGCACCAAAAAAATCCTTAGCCCAATTGTGCCTGAATCAATAACACTATGATATCCTCTGCTTCCGCACTAACCCCACCACCACCTTTGATACATTCGCTGCTCCATTAGCTACTAGCACGACAGTGGCAATACCTGGGGAGCAGTTCAAGTGGTGTGCGGAGTGGTTGCTGCGGGTGCCACCTGTGCGGCGAGACGCGGGGGCTAGCGGCGCCGGCGGCGGCTACGTGGTGGTCGAGGTGGTGCGTTGGTAGGAGGGGATTTGTGACATCGGAAGAGGCGAAGGGGGAGATGGAGAGCACCCTGAAGGGGATACGGGGAGGCGGGGCGCCCTGCGTGCTGGACATGGACGACGCGGCGACGGTCGGCGGTGGCGTCGAGGACACCTACGGCGAGGACCGCGCTACGGAGGAGCAGCTCGTCACGCCGTGGACCGTCTCCGTCGCGAGGTGAGCGTCCAACTGGGAGGGTACAACTCCAAATTAAAGGATAAGCTTTCTGATCCGCCGTGGCCTGGGACCAGGGATTTCTGTTTCGGAGTTCAAAACAGTTTTAGCAATTCTCATTTTCCTCAGTTCCCAACAAAATGAAATTTTCAGTCCTCTACTTTTTGTAAAAGTTCAGTCACCTAATAATGCGGTATTGAACGTGTGCAATTTAGTAAAGAAAAAAACGTAACTGTATTTTTTTATATTTCTCCGATGTTTCACAAGGTTAAAAATTCAGGTATCTTAGAAATTGACAACCTTAAGAAATTTTAATCATGATGGCATGATGCTTCAGGTTTTGACGTGATCAAACTTTGATATGTTTCGAACTTTCGTTTCTGTATCCCAGCGTTTGCCAAATATTTTTGATCTTAAGCTATGTGGTTTTCTGGTAGACAATGACAATAGTGGTAATTCACATACTCATAAAACTGACAGGATAGTATTCGAGTCATTTACCAGTTGAAATGCATGATCACCCCCGGGAAAGCAGAAATAGTGACTAGAGATACTGGAGCAGAATCTGTTTTGTTTGTGTCAAATCATAATTTGGCATGCAGAATTTAGTACTGTACTTGTTTGGTGTGTGGCAGCGGTTACAATTTGCTGAGGGATCCACGCTACAACAAGGGGCTTGCGTTCACAGAGAAGGAGCGTGACACGCACTACCTTCGTGGCCTTTTGCCACCAACGATCATATCCCAGGAGCTCCAGGTTCAACGACCCTCGATTGATATTTTCATGAACCATTTCAAGTGTGCACACATGTCTGATCTAGTGTACTCTGATATTATCAGGAGAGGAAGATAATGCATAACATCCGCCAGTACCAGCTACCTCTGCAGCGCTACATGGCTATGATGAACCTTCAGGTTACTGTACACTAAGTTCCCATAGTTTGTAAGATCCAGGCCTCTGCATTTTTTCCTATTGTTCATAGTATAGCTGATTTGAATATCCACTTCTGCTATGCTGCTTCGATCCGTATTGCAGGAGGGGAATGAGAGACTTTTCTACAAGCTCCTTATTGACAATGTTGAGGAGCTGCTTCCTATTGTGTACACTCCAACTGTTGGTGAGGCCTGCCAAAAGTATGGCTCCATATTCAGCCGTCCTCAGGGTCTCTATATCAGCTTGAAAGAGAAGTATGTTTTGTGTCGTGGTTTTTGAACTTTTTATTGTTTTGGGACTCGATTGTCTGTTCAGACTCATATGGAATCTTGCTGGGTTGTACAGGGGAAAGATCCTCGAGGTGTTGAAGAACTGGCCGGAGAGGAGCATTCAGGTTATTGTTGTCACTGACGGTGAGCGGATTTTGGGTCTTGGAGATCTTGGGTGCCAGGTATTTTCTGATGTGTCTTAAAAAATTGTGAGTACCTCTCAGGTTCTTGTATTGATTGTAATGTTTTCTACATAGGGAATGGGGATTCCTGTTGGTAAGCTTTCCCTCTACACTGCTTTGGGAGGGGTTCGTCCATCTGCTGTAAGTTGTCACTTAAATCTACCTTTTTTTGTCGGACAGCCATTTGTTGCTGCATGAACTAACATTTTATTGATATTTCTGAAGTGCTTGCCAATCACATTGGATGTTGGTACAAATAATGAGCAGCTTCTGGATGATGAGTTTTACATTGGCCTGAGGCAAAGAAGGGCCATAGGCCAGGTTGGACAACGATAAATGCTTCTGCCTGTTTTGCCAACTCACACTAGTTACCACCTGAAATTCTTATTAAAATTTGTGTTTTCAGGGGTACGCTGATTTTCTGCATGAATTTATGTGTGCTGTGAAGCAAAACTATGGGGAAAAAGTTCTCATTCAGGTAACCGACATGCTAAAAAACATATTCTAAATAAAGTGTAAACAGAAAAAATTTGCCGGTGCAAAATGACCTGCCTCTCTTTTTATATGCAGTTTGAGGATTTTGCAAACCACAATGCGTTTGATCTCCTTGCAAGATATGGCACAACCCACCTCGTATTTAATGATGATATTCAGGTACTATTACTGGATGTCTGTTACATTGCTTATGATGTACTCTATTCTAATGTACATTTGTAAACATGATTAAAGGTTAGTACCATGGAGCTGCCCAAAACATTTGTTGTCACAAATGTGAGCTGGGGGCTAGGGTTTATTCAAATGGGATAAACATCAATTTATTTTTGTTTATATATTGCAGGGAACAGCTTCCGTGGTCCTTGCTGGGCTTGTTGCAGCACTAAAATTAGTTGGTGGTACATTGGCCGAACACACGTACCTGTTCCTGGGAGCTGGAGAGGTCTCTTTATGCATTCTTATTTGGATCTCCCATATTAAATTTATACAAGCGGGAGCATTCTGGAGTTCCTCAGCTTCAAAAATTTCTATAAGATGTTAGGGTATTACTACTTTTATACTTGGCCAATACTAGTCATCTATAGAGCTCCAAAAGCTGAACTAGACCTTCCATATTAGCTAACACTATCCAAATGACATCAAGTATACAATTCAGAGTAGAGATTAGGCGAGTCTCTACTCCTCTAAATTTTCAATAATAAGTTATCAGTGTTCTTAGTGTAATGTGTCCCTTATTTGAATAAATATGAATTATGTTTGGGAGAACCATGGAGCCGCGGCTCCACCTCTGGATGTTGGATCTCTCATGGAAATATGTGCACATGAATGGTCATTTGAGGGGCGCCCAGCTATAATCACCTAGAATCTTGATAAGCATGAACTGGCCCACCCACAGGGGGCATGCATGTTACCATGTTAGGAACAGTGGACAAATTTAACAAAGCATATTAATCACCTTGCAAATGTTGGCACATATCCCCAGGCCTGTACTTTCGAGTTTGCACACTTTACCCACTAACCAATAGTTTTGCTCTCGTACTTGCAGGCTGGGACAGGTATTGCAGAACTTATAGCTCTTCAGATGTCAAGACAGGTATTGCATATTTTTCTCTTGGGTTTCTCTGTCATTTCCAGCTTGTGCACACATATCCAGAATCTAACAATTGTTTCTCTATGCAGACAGAATCCCCAATAGAAGAATGTCGCAAGAAAATCTGGCTTGTCGATTCAAAGGTTTAATTTTTACGAAATCTCTTGTCTCTTAATGTCAGTATTTCATACCAGAACTTCAGTATATATTCCTACTTGCTAACAGTAGTTGCTAATTTTTAATTGACAGGGTCTGATCGTCAGTACGCGAAAGGAGTCCCTTCAACACTTCAAGAAACCATGGGCTCATGAGCATGAGCATGTCGACAACCTCTTAGATGCAGTCAATGTATGACCTGCACTTCTGAAAAAGAAAATTATAATGGCCTTACCTTAGTTATTCGCAGTCATCAGAATATTTACGTGCTTCGCTTCTGAGTTCTGACCCAAATGTGTCTTCCACCATTTCAGACCATCAAACCAACAGTTTTGATTGGCACATCTGGAAAGGGGCAAACTTTCACACAGGAGGTTGTCGAAGCCATTTCCTCATTTAACGAGGTAATTTTTCACCATGTCAATTTGTTACCTCTGTGTACTTTTGAACCATTTAAGTTAGCATGTAACATTGTTCGATTATTATTGTAGATGCCTATCATTCTTGCTCTGTCCAATCCAACGTCGCAGGCTGAGTGCACGGCTGAACAAGCCTATACATGGAGCAAGGTAATGATCTCTATCAGCAGTCACCTCTCCCTTTGCTCGGAAATTCTTGTTGATGGAGCTATGCAACGTTATCAGCAGCAATATTTCTGCGCTAAAAGACTGCTTTAACAGGGTCGAGCAGTGTTTGCGACAGGAAGCCCATTTGATCCAGTGGAGTACAATGGCAAGATACACGTGCCGGGCCAGGTTTGAGTAACTCACTTCATTGCAGAACTTTGATCTACTTCAAATGGTCTGAACTATGTTAATTTGATCTTGGTCCTGGTATGCAGGCAAACAATGCCTATATATTCCCAGGGTTTGGCCTTGGTGTGGTGATGTCTGGGCCGCGTGCATGATGACATGCTTCTTGCAGCCTGTAAGTACTATTAGGGATAGCTAATGTGCAGCACATCGCTAACTATCAACTGTAAACATGTAACCACATTGTCACCATATGGCTGTATTTGCATGAGCTCCCAAAAAAGGTGTAGTAAAAAGCAAACAAGGCATTCTCTACCGTGGAAGTTCGGCAGCGTAATAAAAATTGTAGAATAACTTTGCGTATGGATGCAGAGTTTAGGCCATGTGAAATATATTCTGAACCGCTAATTTACCTTGACCATGCATACAGCCGAGGCTCTGGCTCAGCAGGTGACACAGGAGAATTTTGACAAGGGGCTCATTTATCCTCCCTTCTCGAATATCAGAAAGATCTCTGCTCATATTGCAGCCAACGTTGCAGCAAAGGCATACGAACTTGGTCAGCATCATGCTTCCATATTTTCTTAAGAAAGGTAAATGTATGTGTATTGTCCTCTTTCCTCATCGTCAGCTCATCTCATGTGTAGGCCTGGCAAGTAGGCGCCCTCGGCCGAAGGACCTGGTCAAGTATGCAGAGAGCTGCATGTACAGCCCGATTTACCGCAACTACCGGTGAATCCGGATTCATTCTGCTCATGTACAGCTACTTCCTCCGTCCATAAAAGGATGTCTCAACTTTGTCTAAATTTGCATGTTGTGTAGATACATGCAAATTTAGTCAAAGTTGAGACATCCTTTTATGAATGGAGGGAGTACTATTTATCCAACTACTTGCTGCAAAATCCCTTAAAGGACACCACCTGGTTCAGTTTGCTATTAAGTTGTGCAACGGTAGCTGGTCCAAGCTCTGTTTTTCTTTTCTTCCTGTGCTATTTCACTTTGCAACTACTTGTTCTGTAGTGTTTCCATTGCGGTGTGATGTGAAATGACTTATTAGCCATATTATCAGAACGATAATTTTTATAATAAAAGTTTGTACAGTTTCTTCCTCGGTACTATGGCTGTCCTGCCTGCTTTACATATGCTATTGTTTCTGGCAAGTACTTGGCCGCAGGTATGTTTTGGCTCTTTGGTGCCGAGACCAGGAAAGATTCTCCTCTGGATGCCGTGGGTACGATGACAAGACATTGACTATAGGGGGCACATTGTTGAAGTGGCTTTGGTCGTTGCATGTTCGGAAAAGCAAGAAATCCAACGTGGTTGTGGCTGATCAGGCTGACCCCTTTTGGTTTTTGGGGTATGTGACACCGTCCAGGTTTCCATGCTGGTTCCCAATTCATCACTGGAAGTTGCAATGAATCATGGAGTAAGGTACTAGCGGCAATTCTCATCTGATTGAACAGAGACCTATGCATGCTCTACAGGAACGAATCTAGCTAGTTGGCTAAAGTGAGATTATTCTGATGCAGATTAAACTGTTGCCATTTCAGCCGTCCCGTACCAATATTCAAGGGAGGTGAAATAAAGCCCTTAAAAAAGGTAGTACAACAAAGGGTGCACCCACTGCATATTGGTACGGCCACATCTATGACTAGTCTTCAGAAATATTTTTTTCACTTTTACCCAAATCACCAGGTGTAACGGATTTTGAAATCCAATCTCTTCTAGAGAAATTAAATTTAAAAACATTGAATGGGTCGTGTGAGAGCCGAGTTGTTGGCACATCTTAGACACCTTGACCAATTATGCGTAAAACCACCATATAACCTCTATTATTGGATGATTTTACTACGAGAACCTTTTAACCATCAATAATGGAGGGCTAAGTCTTCGACGTGACGACAAATAGAAATGTACTACTGATTTTACTACGACAACCTTTTAACCATTAATAATACTGAAAAGGCGATCTCTCACAGTGATATCACTACTACTGATCGATGCTTTCTTCTGGCAACGGTATTGGATACATTTTTTTTCATGTCCACATGTTGTGCTCGGATCACCAAGTGTAACTAATTTGGAAATTAAATTTAGTTTTCTTTTCCATAAGAATCATGGAGTAAGATACTAGTGGCAATTCTCATCCGATTGAGCAGAGACCTATGCATGCTCTATAGCAACGAATCTAGCTAGTTGGCTAAAGTGAGATTATGCAGATGCAGATTAAACTGTTGCCCTTTCAGCTGTCCCGTACCAATATCTAAGGGAGGTGAAATAACAAAAAAAAAGGTGAAAAAAAGGGCGCATTGCATATTGGTATGGCCACATCTATGAGTAGTCTTCGGAACCATTTTTCTTTTGACAATTTTACCCAAATCACCGATTCTGAAATCCAATTTCTTCTACAGAAATCAAATTTGAACGCATTGAGAAATGGTAGTGTGAGAGCCATAAGGTTTATCAGGTTATTGGCATATCTTAGGCACCTTGGCCAATTATGCGGAAACCACCATATAACCTATATTATTGGACAAGTTTTACTACGACAGCCTTTTAACCATCAATAATTGAGGGTAAAGTCTTCGATGTGACAACAAATGGAAATATACTCTATAATCCTAAAAAGGCGATCTCTCACAGTGATATCACTATTATCGATGCTTTCCTGTGAAAATGGTATTGGATATTTTTTTTGACATGTTGTGCCTAAATCATCGTGTGTAATCGACTCTAAAATCCAATTTATTTTTCCCATATAAATCAAATTGGTACACATTTGAAAGGGTAGCCTGAGAGGGAGGTTGTATAAGGTTTCTTAAATTATTGGCACATCTTAGACACTCCTCAGCCATCTATGCATAAAACCACCATTATTGGACACTGTCACAACGGTAAACCTTTTAACAATCAATAATAGAGGGTTAATTCGTTGATGTGACAACAAATTGAAATAAACCCTAGAATCCTAAAAAGGAGACTCCTCACAGCGATATCCCTATATCCATGCGTGCTTTCTTGTGAACATTGTATGGTGGAGTACTATTTTTATTTTACTAGATGCATTGTCGGTCATCGATGTCACATACGTGTCCTCTCGTGACAAACTTTTATTCACTTGTTTTAGTAACATCGCCGCAAAGGAGCACCCGATGATTATCAGGTGATATATAACGTCTTGTTAGGTGGCCCCTTACCCCCCCCCCCCCCCCCCCCCCCCCACAACGCCACCAATGCGGCTAGGGTAAGCTATTTGCAACTTAATTTTGACCATGATATACTAAGTTAACAAACTTATCAGAAAATGGTAGCCTTAACCACTGATCATCTGCATGGTTTTCATGAGGCTTCTCTGAGCTTGAACTGAACTGAACTTCGCCCCACGGGCCACGGCAGGGGCCAGATGGTCAGTGGTAACGATAGTTTTACACGGGTGGAGGGAGCATTTCGGGCGTGAGAGTGGCCGAGTGGGACGGTTATGTTGCGCCCTGGTTTCCGGGGGGCTTTTCGGCTGGTACTGCCTACTGCGGGCCGGGCGTGAAATTAATGGAAACCGCGCGCTCCGCGGAGGCTGATCGCCACAGCCAAAAACCTCCGTCATCAAAAGCCGAGCTCTCGCGTCTCTTTCCCTGGCGGTTAAATTCCCGCCCGGATACCCCTTCCTTCCTCGTTTTCTTCCCCAGCTCTCGGCAAGCTACCCGCGCCATTGCTTCTCTGATCGGCGCGCGACTGCTGATCAGTGTCCGCACGCGCGCGCGTGTGAGTGAGCGTTTACGTTTAAGAAGCGGGGGTCGATCGATGCCGGCCACTTGTGAGGCGCAATCGCGGTGGGCGTCGGGGAACAGGCGGCCGCACTTCTTCAAGGTGCTTATAGGGGACTACAAGAAGCGCCTGGTGAGTGAACGCCTGGTAGATGATGTAATGCTGGTGGGCAAGCATGCCTCGATCGATCCGAAGTGTAAGAAAGTTTTAAAATAGCACGATCCACTAAAGCACGATTAATTCTTCCATGCATGCAATGCAATGCAATGCAAACGCAGAAAATCCCGCCGAACTTCTGCAAGCACATCCCCTGGGAAGCGTCAAGAAAGGCCGAGACCGTGGAGGAGGCGTCCATGGCTGCCACCCTGGAGGGCCCCGGAGGCCGGGCGTGGCGGGTCGTCATCCGCCGGACGGCCGAGGGCACCTTCTTCACCTCGGGATGGACCAAGTTCGTGCAGGAGCAGGCGCTGCGGGAGCTAGAGTTCCTCGTGTTCCGGCACGACGGCGGCACGCGCTTCACGGCGACGGTGTTCGACAAGTCGGCCTGCGAGCGGGAGGACCTGTTGCTCGTGGGCCAGGCCCGGCCCAGTAAGAAACGAGGCCGGCCGAAGAAAGTTGCGCGGGCCGAGCGTGATTTGGTTGGCAAGGAGATGGTCCCGTACAGTGCGCCGCAAGTCTCGGGCTCCGATTGGACGCCGGAATCGGGTAGGTCGAGTGGCATTTGCTCCCTCTATTTTTCTTCGTTCTCGCATTCAAAATATGTTTCAGATTGCAAGTGCTACACACATACTTGGGAGAAAAAAGCTTAGATCAAATGGCTAGCACCATCAACTTGGGCGTAGGCCTGAAATTAAAACTCGAAACTCGACTTGGCTCAAACTCAGTTCCTAGTGAGTCGTGACGAGCTTCGGATTTGAACTTTTTTTTTGACGTGATTTGAACTCATTTATTGACCAAACTAAACGTGACGAGTTTATGATTTACTCATTTAGCTTGTTAAACTCGTTGAGCTAAATGAGTAGCCCGTTAAAACTCGTCCAATAATGGTGCTGATCTGCTATCATTAGAGATGTGGAACTGTGGAAGGACTATAGTTATCCTATTACTGAATTAGTAAGAGAATTACTAGTTTTTTCATATGCGCTCATATGTTTGGGTGCTTAGAATGAGTTAAATGAGCTACTCGTGAGTTTACAGAGTCGAGCTAAGTTTCAAATCTGAACTTGTTGTGTACTTGTGTTAATGAGCCAACTCGAACTAACTCATTGTTTTAACGAGCTCAAACGAGTCGAACTGAGCTCGTTAAAACAACGAGTTAGTTCACTTTCAACCCTATATGGGCGTAACAAAATCTTAGATGACTTAGATATAGACATATTACTAGAATTTGTGCCAAAAATATGTTTCATTGCAACACATAAAACCAAAGAAATTGTAGCAAGATGTTTTGAGTGGATGCAAATTTTCCTCCAAATTGAGTGTACAGAAATTTGCGTGGGAATAATTCTGAAGGATTCAAGTGCTGCAAAATGTGTTTGAAATTTCTTTTGGTAAAAAAAACCCTTATTAGCCTTTTTTTTAGATGGATCCTTATTAGCCTTGTGCATTCAGCAGGACATGTACTGTAATTAATTTGCTGGTTCTTAAAGAAAAACTGTTCTCCATCTTTATTATCCTTATTGCATTGCAGGTTCAGCGGAGCAGCGTAACGCGGTGAAGACCGAAGTGGACGGTGACGAGCTCCCGCAGTGCTTGATCGCACCACCGTCGCCGTGCCACGGGCCAGCTGCGGCGAAGACACGGAGCATCCAGGATGACTTCGCCGTCGCCAACATCCCCGCGTCGGTCCGGCGCTACAACGGGTACGTGTCCCGCCGGCGCCCCGTCACGAGCGCCGAGCGGCAGCGCGCCATGGAGATCGCGAGCGCGTTCCGGTCGTCGCTCCCGTACTGCGTCGTCCGCATGAGCACCATGCACGTCTACTACTCCTTCATGATGGTGAGCAGCAAACATATTCCCAGTGGTGTGAATAACTAATCGAACATTCTTGTGGGTTCTGACGAGGGTCTATGCGTGCAGAGGTTCCCGACGGGGTTCTCGCGGCAGCACCTGCCGCGGGAGAGGACGGAGGTGACGCTCCGGGACGTCCCGGACGGCAGGTTGTGGTCGGTGCTCTACATCCCCAACACGAGGGACCGGCTGTCGCGCGGGTGGTGCGCCTTCGCGCGGGGCAACTGCCTCGAGGAAGGGGACTGCTGCGTCTTCGAGCTCGCCGGCGCCGCCGAGTTCCGCGTCCACATATTCCGGGTGGTCGAGCCGGCCGTGCCAGCGATCAGGCTCCGGATGGCTTGACCTCAGCTGTACCTCGCGCATTGGATCGTCAGAGGCGAGAGACACACTGAATAAATATCATCTGCATTCCGGAGATCATCACCGTCTGAAGTGTTCCACCAACCCGGTGAATCAACGTTCAGAGATTCAGAAACGAGGCAGAGTTTTCGCTTACTTCAAGTGTTGCTCGCTTCAGACAAAGTAAAAGTAATCAAGAAAATTATATTCAATCTTCGCGTGGACAATGCGGGAAAGTACTCGCAGTAACGTGGAAACGCTGGAAGTCGACGTCGCTCGTGATAAAACCGTGCAAGAATTTGAACGCAGCCTGACCGTCTGCTGCTGCTGTTGTACTATACCTCGCCGACGCTACAGAGAGGAGAGTCCTTGGTTGAAGACTTTTGGAGGCCGAGCTATATGGTGGCCTTTTTTTGAAAATTTGAAATCGACATTTTAAAGTTTACAAAAATCGCGAAACAAATCACGGGTGTAGATATTGTCGAGATCTACAACTATACAAAATTTCAACTCCAAATTCGTTATATTTTGATCTGTACAAAAAAGACAAATTAGTGAAAAATTCAAATTTTGAATCTGTGTATTGTTCACCACCCAGATCCACCTGTTTGTCTTTTTTGTGCAGGCCAAAATACAACGAATTTAGAATTAAAATTTTGCATGGTTGTAGATCTCGACAATATCTACACCTGGGATTTTTTTCGCGATTTTTAGAAACTTTAAAATGTCAATTTCAAATTTTCAAAAAAACGGCCATCATGTAGCCCGAGCTTCAAAAGAGGTTTCGGTCCTTGGCTGTACTAGTCAACCCTACCAATCCCCCAAACGCCGTGCGCTCGCCGCAGCGTGAACTCCGCTTCCCCGAAAGTTGATCGGTATCCTACGTCGCCGACTCCTGTCTTGCTGAAAAGGCATTTTCCTAATTTTCTTTCAGTTTTTTGACTTTTTTATATAAATGATGAATTATTTGTGGCCTTTCCATCAAATTGATGTACAAAATCGCCATCCACTTGGTTGTCTACATCAGGGCGGATCCAGATCCCACACAACAGGGGCCATGGCCCGGGGTGCATAGTATTTTTCTACCTATATCGGTGAAATCGTTGATTTAGCCTAGCACTTTGCTAGGTATAACACTAAATACAAATTTGGATTGGAGTTGGGTTTCTGGGTCTCTACATCAAGGGGCAACCAGGTCCGGGCTTGGTTGGTGTGGTGCTTAAAACATCTACCAAAACTTTGGGAATGTAGGAAACACTTGTTTTTAGGGATAAGGCAGTAAAATTTGGAGTGAGCATTAGCCGATGTTGTGATGTGTCTTCGATAGAACTCCCAAACATGATAGAATTCCATGAAGCCCTTCCAACAGAAAATCGTAAATTTAGCCAGTACAACACACTTCCATAAGGTATCCAAAACTGATTGTAATTGACAACCTCCTCTATGATTTTCTCTCAAAATCTTTGTGCCAAATTGATGGCCACATTCTATATGGTAAGTTGATTGAATGGTGAAACATCTGTGGTTTGTCTTGTCAGACATTGTTAAATAATATAATTAAAAAGTATGTGTGCATCATTTTGATACAGATGCCGAGGATTTGAACCGGCATTTCGAGAAAAAGAAAGAAAATAATAACTTAAAGGGATTGATAATATTTGGTCAGCTTCAATTGGCCTGAAAATTGATCTAATAATTTCTTCATCCCAATCACAACCCATTCTCGGACTTTTGTGTATATATTCCTCTCGAAGTCATATCTTTTATGTTGGACTCAACAGAATCTACTTATCACCAACTCTCAAAATGCTCCTCTTTTAAAAGATTGCAATCATGTTCCATTTTAACAAAGGTCATCTAACTTTAAAAAAATCGTCTAATGGCCTAAGGTTAATTTCACAAATCTATACACTGAACCAAACATACCATAAGCTAGATCGCAATCACGCAGCGGATATAGAAGTAGTTAGATCGCAATCACGTTTTAGGCGAACAAACATTAATCGCCTAAACATGTGACGCCACGTCCAATAAAACCGGCGACTCGGGAGAACCTGCATGTGGTAGCATGGTTAGGAGGGTGGTTGTACCCCAGCCCGCCAGAGGTCAAATCCCACTGGGAGGCGATGTTCCTGTCAACAGCGAGGCGTCTGTGGTGACTTCGTCAATCTCAAGACCCGACCGCCGACTCAGTCTTTTGGAGGTGCTCATAGGGGTAGGTGTGCGTGTGTGCGTTCATAGGGGTGAGTGTGTGCATATGTATGTGAGCGTCAGCGTTGTACTATGTTTCGTAAAAAAAAAGGCGAATTGGATCCTTAACGTCGAGAACCAACCTGTGTTTGGATGTTTGAAGGATAGTTGTACCCCAACTCACAAGAGTTCAAACCTAGGTTTGATGTTGGTGTTTCTCATTTAGGTGGAAATATTCTTCATTGAGACCATCGACAGTGAGTTGACCAGGGTGATTTCATTAGTCTCAAGACCTGATCCGCCGGCTCAGTCTTTCGGAGGTGCTCATAGGGATAGGGTGTGCATGCGTGCGTTCATAGAGATGAGTATATGCGCGTGTATACGAGTGTCTGCATATGCACAGTGGCGGAGGACCCAGTAGGGCAAGGTAGGGCAGTCGCCCTACCTTGATTTTTGTATACGTACGCAAAAACGTTTGTATACGTACGCATCTGATTGTATTCTGTCATATTTTTTCGCAAAACATTTGTATGATTTAAACTTCGCCCGACCTCACTTTTTTCCCGTCCTCCGCCACTGCATATGCATATGGCCCGTGTTTTGAAAAAAAATCCTTATCGTGTGATAAAAGATGAGTGTTTCGAGAAAAAAAATGGAGAGAACTAGGCGTCCCCCGGGTGATCTGGGGAAAGATCACCCGGATCCCCCTGCCAACACGTGTCCTCCTCTCTTACCCAAAATCCCACCAAATCCCGCTTTTGCTACACTGAAGCAAATAATCACCCGCTTTTGCTCCAATGTAGCAAAAAACGGTTCGCCCAGAAAACAGAAAAGAAAAGACCGATTTCGCCGGAGACCTCACCGGACTCGCCGGACCTCACCGGAGACCTCGCCGGAGATCCCGTAGCAAAAAAATGTGCTATTGTAGCAAAATCTTTTCGGTCCGGAAAATAGTCCCCCAGAGCCCGTTTTTGCTACGGTAGCAAAAAAAAGTCTCATTTTTTGCTACATGTAGCAAAAACTTTTCGGTCCGAAATTTTTGCATCATAAGTCTCATCGGAGAACCTCGCCGGAATTTTTTGTTTTTTACGATGCTGCAATATAATATATTTTTTGCTATTATTGTTATCTGGTTTTGCTACAATAAATCAAAAAATTTGCTACTATATCTCCGGCGAGGTCTCCGGTGAGGTCTCCGGCGATGTCTCCGACGAAGTTGATTTTGCTACAATAGAATTTTTTTGTTGCTACAATAGCATAAACTTTGTGCTACCACGTTTCCGGCGAGGTCTCAGGTGAGGTCTCCGGCGAGGCCACATTTTTTCTTTTATGTTCTGTGTACGAACTGTTTTTTGCTACAATGCAGCAAAAGCGGGACGTTTTGTAGCAAAAGCGGGAGTTTTCGTAGCAAAAGCGGGATTAACACTTTTTTAGTGGACAGGTGTCAGGCTGGCGACCCGGGGAATCGGAGGGAAAGATCCCCGGGGGACTACTATACTTTCCCAAAAAAAATCACTATCGTGTGATGAAGATGACGACTACACCCTCCGGCCGGCATACGCCACCGTCGCCAGTCGCGAGTCCGCCTTGGACTGCACCAACCCAACCACCCACGGCCGCCGCCGGTGCTCCTACGCCGCTCCGCGTACGCACGTGGTACATAAAGGCACGCACCTGCACCGCGACCTCCCCACCCCCGCGGCCCCGCCACATCAGAACCGACCGGTCCGTCCATCCCCCCTCCCTTCGCGCGCGGCAAGCGAAGATGGCAACGGCCGCCTCCGCCTCCCCCGCCGCCCTCCGCGCCAAAACCCCAGCCGCCCCGCTCGCGCACCACCCGAGCCCGAAATCCAGCCTCGCATTCCCGTGGGCCTCCCCTGGAGCGTCCGCCCCGCCTCCGGCAGGCTCCACGCCAGCCTCCACCTCGGCGGGGCCCGCAGCGCCAACGGCACCGGCCTCCACGATTCTCTGCACCCCGACGTCACGCCGCTCGCCGTGCCCAAGATGGCAGGCGGCGCGGGGGACCAGAAGAGCATTCTGCTCTACCACTGTGAGGAGATGACGGATCTCGCGCAGCAGGTGGCCGCCCGGAACGACGACATCCAGCTCTGCTCCATCTCCTGGAGGTCCCGTCCAACCTTCCCCTTCCACTTCTAGTATTGCGTTGTTCTGTTTTTCTCCCTAGATGGTCCATATTTATATGTGGTGCGTTCGGAATTAGGTTCTCTGGGTATACAATCTGAGCCCCAAGCTTGGGATCGATCTAAGCGAAGTGTCTCGATTTCCTAGCAAGTTCAGGTCTAATAAGCAAATGTGCTGAATTTTGTCTAAACGATCGCAACATAAGCAGAGTATAGTCAATCAACTGATATTACGGAAATATTACTGCTATTCACATACAAACTGTGGCCCAAATTTGTAGAATTGAAACTTGAAATCATCGCAACGTTCTCAACTTCTGACCGTAGTTATTTGTAGGCAGGAGTGTAGGACCGTAGGAACAAAGGACGTTCGAAGTACTTTTAAATCTATCTCAGGCAGCAACTTATTTTAATGTCAGCAAAACTATACCAAACTTCTCTCTTAATGTTAACTTGTGCTCACTATTTCAGGAAGTTTCCCGATGGATTCCCAGATTTGTTCATACCGAATGCCCAGAACATTCGCGGGCGGCATGTTGCTTTCTTAGCATCATTTAGCTCGCCTGGTGTCATATTTGAGCAACTATCCATCATTTATAATCTGCCAAAGCTGTTTATTGCTTCGTTTACTCTGATACTCCCATTTTTCCCAACTGGGACTTCCGAGCGTATGGAAGATGAAGGAGATGTTGCAACCGCCTTTACACTCGCTAGAAGCTTGTCACACATACCAATATCAAGAGGTGGTCCCACCAGTTTAGTGATTTTTGATATCCATGCTTTGCAGGTAAGTGAAATTCGTCCATATCATCCAGTTGACTTCCTCACCTTTTCCCTGAAAGAAATCATCACGTGTAAAACCTGTGTGCAACAATACATTAGGAGAGATTCTACTTTGGAGACGCAATCTTACCATGTTTTGAGAGTGGCATCCCCTTGCTGAAATCTAGGCTTCAGGAGCTACCTGATTCTGATAACGTAAGTACACCTGAGTTCTGACTTGATGAAGAAAATAAGTTTTAAATTGACAGTGTTATATGTATGCAGTCTGATATACCCCAATATGTTTTTCAGATAGCCATTGCTTTTCCAGATGACGGAGCATGGAAGCGTTTCTATAAGCAACTTCAACATTTTCCTATGGTAAATATGCTCTGTCCTAATACCTCTAAATACCAACATAAATTTTCATTCTTATCTATTTATTGTGTAATGACTTGTTTTACGTGAATTTCTTGAAATAGATTATATGCAACAAAGTTAGAGAAGGTGATCAGAGAATTGTACGTATAAAAGAGGGAGATGCTAGAGGCCGTCATGTTGTTATAGTGGATGACTTGGTGCAGTCTGGTGGTACTTTGATTGAATGCCAGGTAAGGAAATTTGTTTATGGCTTTTTGCACCTTTTTTTATTGTAGTGATTAATTGTGGAACTTCAACTCATGTATTATTGTGGTTAACATACTTCGTCAAGATTGTAAACTGATACTCTAGTTTCCTGTCTAGAAAGTGTTGGCTGCTCATGGAGCAGCAAAGGTTAGTGCGTACGTGACACATGGCATTTTCCCCAACAAGTCATGGGAGAAATTTAAGCCTGATAATGGAGGTATGTACCCGTCATTAGCATTACCAAATTATCATGCTAAAAGTTTCCCATAGTATCTTTATTTTTTTCCGATAGAGCTCTTGAATCAGAGGCAATCTATATGAGTATGAACAAGTTAGGTTCTTTCTCAGCGGATACCTTTTTAATAGTATGTTTCCCTTTTTTTTGTTACTTTTGTCACTGCTACCATACATGTTTTACTAAGGAACTGAGTCTTGACTTTTCCAAAGAGCAAGACATGACTGCCCTTAACCACCGAGGGAAAACTTTATCTTTTTCTTTTTTACTAAGTCAGCTTCTACCTGCATACTTCTCCAATTCTAGCTTTCATGGTATGAAATCGTAAAGATATCAACAAAAGATGGCTTCTAGTTCCTACTGTAACACATAAAATCTTATGCTTTTCCTTGCATCCTATTTCCTTGCTGTCTTGTTGTTAGCTGCATAATACCCTAACCTCACTAATCACAATACAATTAGAATTGTATTTTTCTTACACCTTGAGACACTGATTTGTATGAAGCACTATAAAACAAAACCTTCTGTTTATTCTTGTCAGTTGCCACCCCTACAAGGCTTTTCACTCCAAATGCCATGACTCCTAATATCCTGTGATATTCCTTTAATCCTAATTTGTTGATGATACAACCACACTGTAATTTTTCTTTACCCTAACGCCTTCAGACACCAGTTCGTGTAAAGCAATTTGGAGAACCACCTTTTGATTGCTCATGCCATTAGCTATCCTATAAGGTTTCCACTCCGATGTTATATTCTTCGCATCCTAATTCACCATCGATACAGTTAGGCTTGCTTCATCATACCTTGTGGCAAGCACTACCCAAACGCCTTTTGATTGTTCATGTCCATTGTCATCCCTAAAAGTTTCAACTGCAAACTTTTGTCACATAGTTATCTCTGTATACATGACTTAAGGTGGAAGCACCTTGTGTGAATTGAAATTTTAAGAGCTTTTGCTAGTTCATCACTTTTTTTTGTATTTTCTTGAACATGAAAACCGACTTGTTCATTTGTTAAAAATTTCAGAGGGTCCGGAGCATGCGCTGAGCCACTTTTGGATTACTGACTCGTGCCCTCTCACTGTCGAGGCGGTCAAGGACAGGCGGCCATTTGAAGTTCTCAGCCTAGCAGATTCAATTGCTTCTGCTCTTCAGATTTAGGAAGCTAATTTAGTCTGCTTGCTCGATTGAGATATTGTTTAGATCATTCTTCTAGCACATTTTCAGGGTGTCAGATTTTCTACCCCACCTTTTTTTTTGGAATAGTTTTATTTCCGAACTAGAAAGTACATATTTTAGTCCTTACTCCTGGGAAACATCAGATGCTTCATCTTCACCTCAGCTCCAGGGGGTGTTCAGTGGATTGTTGGAACGGCAAAGACATTTTTAAGATATTATGCCTAATAATGGCTGGACAAGCCAGTGAGTCAGAGTATTATATGAATAAAAATTTCGATCGAATTCATTTGATCCTCGTGTCTGATCCTTTTCTTCTCAATTTATGTCGTGTTCACAATGTCTGATTCTTCGTTGGTTAGAAGGATTTTAGGAGTGACTAGTGTTTCTCGCTTGTTGCCGCTACTTATTTTTGTTACTTTAGAGAAATCCAACATAAGTGGTAAATTTGACTCTCTGAATGAGCAACTTTGGAAGTGGCGGCTAAATTTTAGAAATACCAAATTGATCTGCCCTAAAAAGTGTGCCCCTTCTCATTTTATATAGACGTCCAATTAGGTGTAACACCGTGAGTTTTGTAACCAAGATGGTTTCGCTATCTCAAAAGAAAAAGTGCTCTGAGAGCTCAGATAAATAATTTCAGCAGATTTCAGTTTACCGCCTCTTCCTTTATAACCGGGCTGGCTATTTCGGCTTCTGTCCACCACATTTTATGTGGAGCAGGGATGAGAGGCTAACTTGATTAGGGTTTCATTGACGGCCGAGGACTGGGACGTTAGAGCTTTTTTCTCTGTACAGGATAGAAACCTTTATATAGGTCATGTTCTGGGCTGGGCTTGATGGGCCACAAAGAACTTAAGGAAGGCCCAGCTACGTAACTCCAACAAATATCCAACACCCCCCCACCCCCTCCCCCCCCAAGATGGGTGATAAATGTCGATCATTCTCATCTTGACACATGCAAGATTACACTCTTTTGTTCCCAACCCTTTTGTCAAACAATCTGCCACTTGTTGTCCTGAACGCACATAAGCCAATGATATAATCCCTGCATCAATCTTCTCCTTAATAAAGAACCTGTCTATCTCCACATGTTTAGTTTGGTCATGCTGGACATGATTATTTGCTATGCTTATGGCAGACATGTTATCACACCACACTTTCAAGCTTCCTTCTCTAAGCACTTTCAGTTCACTTAAGAGGTTTCTTACCCACAACATTTCACTCAAGCCCTGTGACATAGCCCTATACTCTGCTTCAGCTGTTGATTTTGAGACAACGGATTGTTTCTTGCTTCTCCATGACACCAAGTTTCCTCTAACAAACACACAATAACCTGAGGTGGATCTTCGATCATCCAAACAACTAGCCCAATCTGCATCACAGTAGCCATCTACATCCAAATGACCATTACTTTTGAACCACAGCCCTTTTCCTGGAGTACCCTTTAGGTACTTCAAGATTCTTTGAGCAGCTTCCCAATGTCCATCCCTAGAATCATGCATATAGCGGCTCACTACACTCACTGCATATGATATATCTGGTCTAGTGTGGCATAAGTAAATTAGCCTTCCAACAAGTCTTTGATATCTTTCCTTGTCTACAGACTCGCCAGACTCTGCAGTTACTTTGTTATTTTCGTCAATAGGAGTTGAAGTTGCCCGGCATCCCAACATGCCCATATCATCTAGAAGATCTAAGGTGTATTTTCTCTGAGATAGTACTATTCCTTTTGAGGATCTAGCAACTTCTATTCCGAGGAAGTATTTAAGTTTTCCCCAGATCTTTCACCTCAAAGGCTTGACTAAGGCACTCCTTTAGTTTTGCAATTTCCACATCATCATCTCCTGTGATGATAATATCATCAACATATACCGCAAGAATGGTGATTTTCTGCTGAGCATGTTTGTAAAATAATGTATGATCTCCATTGCATTGACCATATCCCACGCCACACACAACCTGTCTAAATCTATCAAACCAGGCCCGTGGGGATTGTTTTAGACCATATAGTGATTTCTTCAGCCTGCATACCTTTCCTTTAGTTTCAGCCGAAACAGATCCTGGTGGCATCTCCATATACACCTCTTCTTGTAGATCACCATGCAAGAAGGCATTTTTGACATCAAGTTGGTGCAAGGGCCATCCAAAGTTTGCAGCGCATGAGATTAATATTCTAACGGTGCTCATTTTTGCCACTGGTGCAAAGGTCTCATCATAATCAATGTCATAAGTCTGATTATATCCTCTTGCCACAAGCCTTGCCTTATATCTCTTAATCTTCCCTTCTGAATTTTGTTTTACTGTATAGATCCACTTACAACCCACTGTCTTCTTTCCTTCTGGGAGATATGTCAATTCCATGTTTTATTTTTCTTCAATGCCTCTAATTCCTCCATCATTGCATTGCACCATCTTGGGTCCTGCTTGGCTGCCTTCCAATCTTTAGGAACAGAAACAGCTTGCAGTATATAACAAAAGCCCGAAATGAGGGAGACAAAGCCTCATATGAGATATAATTTCCTATGTCATGGTCATCATAACCCAATCGATGTATTGGATTAACTTTCCGTACCCCTTTTCTTATTGCGATTGGCAAGTCCAGACTATTATTAGATGCAGTATGAGATGGACTCTCTTCCACAGATTCCACACTTGTGCTCTCTTGTTGTTCATGTTCAACTGGTTGCTCACCCTGCTCATCTACTTCTTGTTCCCTTGGAACTCGTTGACATGGATATACATCTCGGGTACCCTACCGTGAGGGTACCTGGTGCACGTGACGACTAAGGCATAGCGAAGAGCCTACTCGAAGCCCAAGACAAGATGCCCAAGAAGATGGAGTACCCTCCAAGATTAGACATAGGCATAGTCGGTTTAGACTTTCCATATGTGTAAACTAGGTCGGTTAAAAAACTCCCGAGACCCAGCCTATTTAAAGGCTGGGAGGGGTGCCGATCTGGGGCCAAGCCATACTCAAACCACCAAAGCTCTAGCGAGATCGTCATCTCGCCGGAGCCACCTTGTAACCTCATAATCTCACGCGATCAATAATAGACAGGCAGGAAGTAGGGTCTTTACCTCCACCCGAGGGGCCTGAACCTGGGTAAATCTTTGCCTCTGCTTGTCAGCCGATGAAACTACCAGTACTACCACGTTCTCTCCCCATAATCTCGACCCTAGGTCCTTAACCATGGGATTTGATGAGTGTACCCCTCGTCAATTGGCGCCGTCTGTGGGAAAGAATAGTGCTGGACTCACGGTCTCTTCGGTTCCATCAGAAAACGGCGACTCGCCGATCAGATCTACAAACGGCAACTCGCCGGCTGCATCAACAAACCAGAACTCGCCGACTCAGGCGGCACACGGCAACTCGCCGACTCACTCGACAAACGGCAGCACGCCAGCTTCACCTGCAAAAAGCGCGCTTGATCTTCTGATGGATTTCGAGCCACACTCGCCAGAATTATAGGAGGCCTCCGATCTCGAGTCAGGTTTGGGTTTAACCGTTGGTTCGTTCAATTTTTTCGTCAACAAGCTTGGTGTGCAGGACTTGACGGATCCACGCCAACTCGCGACTTCCGCACCCGAGGCTCCATCGGTTGCGACTCCTTCGACTGCGGATCCATCAACTGCGTCCATACCATCGTCAACTCTCCAAGCTTTTCATCTGCAACAACCATGTCGACTCGAGAGATGAACGAGCTCATCGATGAACTCCAAGGAGAGGAGGCTGAATCAGCATACCCACAAACGATCCCGAGCTCGATCTCCCACTCGAGGATACTTTCGACTGCGGGATCTCCCTCAGCGACTTCGACGAGCCCGAAACTCATATCGACAACTACGTCGACTCCGAGATCTACACCAACAACAACTTCGAGTTGGAGATTCATAACAACTCCATCGACGCCGAGATGAGCATAGGTGATGAAGGCATCGACAGCGAGATCCGTCCAGACGGACCACTCGATGGGCATATCGACTCCGACATGAGCCTTGATGACGACGTCGAGTCCATGGTGGGACTCGAAAACACATATACATACCCTCGGGTGATACCCCAGCAGGTCTACGTCGCCATCGCCGCAGAATCATCAGATGCTGCAGCTAGCCGCAGGCCTACAGAATTCCCGTGCACAGTTACTATGCCGGATGGAGTCACAACTCTCACAATCACTGCTGAGATGGCAGCAAAAGCAGATAAAGTCATCAAGAGTGCACAATGATGCCCATGGACGCAACACGGGAGGAGATGTTGACCTTCCAGTACTTCACCTGGCAGGAAATACTTCGACTGCAGCAGATCAGAGCAACACTCGAAGAACGTAAAAAACAAGCTAGCTTGTCGAGTGCGCGCAGAAGACAGCTCTCCCTGAGCTCCACCGGGTAGGAAGACACAAGACCAGATCAAGGTTGTCACACCTCTCGCCGGATGAGAGGGCGGCACTCACCCGCAACCTAGCAACTCTTTCATGACATACGACGAGGAAGGAGTGCCGGTACCCAAAACAGCCGCGGGTGCTCTCTTTACCGCCGCAGCATACCTCGAGGCAATCAAGCCCCCAGCTGATGACCCCAATGCAAAATTGCATCGCCAACAGATCAAATCACTCGCCTTAGCGGCAAAGGCTATACGCCAAATTCCAACAGCTCCAGGAGGGAGTCGAGATCGTGCCATCGTTGACACACGTCGTGAAGAGCATAATCGCAGTGGTCGCCGCCACCACTCGAAAGAAAGAAGCAGCTCACATAGGCGCAGGTCCAGGAGCAGATCACGCAGATCTTATAGCAGCGACTCATACTCTGATCAGAGCCTCAGTCACATGGAGCTCTGTGCTTCACTCGACGCGTCCGCGAGACACGGATGCCCAAAGGGTTCAAACTCACATCTGAACAGCCCAAGTACACGGGTCGACAGGAACCTTCCGGGTGGCTGGAAGACTACAGGCTGGCTGTCGCGTGCCAGCGAGGCACAAACACCACAGCCATGCAATACATACGACTCATGCTCGAAGGCACAGCCCGCGACTGGCTCAAGGCCCTACCTCCATCAAAGTACGACTCGTGGGATCACTTCCGCATGACTTCATCAAAAACTTCGAGCCTCTATGTGAGCGCCCAAAAACATTTGAGGAGCTTCGAGCTTGTGTTCAACGATCAGACGAAACGTTGAGGTCATACATCAGACGATGGACTGAGATACGCAACTCAGTCGGAGTAATTTCAGAAGATATGGCCATGGACGCTTTCATAATGGGACTCGCCAGGCGAGACCAAAGAAGCACTTGGTCGCAAAAAGCCAACCTCTGTGGCTAACCTCTTGATGACCGCGACTGAGTGGGCAGACGGAGAAGACATGGCGCGCACCACACGCGGGTCCTCACCCCGTGACAATCATGAAAGCGGCAGTCGAAGCCGCAGAGACTCGTACAGAGATGACCGAAGGCGCAAACGTTCAAAACGTCACTACGACGATGACAGACCCGAGTTCATGGCGGCTGGGTTCTCCACACCCCGCAACGACCAAGACAGAAGCGACCGGCGGTCAGAAGATCGGCGGGACAGTCGAGATGATCGCCGGGACAGTCGAGATCGCGGCCAACGCAGTGATAGCTACAAGAGGAAGGACTGGCGCAAGTCAAGATCCGGGCACAATCCGAGCGATCATTCGAAGAAAAGATGGATGCTGATTGCAGATTCCACCTGTACAAAGGGGAAGACGGAAAACTGCGCTCCAATCACTCGATGAGAAACTGCAGGGAGTTCGACCAAATGGCGACTGATTACATAAATCTCAGAAAGGCAACAGCCGCAAACGCACCCGCACCCGCGCCCATGCCGCAGCCAAACAATGTGCCCGTTCTGATGGCACCACCTCCACCACCACAACCTCACGCAGGTGGAAACATCGCGGGTGCCATACAACCTGTACCTCGGGTGGACGAACCTCAGTACCCTCCACCCCAAGGGCAGATGTACATGATACAAAAGGTCGCCCTTCCAACAGGGAGCAAAAACTTCGCACTCGACAAGTAAACATGGCGGTCATGTCACCTCCTGCTGTAACTGAATTCTTGAAGGGATCCGAAACCGCGATAAGTTTCAGCAGAGAGGATCACCCACCATCGGTGTTCGTCCAGGGCACTCCGCTCTGGTACTCGACGCCCAAATTGGAGGTTACGCCATGTCCAAGGTCTTCATGGATGGTGGCAGCGGCATAAACATAATCTTCGCAGATACGCTCCGCAAAATGAACAGGTCAGTCGAAAACCTGCCAAAATCCTCAAATACCTTCACGGTATCGTCCCAGGCAAAGCAATAAGCCCAGAAGGCACCATACAACTCGACGTAACGTTCGGGGACAAGAACCACTTCAGGACAGAGTCGATCGAGTTCGAGTCGTCGACTGGAAGTCACAATACCACGCCATACTTGGACGCCCGACGTTTGCTCGATTCATGGCGGTCCCACACTATGCATACCTCCAGCTGAAAATGCCTGGACCAAAAGGAGTAATCACAGTCAAAGGAAACTTCCAAAAGTCTGACTCTTGCGACCGAGAGTTTAGCAAAATCTCTGAGATGTTCGGCATGGAAGCAACACTCGCTGACCTAGCGGTCTCCAACGATCGAACACTTATGCCGGAGCACAAAAAGGTGGCAGTCGACAGAGCATTCAACGCCACCAATGACACAAGGTCGCATCAGGTGCACCCGACTGACCCGACCAAGACAGTCAATGTCTCGTCGAGTCTGCCTATCGCATAGGAAAGCGCGCTCGTCGAATTCCTCCGTGAGAACTGGGATATATTTGCGTGGTGTCCAGCCGACATGCCAGGTATTCCCAGGGAATTCGCCGAGCACTCTCTACAATTATTTCCAGATGCTAAACCAGTCAAGCAAACAATGCGCCGCATATCCGGCCCAAAAGAACCGCAGTCGAAGCCGAAGTCGACAGACTACTCGCAGCAGGTTTCATCAGAGAGATCAAAAATCACAATGGGTGGCCAACCCCGTACTCGTGAGAAGAAGAACACAGATATCCTTCGGATGTGCGTAGATTTCACGCACTCAATAAGTGCGTCCAAAGGATCACTTTCCACTACCTCGAATCGACCAGATCGTCGACTCCACCGCCGGGTGCGCTCGCTTGTCCTTCCTGGATGCTTACTCGGGTTACCATCAGATAAGGATGAAGGAAGAGGATGAAGAGAAAACGGCGTTCATAACCCCACTCGGGGTCTACTGCTACACAACAATGCCTTTCGGGCTCAAGAACGCAGGCGCAACCTACCAGCGCATGATGCAAGACTGCCTCAAGAAGCAAATTGGGCGAAACGTCCAGGTCTATGTAGATGACATCGTCATCACAACAAGGGAGGAAAACACACTACTCGATGACTTGCGAGAGACGTTCGCAAACCTCAAACGCTTCCACATCAAGCTCAACCCGAAGAAGTGCACGTTCGGCGTGCCAGCCGGGCAACTCCTCGGGTATCTAGTCTCGGCTCGAGGAATCGAGGCAGACCCGGAGAAAATACAGGCCATCTTGACGATGCAAAGGCCTTCAAAGCTCCATGACGTGCAAAAGTTGGCGGGTCGAGTAGCAGCACTCAGTCGATTCATCAGCAAGCTAGGCGAAAAAGCACTCCCGTTCTATCGACTGATGAAGAAAGCAGACAAATTCGAGTGGACGCCAGAAGCCGAAGCAGCCTTCACGGACCTCAAGCGAGTCCTCACAAGCCCTCCAATCCTCGTCGCACCAAGGGAACGCGAGCCACTATACCTATATGTCTCCGCAACTAACAGGGTGGTGAGCACCGTACTGGTAGTCGAACGCAGGAGGAGGGACACACCCAAAGCATACAACGTCCAGTCTATTACTTGAGTGAAGTGCTCTCCATATCAAAGCAGCGGTACCCGCACTATCAAAAGCTGGCTACGCCGTGTTCATGTCCTCAAGGAAGCTGACGCACTACTTCGCAGAGCACCCGATCACTGTAATCAGCACCTCAGGGATCGGGGACATCCTCACAAACCCCAACGCAACTGGGCGAGTCGCAAAATGGCTCATCGAGCTAGCACCACGAGACATCAAGTATGATTACCCGAAGGCCATCAAAGCACAAGTCTTACCTGACTTCCACACCGAGTGGATTGAAGCTCAGCTGCCAGGAGCACCAGATGTGTCCAACTCATGGACTATGTACTTCGACGGCTCAAAGAAGAACGAAGGCGCAGGCGCAGGTGTCATCCTCATATCACCAAAAGGCGACAAGCTTCGCTATATCCTGCAATGGATTCGAGTTCCATCCAATAACGAAGCAGAATACGAGGCCCTGATCCATGGCATGAGGATGGCCAAAGCCCTCGGGTGCACTCGACTGATGATTATGGTGACTCGAATCTTGTGGTACAGCAAACAATGAAGGCCTGTGACGCAATCGCAGATAACATGATCGCCTACCGTGACCTGTACAACCTATGGAGGGCAGCTTCGAAGGCTGCGAGTTGCGGCACATAGGGCGTGAAGCAATGAAGAAGCAGATAAGCTAGCCAACATTGGCGCGACCAAAGCACCAGTTCCACCTGGTGTCTTCTCGAGCGCATCGAGCACAGGTCCATCAAGAAAAGCGAACATCCCTACATCAGCCGCACCAGCCAAGAGCAAAGCACCTAGCACAGAGGACCCGCCAGTCGAGGTACTCCTCATCGAGCCAACTTGGACTCAACCTTTCCTCGCATACATACTCCGCGGCGAGGTACCTGAAGACATAACAGAGTCACGCGTGACTCGACGATCTAAAGCATACACCGTCATCAACGGCGAACTATACAAGCGCAGCGTATCAGGTATGTTCCAACGTTGCATAGCATTTGAAGATGGCCAAGCCATCCTTCGTGATATTCATGCAGGTACCTGCGGGCATCATGCCAGCAGTCGATCACTCGTAGCCAAAGCCTTTCGCGCAGGCTTCTACTGGCCCACAGCACTCAAAGACGCGGAGGACATAGTCAAAAGGTGCATCGGCTGTCAAAAATTCGCCACAAAGCCGCACGCACCCGCATCGGCGTTGAAGACAATACCATTGGCCTGGCCCTTCGCCCAGTGGGGGCTCGATATGGTCGGGCCACTCAAAAAATCCTCCCATGGAGGGCATACTCACCTTCTGGTGGCAGTCGACAAGTTCACCAAGTGGATTGAAGCAGTCCCTATCACAAGTTCGACTGCCACTACAGCAGTCAATTTCATAAAATCCATCATATACCGCTTTGGCGTGCCAAGCAGCATCATCACTGATAACGGTACAAACTTCACAGCTGAAGAGTTTCGATCCTTCTGCAAAGAGCAGGACATTCGCTCAATTATGCATATGTGGCACACCCGCAATCCAATGGCCAAGTCGAAAAGGCCAATGGACTTGTGACGAGCGGAATCAAGAAACGCCTCCTGGTGCCACTCAAAAGGGCCGCGGGTGCTTGGGTCGAAGAACTCCCATCTGTGCTATGGAGCCTACGCACAACACCCAACGCCTCAACACAATTTACCCATTCTTCATGGTCTACGGCAGAGGCAATCCTGCCATCAGACGTAAGGTTCAATGCACCAAGAGTCGAAGCATACAACGAAGACAATGCAGATGAAGCACTCGAAGATGCAGTCGACTTGCTCGAAGAAGCACGCAACACAGCGCTAGCACGCACAGCTGTCTACCAGCAAGACCTACGCAACTATCACAGCCGTCGACTGCGTACCAGATCCTTCGAGGTTGGCGACTTGGTACTTCGACTGAAGCAAAAGAAGGTGCATAAACTTGCTTCTCCATGGGAAGGACCCTTCATCATCACCGAGGTCATTGGTGGTGGAGCATACAGACTGAAGCACGCGAAGACAGGCGAACTCTCGCACAATCCTTGGAACGTTGCGCAGCTGCGCCGTTTCTATGCTTAGATTGCTCAGTCGCATAATGTAATAGGCACATATGTCGGATGGCTGCAGGTTTCAGACGCGCTCTTTTCCTTACCAGGGTACCTAAGGGGACTGGAAGGTTTTTAATGAGGCGGCATGCAGCCTAACATTCAAAAATGGAATATAGTCAATGATTCCTCATATTTCTCCGTGTTTACTACTCGCACAACCTTAGCCTCACCCGAAGACTCGGGGGCTGCGCTATTTCAAAACGTGAGCTCTCGCTCCGTCTTCAAAACATAATACCCAGCCGCACTCGAACACTCGGGGGCTGGGTCGTCAAAATCATACATAAACAAAAAGTTGCTCAATACCATGAGTTGAAGCTTCAAATATCGCAAAAAATTCACAGCCTCACTCAAGCACTCGGGGGCTGTAGAATTCATGTTCTATATAAAGTGTTTCTTATAAACCCCACTCGATACACTCGGGGGCTGCATACATACAAGTAAACAAATATGTACTAACTACAAGTGACAAAATTTACACTCGGGGGCTGTTCCCTATACAGAAAACCCTAATCTTCCGGTTCGTCCTTTACTGGAAGAACAGGGCCCATAAGTTGAGATTGATAGCACTCAACCAACACCTTCGCATATTTGGCTGTATCGTCAAAATGCGACTGTGACAATGTTGATCCAGGCACGGGTGGACTGATGACCCACAAGTATAGGGGGTGTATCGTAGTACTTTCGGTAAATAAGAGTGTCGAACCCAACGAGGAGCAGAAGGTGTTGACAAGCGGTTTTGATGAAGGATTCACTGTAAATGCTCACAGACAAGTTTTTAGGAGTTTTTGATATGACAGATAAATAAAGTACAAGTAAATAATATGCAGTAATAAAAGTTGCAGCGAGTGGCCCAATCCTTTCTACAGCAAAGGACAAGTTGGTTGTTGTACTTATAATGACCAAACGTTCTTGAGGACACACGTGAATATTGTCAAGTGCTTTCGCTTCATATAGTTGATTAATCTTCATTGTTTTGATAAGTGTTATGTGGGTGAACCTATGCTAATGCACCGCCCTTCCTAGGATTAATACATACTTGTGATTGTACCCCTTGCAAGCATCCGCAAATACAAGAAAGTAATTAAGATGAACTAACCACAGCCTTAAACTTTGAGATCTTGCTATCCCTCATGCATCGATATACCAACGGTGTTCAGGTTTCTGTCACTCCGGCAACCCCACAATTGGCAAACGAATACACAATGCATTCCCCTAGGCCCATAAAGGTGAAGTATCATGTAGTCGACGTTCACATGACACCACTAGAAGAATAACACCACAACTTAAGCATCAAATCATTAAATATTACTCAACATAATTCACTACTAACATCAAGACTTCTCCCATGTCCTCAAGAACTAAACGAACTACTCACAAGACATCATACAGAACATGAGCAGAGGTGATATGATGATGAATAACAATCTGAACATAAACCTTAATCCAATGGTTTCACCCAATAGCATCAATAACAAGAGTAATCAACACCGGGAGAGTTTCCCCTATGAAATAGACAAGATTCAGCCCTAGATGTTACAGCGGAGACGGGGTGCAGCGGCGGTGATGATGATGTTGGCGGTGGAGATGATGATGATGATCCCGATGAAGTCCAGTTCGATGACGGTGATGATGGCGACGATTTCCCCCTCCGGGAGGGAATTTCCCCCGGCAGATTTCTTCCTGCAGGGGAGCTTTTCGCTCTGTGGTGTTTTCCGCCTCGTGGAGGCGGCGGAATATTTCGATGGCCTCCCTCTGTGTGTTAGGGTTCCGAGGGGGTCAAGTACACGAAGGGGAAACGGCTGGGATGGCCCTGGGCCTCCAAACCACCAGGCGGCGCGGCAGGGGGGGCCCACCGCGCCAGCCTGTGGTTTGGGCTCCCCAGGTGCCGTCTCAGCCCTCCCTTTTGGCCTCCTCCATCTTCTGGTAAAATAGGGACTTCCATATGTATCCTTCGATTTATTGATCTTCAGAAATAGTGCATCTCGACGGTGCTTTTTCCAGCAGAATCCTGACTCCGGTGTCCAATTCTCCATTATTCATCAAACATGCAAAATAGGTAAAATAACATAAGTAACACTTCTAAATATGAAATATATCGATGAATAGCAGTAAATTATGATATAAAATAGTGATGCAAAATGGACGTATCATGGATGTAGCTGCATATGTGGACGCTTGCTCCGGATATAAGCCATCGTTGCGTTGGCGCCATCAATCAGCTTCTGGGTGACAAAATCTCGAATGGGGCCTGCACTTCGGAAAAGCCCGAGCAGCGCGTGGATTCCTTGAGGTTGCGGCCCTGTCGGGAAAAGGATCTGGTTGATTCGGCTGAAGGCTGACCTGCATAACTCGAGTAGCATAGTGCTCCGCCACACTCGATCCTGCAGGGTTACGAGTATACGCGCTCGGTGCCTATCCAAGCAAAAGTGCTGACGGCCAGTCGTGGGTTCGTCAGTCGCATTGTCCAACTGCTCCTCTACACGAGCCTGCTCCGCCTGGAAATCTGGAACAAAACCTGCACCAACGCACGTTGGGTGAACAAAAAGGACAGTATGAATTCTTGAGATAAGAGCAGTCATGCTTACACTCGAGTTGTCTGTTCACAATCTCCATTTCGCCAAGCATATACTCCTCTCACTGAGTGGGTAGAGCGGGCCTAGCCCTCATCCTATCCAACTCACTCCGGGCACTCTCCAGCTCTTGCTCCAGTTTTGCGACTCGAGCATTCATATAACGCATTATTGAGGCATCATTTGCCACCTGAGCTCGGGATCGAGTAGGGGCACGATGCCGCGATGAGCTGGATGATGTGGCGGCTGGCTGTTTCTGTTTCAAACATCATAAAAGTTTCATGAGAAACTCATCATAAAGCTTAGGCGAATAGCCTTACAGGCAGTGGCATAACAAAGGAACTAAATCCATACAAGTGTGGCAAAAGCATACGCATACTCGTGATATCATAAAAGTATAATTACAGTCCAGCAAAAGGGAAGATGGCCCTAAAAGTCTATGATGCAGACTCTGACCTAGCCCTACGCGCGTGATTGGCGACCTCTGCTGACCGGCGCTCCATGGTAGTCATAAAAATTTCAGCCAGCTTCGCGGCTGGCTCGTTCACATGCTTCAAAGATACAAGCTTCCCGCCTGGCTTTCGAGGGAATTCAGATAGAGCGGCCTCGAAGTCACCCTCTATCCCATGACCTAAACGGAGCTTGAGGGTGGTCTCTGAGCCGCGTACCGTCAAAGTGCGAGCAAAATTCGCCATAGTCGAAGTTCCCGGGCCTAGGACGTCGGCAAAGCCATCCACAGTCGACGGAGGTTGGCCAAAAGGGAATACACCCTTGTATACGGCGCCGAGTGTGCTTGTAGACTTGGCGAGTGCATCCTTGGCTTGGGCGGAGACGACGTCCAAGTCGCCAATAGCACGGTCAAGGGACAAATCGCCAATCACCTGGTCTACAGGTGCAGGTGCGCCAACAGCTCCTTCATAAATCAGAAGAAACAGAAACTCTTACACAACATTCAGAGGCAGAGGAAGTTGACATAAAGTGGCAAATTCGACTCACCGCCTACGTCTCGGGTGAGGCTAGCCAAGCGCTCAGCATATTCTTTCTCGCGCAAGGCAGTGGAGTTCTTGGCATCATCCAAAGCCTTCTTCGACTCATCGCGCTGCTTGGCGAGGGCATCCTCTAGCTCTTTCACCCAGGACTCAGCCGATGCCTTGTCATCTGCATTTGGCGTCAAGAAGAAGCACTCAGTTAAGCAAAAGACAGCGCAAAAAGGACATCGGGTCACAAAGCAAAAACACACTTACGGGTGAGTTGCTCCAAACTGGTGCGCAAGCGATCCCTCTCTTGCTCTAGTTGGACAAAAGCTTTGCCCGATTCTACCAAGTTGAGGTAGTAGGGCTGCAAGCACACGAAGTTAGCATAATGTTATACATAACAAGTCCCGAGTGCGGGCTCAACAAAAACACACTTACGTGTTCTGTCCAAGGCACGGGCTACGCCGCTGATGTCCCGAACCCCGGAGCTGCGGCCCTCATAGGTTTGGCCGTCTCAATAGCACTAGTTGCGGCTGCTAATTGAACGACTTCTGGAGTCACATGAGAGGCTTCTGGGTGCCCTGCATACGTCATCTTCTCGAATGGGGGAGTCGGCGGATGCACAGTCTCAGCACTACGGGTAACAGAAGACAAATAACATAAGTAAGACTGTCAACAAGCAGAAATTTGAGTACAAAAACTCAGACGCATACCTGTGCTCTTCATCCTCATCAGTGTCGAGATTGTCAAAGTTTGGGCCTCCAAAAAGCAGCTCCTCACCCGATGGGGGAGGAGGAGCTGACCTCAGCGGGCTCACACCCAAAGGAGCTGCCTTGGCAATGGGCAAAGAGCTCGTGTCTTTATCATCCTCCAGGTTCTGCTCCTTCGCAGGTGAACTCATAGAGGATGATACCGCTTTGACCAGTCGACGACGCTTTGGCAGGGCGGCGTCGACCTCGTGGTCAGGTGCGGCCACCCCTCAGTTTGTGCCTCGTCTGCTGTTTCCTCCTCAACCTCCTCCACATGCGAAGTGTTGGCAGAAGGGATTGGCGAGTGATCCCCCTTCGCCTCCAGCTCTGGCACCTTTGTTTCTTCAGTTGGGCCATTCTCATGCAGAGGAGGAAGAGTGGCAGCGGTCGAGTGATCCTGCATATCACATATCACAGCTACACAGTTAAAAGACAAAAAGTTGAACACCGCAAAACACGTGAGTGGCAGCTCCCGACTGTCAACAATGCATAAATTATACTAACCTCGGACAAAGGATTGTCCACCCCATATGGAGTCACGGGGTAGTCGACATTGCAGGGGTCGCTTGACTTGATGCTGGTGATGGATCGCACATGCGCCACCAGCTCGTTCTTCGACAACTCCTCCTGGCTCATTCGGCTGGAGTTGAGCACACCCTCATATTGCCACATGGGGTGAGCTCGGGCGCGGATTGGCCACACTCGCCTCTTAACAATTGTGGCAATCAGGTGCACACCTGTGACACTGCCCAGCAGCTCTCCGATCTTCGACAAAAGAGGCTCTGCCTCCACTTGCTCCTCAGTAGACAGCTGATGGTCCCAAGCATTGGTCCTCGCAAGAATACCAGCAGTCGAGAACGCTGGGATTCCGTCCTGGTCGACGCGGATGTAGAACCACTTTTTCCTCCACCCTTGAGCCGAGTCGACTGGCTTCAGGGCGAAGTAGCGTGTGTCGCTGCGCACCTGGATCCCGCAGCCGCCCAAGGGATAGGCGCGACCGCCTCTCATGTTCGGCCGGACAAGGAAGATGGACTTCCATAACGCCCAGCTCGGGTGAACCCCCAGAAAACATTTACAAAGCGTGATGAAACACACAATGTGCAAAATACCATTCGGGGTGAAATCGTGTATTTGCACCCCGTAGGCGTACATCAAACCACGCACGAAGTCGTGGATGGGGAATGCGAAACCCCTAGTTAAAAAGTCCGCAAAACACACCCGCTCATTGCCATGGGGTTCGGGGAATACCTCCTTGGGCGATGGCGAGCGGACGAACAGCTGATCCGAAGGAGGCAGCAGGCCCTCCTCGCGGAACTTGTCGAAATGGGTGTCCTTGATCGAGGACTTCGCCCAATCACCGTTGTTCTTCTTCAGGCCAGCGGCGGCTGCAGATGCGCTTGCCACAGATTTCTTCCCCTTCACCGCCGCCGCATCGGGCACGGCAGCAGCAGTCGAGGCAGGACGCTTGTTGCCCGCAGCTTTCTTCATCGTCAAAAGGAAGGCGGTGGAGCGCGCAAAGCTTGGGCGCAGAAACAATGGAGGGGGAGCGTAAGGAAGAAGATGGACTAGGGGCGGCGCGCAGAGCAAATGGCTGGTAAAAATTACGCCAGCGCCGTTCCCCCTATTTACCACAAAGTAAAATCGATCATCGCCGTTCAAATCACAATCGTGCGTTCTGCACACAATCTAACCGTACACGTGGCAACCATGGAGAGCAACCGTCGCCGGCTACTCCGCCCACTACACACGCAAAAAGAGGAGCCATCACCACGCCTCCGGAAAAAGTGGGCCAGAGTGGTCAAATCAAGTCCAAACGGCACCGTCGTTCGGTCAGCGCTGCACAATGGGCCCACCTATGTGGCACGTCCCATCTATCAAACCATAACGCACGCCACCGCGTATCAGAAGGCGCAGTCGCCAAAAACGTCATCCCTGACGTCACTACAAGCATTTGTTCAGAAAAACAATCGAGCCTGCCCAATGCATATTGGTTATTCGACTGCTTTGTTTGGTTCGGGTGTGCAAAAGCAATGTCAAGACAAAATTGGTCACTCGACCGTTCCTTCGACTGACGCATATTACTCCCATCGGGAGCATATCAAAAAATTCTTCGACTGAAGATGCTCAAGAAAAAATGATTTTGAGATTATCCTCCATTACAAGCAATACAGCATAATCTCGGGGGCTACTCCCATCGGGAGCACTGTCGTGCACCCGATAGATTTACGGCACAAAATTTCTTCGACTAACATATCAAATGGTAAACGATTTGAGATTATCCTCCATTGCAAAGCAATAAAACACAATCTCGGGGGCTACTCCCACCGGGAGCGCTGTCGTGCACCCGATAGAATAACGTCAAAAGGGCAGTCGACAAAAGAATCGACTCAGTTCATATGCAAAATCATACTCGAAACATTCCCGAGTTGCGTCCGCCGCAAATTCCTCGGATGCTGCACGCATGGTGCAAAGGTAAGACCCGCCGAACTTTCGAGCTGGGCTAAGGACCGTTCCAGCAACGTCAATCCTTATACTTTCCGTGTCAACAGACATGATGAAAAATCCTGATGGACGCGTTGGGTAAAATTCAAATTTATACTGCAGATCGACTCAGTAAGACCTCCGCGGCCTAGTCGAATCTGACCAGTCTGTTCCAGATTCGAGTCCGGGGACTCGAGTTTGATTGAAAGCTAGTAAGGTTTTACCCGAATGTGTAGTTAACCAGTCCCGATCCGTCGAGTGTACTGGGCCTGCTAAGCTATTATCCCTTGATCATCATAAGCAAACACCACAGTCGATGAGATACTCGACATAGCCAACATGCGCTATTCATACAGAAATTCCAATTACAGATACAGAGCATATGACATGCACTTACGAAAGAGTCCATGCCCGATTCTTCGAGTCAGACAAGTACTCGGGGGCTACTGACATGGATATACATCTCGGGTACCCTACCGTGAGGGTACCTGGTGCATGTGACGACTAAGCCCCAATAGCGAAGAGGCTACTCGAAGCCCAAGACAAGAGGCCCAAGAAGATGGAGTACCCTCCAAGATTAGACATAGGCATAGTCGGTTTAGACTTTCCATATGTGTAAACTAGGTCGGTTAAAGAACTCCCGAGACCCAGCCTATTTAAAGGCTGGGAGGGGTGCCGATCTGGGGCCAAGCCATACTCAAACCACCAAAGCTCTAGCGAGATCGTCATCTCGCCGGAGCCACCTTGTAACCTCATAATCTCACGCAATCAATAACAGACAGGCAGGAAGTAGGGTCTTTACCTCCACCCGAGGGGCCTGAACCTAGGTAAATCTTTGCCTCTGCTTGTCAGCCGATGAAACTACCAGTACTACCACGTTCTCTCCTCATAATCTCAACCCTAGGTCCTTAACCATGGGATTTGATGAGTGTACCCCTCGTCACTCGTCTTCTGGAGTAGACACGTGGGTTCGGTAGCCATCTTTGTGGTGGTGTAGGTCTGTCTTGAATTCCAGGAATCTCCGCAACAATAGGAAGCTGCTGCTGGTCACCATGCTGCTGAAAATCCTCATTGCTTCCAACCTTCTCCCCCTCTTGAGCATCACCAAGATGGTCAAGACCCTGGAACAATTCACTAAGATCATTTGCATCGCCATAAAAAGGTTCTGACTCACGAAACGTGACATCCATGCTCACAAATGTCCTCCGTTCTGTTGGGCTCCAACATTTGTACCCCTTCTGTCCGGAGGAATATCAAATAAAAATACATTTGATTGCTCGATGATCAAGTTTGCCCATAGATGGTCTGCGGTCCCTGACAAAGCATGTACAACCAAAGAGTTTGGGTGGAACAACAAAGTCATTCATATTTAGAAGGAGTTGGCATGGAGATTGCATACCCAATATTTTTGAAGGCATTCTGTTAATCAAATATGTTGCAGTCATGACCGCCTCACTCCACAAGAACTTTGGTACATTCATGGTAAACATGAGAGAACGAGCAACTTCAAGAATGTGTCTGTTCTTCATCTCAGCCACTCCATTTTGGGGAGGAGTATCAGGGCATGAAGTCTGGTGCAGGATACCCTGTGAGGATAAGAAAGTAGCAAAAGTTTTGTTGACATATTCAGTACCATTATCAGTTCTAATCATCTGGATTTGTACATTGAACTGATTTTTCACATAGGCACAAAAACTCTGAAAACAGGTGAACACTTCATCTTTGTGACGCATCAGATAAACCCAAGTCATTCTGGAATAGCAATCAATAAAAGTCACAAAGTACTTCATACCACTAACTGACACAACTGGACAAGTCCAAACATCAGAGTGCACAAGCGCAAACGGGGATACACTTCTTATCCCCTTACTAACATAAGAGGTTCGTGTATGCTTAGCATACTCACATGAATCACAACTTAATTTGGTTCGGTCCACCCCATTCATAACATCAGGGAACACTTGAGACATTTTATCAAAAGCCATATGGCCCATACGACAGTGATGCACCAGTGCCATATTCTCCTTTCCTCCTACAATTGCAGCAAGTATAGAGTTTGCCTCATGTCCTATCTTGTCACAATCCAATGCGCCAAAGACCTCTATGCCTGGTTGCAGTCCCAATCTTCCTGCCCGTCATCCTCTCCTGAATTAAACACATATATTTATCAACCATTATACGACAGTCCTGCTGATCACATAGGGTAGTCATGGACACCAAATTTACTGGAAAGGCAGGAACATGTAGTACTGATGATAGTTTTATGTTGGGTGTACACTGAACCAAACCCACCCCTTTTATAGGTTGTGTTGTGCCATCAGCTGTTTGGATTGTGCCTCTATGTGTGGGAGAATATGGACTATAAGAATCAAACTCTCAAATATTTCCAGTAACATGTTTAGATGCTCCAGAATCTAGGATCCACTCTGAATCAAAGCTATGAGTGGCCATAGACACTTTGTCAACATTACCTTCATTCGTGTAGACACAGTGGGCAAAGTTTCCAAACGTTGCCTCCTTTTCTCCTTCTTCCTTTGACTGACCTGATGATGTACTAGTCTTGGTATCTTTTGTTGCAGCCATATGTGCCTTGAAAGGTGTAGCATGTTGCTGTTCGTATTGTCTTCCATACTGTTGGCCACCACCTCTGCCATACTGATTTCCATACTGTTGTCCACCACCTCTGCCATACTGATTTCCATACTGATTTCCACCACCTCTTCCATCACCTCTTCCTCTGTAGCTTCCTCTGCCATAAGCATGACTTCCTCTTCCCCTACCAGGTGTCACATTGGAGGTACACTGATGCTTCAAATGCCCTCTCAGCCCACAAGTGAAGCAATCTCTCATCTCTCTTCTCTCAGTATTGTAGAAGGTAGGATGAGGGACTGAATCGCTGCATTTTGTCATCTTCAGTCTCACTTCCTCTCTGGACATTGCAGCGATGTCTTCTTTGAGTGAGGGAGTAGAGGGTTGATGTAGTAGAGCAGCCCTTCTACCCTCAAATTCTGGATTAAGACCTTTGAGAAACTTCATGACTCGCCGGCGTTCAATCCAGCTTACAGCAGTAGTCACACATTCACCATGGACCAATTCTAGAGGATCAACATGGTCTAAATCCCACCACAAATACTGCAGTTTAGCCACATATGCCATCACCGTTTTATCTCCTTGTTTCAAGTCATGTACCTTATCCTCAATCTCAGCAATCAACATAATGTTCCCCTTTCCAGAGTAGAGATTCAATAGGGTATCACATACCTCTGAAGCCTTTGTGAGTGCCTCCACCGAAGCAGCAATATCAGGGACCAGGGAGTTCAACATCCATGCCACAATCAAAGAATTTGTGGCACTCCACTTCTTCCATTGAGGGCTGGTCGTGTCTGGTGGTTTCGCAGCTTCCCCGCTCACTTACTCATCCAGCCCTTTCGTCTTCAGGATCAACAGAGCCCTCCTCGACCACCGGAGATAGTTGGACACTCCTTCCAACTTGATGTCATTTGGCATCAGCTCGAGCCTCTGAACAGATTCAGTATGGGGAACTATTGCTCCCCCTGCAGCAGATGCTGCTCCATCCCCTTTGATAAGGTCTGCCAGCTTCTCCAGGGCCTTGGTCAATATCTCGATGTCCCCCATGCATGTTCTTCACTGCAGGAAGCCCTCTTCCTCTCCTTGCTTGCCACAACCTTCACTTCCTTGCCGCCGTAGCAGCCTGCTTGCTCCTTCCGCCTCCTTGCTACCGCAGTAGCCTTCTCACTCCTCTAGATCCACCACTTCTACTCACATCACCCTCATGCTCCTTGCTCTGATACCATGTGGAGCAGGGATGAGAGGCTAACCTGATTAGGGTTTCATTGGTGGCTGAGGACTAGGACGTTAGAGCTTTTTTCTCTGTACAGGATAGACACCTTTATATAGGTCATGTTCTGGGCTGGGCTTGATGGGCCACAAAGAACTTAAGGAAGGCCCAGCTACGTAACTCCAACAGATATCCAACATTTTATCTTTTCTTGTTCAAGCATCTCTACTTCGTGAGAATTCATAGTTCGCTCTTGCGAAATTCGAGTTGCATGAGAAAAAACTGACACATACTTAGAAGCTCCACTGCTCGCAGATAGTGGACAAAGGCCTCATCAACTGAAACAAACGGCCAGATCCAACAGAAACTTTTGAAATGCTTTAGTTATCATTATATTTTTTTCCTTCACATTGCTTCAACATTTCAAAAAATATAGCCCTGGAATTGCAACTTCAACATATACATGAGTCATTATACCATGTTCAATCGTTATATTAAAAAAGTCCCTTTATGAGTTCAATCTCAAAGTTTTCATAAGATTCAACGAAAGCATATTTATATCATAACTGATGTCTTTCCTACAGGAGCTTTAAAAAATAGCACAAGACATATTTATCATCCACAGAACACGCTAATGGGTTTTTTATTTATTTTGAAGTGTTTCCTCGTATGATTTCACAAAAGGACAACTACCATTATGTTGCACCGATTTCTACATGTTTTACCACTAGGTTTGTTGGAGTTTTAACAATATATGGAATATACTTCTCTTCATATATAAGGAGTGCTAGAACTCGTTAAGTTCCCCTTCGCCTCGTTCCTTATCTCGTTACTGTTCGAGAGAGGCGACCTCGAGGCGACTCCTCTGTCCTCGCGTCTCGCCGGCGAAACCGCTGCTCCCCTTCGCCTCCGGCCGCCGTTTCGGCGCCGTGAGGTGGAGGGGAGCTCCAGGTTCTCGCCGTGCATGTAGATAGGTTAGGGTTTAGTGTAGGTCTTCCGTTTCCGGGCGACGGCATCGAAGACGGCGGCGGTGGTGTCGTCGCGTCGGAATAAGTCCTCCCCCTTCTTTCCCCGTTCCGGCGGTGACGCCGGGGAGGTCGTGGAGGTTTTGGGTTGGGGTCGGGCGTCTCTGGCCTACCGTGGTGGCGTGGGGAGATGTGGCCCTGAGTGGGGGTTGGCTTCCTTCAGATCTGGCGGCGAGCTCGTGTCTGTGTCCCTCTGGCCGGCCGTGGAGGCGAGGGGAGGGCATGGATTGCTAGCTTGGGCTCTGGTTCTGGAGGAAGCGGTGCCAGAGCTATCGAGCGGTTCCTGGTACATGGCGGTGGAGTCGTGGCAGTTCGTCAAGCTTCTGTGGAGGAAGGAGACGGCTGGTTGCGATTCTTCGGCGAAGTTTATCTCGGTAATAAGCTCGTTTTTTGCTGTTTCTCTGTTCCTCTTCTCGCTACCGTGGTGGAAGAAGAAGAGTGCTCGAGGAGCGGTTGGGCCTGTGGCCGGCAGCTTTCTGCTGTGTTTGTTGTTCCCAGAAGGTTTATTGCGGGTGTGCGTGCTGGAAGAGGACGGTGACCCGACGGCCGGCTTGGTTCGGAGCGTTGCTCCCGCCGATGTGGTTTCTCGCCGTCGTGCAAGATCTCGACGTCCGCGTCGGGTGGATATTGCGGCGACATCAACGAGGTTAATTCCTCTAAAGTTCCCTGCCGGCTACTCAGCTGCCGTGCTTTGTTCTCTCCTCCGGTGGTCGTCAATGGAGGTGCAGCGGTGGCGGATTGCTCTGCTCAGAGAAGTGTCAATGGACTTAGTTGTATTTTCTTTCTTATTTTCGGTCTTCTCTGTAATTTGGGAACAGCTGTCCCGTATCTGGATGTATTTTGTACGCTTGTTATACGTTGAGTAATATATCCAGGTATAGTGCCCTTCAAAAAAAAAAAAAGGAGTGCTAGAACTAGTAAAACCGCTGGCAGTTGCAAATTAGTTGCGTGTATTCGGTAGGGGCGCGAGATGCCCAGGCACCTCTTCCTCGTGCCCTTTCCACATGTATACATAACCAACATCATCGATACAGACCACACATTTCATTCATTTGTTCAATATCAATCTCGTTTACATCTCGAATCTTCACTACCCAAGTAAATTGTCAACGGGCAGCTTACTCCACCTCTTCCAAGAAATCCTTGATCTCTGCTGGAGTTAGAACTCTGCGTTTTGTACGGGAAGTGTTACTAGTCAGAATGCAGAAAGGAATTTGTAATCTAATCATACAGCCTTATTACGAAAGTGATAACCGATAAAAAGGGAGTAGAAGCACAAACATATGGAACATATACTGAAAACAGCAGGCAAAATCACTTATTTAGCAACTACACGACCAAGAGAAACAAGAACAGATGAACTGGGAGTAGCACAACTCCTAAACAAACAAATCAAAGGGAATATTGCATCCCATTATTATGTTGCAGTAAAAATGGCGATATTGACTTTGTATACATACTTGAATTCACGGTCAGCTCGAATAACTCCAATTTCTATGTTGTCGGCAGAGATTTGTCCTTCATATCTGCACGTCCGGAAACAGTCAGTACTCGATAAGCTACTGAACTGGCAGCAATAAGCCAACTACTAGAAAAATGTAGCTACCCTTCTTTTAGAGTCAAAATTGCAGTATGGATGGCATCATCAAGCTCCATGTCTTCTGTGTATCTACAAGTAAAAGCTATGCGGGTTAACCCAGACCATGGAGAAAAGACAAAAAAAACTTGACAACATACATGCTTATAATAATGAACGGATGGAAGATGGTACAGCAATAAAATGCAATTTGTTATGATCATCAGATTTAAAAAAGAAAACAGCACTGGAGCCTTAACAGTTACGAATACTAGTGGTAGGATAGATCCTCAATCTACCTTTTCTCAAGAAATGTCTTTGCATTTGAAACATTTTTTCCCATAGCTGATGCTTTCCAGGAGAAGTAAGATCCTGATGGGTCAACCTACAGAAACAATAAACAAAGAGATATCCAACATTTTTATTAACTACACCATAATAATATGAGTATAGGACGGGTGAAATTCAGTAAAAGTAGAAGATAAGTGGTAAACTCAATAATACACATCCGGTGCCTGTGCCTTGTTAGTGAGATAAAAAATAACACGTGCTTGAAACTGAAACAGTGGGAAGGAAAATAGCAAGGTCTCAATCATGTAGCTCTTTGCACATACCTGATACAACTGCGGGCCATTGTCATCATACCCAGCAATCAACAGCGATACACCAAATGGTCTTACACCACTGCAACAAATAAGGTTATGAGTACAACATGTTACATCGTATGTATAAGACGTAAGAGATAGTAGTGTGGTTATTAACATGATGGTGTAGATCTTAGTCAGTTATATTTCTATGAAGTTTCAGCTGAACTTTTGTCTGACATATGTAAAACAAATTTAAAAGCTTATCTATTATTGAATGTATGATTGTCTGAGTTGCGCCGTGACTGTAGCATTTTAAAACCGCAGTTTCTCGAGCTCACCCATTATTAAGTGAAAATCTAACAAACCAGCTGCACACAGTTTACTCTGGCCCAATATACTGAGACTAGATGCGTAATCCATTGTTGTGTTTCACAACTAAGTGAATAACTCAACAAACATCAAAGTAACATTACATATTTGGGTTCTTATATTATCAAAAGCAAGTTATATCCAATTGTATTGTGAAGATTTGGCTAAAATTACCAAGCAACTTATTTTTCCTGTAGTATTTTAGGTAATAACAAATGCATGACTGATTTTAACAATTTCATAACTTCATCTATAGTATAAAAGAAGTGCCAAGTATAGTAACATACCCAGATTGTGTGAATTCCTGCATAACAGCAGCAGTCTCTCGGACAAGCTGGGTAACAGGGATGGTTTCCTGCATTTGGAAATGAGCAATAATCAGCAAACATATTTACCAGGGAAATAATGACAAAACTTGGCTACAGGCGACCTGCATATTATCCAAAGTAGCAATTTATTAAAATGATGTCTTTACCAAATGTGCAAGTACTTCTTTTGGAAGTCTAAACCAAACAGTCATGAATATTATTCTCGAATAAAAAAGTCATGAATATTATTCTCGAAAAAAACAGTCATGAATATACCTTGTACAACTGATAATACTGCTGTGCCTGCTTCTGACTTTTTCTGACAAGAACACGAAAATCTGGCCCCATCCCACTGAAAGCAATGAGTAGGTAAGTGCACATACATGCAACAAGAGACAAATAGAAATAGCAAGACACACCAAATGTCACATCAACAGGAAACTGTATTAATGGAGCCATGGTGGCAACCTGGGAGATGTAGTAACCAATTTGAAGAAAAAATGAGATTATTCTGATTTCTTAGCTATAGCCTATAAGTCTAGTTGTTGATCTCCAATGTACACTTTTGTGGTCAAGCAATACTCTAGGAGTAACTCACACAAGTGTGCGGACCCACTACACATAGTTTGCATGGTACTCATAAAAAATAGAAATTCAAATTCTATTCCCTGCTTGCCAATTCATCGGGTTGCTTAAAAAGGGTGAACGATTCATGTTTTCTCGAAGATACCTTATGTTGATTGATATATCAATCAGCTGGTTTCCTTGCAACATTGAAAACATTTTAAATTTTTGCCTTTTGAGGGACGTCTACACAATAAGGTAAAAACATAAAGGCATGAACTTTCAGACAAGTTTTTCATTTTATCCTTCTATATATGCAAACACCAGCTCATCTGTGATGAATGTAAAAACAAAATGTAGCAACCAACACAGCAAGGCTGCCTCAGTCATCTTTGAAATGAAGAACATTACCCAATACAACATTTAGTTGGGGTAAAGGTAAAACAGTAACAGAAGTAAAGAAGTTACAATAGTTGAAATATATCTAACATAGAAATTACAAAATTAAGCAACACCGCAAAAATACCTATAGACAACACCGATATTTGGAGTCAATGACTGAATTTTCTGCACCTAGAAATTTGCAGAAACAGATTAATTAGCATTTTTTAAGAAAGCAAAGAAGAAAATTAAATTAAGGATGATATTGCACTTACAGATGTTTCGTCCACTAAAATAGAAGGCAATTTCTTCTCTGTGGCGATAACTACACCATTGGCAGCTACAAACATGACACATATATCTCAGAATCAATACGTCGCACAGAAAGGGGAGTGAAAAAGTTGTAGATTATAACCATGACCACATACAATACATACAACAGAACAGTGAAAAAACTGATCGTCATACACACTAAGCTAAAATCATCCAATCAATTTAGTAACTAACTATGATAGAAGAAAGAAATATATTGGTGCTAATGTAGCTGTATAAAGAGTACATGTCAAACATTAAGTTTTTTACGTGATAGCGAACATCAGTTTCAGTCAGTTGCCAATAAAAAAATCATGGATGAAAGACGAAGATCTTGCTATTTTCCACATATCATAAATTTGTGATTCTAAATCCCACAGGGTGTCAGTGACTTGACATCACACGGTCACTCTACCAGTAAGCAAAAAAAAATTAAACAAATCCTAGGTCAATATAAATCCAACTTTACAAAAAGAAGACGCCCTAACAGTTTCCTTGGAATACCCAAAGACTGTTAGCAACAATCTTGTCATCATATCATAGTTGTGGTATCGAAGAGAATGTAGTTGGCTGTTAGATGGAGCTAGTTAGTCCTGAAGTAGCCAGGGTATGTAGGAGTTCTAGTACAAGTAAGGGTCTTAAGTCTTTGGGTTCAAGTCAGTTTTGTAGTAGTTTCTGGCTGTTAAGGCTGGAGTTGACTTACTGTTCGTAACCGGATTCCAACTCCAAGCAGAAATGCTGGCCTCTTTAACCACATAAAGCACAGACAATAGCAATAGCTATAATCGTATGATGTCGAACCCTAATGTGAACTTACTTCACACATGAGAAACAAGAATGAAAACCATCCGCATTGACCTAGTGTTATCTGAAGTACACAAACCCCACACATCGCCTCTCTAAACTTGTCTAGAATCACAAACACTTCAGCTGCAAATCTATGCTGGCAGCGTAAGACCACTAATAGCAGGAAGTACAGTGCACATATACTGCAAGGAGGGCACCTTTGATGCCAAGCGAGGTTTGGCCGGATCCGACGGCCGTGAGCGCATGCTCGATCTGCACCAGCTTCCCTGACGGGCTGCAATAAAATCAGGGAAAATGTCAGATCTTTTATTTATCCGAAAAAGACAGGGGGAGAATTTCTCACTGTGTGTTACTCCCCCCGTTCAGAAAAGGATGTCACAAAAATAAACTATAGATAGACCACCATTTTTGTGACATCCTTTTCCGAACGGAGGGAGTAGTATATTAATAACTCAAAAGATACCGGCAACATTACAAATGCATCTTTAGTGCGGATACAAAGGAGCAACCCAAGCATAGGGGCTATCGAAGTAACATAAAAATGAATACCATGCGATACTAAACATAGGTGCAAAGCAAGGAGAGATAACGCCGCATCCCCATCAGGCCACCCGGTGAAATTGGGGGAATTGGTTTGGATAGCACGCTAGGACGAGAATGTGGTGGATCTCGCATAGAGGGAGAGGGAGAAGGAGCCGGAAGACGAAGCCGCCAGCGCCGGCAACCCAGCTGCCGCTGCCGGCGGGGGAGGCTGAGGGGAAGTGGGCGCAGCAGATCGTGGCAGCGCCGGGACGCCGCACGCCGGCGCCCATGGAGGCGGCGCAACTTCGTCCACCCAGCGACTGCGCCTGACGTGCACGGAGATGGCGAGACCAAGTCGAGGAAGACAGAGAAGGGGAAAAGACCGACGAGGAGAGAGAGAGAAAGAGAGAGAGCAAACCTGAAGGTGGTGAGGGAGAAGGAGTACTGGCTGTCGCCCATGGCCGTGTCGCGGGGCTACCTCGTCGGCTTCTTCTCTTCGGGTTGCGGGAGGAGATCGGACGGAGCGAGCGATGCGGCTGGAAGAACGAGACCGGAGTAGTGGGGCGCAAAGGGAAGAGGAAAACGGAGAAGAGCGGAGTGTTCCGCAAGAAGAAGATTTTGGGCCAGAATCCTGAAATTGCAACTACCTGAGGGCAGAGTAGCCCAAATGTTGGGCCTTATGGGAAGGGACATATTGGGCCTTTTACTTTCCATATCTTAACAATGCCTAATAAAACCTAAAGCATGCCTAATCTCTTTACTAGTACTAGAAAAATGCCCGTGGGTTGCAACGGGTGAAAACTAAAATATTTAATTTGTTTAGACAAAGGGGCGAGAGATGAGAGGGACCACAAGCGAGGCGGCCAGCCAGAGACCGCTAACATATAGACGGCGCCCGCCGTCCAAGTAGCGGATTCGTGCAGGTCAGGAGCAGCAGCATGGGCTAACGGTCCTCCTTGTCTCTGCATTGAGCGAGAGGTCATCTCTGTCGTGGCGCCCACACATTAGCGGCACCAGATGTCGGGGCGCAAACCTTCGACAATGAGCTATAACAACGAGAGCATTTGCAATTTTTCTTTCAAACGGCTCAAAATAGATGCACCTCATTTTACAAAAAAAGTTGTTCTTTTTCATTATGAAACTACCTTTATTATGTACTCATTCATTCATAGTATTACAAAACATTCTCGTGTTTTTTGTCACCTCTAAAAAAAACATCTTAGCCAAATTTGTTCCAACTTGGATGGCAAAATAACACATTCATGTCTTCATAGTAAAAGCAATTTATGACACACTTAGAATATAAACTGAAATTTTTAGAATAACACATGTATTGCAGAGTGCTAGCGACAGCCTTTTTTTACTTGCATGGATGCATAGAATCTCTAAAAAATGTGTGTCGGAGATACTGGCGATACTTCACCCTTCACATATTTGCCTACGGTACTGGTATCAAGAATTGCTGGATCCCTGGATCATCACACTATTGTGCCACGCCCAATATGTTGCATTCCTACTTATACTTGCGTATTATGGCCGGCAAAGAAGTTGTCTTCAGGGAAACAGTGTCGCTCCCTTGCGGAGGCCCAGGTTGCAGGCGCAGCTGAAGCATAGGTCGCTACCGCTATGCAGCTGCTCCCTCTTCACGGCTCCGTGTGTGCTCTACCAGCGGCCGTCCCTCCTCCCTCAGACGGCGACGGCAGAACCTGTGGCTTCGGGGCGGCAATCTAGTCAGGCCGGATAATCGGCTCCACAGTCCACACCAAGCCTAGGCCGAATCCCTCCAATACATCAACGTAGGCAGCAGGTTCCAGCCTCCAAGGTAGAGCCAATATTCAGATCGGCCGCCATCCGAGTACAGAAGATCTCAGAGACGCCGCAGATTCCGAGTTGCGGTCGTGCCGGAGCATGGGCCGATATGACGGGATCGGGGCGGGGTGACGGACGCCACGGTGAGGGGACCGGAGAGAGGAACTCCACCTTGGCACTCATGGCCGGAGGGAGCCGAGACCCACGTGAGGATGGAGGGGGCCTCCCGGCATCGAGGTAGGAGAAGGAGACCTCGGCGGCGGCAGGATATAGAACGGATCGACGAGCGCCTCGTTGCTCTGGAATCGCTGAGAAGGAAGATGTTGGATTGCGGGTTGATTTTGCAAACCGTGAGGGGTAAACTGTAAAACGTATGGCGACGTACCATACCACGGTCGTTTCCTGGTACTATATAGTAGAGATTAAAAAAAGGAGTCGGTACCCTTACGTCAGACTCAAGACTTATCTCTCCTGGCTCGATCAGCAGACGATTGGACGCATCCTAACCGCACACTCACATCTTCACGTCTTCAGTCAACGTTGGATCTTCATGGATGAGAATATTACACTGCAGTGCCACGTTTAGTGGCACGAAGCGGTACAAAGGGCATGTCGGATAGTAGTGGGTTTAGGCATTAATCCAATGGGACTTCATCACTTTTCAGTCCACGATGTTCAAGACTTCCCGCCGATAGCTCTATTCGAGAAGCTTATCCAACCGACCTAGACCTGTCGTGCTGCACGAAGGCTCTACGAAGATCTACTCGTTACGGACTACATTTAAAGGAATGCTACAAGATCAAAACTTAATGTACAAGGCAAGACAGAAACCCTAGGTGCATGAAGGCTCAGACACAACCTCGACCTATATATACCGAAGGACTTGACCAAGACAGTGAGGATGACTCCAACGGGGCGACGCAAACGGACACCTATTTATGTCCGTTTGCGTCGTGGTCCGGCCGGGCGGACAACTCGATTTTCCGAGTGCCCCCAACGGCAGACCCGACACATTTGACACAGTGCGGACACTAGTACTACATCGCCTCCAGCGCCGGTGCCTCGGCCAAACTCTGCCTATCTCCACCCCATCTGCCGCCTACCAACTACCAAGGATGGCGGCGAGCACCTCCGCCGCCAACGAGCACCTCACCTGTGTTTGTTGAACTTCAGCTACCTTGCATCGATCGATCCATGGCCGCATACTAGTACTACACAAACTTCAGCTAGCGATAGATCGATGGCCGCGTACTGGTACTACACAATCTTCAGCTAGCCATCGATCGATGGCCGCGTACTAGTACTACACAGTCAAGACTCAAGCTAGCTAGCTAGTACCGATTTGGCCGCGTACTAGTATGGGACGGCGAGCCGGTGGCGGAGACGCCCGCGCGCAACACGCTCTCCTCCAGGCGGTCAGCAGAGAGCGTGAGGCGGCCGCACGGAGGCCACGAGCTCGCACGGAGGCACGGCCGGTCAGCAAGGGCGCGCGTGCTAGACGCCTGGGAGCTCCACTCCGGCGTGTGCTCGACGCGCACTGACGTGGGCCTACCCTTCGGGTGCCCCACCATGAAGATACCTGGTGCACGTACAAGCTAAGCTCCATGGGCAAGCCTGCTAGCAATCCGCGATCAAAGCTCGTAAGGAGGGCCCAAGAAGGCGGCGTACGCCCCAATACAAGTAAAGCCCGAGTCGGTAGAGACCTACCTTACCTGTAAACTAATCGGTAGCGAATCCCCTAGACCCGGCCTCCTATATAAAGGCTGGGAGGGCCACTGATCTAGGTCACGCAATACCCAAAACACCAAAGCCCTAGAGAGAGTGCATCTCGCCGGGACGCCATTGTAGCTCCTTTGTAAACCTCATACATCAATAACCAGACAAACAGGAAGTAGGGTGTTACCCTCCGGGGGTCTGAACCTGGGTAAAACCTCGCTTGTCATCCGACGATACTACCAGCGCAGCCACCCCCTTAATCTTAACCCTAGATACCGAACCATGGGATTTGATGTGTTAACACCACGTCAATTGGCGCCGTCTGTGGGAAAGACTAACGTTGGATCCGTGGTGTCGGCGGCTCCATCGGCAAACGGCAACTCGCCGACTTCATCGCCAAACGGCAACTCGCCGGCTTCATCGATCATCAAGCCGATGTACTTCGGCTCCTTTGGATTCGACCGCACTCGCCGGTCACTCGCTCGGTGTTCGTGGACCTCCACTCAGGTGCGGATCTGACCTTTGGTACCTTTGATTTCCATGTTAGTCGTTAGGGAACACATAACTTGACGAACCCACGTCAACTCGCGGCGATCACACCCGCATCTCCATCGACCGCATCTGCACCGACCGTGGCTGCGTCGGCAACACCCCCATCGATTACATCTCCATCGATCGCGCCGTCTTCGCTGGCGCCTTCATCACCCTCGACCACATCGACCGCAAATTTCGCGCCGTTTTCGGTCGCGGGAGCCGCGTCTTTGTCGACTGCTTCGCCAACTTGTGCATCGGCATCCCTCGACTCTTCCGGCGGGGTCGAAGAGGATGACGAGTCTGCTTACCATTACGACATCAACGACCTCGCATACTGTTCGACGACTACGTCGACTCTGACACCTCCATCGACAACTGCAGCAATGGCAGCCGAGGCAAAATCTCGCACGCCATCCCCTTCCAGGTCTGCATGGCTCTGGGCAACAACGGGACAGATCCCAAAACATCCGAGGCTGCCGCAACGCTCCAACCTACCCGTTAACGGTAACCATGCCAGACGGAAAGACAACACTCATCATCACAGCGGAGGCGGCAGCCAAAGCAAACAAAGCCATCAGAGAGTGCATCATGATGCCGGAGGACTCGACACGCGAGGAGATCACGACACACCAATACCTCCTCTGGCAGGAAAATCTTCGGCTGAAGAACTACCAGGCGACGCTCGATGAGCGCAGGAGGCAAGCTAGCGCGTCGAGTGCACGGAGGGCGGGGCTATCTGTCCACTCCACGGGAAATACAGACCCGAGGCGCCGAAGCAGAATGTGTTGCATTCCAGAAACGGAAAGAAGGGAACTAACCCGCAATCTGGGTCTCTCCTTCATGACTCACGATGAAGAAATGATCCCTATCCCCAAGACAGTCGCGGGAGCTCTGCTCTCGGTGGCCACATACCTTAGAATGACGCAACCTCCTGAAGGCGACCCTAATGCAGCCCTGCATCGACAACAGATAAGGTCGCTCAATCTGGTAGCCGCAGCCGTCAACCCCGAAGCCGAGACTACCGAGGGTAACAGAAGTCGCCGCGTGACCAGCCCGCGAAGAGAACCACGGAGCCACGACGATCGCGATCGCACGACCCGAGAGGACAGAGACCGGAGCCACCGGCCCCGTGACGAAGACCGCCTAGACGGGATTAAGGGCAGCCGAACACTCGCCACCTCCAAGACGGCGAGGACGCGCGCAACGTCATAACTCAGCGTCGAGTCAACAAAAGTCACTCGAAGAGACCTTCACGCTCCCCTAGCAGCGACTCATACTCTGATGATGAGTTCGAGCCCTGCGGGTCTTTATGCTTCACTCGACGCATCCGCGAGACTAGGATGCCCAAATGGTTCAGGTTAACATCTGAAACACCCAAGTTCGACGGCCGCCAAGAACCATCATCCTGGCTGGAGGATTACAAAATAGCAGTCTCCTGTCAGCGGGGCACAACAACAACAACGATGCAATACATCTAGCTGATGCTTTTGGGTTCGGCTCGCGACTGGCTCAGAAGCCTACCCAACAGCTCATATGACTCATGGGATCACTTCGAGGAGGACTTCGTCAAAAAGTTCGCCACAACATGCGATCGGCCCGCAACATTCGAAGAGCTGCGAGCCTACAAACAGCGATCGGACGAGTCGCTGCGATCTTACATCCGGCGTTGGACCACCATACGCAACTCCGTGGGCGCGGTATCAGAGGACAGAGCAATTGATGCTTTCACCCGAGGCCTCGCCAGGCGAGACTTCCAAGAAGCACTTGGATGCGAGAAGCCGAGCTCCATCGCCCAGCTCATGAAGGTCGCCAATGAATGGGCGGACGAAGAAGATTCGGTGCGAAACGAGCGCCGCGAGTCACCACATCGCGACTGGAGTCGCAAAGATAGCCGCGGCAACAATCGGAGGCGGAAACGCAAATCTCACCGATACGACGACGCGGACGGCGCCAAACTGGTGGCGGCTGGATACGTCGATACATGTTACGATCGCGGCCGTAGCGGAAGCCGCCAGGATGACCGCAACCGTGACTACGGACAGCGCAGCGATGGGTACCGCAAACAGGAGTGGCGAAAAACCCGCGATGGCTCGCAAGACCAACGCCCAGTCACAGAAGAAATAGAGGAGGAGTGCAGATTCCATATGTTTAAGGGTGAGGACGGAAAACTCCACTCAAGACACCTGCTAAAAGATTGCAGAAAATTCACACGGTTGGCAACTGAGTACGCCCGATGTTATCAGTTGGCTCCCGCCACAGCCGCAAACGCTGCCCCTCCTGCAGCAGCACCAGCAGCCAGGAACATGGCGGGTGTGATACATCACCAGACACGCATAGAAGACCCCGGAGCGGCAACCGATCAATATCCCGAGCCTCGTGGACAGATGAACATGATCCAGGGGACGCCCCTCCAACAGGGAACAAAAGCTGATAACTCGCCAAGTTAACATGGCCACCATGGCACCCCCCGCTGTGCCCGAGTACCTGAAGGGGTCAGAAACTAGCATCACATTCTCTCGCGAGGATCACCCACCTGCCGTGGTTCGTCCAGGGCACGCCACCCTGGTACTCGACGCCCAGATCGGCGGCTACGCCATGTCCAAGGTCTTCATGGACGGAGGGAGTGGAATCAACACGCTACGCAAAATGAACCACTCAACTGAAAATCTAGAAAAATCAGATAACACCTTCCATGGCATCGTCCCGGGCAAGGCGGTCTACTCGCTTGGCACAGTACAATTTTCAGTCGTCTTCGGTGAGCCGGAAACTTCAGAACAGAAAGATTGACTTCGAGGTCGTCGACTGGAAATCACAATACCACGCCATCCTAGGGCGCCCGACATTCGCTCGGTTCATGGCAGTCCCGCACTACGCCTACCTCAAGCTGAAGATGCCGGGACCCAACGGCATTATCACGGTGAGCGGAAACTTCCAGCGCTCGGATAGTTGCGACAACGAGTTCAGCAAAATATCCGAGATGTTCGGCATGCAGGAGCAACTCCAAGAGCTCTCCCTGAGCAACGATCGCACACTCTTTCCTGATGCCAAGAAATCGGCACCGACAGTGCCTTCAACGCCACAAACGACACAAGATCGCATCAGGTGCACCCGACGGACCCATCCAATACGGTCAACGTGTCATCGAGCTTAACTTCCGCATAGGAAGGCGCGCTCGTCAATTTCCTCCGTGAGAACTGGGAAATCTTCGCCTGGTGTCCAGCTGACATGCCAGGTATTCACAGGGAATTTGCCGAGCACTCCCTTCAACTATTCCCAGATACCAGACCCGTGAAGCAAACAATGCGCTGCTTCTCCGAGCCAAAGCGGGAGGCCATTAGACAGTAAGTCGACAGGTTACTCACCGCCAAGTTTATCCGCGAGATCAAAAAATCAGACTGGGTCGCCAACCCAGTCCTCGTATAAAAAAAAGCACACAGAAATCATTCGCATGTGTGTCGACTTTACCGCTCTCAATAAATGCTGCCCCAAAGACCACTTCCTGCTGCCACGCATCGACCAGATAGTCGACTCGACTGCGGGTTGCGCGCGTTTGTCCTTCCTGGATGCCTATTCGGGCTACAACCAGATAAGGATGAAGGTCGAGGATGAGGACAAAACAGTCTTCATAACGCCATACGGCGTCTACTGCTACACAACCATGCCCTTCGGGTCAAAAACGCGGGTGCCACGTACCAGCGCATGATGCAAAACTACCTCAAGAAGCAGATCGGATGCAATGTCCAAGTTTATGTCGACGACATCGTCATCAAAACCAAGAAGGAGGACATGCTCCTCGATGACCTGCGCGAGACATTCGCCAACCTCAACTGCTACACGATCAAGCTCAACCCTAACAAGTGCGTCTTTGGCGTGCCAGCCGGACAGCTTTTGGGATACCTCGTCTCGGCACGAGGCATTGAGGCCGATCCAGAGAAGGTCCAAGCCATACTAACCATGGAGCAGCCGACCAAACTTCGAGAGGTGCATAAGCTAGCAGGTCGGGTGGTTGCGCTCAGTCGATTTATCAGCAAGCTCGGCGAAAAAGCACTCCCATTCTACCAGCTGATGAAGAAGTCAGACAGATTCGAGTGGACGCCAGAAGCTCAAGCAGCCTTCATTGACCTCAAGTATACACTAACAACCCCTCCAGTATTAGTCGCACCTCGGGAGCGCGAGCCGCTGTTCCTGTACGTCTCCGCCACCAACAGGTTGGTCAGTACCGTGCTTGTCGTTGAGCGCATGGAGGAAGGACACGCCCGTGGCATACAGAGACCCGTATACTACCTCAGCGAGGTCCTCTCCGTATCAAAACAGCGGTACCCGCATTATCAGAAGCTAGCTTACGCCGTGTTCATGTCATCCCGAAAGGTCGTATATTATTTCACCGAGCACCCGATAACTGTCGTTAGCTCGGCTGCACTCGGGGACATCCTCACCAACCCTGACGCAACTGGACGAGTCGCCAAGTGGGTCATCGAGCTGGGACCTCGAGACATCAAGTATGAGCACCCGAAAGCAATCAAGGCGCTCCTACCGGACTTAACCACTGAGTGGATCGAAGCCCAGCTACCAGGAGTCACAGATGTGTCCAACTCATGGACCATGTACTTTGATGGGTCGAAGAAGCATGAAGGCGTAGGCGCGGGTGTCGTACTCATATCGCCAAAAGGAGACAAGCTCCGCTACGTCCTGCTGATGGACTTTTCAAAACGCTCCAATAACGAGGCAGAGTACGAGGCCCTATTACACGACTTGAGGATGGCCAAAGCCTGTGGGTGCACCCGGCTCATGATATATGGCGACTCAAACCTCGTGGTAGAGCAAACAATAAAGGTCTGCGACGCTATGACAGACAATATGATCGCGTATCACGAGATGTACAATGTCATGGAGGGCAACTTCGACGGTTGCGAGATGCGTCACATCGGACGCGAAAGCAACGAGGAGGCAGATATGTTAGCCAACCTTGGCTCTACCAAAGCACCAGTTCCACCTAGGGTTTTCCTCGAGCGCATCGAGTACAGATCTATCAAGGTCAAACAAGCAGCAGCACCCTCGGCTCCGGCCGCCGCAGACAAGGACACTCCTCCATCTAGCACAGAGGATCAGCCAGTCGAAGCTCTCCTCATCGAACCGACTTGGACGCACCCTTTCCTCGCGTACATGCTGCGCAATGAGCTGCCAGAAGATGCAGCAGAAGCACGGCGTATCACTCGACGCGCCAAGGCATACACAATTATCAAGGGCGAACTGTACAAACACAGCATATCAGGGATACTCCAGAGGTGCATCACACTCAATGACGGCTGAGCCATCCATCGACACATCCACGCAGGAACCTATGGGCACCACGCGAGCAGTCGAGCGCTCGTTGCCAAGGCGTTCAGGGCAGGTTTCTACTGGCCAACATCACTCAGGGACGCAGAGGACATAGTGAAGAAGTGCATTGGCTACCAAAAGTTTGCCACCAAGCCGCATGCCCACACCTGCAGCAGAGTTGAGAACAATACCATTGGCCTGGCCCTTCGCCCAATGGGGACTCGACATGGTTGGGCCACTCAAAAAGTCCTTGCGTGGAGGACACACCCACCTCTTGGTGGCAGTCGACAAGTTCACCAAGTGGATTAAAACTGTCCCTATCACAAACTCGACACCCACAACAACAGTAAACTTCATCAGGTCAATTATATACCGCTTCAGGGTCCCTCATAGCATCATAACCGACAACGGTACAAACGTCACGGCTGAAGAGTTCCGTGACTTCTGCAAAGACCAAGGTGTCAAGCTCAATTACGCATCAGTAGCGCACCCGCAGTCGAACAGCCAAGTGGAGAAGGCCAATGGACTTGTGTGTAGCGGAATCAAGAAGCGGCTATTAGTGTCGCTCAAACGAGTTGCACGTGCCTGGGTGGAAGAGCTACCGGCCGTACTTTGGAGCCTACGAACTACTCCAAATAGGTCGACACAATACACACCGTTCTTCATGGTGTACGGCGTAGAAGCTGTCCTACCCTTTGACGTGCAGTTCGACGCACCCAGAGTCGTCGCATACGAGGAAGAGGAAGCAGAGGAAGCACACGAAGATAGTGTCGACACGCTGGATGAAGCACATGACATCGCGCTCACTCGCACAACTGTCTAACAGCAGAACCTCTGCAACTATCATAGCCGTCGATTGTGCACCAGGTCCTTCATGGTTGGCGATCTGGTGCTTCGTGTGAAGCAGAAGAAGGTGCACAAGCTCGCCTCCCCATGGGAGGGACCCTTCATCGTCACGGAAGTCATCGACGGCGGTGCATACCGTCTGAAGCATGCGAAGACAGGAGAGCTCTCGCACATCCCCTGGAATGTTGCGCACTTGCACCGTTTCTATGCTTAGACTGCACAGTCATTAAATATAATAGCGCGTAATGTCGGATAGCTGCTGGTTTCAGACACGCTCTTTTTCTTTACCAGGGTACCTAAGGGGATTGTAAGGTTTTTAATGAGGCGGTCTGCTAGCTTATGTACAGTGGAATACAATCTATGTTCCTATATCTTCCTTTTTGCATCGACTCATACAAACACCTTGGCCGCACCCGAACACTCGGGGGCTATGCCGTTCAGGTTAACAAATACAAAACACATTGGCCGCACCCAAATACTCGGGGGCTGTGCTGTACAGGTTAAACAAATGCACACCTTGGCCACACCCGAATACTCGGGGGCTGCGTCGTGCAAAATCAAAAACTTCACCATCCGCTGGACGCACCCGAACACTCGGAGGCTGCAAAAAAACACATCTCGCAAAATTTACAACTTTACACTCGGAGGCTAGACCCGAACATACATTACAGTTTTTCATAATTAGTTCCAATGAGCATACATACGTACACACTGCAGCAACGCAGCAAATACCTATACACATTATTCAGTAACAACATAGCTCGACGAGCATATACAGTTTGTTTCCTAATCTACAGGCTCACTTTTGGGCGCGTCCAGCAGGCCTACAAGGCGCTCCGTCTGCCTCTGCACTTGGTCAATAACCTGCCTCGCGGGTGCAAGGGTATCCGCGTGATGGTCCTCCCCGGGTAGGCCATCGACAATCATTATGCGGGAACAAGCTGAGCGTGCAGAAACTCTTTGATCACACATAAGCAAAGGCGACATTGGCTCCGGCAACAAGCTGAGCGTGCAGAAACTCTTTGATCGCTTTGCCCTCACGGAATCTCGTCAGCAGAGCAGGTATACCTTGTAGTTGCTCATTATGCGGGAACAAAGCCCGGTGCACTCTAGCTAGAGTAGCCCGACATGACTCCAGCAGTACTAGGCCGCCTCGCCAGGCATGATCCAGCAAGACAGCAAGCACTCGAGCCTTTGGTCTGTCAGACCAGAAGTACTAGGAGCCAGAGGCCGTGCCGGTAACGGCCCCATCCAGGCGCTCCTCTATGTGAGTTTTCTCGGCTCTCCAGTCTGGGTTCACACCTGCAAGGCAATACAAGGAAACAAGATGAGAAGCAGTCGAAGAAAAAGCAACTTCTAGTTGAAGGTTTCGTCAGGTGCACTGACATTCTAGCTGTCAATTAATCAGGTCCAGCTCCCCAATCAAGTAGTCCTCCCGTTCGGACGAGGGTGCAGGCCTCGACTTCAGCGCGTCTAGTTCATCATGGGCATCCGTCAGCTCCTTCTCCAACTTTACAATTCGTGTCTTCATGTATGACATGACAACTTCATCATTTCTGCTCTGGACAGTAGGCCGTGGCCACGCACTCGCGGAAGGAGAAGCGTTAGATGCACCAGACACCTCAGGCTACCCAAAAACGAAGATCAAGTAGCGTGATACCCCTGAATACAAAAGAGTCAATGGAAGCAGAACACTCGGGGGCTAAACCCCGACAGAGCAGTCAAGCAGATTCAAATTGCAAAGGCAAACCCATGCTGATCACCAAGTACCATCAGTTTCTTACAAGCAAAATAAAAGGACTGAGCCCAGTACTAAAGCCTATGACATCGACTCCGATCTGGACCTAACTACACGCGCAGCAACTTCGGCAGCACGCCGCTCCATCATGGCCACCATATTCTCCGCCACCCGCGCTGCTTCTTCCTTCACTGAGCTCAATAAAGCCGTTCTTTCATCGGGTTTCCGCGGAAAGTCAGCTACGACCTTCTCGAAGTCACCCGCAACACCATGACCCAGCAACAACTTGAATGTGAGCTCCGAGCCATGTACCGTTTGGGTGCGAGTGAAGTTCGCCATGGTAGAAGTCTCCGGGCCAAGAACCGCGGCCAGGCTATCAACACTGGTGGGTGGAGTGCCCCGTGGAAAAATGTTCTTATGCACCGCAGCAAGAGCACCCGTCGACTTGGCAAGCGCGGCCTTGGCATGAGCACACATGACGTCGAATGCACTGACGGCATGATTTAGCGGGACATCGTCGTTTGTCGCCTCCATAGACGGAGTCACGTCAAAAGCATCTACGCATCCAACAGATTTAAGTACCAATTCGAGCGAATTGGGAGACCAAACTTCAAGCAAACAAGGCATGAATGAGGTATTACCTCCCATGACATGGGCAAGAGCTAGCAGGCACTCCACCTGCACTTTCTCAGACTGGAGAATGGCATCCTCACGGCCCTTGGCGTCTTTCAACTTTTGCTCAGCATCATCGCATTGGATCTCGAGTTCTTTCTCCAGCTCGAGCACCAGACGCGCAGCAGTCTCCTGGTCACCTGCAAGAAGAACGACACTTCAAGCAGATGCGCAACAGGAGTGGCACTAAGCTAAAAACAAATCAAAGAATTGCTTACGCCTCGACTGTTCTAGAGCCAAGCAAAGTTGATCCCTCTCCTGCTCCATCTGGACATAGGTCGCGCCCGACTCCATGAGGTTGCGATAGAAGGGCTGCAAAACGTAGTAAAATGCGTGAATATTGAGCCTATGCACAACTATACTAGTTGCACATAACCTCGGAGGCTACTCCCATCGGGAGCGCTGTCGCGCACCCGATAAACCAGAAAGCCAGAAGACACTTACGTGATTGTGGAGCGACGTAGCGCTCGAAGAAGACGGAGCAAGTACTTCCGGAGCAGAGGGAGCCGAAGCTTTCACGACCTCCGTAGCGGCCGTCGTACTCGCCGAAGGAGAAGCCTCCGGCGGATTCAGCTGTGACTCCGCACCTCTCGGAGCCGACGTCTGCTCCAAGACAGGAGAAGGAGACACACCTGTGCCATGACCAGCACTGCACACAGAATGCTCAACTCAAACGATGCACAAGCAAAGACAGATAAGCTCAGCAGTTAGAAATGTGTTCACCTTGTTTATCATCTTCTTCACTGTCGAAGGAGTCCAAGTCGAAGAACCCGCCAAACTCGGTCGCCTCGCCAGCTCCGACGGGGGCGCTGTGTTCAGCGGAGCAACCTCCATCAGGTCCTTCACACTGGGTGACGAGGAGCCCGAATCGCCATCATCTTCCAGCGCCGCCCTTTTAGACGACGAGCCCGCTGAAACAGACTTCTCCTTGTCCTGCCGACGACGCTTCGGTGGCTGCACATCCTCATCATCCTGCTCCGTCTCCTCCACCTCATCATTAGGTAAGGTGCTCGCGGAAGGGATGGAGTCATCTTCATCAACCGGCTCAACCTCCGGGAACTCCACTTTGAAAGTCACTCTGTTTTCGGGTAAAGGTGGAAGAGAAGAAAGATTCGGGTGGCCCTACAAAGCAAGCATAAGGTGAACAACAACAGCAACATAGTAGAAACATAAAAAAAGAACCAATTCAAATCTTACCTCAGGAAGTGGGTTCTCAACCCCTATGGAGCGACGGGGCACTCGATGTCGCAGGGGTCCGTAGCTCTGATGCTAGTGACGGACCGCACTTTCGCCTCGACTTCCCTCTTCGACCACTCCTCCTTCATCTGGCGGGAGGAGTCCTCTGCGCCCTGGAACTCCCACATTGGGTGGTCCCGAAGGCGCGTCGGCTGCACACGTCTCTTCACAAACGTGGCTATAAGGTGGACGCCTGTCATCTTCTTGGGCGCCATCTTCAACAGCTCGGCGATCCTCTTCAACAAGGGTGCCACTTCCACCTTGTCAGCGCTTGACAGCATATGTGCCCAGGCGTTCGTCTTCCTCAGAGGCTCATTAGCCACAAAGTCGGGGAAGCCAGGCTGGTCGATGCAGACGTAGAACCACCACTTCCGCCAGCCTTGGGTGGACTCGACCTGCTTCAGCGCAAAGTAGGTGGTGTCGCCGCGCACCTGGATGCTGAATCCGCCAAGTGGGTAGGTGCTACCGGCACCCACATTCCTCTTGACATTGAAGATTGTTTTCCACAACGCCCAATGCGGGTGCACTCCCAGGAAGCACTCGCAGAGGACAATGACGCACGAGATGTGGAGGATGCCGTTCGGGGTCAGATCGTGCATTTGCACCCCGTACGCGTACAGCAAACCGCGGACAAAAGGATAAAGGGGGAAGGAGAACCCCCGAGTCAGGAAATCAGCGAAACACACGCGCTTGTTGGAACGAGGTTGCGGAAATACCTCCTTCCCGGGCACACGCGTGGCCAGCTGGTTCGCCGGCGGCAGTAATCCGTCGGCACGGAATCCATCCAGATGAGTCTCCTTGATGGAGGACTTGGCCCAATCGCCAGCGCCGCCATACTCCCCCTCTTGTTCTTCATCGCCGCAACATTGGTGGCAGCGGAGATAGACGTAGCGCTCACCTTCTTCGCGACCGCCCTCTTCGTGGTTCTTGGCTCGTGGCGGAGGCGTGAGCAGAGCTTGGGCAGAGGAGCAATGGAGGAAGAGAGCGAGGTGGAAGACGGCGCAAGACGAAGTAGCGGCAAGAATGGGGATAGAAATCAATCTCCCCTGCCGGGGTGAAATAAAATATACTGCGCCGCCGCCAAATCTCAGCCATCCAAACGACATCGACAGAAATGGTAAAGCATCCAGCCCTACACATGGCAGCAGTGGAACGCAACTGTCGCAGGCCACGCCGCCCACTACGCATAGGAAACAAGGAAGCCATCATCACGTCACCGTGAAAACCGCGCTAGAGCGGTCAAATCCAGTCCAAACGGCACCGTCCTTGGTCAACACTGCCATGTGGGACCCACACGTCATGTCCCATCCACCGCATCGAGCGTGCCACCGCTTATCAGGTGGCGCAGTAGCCAAAAAATCATCCCTGACGTCATCACTAAACACAGCGTCTAGAGCTACTCGAGTCCATGCAAGGGTCAATTCTGGGATGCGATTCGAACAAAACAAAAATGGTCACTCGACAGCTTCACTGACTGAAGCATATAACTCCCATCGGGAGCGTATCAAAAATTTCGTCGACTGCTGCAAAAAGTTTCAAAGATTTGAGATTATCCTCAACTACAAGCAATTAAGCACAACCTCGGGGGCTACTCCATCGGGAGCTCTGCCGCGCACCCGATAAAACTACGATCAAAGGCATTAGTTGGGCTCAGCAAAAACAGTCGATGCTTACTCGACTCGGCTAATTAGCTCCATGCAAATTTCAATCACAATTCCCCGGGTTGCGTCCGCCGCAAGTACCTCGGATTCTATACACATGGTACAAAGGTAAGACCCGCCGATCCGTCGAGCTGGGTCGGGGACCGCTCATACAGCGTTTGCCCTGCAACTTTCTGTGTCAACAGACACGAAGAAAATCCCGGCGGACGCGTTAGGTACACGCAAAGTTATACTGCAGGTCGGATCAGTAAGACCTCCGCGGCCTGAGTCGAACCTGACCAGCTTGTTCCGGGTTCGAGTCCAGGGACTTGAATTTGAAGTAGGCTAGTAAGGTTTTGCCCAGAAGCGCAGTTAACTGGTCTCGATCCGTCGAGTGTACCAGGGCTACTATGCCACCATTCCTAGGCAAAATAAGCAAAGCATCTCAATGCGTTTCCGACTCAGCATGCACTATCGAGGCAATTTCGACACAAATATACCTGGCAAACAAAGAACAAAATGTTGCATCATCAGCCTATAAGATACACTACAAAGCAGGCGTATTACGACGTGCACTCACGGAGGAGTCCTTGCCCAATTTTTTGAGTCAACCAATCACTTGGGGGCTACTGACGTGGGCCTACCCTTCGGGTGCCCCACCATGAAGATACCTGGTACACGTACAAGCTAAGGCCCATGGGCAGGCCTGCTAGCAATCCACGATCAAAGCTCGCAAGGAGGGCCCAAGAAGGCGGCGTACGCCCCAATAGAAGTAAAGTCCGAGTCGGTAGAGACCTACCTTACCTGTAAACCTAATCGGTAGCGAATCCCCGAGACCCAGCCTCCTATATAAAGGCTGTGAGGGACGCCGATCTAGGTCACGCAATACCCAAAACACCAAAGCCCTAGCGAGAGTGCATCTCGCCGTTACGCCATTGTAGCTCCTTTGTAAACCTCATACATCAATAACCAGACAAGCAGGAAGTAGGGTTTTACCCTCCGGGGGCCTGAACCTGGGTAAAACCTCGCTTATCAGCCGACGATACTACCAGCGCTACCACGTCTCTCCCCCTTAATCTCAACCCTAGGTACCGAACCATGGGATTTGATGTGTTAACACCACGTCACGCACGGGTGAGGCGGCGGTGGTTGCGGATGTCGAGTCGCGTTGACCTCGGGCTGGGGCGCCGTCAGCCGTCACAAGAGTTGGAGGCAGCAGACCATGGCGACCGCCGGGCCGTGTGGCGACAACCAGACTGGCGGCCAAGGTGGTCTTGCAGTCGCCGGGAGCAGTCTGGTCAGATCAGATGCAGTCACCGGGAGCACCGCTTCCCCGCCGGCGGCCGCGCGGATGAGGTGCAGTGTATTGGAGCAATCGCCGATGGAGGTGTAGAGCGCCGCCGCCGACGCCGGGCATCCATGAGCTTGTGCTGCGGCAGCGAGGAAGACAGGCAAAAAGAGGAGAAAAGCAAACCGGGAGAGAGATGGAGTGGAGAGAGATTTGTATGGCTGCCATGTGGGGCAGCACGCGGACATGGGAGGACACGCGAGGACGCAGCGGACGTCTATTTCCGTCCGTTTCTGTCCGTCCACGACGCAAACCTGGCCCAAATTTGGGCCAGGAAAGCGTCGGCCCGGACACAAAATGGACACAAAACGGACGACCGGTCCATTTGCGTCTGCCTATTGGGAGTTGATTTTTCCTATCCGGACACAAACGGACTCGATGCGTCGGCCCGTTGGAGTCATCCTGACATCCATTACACGCCAAAACTCTGACCAGACCTCTCTATAAAACCCTAGAATATAGATACACATCTATAATATCCGGCCGAGACCTCATATAACGCGCCGAGATCGCCTTTGTACTAGCTCTTGTAGCCACTTCATGACAAAGTCTGAAAGATCTTCATCTATTTCGTCTACGACTCAAACCTGTTGACCTGCACCGCCTACCGAACAAATAAACTTGCTTTTGTTCTCCGGAAGTAAGATTGTCGGGGTACCGTGAATCACTATCTTCGAAAGTTGGCGCGCCAGGTAGGGGTGTGCATGCCATACAGACCGAGTATACAACGCTGCATCAAGACGACGGAGGTAAAATCCCCCTTCTTTATTCTAACCATGGAGGGAAACTACCCATAGGACAATCAACCTAGGTTCTACAACCCCTACTTCAGGTCAACTCCCATCCTTCCCGGACCTACACTCGCGACTTGGCCGGTGCAGGCAAACTATCATCTCGACCCGCAGCCCCGGAATTGGGCACGAGGACTAGCCCATGGCTCAGAAACAACCTGGAACCGAGGATCAAATGACCTACCACCCCTCAGCACCGGAGGACATGAGCAGCCCGGGGGTTGGAGACGCAACGACGTGTAGGCTCAGATCCCCATCCCATACGGAGTATACCCAAATCCGATGGCAGGAGAACAAACATGGCCAGCAGGTCCAATCTCTATTCAATGCCGGTTGATGCCCGAGTAGCCATCGATTAGGATTGCCCTCCATGGTGTCCAGCCTACAATTACCTTTAGAATGACAGCGCTGCCACAAGAAACAAGGGAGAAAATATCTGTGCGGCAACTACAATCGCACCCGCACGACCCGCACGCTACCGCCGCGATGCCGTGCCAACTACCGAGCCACCAGTAGAAGTAGGGATTGTGAAAAAAAACGTGGACGCAGCGACCCGCGGCCGACAATGAAAACGACGAGGTCCGAGTCCATGCGGTACTCCTGCTTCATCGGGCTTGCCTAGATTTCGTCAAAGACCTGCCAACCCAACCCCAACAGTGCGAAGCGTTCCCAAAAGCATCGCGGTTTCACGGACTACTTCTTTCAGAAGGTCCAAGAAAACGGGAACAACTACCCTCTGAAAGGAAGATCGGTGCAAGATCCCCCGTTCAGGGGCTTATGGGAAGGGACATATTGGGCCTTTTACTTTCCATATCTTAACAATACCTATAGCAGGCCTAATGCAGAATAAACGAGTCCAACTGGCCAGGGTGGCAGTTCTCAAAATATTGGGCCTTATGACAGTTTCTCAATTTTAGACAACAATGCCATTAGTTCAATGCAATGTAGAAGTGATGTTTGCAATTTGTGGTGTTTGTAGTATCGACGATGATACTTCTTTTACAAAGTATGAACGTTGGATCCAGTGGCGGAGCTGGGACTAGCATCCAGTGATGTCAAAACTCATAATAAACTACAATGATGTCAATAATTAGGATTTATTATTATGGGGTCAATTATGGTGTATTTATAGCTGGGACTTCATTGCTTACAATTTTTTTATGTTGCCACTTGACCACACAATCTGTGTGTAGCTCCGCCGCTGGTTGGATCCCAAGAGTTCATGTCTAAATAAAAACCATCGCAAGAGTATGACACACAATTTGACGATGGGCTCGAGGATGTGCTTGGGGAAGGGCTTGACATGGTGGTGTCATGAGAGATTCCATGGGTGCATACAATGCTCCCAAGACCACCCATGCTGATGATGTCAAAGGAGATGATACAAGAGAAGAAGATGTCAAGCGGCCTAGGCAATGGAGGCAACATAGTCGTTGAGCAATGAGTGGCTATGCATTTTATCTATGTGTGTTGGTTGAACTTTGCATTTGTTTGTGTGTCTGTTGAACTATGCATGCTTGTGAACTTGATTTTTTTTGTGAAACAAAGTACAGACGCAGATGCTCACATACACGCGAATGCACTCACTCTTATGAACGCAAACACGCACAACCTACCTCTACGAGCACCTCAGAGCGACTTGATTTGTGTGATGAGCAAGTTAACATCTAAATTCATAATATGTGTGTGATGTTGTTGCAAAGATTTTGATTCATATGTTTCATAATATTTGTGTCACATATATGTTTGCAATTGTGAAAATGTATGGCAGAAGGTTTGGTGTCCTATTTTACATCATCCGCAATTTTGCTTGTGCCCTATTTAATTTATATCATCTGAAACTTGTATCCTATATTTCGTATCTTAAAACCCCAAAAGTGGTGTCGTGTAATGCTTTTCGGGTGCCCTATTTTACATCATCTGTTGGAAATTCTCTTATACTAGTACGAAAATATTTAATCAAATGATGTCAAATGAAAATTTAGTATAGTTCATACCTACAAAAGGAGCAAAAATAAGTATTTTAAGTATACAATTTTTGTTCATAAAAATTAGTGGGCTTTATATTTTGTGAAACTGGCGCGCGTCCTAGAATCGGCGTATCTTTTTTTCTAATTGGCCCTTAATTAACTTTCAGCCACTAATGGCCACTCAGAAAACTTTCATCCAATCTAGCCCCTCCCAAAAGTGCCATTTGTTTTGGCATTCTAAAAATATTAGAATCTCTGGAAATATCAGAAAACGCCATTCACTTTGAATTGTCTGGGACTACGAAACGGAAAAATTTCCGAGTCAATTGAAATAAAGCCATTAGATATGGCGTTTTCCACTCTCAGATAATCTGAAAATGGAAAACGTCATATCAAATGGCTTATTTCAATTGACTTAGATTTTTCTTGTTTCTTAGTCTCAGACAAGCCAAAATGAATGGTGTTTTCTGAGATTTTCAAAACATATTTTAAAATATGACGTATTGGGGGAAGGATCATATCTGAGCGAAAGTTTTTTGAGTAGCATTAGAGCATCCACAGCACGACCCTAGTAGGCAGGCGCCAGGATTCCTGGCGTATTGGTAGTTGCCCGCTGCGTTCCTAGGCGCCCGACGCAAATTCTTTCCTCCGACACTAGCTTTTTTTTGCCTGACTCGTGGATATTGGGAACGTGTGGAAGAATTTAACTGGCGTCTCAACAAAGCGCTTACCGTCAATGGTAAGCGCTTAGCTGCTGATTTTATTTTGTTCAATTTATTTTCACTACTTAAGCGTCTAGTTAGGCACCGTTGCATTGTGGATGTTTTTACACTAGTAGAAAAAAACTTATAGGTGAAATGTTATCTGTGGCACACATTTTTTTGTGAGAGATTACCTGTGGCGCACAAAAAAAGTGTGCGCCACATATAACTTCAAGGAGAGAATACCTATGCTCCACATGTAACTTCAAGGAGAGAAAATACCTGTGGCGCACATATAGCCACAGGTAGTTTTCCTCAAATTCACGTCTAAGTGAATGGAAAGTAGGAGAGAGATTACCTGTGGCGCACAAAAAGAGTGTGCGCCACAGGTAACACTGAGGAAAGGGAATACCTGTGGCGAACAGAAAATAGGTGCGCCACAGGTAATTTGCGCAGCTCCTACGGCAACGCGAGGAAAAATCTGAAAAGGAAACTCTCGTAATCTTCTCTCTCCTTATCTTCTTCTCTCTCACAGTGGCCACCCACTCCTTATCTTCTCTCTCTCCTTGCTTTTCCATGTCTGGTCCGCAGCGGTGGGTGCGTGCGAAGACGCCGGCCGGCCGCAGCACCCCGCTCCTCACCGGCGCGAGCTCATGAGGGGAGGCTGGCGAGGCTGGACAACGGCTCAACTCCTCCGGCGACTCGACGGCACAGCTCCTACGACAACGCGACCCGGACGGCGAACCGACGGGGCGACGCGGCCATCCTCTTCGGCGTCCCGGACTTGCGAGGCCCGGAAGATTGCTTCGCCGCCGCCGTGCCCCGCGTTCGCCGCCGCCGTGCCCCACGTCCGCCGCCGCCCCCCGACCTCCTCTTCCTCGCCTCCGTGCAGCGCGTCCGCCCTGTGCCGGAAACTCCTCGTCCCTGCTGCCGTGCCCCAAGGCCGCCCCTGGTCTGGACCTGCTCGTCGCCGCCGCCGTGTCCAGCGTCCGCCGCCACCGACAACCTCCTCTTCCTCGCATCCGTTCAGCACGGCCACCCCAGCCCAGAACCACCTCGCCCCAGCCGCCGTGCCCCGGGGCCGCCCCTGGCCCGGACCTGCACGTCGCCGCCGCTGTGTGCGGTTGTGCCCACTGCTGCCGTCACCACGATTCAAAACTGTCAGTTTATTTTTTTAATTCCAAATTCATTACCTGTGGCGCACTAGATAAGCTATCTGTGGCGCACGGCTCGTGCGCCACAGGTATACCACTTACCACTGGCGCGAGTTTAGTGGCGCACGCTCTGTGCGTCACAGTTAAGCAAAATTTGTGCGCCACAGATAGCCTTTTCTGTACTAGTGTTAGAGCATCTCCACTGGCATCCCCAAAGACTAAATGGCCCCCTAAATGCCCATTGGGGGTCTGGGCCAAAACATCACCCACAACGGCACCCCAAGTGTCTGGGCCGAGCTGAATTCTGTCCCGCACCCGAAAGGGCCTTCAAACTTGGGGGATTGTTCGGCGGTGCCGGACAATGCCCAGGCATGCCCTCCGGCAGGCTGCCCCCACTCGTCATAGACACAACGCGAGCAGACGTGAGTTATGGCGCCATGCAAGAGGCCGGTCCGCCCGCGTTAATGGCACCAGTCGTCAGCGGTTTCCAATGCGACGCGACGGGGCGGTGGTGCGCCTGCGACACGCATGGCACTAACGTCGATGCTAGTCGAGGCGACGGCTCACTGGCCACACGGTCGGCGTTGCGGCTTCCCACACGTCGCATTTACGCCGGCCCCACCGCCCTCTCTCGATGATAAAAGCCAGCGGCGTCGCCGTGGTCATCCACTCCGGTCTCCTCCTTGCCATCACTCTCCCCTCCCCTCGCATCCATGACGAACAACGATGAGGCCAGCTCTGTGTACCGCGGCGGGCGCACCATCAACTCCAACGACACGTATGGGCTCCTCGCCCCTCCCGAGTGTCGTCTACCCAATGGGTGGAGTCTGTCGGCCGGTGGCCTCGCTGTTCCATCAGCCGTCGACGCGGCTGGATGACGCAGGAGGAGCGGCGCCTCCCCGAGAACGACGACCGCCAGAACAACAGGGACCGTTGGCTCGATCGCTTCGAGCGCAAGTGGGAAGCGGTCATCGCCACCGTTGACGGCCCCAATGCGCTCCGGTCACGCCACAACATGCATGGGCGGCACCGCTGGTGGGAGGCAACCGACCACATGATTGCCTCCACGATCGAAGCTGCCTGCCGCCACGGGCGTCGCGGTTCCTTTCCGCCTGCTCCGACATGCGCGGCGCGCCCCTGCCCGCCCCAGCACGCTGCCATAGAGCAGAGTGAAGCACGAGCGGAGGTTGCCACGGCGTGGAGGAAGTCGCGGTGTCGTCATCCACGACACGCCACGAGGACGTTGCCCGGAGCAACATCACCGCTTCAGTGCGGAGCTACTGCCGGTGGACGTGATCCTGGCGGGCTACCATGTGTCGTCCCCGTCGCGGAACGAGCACGACGATGACAAACCCCGGCTTCCTCACAGCGATCGCCGACTCGGTGGCCACCATCGAGCGGGACTCGCACGTCCTCATTGCGACCCTCGCCAACTCCGCGCAGATGGTGGCCTCCTCCTCCTTCGGTGGTGCATCCACCAGCCGTGCTCCTCGAGACGGCGCCTCCACCAGTCGTGTCGCCTCCTCCTCCACCGTCGTGCTCCTCAATGAGGATGACCATGATGTCAACTTGGACGACCTCTAGTGGGCCTAGGGTTAGGGCTAGGAGCTACGGCTCAAATTTCAATAAACATTTTGTAATATATATATTTTGGTTAAATTTGCAGTCGTCAATTTCTTATCTGGTTTGGGCGGCGCCGCTAGGGGCCCGACACCCCCAAAGAGTATAAAATTTGGGGTACCGAGGCCCGCAAACGGACACCAAAATATGTTTGATTCGGTCCGTTTGGGGCGGACCGTGAACAGATTTTCGACCTTTGTTCGTTTGGGGTGGGGGTGCCCCCCCAACGGCCCAACGAAAAACAAATAAACAGAAAATAAAAATAATATTACATAGATAAGGTTCAAAGGCCCCACGGGCCAGTGACACAAAGTATATAAAAAAGGAGCCCTATGCTATTGGCTCCGTTAGTGGGGAATGGGCGGCGCCGGAGCCATCAGAGAGGAAATTGGGTGGCGCGGGAACCCCTTTGGCGTCACAGCGGCCTCCTAATCATCCTCGTCGCCGGAGAGGATGATGTAGGGAGGCAGCGCGTACAAATACGCCGGTGGCGCCACCGGAGAAGGCGTGCCCGACGCCTCGGTATCCTGCGGCCACGCCGGGTGCGGCGCGTAGACCTAGCCCTCCCCGTCCTCTGGCCACGGTGACCACGGTACCTGCCACCGTGTGCGCTCGACGGCCGCGGCCTCCTCCTGCTGGCGGGCACGATTCGCCGCCTCCTCCGCCGCCGCACGGAGCGCGGGCGCAATGTTAGGCCATTACGCCAACTCCTCCAGGTTGGAGGCGTCGATGGCCGCCTGGAGCTCGGCGTCCTCGTTGATGGTCGGCGCGGGCTGAGCGCCTCGGTACGCCGCCCAGTTGGGCGGCGCAGCGTCCTCCTCCATCTTCATGGGACCGAGGTCGTCCTCCATGCCGCCGTCCTCCCAGTCGAGGTCCGAGTCCTCGTTTGGCTCGAGGCCGACGAGGGCAGGGTCCTCATCCTCCAACGGCCCCTGGTAGCCCTCCGGCGCCACCGCCGTGAAGGCCGACCGCCGCCGCGCGTCGTGCTCCAGCTCGAACCACCGGTCCTAGAGGATGGAGTTGATGGCGTAGGCAGGGTCATGGACCAGGTCCTCCGGTAGGAGCGACCGCCGGCGCAGTATCTCCTCCGTGCGCGCCCTGCCGGAGCGAGGAATGGGCAGCACCGGGATGCGGCGGCGGTTGAGGTGCCACCCGCCCGGGAGGTGCACGTCATTCCACGGCAGCGACGCCGCCACCTCCCAGTAGATCTGGGCCACGTCGGTGGAGACGCGGGCGCGCTGGGCCAGGCGGCGGGCGTTGCATCTACGCGACGCCTCGGCGCGGGCGGCCGTGGAGCGCGGGAGCTGGACGCCTCGTGGTTGTTCTGGCCGCACTTCAACCACGCGGGCTTCTTCATCGCGGCCGGCGACGGAGCTCTAGGGTTTGGAGCGACAGTGGGCTGGCGCGTGGACTGGATGGGGACGGAACTGGCCACCGGTACCCATTTAAGGACCCAGTGAGGTAGCCGAAGCGGTCACTCTCGCTGCCAGGTGGGCTAGGGGCGGACAAGGGAGGACACACGCTGTGTCCGCGCCTCCCCAAACCGCGACCAAACTTGGGCCGAATTTGGTCTGAAACAATTGTCCACGCGGACACTTGTCTATTTGCGACGGCCCGTTGGAGGCCCTTCCTTTGTCCGTTCGGACAAAATCAGACTAGCGCTGTCCGTTTGCGGGCCTCGGTTGGAGGTGCTCTTAACATATCTAGTTGGAGATAGAGATACTCCTATAGGCTAAGAGTAACTCTAGCAGTTACCCTATAAGCACCTGACCCGGAAAATAACCGTTTTTTTCGGGTCCGAGGCCAAAAATCTGGAAGACCAGATACCGCATATGGTACCGTATCCGAAAAATTTATCCGGGGAGCAGGATATTTCGCCTCTCATACACAGAATGTTCCGCTCTCGAGGTTATTTTTTTTGTAAACTGGAAAGCCAAATGACAGTTGGCGGGAGGGAAGTTTAAGCTAACCGTCGCTGACTGACGTCGCCAGAGTCGAGCGAACTGAGCCTAACTCAGCTGGTTTGGTTCCTTGTGGTGGAACCGGCCCACCCAGGTTCAAGTCCGAGACTTGGCATGGGTGCTCGCATTTTCCTGAATTTAACCGGCGTTATGCTTTCAGTGGTAGGTGACGTGCCCGTCAACAGCGAGGCGCCCGTGGTGACTTCGTCAACCTCAAGATCTGCCGGACCAGTCTCTCGGAGGTGCTCATAGGGGTAGGGTTTGCGTGCGTGCATTCATAGGGGTGTCTATACGTGCGTGTTTGTGAGCGTCTGTGTTTCTAAAAAAACAACGGCTCTCAGATTCCGACCAAATCTTTTCCGATTCCTGACGATTCATCTCGATTCAGACCGATCTCAGTACTCCGTGACGTACCAAAAGCACACAGCTCGCCGGCGGAGGACGCCACGGCGGCGCGGACAACACACGGCGACGCGAGCAACCACACGGCCGAAAACTAGCTAGCTAGATAGCTAGCTTGTGATCGATCCAGCGAGCCAGCTAGCTTGCCAGCGTGTGGATCGGATCGATCGATCCATCCATCGAGCTAGCTCGCTCGCTCTGTACGGAGCGTCCCTGCCAGCGGGCGCGGCCAAAAGCGCATACGGGCGCGACGCGGGCGATCACAGCCACGGGCGCGAGCAGGCGTGGCGCCGGCGAGCGCCGTCAATGAAGGGGACGGGAGGTGGAAGAGGAGAAAAATTTCGTACCCTAAACTATTTTCCGGGGGACAGAATCCAAGATATCCGGTACCAACTTGCTCTAAATAGGTTTCTGCTAATCTACAGCTAGCTGTGATTGATTTCGGTCACACTCGTTTTTCTATGCTCACGTTGTCTTCTGTGATTCATGAAGGACGGCAGCTGGCAGCTGGCAGCTCGGTCTAGTGCTTCTCCTCCTCCTCGCTGTTTGCCTCCACCAGCCCAAGCTTGCTGTGTGTTTGCGTCACTGGAGAGTTTGGCCCAGTTATGCGGGTCATGGCTTTTTTGAGTGGGGTCCAGTATGCAATAAGGGTGTATTTTCATAGCCACAATGAGACAGATATGAGCTTGGTTTCAGGTTATTACACACAGGTATAATAATTTGGAATTCTTTATTTTTTCTAATGTTTTTTTACATCCTATTATTTGTTTATTGAACAGTAATTATCTATTTATTTTTCATTTGTTCAGGTTTGAAGGAGTGCATGATTGTTCGTCAGAGGCATCTTGTCTTTATTTATTTTTTAAATTGTCTTTTTTCCTCTTTATTTTTTGTCATCTTCTTTGATCTTATATCTTTCTTTGCCTATGATTTTTTTTTTGAAAGTTTCAACTTTTTCTGAAATTTGTTTTTCTATCTTAATTATGTTCTCTTAGTCTTTTTTGTGAAATTTGTCGTTGTGATGTCTTGTGTTTTGTTATTGTTTTCTTTTGCCTCTTTTTCAGTTTTTGATTTGTCTCTGAATTCATCTGAAATGAGTTTTCTGAATTTATGTTTGTCTTTCCCTTCTGTCATTTTATTTCAGTTGTTTATTTGTCTCTGAATTCATCTGAATTGAGTCCTATGAATTTATGTTTGTATTTCCCTTCCGTCATTTTATTTCAGTTCTTGCTTTGTCTATGAATTCATCTTAACTGTGTCTTGTGAATTCATGTTTTTCTTTCTTTCTTTCTTTCGCCTTGTCTTTTTTTTCTTTTTTGTCTCATAAAGGGGTATTTTCGTCTGTCTCTTTTTCTTTTTCTTCTAGTGTTGGATATTTATGTTTTATTTTGATTTGTCTTTCTTTTGACTTAGAAAGGGGTCTTTTCATCTGCCTCTTTTTCTTTTTTCTTCTAGTGTTGGATTTATTTTCTATGCTTGAGTAATGCCTCTGAATTTCTATGCCTCTGAATTGATTTATATGCCTTTTTTATATGCTTATGAACGATATGCCTTTAAATTTATATGCCTCTGAATTGATTTATATGCCTTTTTATATGCTTATGAAAGATATGCCTCTGAATTGATTTATATGCCTGTGATTTTTGTATGCCTCTGAATTGTGTGATCTGCCTATTTTATTGCCGCTCTGGATTCATTTGAAATGTGTATGAATTGTGTCATCTGCCTTTTTTATTGCCTCTCTGAATTCATCTGAAATGTGTCTGAATTGTGTCATCTGCCTCTTTTATTGCCTCTCTGAATTCATCTGAAATGTGTCACTTTAAATTTTGTTTATGTCATCTGATGTTTGCCTGTTTTAGTGCCTCTTGAATGTTTGTCTCTGAAATGTGTCATCTGAAATTATGTTAGTCTTTCTCTTCCGTCCTTTTGTCTGAAATGTGTAATCTGAATTTATATTTGTGTCCTTCTCTTTCTTCTTAGTCATTCCTCTTCTCTTGTGTTTCTTCATTCTCTTTGTTTGGTACTTCTATTTGTATTTTCTTAACTGAATTTTGGTTGTCATCGCCTTCTCTTTCTTCTTAGTCTTTCCACTTCTCTTACTTTTCTTCATTCTCTTTGTTTGCTACTTCTATTTGTATTTGTATTGAATTTTGGTTGTCGACTTGTCGTTGCCTTCTCCTTCGTCTTGGTCTTTTGCTCTTGTCTTGCGTTTCTTAATTCTAATTTTCTTGCTACTTCTCTTTGTTTTTTGCGTTTCTATTTTCTTTTGTATTTGTATTGAATTATTTTATGAAAACTGTTCAAAATTCAAAAAATTGTTTGGATTTGAAAATGTTAGAAATTTCTTCAGATTTAAAATGTTCAATATTAAAAAAATGGTTCGGATTAATAAAATGTTTTAATGTCGAAAATGGTATAGATTTTGAAAAAAGTGTTCAAATTCAAACATGGTTCAGATTTTGAAAACCGTTCAAAATAAAAAAAATAGATTTTAAAAAATTCAAAATGGTTGAGATTTGGAAAATGTTAAAAAATTCAAAAATGGTTCAGCTTGAAAAAAAGTTCAAAACTAAAAATGTTTCAGTTTTGAAAAAATGTTCAAAATTCAAAAATGTTCTTGATTTTTCATAATTTTTCTTTGAAAAATATTAACGAATATTTTTAGTACGTAAATTCTGGGAATGAAACCTGAAAACAAAAACACGAACAAACTTTGTGCAGCCATCAGCCATGTACTGCCAATCTGCTATCATGAACGCTTCCACGAGATAAAAAAAACAATCGAAACAGTGGAAGAGTGGAACGCGTTGAATGGGCCAAGCCCACTACGGTTGTGACGTACGCGCAGGCTTTAGATTTGACGCTTAACGGGTGGGCCGTCTGCAGCTCGGGTGTGTAAGTTTCTCCGCGTGAATTTTTGTGACTGTGTTTTCCTTCCGTCACACTCGTTTTTAGGTTTGCCTCGTTAAGAAGGAAACACGTGGCAGAATGCTACTAAACAAAAAAAACGACTGTACGCGAAATGAAATACAGCTGACTGTAAATTAGACAGTCCCACTAAATAACATCCTAGAAAAAAAGTACCGAATCGGCACTACAGCTAAGCGACATGAGGCCGAAGTGACGGATGTATGCAGTCCCTTCCATGTCTGACAAGCTGCGTACAGCACGAACCAAGCCACACGCCAGATGGCAATAAAGAAGGAGCCGTTTCCGGCTTTGACATGGCAGGACAAGCGGCCGCGACGATGCTGCCGAGGGCAAGTCTTCAAGTTCATCATCACACTAGCCAACCACCCCAGCCGCACTCACTCTGTTGCCTCCTTCCCCCTCACAAACAGAGGGAGCGAGGGAGAGGGAGATCGATCTGTGGATTTTCCCCCATGGAGGAGGAGGAGGGGAGGCCTCGCTTCTTCAAGGTCCTCGTCGGCGACTTCTCCCGCCGCCTCGTGCGTATTCCTTTCTCTCCTTATTTGGCCCCCTTTGTTTCACTTGTTCTGGATGTTTGCATGTCCCCACCTTTTGGTCTCGTTCTCAAAGGGGAAAAGACAAAGCCAATAACGCCCTTCAGAAGGGTTCATGCCCTCACTTTTTTCCCCTTCCTGCATTTATCCCCTTGAAATTTAAGATCATTGCATTGCGTATGTTATTGGCAAAGGTGCTATCCGATAGGTCATAGGTGGGTATACAATCTTTGTATTCTGTGCGGCATATTTTGTTTTGTTGTTGTGGATTGGATTCTTCATATGAAACACATGTTGGTTTTGATATCTCAAATAAAATTAGCAAGCCCATCGTTTGCATGTGCTTCTTCCTAAAAAAAAGGTTTGCATGTGCATGCGTGCGGTTTGTAACATTTTTAACTGATGCGATCTGTAGTAGGCAGGTACTTCAAATGGTAGTCTTGTTTATATATAAACATGTTTCTCAATAAACGCAGCAATCTGGGAATGTCTGGCGGCATGCTTGCTTGTCTAGTCAGGCCAACAAAGATTCGGCTGGTGACATACTAAACCGATTTCCCTCTGCATGCATGTTCTGTGAGCATGGACTTGTGGTTTTCAGTGACATACACGGTTAAAGGAACATGCATGGCATTTGCATTTGACTCTCTATTTACAATAGTGTCATTTTCAGCAAATTGGAAATAGCTTAAGGTACTCCCTAACCTTACTTCTACATGTAGGAGATACCTCGAGCTTCCTCAGTCACATTCCAGAAGCAGGATTCAGGGGTTCCGACATCTCAGCGGCATCATCTGTTCAAGTCACGCTTAAGCGTTCAGAAGGGAAGACTTGGGTTGTCGAACTAGAGAAGGTTGATCGTTCTGTATTTCTGACCAATGGATGGCCAAAGTTTGTGGTGGAAAATTCTTTGAGGGAATACGAGTTCCTCCTCTTCACATACAACAAGAAGATGCATTTCATGGTTTCGGTTTTTGGTTGGAATGCTTGTGAGAAAGCAGTTCCATCTTCAGGAAGTGTTGCTCAAGCTACCGAGAAGGATACATTCCCCTCTGGGAAGAGGGGACATAGTGACGATGAACTAACGAAGACCGCTAATAATCTCACTCATAGTCACTCACTTGTTAAGACACCAGATCAATCTCATAGAGAAGTAATATTCTGTTCTAATCTTGGCCAAATGATTTTATAAATTTTGTACAAGTCATTTTTCTCTGTTGTTTTGTCTACTCTCTTGTTCATGTAGAGTCACTTTGTTGTCCAAATAGTTTATATATGTTTTATTGGCATGTCTGGTCACATAAGCTCATTTAGAATAACAGACCACAGATGATCTGTAAAACAAAAATATGAAATTGTCTTTGACTCGAGAAGCTTGGGGATCAGAAGACTTATTTCTTCATGTCACTTTAGGAGCATTTTGTTATTTCATACGGAGTATATTCCACATTGGGTTCACAGAGGAGAAGTTTAGAATTCTTGATTAGCATCTTGGTAGTAATGTTTCTCTTCCTAAACTCATAATTTCGTATCAACTTATAGATAGTACCCTGTCAAAGATTACTCGAGAGAATGGGCATATTTCATCGCAGAGCTTCACAGACCTACATCTTCATCAAATAGATGGTTCTAAGATGAGTTAAAGACATACTTATTGTTGAAGGTGCCGATGGATGATGATAAAGCTAAAGCAATAGCTGAAGTAATGAGAAGATTGCATCTTGACAAAGCGACAGTTGACTTATTCTGTGCTACACTCTGTTTGCATAAGTGGAACTCGGATGCGGCTGCGGAAGATTTTGACGTATGTAGAGGCAAACCACAAATTCAGAACCAGTTTCTAAAGCAGAAACTTGTTCTGCAATGTAAGCATTTTAATTACCTTATTTTTTTTTTATCATTTTTGCATCTAGCATGTTGAAACACATCTTTTTTTGGCCAGTTGATTTTATAAAGAGGCAACTACGACGCTTCTTCCCTCAGAGGATGATTGTTCTACTCAAATACGTGATATCAGGAAGAACAGTCTCGAGGAGCCTAAATTGTCGAATCAGCCACTGCATTTTGACCTGGAAGCAATGAAGAGCAAGCCAGTTGATGACCATGAGTTATGTGATTTGTCTTATAAAAAGAAGAGGAGAATAGGCAAGTCGCAATCACTGCGCACTTCTGAAACACCCGAAGATCACCAAGACTCGCGCACTTGAAAAGTCCCATGGCAGCACAGAGAGTGCATTGAAAGAAAGACCTGGAGTGTTAGAATTGTCAGCAGCCGGCACAATTGATCGGGTGGAGGACAGAGCAGCGCAAGCGTCTTTACTCTACAAGAAGCCCCACAGTGTTTTAGATGGAGATCCTCAGCTAATTGGTATGCTCTTTCTCGTCTTAGTTAGAACTTACAAGTGCTTTCAACACCTCATACTGCAGTTGAATCAATTTATCTCTTTTTAGGTTCCTTATCTCAAGACTTCAAGAGACTCAAACCAACACGAGGTGAGTGTGCTTAAGTGAGAATCCTGAACATATCAAGGAGAAAATAGAGAAAAAATAGATCAAGAAATAATGGAGAAACCTTTGAGAACAAATCGATAGAAATGCTGTCGAGACTTCTGAGTCATTCATGGGGAGAGTTTCATAGATTCATCACCACCAACCAAGTCCGAGGTGTCATCTTTGGAATAAATGAGCTACATTTGGAATGGAAGCCCTCGGTACACGCCAATCCCCATGAGGAAATTTTACTTCATATTCAACGGGACAACTTTACGAAGACCATCTCACATGTTCAGGAATCATTCGAAGTCGTCCTTCAGATCTACTGTGTGCAGCTATAATTGAAGCTGTTGTGCTGAAAGAAATTCTGAAATGGGATTCGTGTCTTGAGGATGTTGATGCTCAAAGGATAGTGATTGCATTACTAGAGCATGCCAGAAAAATCAAGGTGATTCTCAATTTCAATGTGGAGAGCCGGAAGGAAGAGTTTTCCACAAAGCTAGAAGATCAGCTTAAATGGCAGCTCAAAGAACTGGAAAGTGTATACACTTCCTTGGAATTAGATTACAAGAGAGTAGCAAATGAGGGTAGCATAGCTGTCTCGACATTGCAAGAACAGAAGAAAAAATTGCATGCCTTTCAGGGTGAGACCAAAGACTGCAGCAGTCCATGATGATGGAGGATGAAATGCAGAAATTGGTGAATCAAGTTGCGGCAGGAGATTTAGTCCAGAATCTCTGATGGAAAGATTAAGGTTAAGACAGTTCTGAAGAGCTATGAACAGATTCTTGTCGAAGTTAAAGAGCGGCTAGCCTCAACTCAACTTGGAGTAACTGATGTCGAGGCATTAGTTAAGGTAGAGATGGATAACATGAGGAAGGAGATTGAGATATCCAAAGGAAGCCTCCTAAATATCATTTTCAAGTAATAGTAGAAAGATGACCTTGTTCTGTTGTAGGTATTTCTTCTTCTGGCTATGTTCCACTTTCTCTAATCCTTTAATTGTTAAATTTAAAATCCAATGCATGATATCAGGAGTGGAGGAAAACCATTACTACTCCTGCTTGTTTTCTGTTGTTTTAGTTACACCTCCTAAATTAAGCTGCTGATGAAATAGTTGGTTCAAAACATGTCAATGAATGCTGATCGTACACTATAATTAGGCTATGACATCACTTATTGCCATAGTTACATTATACATCAATTATTTCTGAAGGTTTGCCAGGTTATAGAATGCTCCCTTCTTGCTCATGAGTTGTGGATAAGTACCACGCTCAACCACCTTCCCTCTCCTAAGAAGGCTATTGAGTCTGCATTCTTATTGTGTTCAGTCGATGTGCACCACGATTGTAGTCCTCCCTGACATGATTCGATCAAGTGCCTCCTGCACCACTTGCTCTGACTGTGCATCGAGAGCACTTGTTGCTTCATCAAGTAGTATATAGCTGGATTGCGGATTATTGCCCTCGCAATTGCAATTCTTTGCTTCTGCCTCCTGACAGTTGTATGCCATGCTCTCCACAATCAGTATCGTATCCATCCTTCAGAGATCTGGAAAGGAGTAAGCTTTAAATTCTATATATGTTGGATACATAACAAATATATGTGTTCAAGAAGGAAATATAACTAAGACTTACGAGATGAATTCATGTGCGTTTGCGGATTTAGCAGCTTCCACAATCTCTTCTTCATCAGCTTCTGGTTTACCAAAGGCAATGTTGTCCCTGACACTACCAGAAAACATTGCAGGCTCCTGACTGACTAGTGCTGTAAATCCTCGATACCAAAGAATATTCATCTCCCTCACATCCATACCATCAATCCTTACAGCACCTCTATCAACATCGTAGAACCTCTGGATCAAACCTATGATAGTAGATTTACCACATCCACTTCTACCCACCATGCCAATACTTGTTCCTGCTTTGACTTCTAAGCTAAAATCCTGCAGGATCAGGCATTGTGGTCTTGTTGGATATGCAAAATCTACCTTTTTGAACTCTATTCTTCCTTGTATTTTGCTCTTCGGATTGTCCTTTTCCACCTGCAGCGTAGCTGTGTTATTTTATCTTTTGCAGCAATCCAGCATTGTAAAAATCATTTTTTGCAAGGATGCTGATATTTATTCTTTACAATGTTCATAAAAGTATGAACGTTTACCTGTGAGTTTTGCGGAGAGATAGATTTCCTATCTAGCACCTCAAACACTGAAGCAACAGCGTTGCACCCTTTGCCAGGTCGGATGTCATGCTGCCAGCATCAGCAATCAGCTTTCCTGTGCTCACCAAGACGAAAAAGTTTTGAAGACATCACCCGCGAGATCTCTCCAGCCTGCGCCAATTTCCCACCATACCAGAAGTCCAGTGCCCATGATAAAATGTGAGGCAAGGTGACAGGCCTGTGGTTATTCCTGCTACCCATGACTTTTCCTTGCTTTCCTCAATGGTTCCTCTTGCGTATGCTCGAAGAGCTGAAGAATCTTCGATGAGCATCCGAAGGAGGTCACCATCCTGTGGTTGTAAACAGCTTCTATGGCAATCTGAGTACTTTGGTACTGAGCTTTTGCCAAGTCCCTTGACACATTTGAGAGAACTATCTTCTTGGCATAGTAGCATATCATCGTACAGGGCTGCACAGCAATCATGACAAGAGCAAGTTTCCATGCTACTACGAGGCCCATTGTCACTGCGATTACAATACCACACGCTGTTTGAAGTAGTAGGGAGATTCTATCTGCAACTAGGGTTTTAACAAGAGATGACTCATCACTTAGCCGAGAGCACATGAAGCACTTGAGTTAGTGTCTTCATCAAACCATGCTGCCTCAAAGGTTAAGATCTTTTCAAGTACTTGGACTCGGATGCGCCTAACTAGTTGCTCCCCCATATAGGCAAAATTGTAGTGTTGCAATAGATTTACAGCTATGGATACGACGGACAATGAACAAAGATCATTGCATACCGGCTGATAATTGCATTCATCTCATTGCGGTCCTGAACGAAGAATGCAGCAATCATACCTCCGATGGTCAGAGCATAGATGGGCTGCAAGGAACCGTATACCAATGCAGACATGCTGCCTATGACCGCTTGTTTCCATTCTGGTGCATTCATTGCAAGGAGCCTGGAGAAAGACGGTGCAGGGGGGGAAACAAATGACTCGCTTTCCTTTGAAACACCTGGCGTAAGTGGCATGGGACTTGCTCTGGACATGCTGAGACGACTGGCACTGGTCCTTGCTGCGGAGGAGGCCCTAAATTGGTCACTCTCTTGATCAATGTAGCTCACCATCTTCTGCAATTTCACAAGTCGTGAATATGGGCCCCCTTGTTAATCAGTTCATCATGTGTGCCAATTTCAGCTATGGTACCGCCATCAACTACTGCAATCTGATCGGCATTCTTCACGGTGGAAAGCTTGTGAGCTACGACCTGATTAGTAATATTGTATAATGAGTGCTATAGTGCCAAATCATTTGAGAAATACTACGCTTATAGCATTATAAAGTAAAAGAGCTGAGGCAATGGCAGTATACCAGTGTTGTTCTTCCCATAGACGCTTGATCAAGTGCATGCTGCACCAGCTTCTCTGATTCGAGTCGAGTGCGCTTGTGGCTTCATCGAGCAAAAGTATAGCTGGGTTCTTGATGACCGCCCTTGCAATGGCAATGCGCTGCTTCTGGCCACCTGATAGCAATGCTCCACGCTCACCAATCTACAAGGACAGTAAAAGCACCAATAAGGCAAAGGAGACAGGGAATTAATGCACTTGAATGCGTTTCTTATGATGAACAAACATACCTTAGTCTCATATCCCTCTGGAAGCCCCCTTATAAAGTTGTGAGCATTTGCTGTCATGGCTGCAGCATAGAGTTCATCCATGGTTGCATCAGGTTTCCCAAATAAGATGTTCTCTTTTATGGACGTTCCGAACAGTGCATGATCTTGGCTGACAAGTCCCATCTTGCTCCTGATTGACTTGAGTTTTAGTTTCTTAATGTCGATACCGTCGATCTTGACAGTTCCTTCACTGGAATCATAAAAGCGCTGCACCAATGCTATCGCGGTAGACTTGCCGCTGCCACTAGACCCAACCAAAGCAATTGTTTGCCTGCAGGAATCTTGAGGTTGAAGTCTTTGAGGATTGTCATATTAGGCCTCGACGGGTACACAAAGCGGACTGATTCAAACTCAAGCTCACCACGGACTTGATCTAAAACAAGCCCCTCTGGGTCATCATCGTTAATCTGTGGCACACGGTTTATTCGTTCGAGAATTCTCGTGGCAGCAACGGAAGCCTCGATGAAATGTTTCAGCTGGGAGTGCCATTCCAAGGGCTCTGCAACATTTCAGGTAATTTATAGTTAATCTTGTATTTTACGTAATCAAATGTAAGTCAGTAGTAGGGAGGGAGGAGGGCATGAAGAACATACAGGCCACCCATAACAAAGGAGATTCCTGCAGCGTATATCCTTCCTCCGCTTTCATGGTGGAACATCACCAATCTGCTGCCATACCAGGCGAGGAAGGCCCAAATGGCGAAGGCAAGGCCAGTGAACCCGACAGCGAGACCTTTAGCAATGCCTTGTTTGAGCCCCAGGTTGATCGTCTTGTCAAGGATTGCTGTATACCTGGATTATCCCTTTCTCCGCAGTGAAGGAGTAAACGGTCTTGATCGAGCTGAGTGCTTGCTCAACCAGGGAGTTTGCCTTGGCGTACTCGCGGCGCGATTCTCTGGAGAGATACAGAAGGTACTTTCCGTAGATGAGCCCAGGGATGATGAGGAGCAGGACTAGAGGGTAAGAAACCAGAGCCAGCCTCCAGGAGAAATAGGTGGAGAAGGCCAGTCCAGAGACGAAGACTGTAGAGTGCACCAGAAATAGAGGAACCTGTTCAAGATCAAAGAATCAAGAAAAGCAGTCAGTACTGCTGCTATTTCATCTTGCATTCCAAGGTTGGTTATTATTCCCCTTATGTATAAATTATTCTTTTATCAAGTCCAGATCAACTAATTAACCCGAGTATGTTGTCTTTGGCTTGTTAACGGATCAGCTAGCTCTAGTAGAGCTAACATATATTTCTGCGCTTGTTTTAATGCAGCTGTTGATTTTAGGAAGTATGTCAACATCCATACTGAGATCCTCATGTGCTCCCATATTTCCGCTATCGGTCTACCTTTAGGTGTCCGGTTTTTTTATTTGCAATTTCCTATGGCATAGCTTGACAGATAAAACATACTCTGTCGGTCTACCTTGGAATAGATTCCACAACAAAATCAAGTGATGGTTTTGGCACCATTAAGTACTGTAGTCAATCTCTTTGATTCACTACAGATTCAGTGACGATTAGCGAAGCAGGGTAGGTATGCCACCATCACTCACAAAGGAACGTTTTCTCCTGTCTTTGGTTCGTCTTAAACAAAGCACCGCTAGTTAGTATTGTAGTAACTGAGCTCAGATCAATCAAGAAGCAAGAAGTTTCCGACCTCCGAGGTGGATCTATGTGTTGGTCTGATGTAATCTTGTCATAGTGTAAACAGCACACATAGGTTGTGTGCAGGCTATAGTGTGAACCCACACATAAGTTGTGTGATGGTTGGGGCACATAAGTTGTGTCCTGAGTAGATAGGCATGGTGCAATATGTTTGCAGGAGTTAAGTAGTAGGTGCTGGAATATTCTAGAGTACTATTTATATGTATTTCTTAGGCTGTAAGATAGGGCAGCAGTAGAAAGCAGTAGAAGCCTCTAGAATGCAGTAGCACCAACCTTGAACCCTCTATATAAGGAGAGGCACCCTATATGGAGGGAAGCAAGTTGAAAGGCAAGGCCCTAGCATAGGTTGCTGAGGGCAAGCAAAGGTTGCACGTCAAGATGTAGTAGAAATCCTGTCCGTCAGGTTGAAGCACATATGTATGTGTGTCATGCATATGTGTAAGGTCCTAGCATAGGTTGCTAAGGTCTGCCAGCATTCGTTGCTGTGGTGAAGCTTTAGTAGGCATAGGTTGCCAAGCTTGTAGGCATTCGTTGCCAGTGTAGTGTAGCATCCGTTGCTGCAAAATCTAATAGAAAAGGAAGGCATTTGTTGCCTGAAACTGGTGTGCTCCTCTGTAGTGCTAGTCCCATGTTTTCTTCATTTGGTAGAGAGAACAGAGAGAAGAGAGAACAGAGAGGGAACACCCAACAATGGACAACATAACAATTGGTATCAGAGCCTCAAGATTCGAGGACCAAGAAGGACTGTGTGTCGGTCCCATGGAAGCGGGATGTGTGTCGTTCAGTGACATGATCAATCGAGGAAGGGTGACCGTGGTGCTGTCTACGGTCATGTTGGCGGCCGTAACGATGAGGATGATAGCAGCGACTCCGACACCAGTGTGCGTAGTGGGCGCAAAGCTGGGAAGAAGAAGGGGAAGTGCTACAATTGTGGCGTCCGTGGTCACTACTCGTCTGAGTGCCGCAACCCGAAGAAAGAAGAAGCGCTCTTGGCGTCGGCGGATGAAAATCCGACACTGCTGTGATGATGATTGAAGATGACAAGATTAGGGGGGTGATTGTTGGTCTGATGTAATCTTGTCATAGTGTAAACAGCACACATAGGTTGTGTGCATGCTATAGTGTGAACCCACACATAAGTTGTGTGATGGTTGGGGCACATAAGTTGTGTCCTGAGTAGATAGGCATGGTGCAATATGTTTGCAGGAGTTAAGTAGTAGGTGCTGGAATATTCTAGAGTACTATTTATATGTATTTCTTAGGCTGTAAGATAGGGCAGCAGTAGAAAGCAGTAGAAGCCTCTAGAATGCAGTAGCACCAACCTTGAACCCTCTATATAAGGAGAGGCACCCTATATGGAGGGAAGCAAGTTGAAAGGCAAGGCCCTAGCATAGGTTGCTGAGGGCAAACAAAGGTTGCACGTCAAGATGTAGTAGAAATCCTGTCCGTCAGGTTGAAGCACATATGTATGTGTGTCATGCATATGTGTAAGGTCCTAGCATAGGTTGCTAAGGTCTGCCAGCATTCGTTGCTGTGGTGAAGCTTTAGTAGGCATAGGTTGCCAAGCTTGTAGGCATTCGTTGCCAGTGTAGTGTAGCATCCGTTGCTGCAAAATCTAATAGAAAAGGAAGGCATTTGTTGCCTGAAACTGGTGTGCTCCTCTGTAGTGCTAGTCCCATGTTTTCTTCATTTGGTAGAGAGAACAGAGAGAAGAGAGGACAGAGAGGGAACACCCAACAATGGACAACATAACACTATGGTCCGAACAATATAAAATGAGGCGTCACCTGTGAAGACTGAAGACTAGTACTAGCTCATAGTACCATTAAGGCATCTGGAAATTAAGCAAATTAAGCAAGAGAAGAAGGGGTTTGACAGGTTTGGTGTGTAGTAGTACCTTCTCACTGAGGACCTCCTGGATGAGTGACGCGTCCTTGGAGATGCTGTTGATGATCTCCGAGGTGGTGGCCTCCTGCGAGTCGAAGAAGGCCACCTCCTGCCGCAAGATGGCCTGCAGGTACAAGTGCCTGATCCGGAGCACCTGCCTCTCGCTCGTCCGGCTCCAGCAATACCCTTCTGCGTGAGTCCACACGCACAAGTTTGTAAGGATATGTACTCGCAAATATCCCTAGAAAAAAAAGATATGTACTCGCAAGCTACGGTATTAATCTTGAAATTTCGTTGCAGCAAATTCGAAGGTTACCCATGGAAGCCACCACCAGGATGGCGAACGCCAAGTAGACGAAATTCAGGCACGACTGCACGAGGCAAATGGAAGCAACAACAGCAGTGTTAGTGCAACCGGCACTCGGAAATGATAAAATGTGCACGAATGAACTACAAACAAAACCTTGTGCCTTTTTTTCCAGACGAAAAGTTCTATTCGATTAGAATCAGACATGTTTGGAATTAATGCGTGAATATCTTCTCTGTTCCTGAACTGATCATGGTGAACCTCTTACCAAATTCATGTGTCTCAACACTGAGTAAGTAACCTACCTTCTCGATGTCATGCATGAAGTCCACGCTGCCGGCACGGCCCTGCTGCTGGGCGTGGCCGCGCCCGAGAGAGTTCATCACGTCGCTCGCGAAGATGAGGAGGAGGTTGGTGGAGCACCCGTCGCCGATGGCACCCAGCGTGCCCAGGACCATGAGCAGGACGTCCACCCGGTCGGCGAACTTGAACAGGCCCCAGATGCTTCGCTGCTCGCCGCCGCCGCCGGCGGTGCTCGCCGAGGCGCTGCTCATCTTTAACAGTGGAGGTCTGCCCGGGTGTACCACAGTAGTGGTAGCAGTAGCACTACCCAGCACACCGATCGCTTTGTTGTGTTTGCTGCAATGGACTTGGCACTGGGGCTTTATATAGAACAGGAACACGAGCGCGTCTGTTCTTGGGTCCTTCTTAACTTTGGCTTTGAAAAAGTTGGTCGGTTAGAACGTCCTCGGTTGCATAAGAAGAAAACATTACATAAAGAAAAAGAACTGCAATATATACGGGACACTATGCAAACATCACATCATGAGCCACAGAAATACAAATGTATTGCTGGTTTTCCCTGTAATTTTGAAACATCTGATCACGTAATTTCTTACCTGACAGGTAGAAACTACAAAGTATGGCGTTGCCTCGCTGATAAAGTGATAAGGGTTTGTTTTGTGTTTAAATTTTGTGCCAAAACCTTCACATCAATTTATTAAGGGAGAGCTTTACAAGTGAAAACAAGCCGTGGAACCGGCAAAACAAAAGCTTAGGGCATCTCCACTCGTTCGCCCCCCCCCCCCCCCCCCCCCCGGTTTTGGTGCGTCTCCTTTTTGCGTTTGGGGGGGGGGGGGGGGGCGAAGTTACCAGTCGTTTCGGCCCCCAGCGAAAACACACATCAACATAATTTGAAAGTTCATATTCCCGCCCCAAAAAACAGCCCGAGTTCGGCGATCAAAACAGCCACAGTTGGGCGATCATACAAAAAAGCCATAGTTCGGCGAATGGATCAAGCCGCAGTTCGGCGATCTGGTGAAACGGACACATTCGGCATGCTGATACACAGATCAGATGGTCGCCGGCGACACCTCGGCAACATTGTCCAGCTCGATGGGCGTGGTCGTCGGAGCAGGGGCAGAGCTCGGAGTGGCCGTAGGCTCGGTGCTCGGAGGCGGCGTGACTGTGGCCGAGCTCGTGTTGGCTGGACTGGCGGAGCTTGTGTCAGCTGGAGTGGTGGAGCTCGGAGTCGTCGTCGGGGTCGGGACCGGGGCCGGGGCGATCTGGCTGAGAATCACGCGCCGCTGCGCCATGAACCACGTCCTGACCTCGGGGTCCATCGCCGGCGGGTCGCCTCCCATGAGGAAAGCGAGGTCGTTGTTCCTCTTCTTCACCGCGGTGCCGATCTTGAGGAAGTCGAGCTTGACGTCCGCCTTGTCCATGAGCACCTTCCACCTCGCGTCCGCCTTCTCCTCTCTCACTGCGGCGTGGGTTTGAGCGTCGGCGATGCAAGTCTCGATGGACGCTTGGAGCTTCGCCGCCGCTGGGATCGGCCGGTGAGGGAGGGTATATGTGGGGCGAAATGGAGGGAAAAAGCAAAATTATGGAGGAAAGGGCCAAAATATGGAGGGAAATCGCCTTGCCTCGCCGACAGGTCTGGCCCACGCCGCCTTTTGCCCCCCAGGCGAACCCGGCGCGCTGGGTTTGGCTTAGGTGCGCCGGCGCAAAACGGCGCTAAAAGCGACGCAAAACGGCGCTAAATGAGGTCCTGGGGGGCGACTGGTAAAATTTCCTTCACGCCGGCGCTAAAAAAGGCTCCTGGGGGGCGCTGGGGGACGAGTGGAGATGCCCTTACTCACCCAAATAGAAGTTACCCAAGTGTTTGGCGCCCGCCGTAGCCTAGTTTGGCCGCTTCATCCTTCATGCAGGAGAAGACGATCGAAGGTAAAGTCGAGGTATTTCGGAGAACTCTTGAGTTGCGCTCACTCATAACTCTCGGGTCACTAGCATTACAAGGGACACCATATCGAAGGTTTTTTTTTAGTGGACAAAGAACTGGCATTATCCGGAGATATTACAGAAAGGTCCCTGAGGAAAAACAAAATTACAGCTTAGCCCTCCTGTAGCGTTGACCACGGCTTCGACGCGCCGGAGCTGCTGGTGACGCGCCGCCGCCGCTGCCTCCCTCAAACCCTTGGATCGGAGACAGTCCCCAGGCGGTCGGGAAGTCGCCAAGCACCGGCCGGAACCTACCCCAGCGCTCGTCGTCGCTCCGAATCGCACCAGCTCCTTGCAGTAGATCTTCAGATGCCGGCTCCGCCGTCCACGGAGCCAAGCTTGGGGAAGCCGTCCACGGCACCTCCGCGGAGATGCGAGGATTGCGATGGCAGTAGATCGACGACGAAGCTCCGCAGAACCCCAACGCCGGAGAGGAGATCCACCACCTGCAAACAATGGCCGCCGCGCCTCCGCCTCCAGAACGCCGGCGACCTGCACCATACGAGCTCCTACACTATGTACACAGCACGAGACGGGGATCCCCGGCCTCCCGCCGCCGAAGCGGCCGGCAGAGGCCGGGAAATCCCACGAATCGGCGCCGGCGAGGTGGAGAGTGCGGGGGGATTCACAAATCGCCTCCCTTTACTGTAAACGGGGGAGGAGAGCGTCCAAGGTCGCACTCATATCGAAGGTTGTTGTGTATTGTTTTTTTTTCTAGGGAAAGAGGAGAACTTCCGCCCCTGCATCGGTTGACGCATCCATCTTCTTTACTACGGAGTTTTAAATTCACTCTTACATATGTGATGCTCTATAGTAATACTTACATTAATATGTTTTACCTTATCTTTATTGATGTAGCCTTTTTTCCAATTGCGCCTCTAGTGCAGTGTAGGGTTTGGTCTCTGGTAAAGCATGCATGTTGCTATAATTGCTATCTTAGTCAAGTGAAATTGCTTTTCGGGAGGTATTAAGTTAACAGGACAAAAGATATGCCGTTTCAATCCTACAATACCACATATGCCGTGGTATTAACACCGTGCCAGACTTAAATACTACTCCCTCTGTATCAAAATATAAGACTCTCTACCTACTTTCTACACACATGTATCTAGACATGTTTTAGTGTAAAATTCAAACATGTCTAGATACATGTGTGTAGAAGTAGTTAGAGAGTCTTATATTTTGATATGGAGGGAGTAATACATATTAGGATGTTGTCCATCACAAGATTATATGTCACGTAGTATAGCTGGGAAAAACATGTGTGTGTGTGTATAAAGTATGCATGATGGCACTTTTCAGCAAAAAGGTTAGGGCCCTTAGATCGATTGGTTGAAATACTAAGTATAGCACTTAAGGCTCCATTTAAAAACATATGAGTTATTTGTTTCCTAAAGTCACTATTTTGACCAAGATTTACTCCATCAATGTGTGGTCTATGTGATACAAGATCACTACCATAAGTAAACACTTAGTTTACAAAACATTTAAATAATTATAAGTACGAAAAATTTAGAGTCACTAATTTTATGTCACATAAAATATACATTGGCAAAATAATTATTCATCAGAGCATTGTCTTAACAAAAAAATCTTTTGGGAGTAGAGTGTTGTAAAAATCGTAAACAATCATGAACGTGTATATTATTATCTCTGCATACTTCTTCTCCATACAATGCATGTTGCCAAACCATCTTGGAGGAGACGAAGGATTGGTGGAACGGGCCATCCAGTATGTACACCATAGGCTCACAGTTTCAAAATCAGGGCATAAATATGGGCTGAAACTTGACACACGGTCACAAGCTTAGGGTAAAATGAAGCAATTCCAACTAGCGGTCTTTTTGTTAGTTTTTTTTTCAAGATTGGGGGGGGGGGGGGGGGGGGGATCCCCACCGTTGCATTCCATTCGAAAGTAGCCTGACAGACCATGTTCTTACAATAGATAGGAGAGATCACATGGGATACAAGGGAAGAGAATACAAAAATAAAATACAGAAAAAGAGACATCTAGAAATAAGGGGAAACACAAAGGGAGGGGGGGGGGGGGGGGGGGGGGTAGGAAGGGACGACCGAGTACGCCACCTCGAGAACGCCGAGCCAGCCGCCACAGGAGGATCTCCGGTGAGAACCTCGGCACCGAAAGCAAGCAGACTAACGGGACATGTAGCAGAATACGTGGACACCACATCAAGAGTAAACAAAGGGACATCACTCGCACGGACGAAGGGTGTCGGAAGACCGAGTCCGTACGAGTACACCGGTGTGACACCGGCGTAGCTGAAGGGCGGTGCGCCGCCGAGACCAAGCACAGTCAAGGGCGTCAGATAGCCGAGAGTAGGGCGATGACACCGGTGTGCCGAACCCGTGGTCGAAGGGCATGCAACACATGCCGAGGACACCCCAGGACATCCAGGAAGCTCTGCTGGGCCACCGTGACAACAACCTAGTTTCGCTAGGAAACTAGCCAAGGTCCAGCGAGAAGACTAGAGGCAAGAAAGATGCCTGATGCTTGGCAAGCTCCAGGACGGTGCCTCCAAGGAGGAAGAACGACACAAGGAGCGCCGTCATCGCCTTATGGGGAAGGCACGGATATGAGATTTCTCTCGGAGCATTGGCACGGGATAGGAGCACAGAGCCCAAAGGATGCCTCCAGCAGGGAGCATGACGCCCACCGGCACCATCGTCCACAGGCTTTCGCCCGGATGTGCACCTACACCAAAGCATCCGAAAGGCCGGCCTCCCCATCTCTGCAGAACCACCGCCAGAGGCTGGACGTGCCACCGGAGAGGTCAAACTGCAGAGGGTCCACCTTGGACGGATCAGCTGTCGGCAGGCCCTGACCGAGACCAGACCATCCTCCTAGCAAGCCCATCTCCAGGGAAGCAACGACAAGCGCAAGCCGGCCGCCACCACACGAGCCACAACATGGGGGATCTTCAGACGCGAGCATGGAGAGAAAGGAGAGCGGCGGAAAATACCCGCCGCTCGCGGGCGTGCCAGCTTCCTCCCGGCCCAGCAGCGGGAACCCCTGAGCGCGCCCGCCTCCATGCGCGCGCGTATCTCAACGAGACTGGGATCTGAGAGCCCTCGTGAAGCCGACCACCGAGAGTCGCAGCGAGCAAGCGCTTCACCGCCGCATCATCGGGAGCGCCGCGGCTTTCCACCAGCTCTCTCAGGCGACGAGGAGGACAAGGGGATGGGGGAGGGGGAGGTGGCGGCTAGGGTTTGGCCACGTCCCGAGCCTTTTTTTTGTTAGGTACTATTAAAAAGGCAACGTCGAACTTTTCAAGGAACTTCCCAAAACCCAAAAATGAAACATGTCAACAACATAACAACTTGAACACAAATTCTATTCAAGGGGAGTCGAAATGAATCCGGTCGGCGAAATTGTGCTAAGATTTGTCTTACAATAAAAACGCCTTAACAGTTAAATATGAACACAAAATCTCGAGAGGAATCCATCTGGTGAGATTGTGCTGATTTATATTAAAAGTGCAAGCCATGCATGCTTCCTAATCACAAGCTATTGCTGCTTGGTTAAAACATTTCGCGAGCTTTATTTGCAATGCAACAGTTGTTACACGAGTGCACAACTATAATATGATGAGCTCATCATTTCCAAATTGCAATGCGAATGCGATGATGCTGCCGGTCGAGTAAACTAACTACAGAAGGCTGTCCAGTAAATTCTCTCGCAAAAACTTAATGAAAGCACTTTATGCTTACCAGAAAATATTACTTTAAACACATATCTGCCTCTTTACCCAACCCACTAATCCATTTTCCGGTTGCACGCAGCTGCAAATTTCAACACATGATGTACATCGAAAGCAACTAGCTAGTAGCTCTGGCCTCTGGGTTTGTTCTTTAGCTAGGACAAGCCAGATAGAAAATTATCGGTGCCAGACAGGTCAGTGATACTACTATTAAATTGATCCATTAAAGGCTAATTTCGTACCGTTTTGCACGCCCTAATTAAGCTCTAGGGTCTGAAGATCGCATGGCGGTCAATTTGAGTAGAGTAGTGTTCCTTTTTGTGAGTATTTTACTGTTCTTGCTGCTACACTTTTGACGCGTCGGCAAATACGCAAGCATGCAGGCCAGTATATGCAATGCTTTCCGTGTCACATTTTAATATCAGTAGTAGACAAATTTGTAATATTTTGCAACTAGTTGCACCCGCACCCCATTATCGGATATCCCACTTTGAAATTTTCAAAAACTGTGAAACAGATCATGGACATTGATTATGTTATGTCTTATGCACGCCCAAAGTTTTATCTAAAAATATGACCATATGTGACTTGTGCAAAAAAAGATAAATAAAGTGTGAATTGTTTTTACGAAAATCTGTGGGTGCACAAGACACACTGCTCCAAAAAAGAAGGTTTGCAGCAGGGAATCAATGTGGCTCCCGGGGTTCATGGAGCTCGGTATTTTAGAAAAACATAGAGGTTTTCGAAGCTTCTACTACTGTATTTGGTACATGGACACATATTTATATGTATACGCATATGCAAAGTTTTGCTGAAAATATATTGTATGGGCATAAAAAATGAAAATTTGCGGCCCTAGAAAGAAATAAAAAACTCATTTTTTAATCTTCCATGTTTGTCTTTTGGTGTAGATCAGCAATGATAAAATATTTTGACGAAACTTGTGTCATCCGGATTTTTAAAATAAAGCTTGATCATAATAATACGGATACAAAGATGACATGAATATAAGAAAGATAAAACTAGGAGAAAACAAACGATTAAACTGTTGCGGACCACCGTCGCCACAACTCTCAAGCATCCATGTCTTTTGCCGTCGCCGGAGAAGAAGAGCACGAGCAGTTGGTCCACATCTTGACGCTGAATAAACAACTTGCCACAAGGCATTAATGAGCCGCAGTAGCCACCAGCCCCGTAAAACTGGATCTATCCGATAAGGAACGTCGGCCGGAGGAGCCCTCCGAGCCTCTTCAACGTCGAATCTGGGGCCAACACCACCCAACCCATCAACAGACGGCCGGACCCCTCACCATCTTTCACAGATCCACAACACTCAGCACCGCCGCACTCCAAAAGCAGCCCCTTCCCGCCGTCACTCCTAGACACAACATCAGATTGAAACCGCTCCAACAGTTTGGACTCCACAAGCCTCTCTCGCCGGCGCCAGCAACACCTCCGACGAGCAGGACATGGGCTGGAAGACCGTTATTCCTACTAGCACACTCGGCATCAGCCCCACCATGACGTCGACGGAGGAAACACGAAAGCTAAAAAACTTAGGACGAAAAACATCACACGAACGAGAGCCCGAGCTCCCCTCCCCTTCGTGCTGCCAACACGGCGAGCGGAGGAGAAGGGGAGCGCCGGATCGCTGACGGGGAACTCTGGCTGCGGAACCGCCGGCGGCTAGGAACGGGTTCACAGTCTCTCATTTAAGGACATGCAAACCTGACGGTGAAATTGTATCAGAAACATCACACATCTCATCTCCCCTAAGAAACTGCAAATTAAGTCGTTGTCTTCTAAACAATTTTTTCTTACATTAATTCAATATCATCTACTGGAAATATGTGCCTTTTCCTCCTGTTCCGTATGATCAACTTAGGTCTATAGGCCATAGGCTAATAATTTTGTTGGAACGCATTTTTCTCTCGAAATGGGAGCAAACCCAGCCTTTACATCATGGTGATGCACACAGATTTAACATTAATAAAAAGAGTTTAAAACTTTTCAAGTATCATTTTTAACTTATTAAAATAACGGATCAGCCAATGGCAACAGAATCAGCACCTAAAGAAAACTCTTAAGCAAAGACTACACATATTGAAATCTTCTAGTGTGCTGCCATCCACCCTGGAACAAGATAGCCCCAACAACTGCCATTAAACATGTGCAACCGGTATCCATAAGAGCCCTTTGGTCCTCTGGGAGGAGGTTCAAAAACTTGTGAAGAACTTATCCATTGCCTATTTGTTTCTTAAAAATATCAGGATTCAGTTTTCACAAACAATAAGCATTTTGAAAAATGGTAGCTAGATATATTTTCAAATGTCAGTTTCAAAAATATTTCAGACACCTGCGAAATCACTGAAATTTCTATTATTTTGACTTGCTTTTGACCGAAAAATTCACTTGAAGTTTATTGTAATCCAAGAAAAGTCTAGGGATTTTGAAAAAAGTTTGACTATTATTTGAATCGTGTGTACGCATAAAAGATAGAAATAATTGAACAAAAGAAAATATTTTGGTACCTACTAAAATGACCGGATTTTCTGAAAGTTTGGTGATTTTTTATTCGATGCGAGAGAACTACCTAGGAGACCAATGGTACTTTAAGCAACTCTTATATATTCAAGTGTTACAGTTCTGTTGCTGAAACTTCCACTATGGTCTTAATTCTTCTTATCTGTTATTTATATATATTTAATGTCATTGTCATGGCTGTCATAGAACTGTAATCACTGGGCCAGTTACTGATATAGTCCACCTCTTTTGCATAGTTGCTTTTGCTTCTTTGTCTTTTTTCCTTTTGCATATTCTATATATTCTTGAAAAGGACTGCAAAGCTCTCCTAGTATATGCCCTTAGCTGCTTTAGAGGGCTCTTCCAAATGGGAGGAAGGGAAGAATGCTGTCAAATCAAATATTCAATCATCACAGGATCGATCGGATGAAGTTTAAAAATCCAGTGATCTGCAACTGCCAATGATCGAATTCTTTGAGATAAAGAAAGATGCTAGATCGTGGTTCACATGCTTCGACGCCGTGTCATTTTTCCTGCTGAAGTATCAAGATATTGTCCACATTTCCTTGCCCGCTTAGCATTTTAGTCGAATTAGTGTGCATAAAACTTAAGGTAAGAACTTGACGTGAGTATTACATGAGAGTTCCCCAGGAATACTAGAAACAGTGCAACACAACCCATTTCTCCCGATGAAATGGGGTTCTGCCGCATCTCAAAAAGGAAGATAGCAAATAGTGTATCCTAATTCCTAAAGCATTATGTTTTTTCCACCAAATAGCGTATCTGTTTTTATTATATAAGACAGAAACATAACACTGATTGGAAGAAAAAAGAAGGTTGTGCAACAGAGCAATAACAAAATAGCTTTTTGGTGGATTTGAGGATGATACGTAGTACGTCTTGATCTTGATTGTGATTGAGCATGGGTTGTCTTTCCTTATGGCCTATCTTCACACTGAATCGTGCTCTTCTTTTCTTTGTTATGTTCATTACTGCACCACAAGAAGCCCTTCATTTCAGAACTTCAGATACAGCGTTACCATTTGAGATACAGTAATAATCCTTTCAAACAAACAAAAGAGAATCTGAACATTTAATTAAAACAGCATATATTATGATAAGGCTACAATAAACTAGCAAAAGTGATAAGAATCTAAAGTCTATCCGTTTGTGGCCATGCCAATTAGTCGTTGTTACGCCTTCCTCGCCGTCAAACTACATTATGATGAGCGGTGAAATCTGCTGGCCACTACGAGTACTTGTTGCTTCACACCTTCAGGCAGAGATACAGCTTAGATATAAGTGTCACCAGTTTTTAGGCCATCTGGAAGGAAGAATCTATGCTTTGTTGCTGACGTAGGCTGGGTCCTCCATTAGTTTGTGTTGGCTTTGCTTTCAGTAGTTGGGTACCAAACGGCAGTGTGTCAGCAAGATCGCCAATGAGGATCATGTATTTGAGTCAAATCGGTGTGAGCCCGGATGTTTCCTTCCAATTTGTAAATCGCCCTTATGCTGTCCCAAAACTAGTTTTTGAGTTGAATATGGAGATGAATCCTATAACCGAGGCTAATGAGCCCTTTCTGAACATCTGAAATAGACAAGTGGTGCTTCCATTTGTCTATTTCAAATTCTAAATGTAAAATAGCAATGATCGTATATTGATTGATTGATACGGCCGGACTACATGGGTATTTATATTACAAAGCACAACCGACTTAGGCTAGAACCTTCCTTGTACTACAAGCCTAATAGAGTCCTACTCGTAACATGATATACTCTAACACCCCCCGCAGTCGGATCGGTAGTGACGCGGATAGCTTGAGCGTCGCGGACGGTCTGACTGGAGCACAATCCGAAGTCGCGAACTGGAGAAGGAGCCGAGGTGATAGCCCTTATGCCGATGTCGATGTAGCCGAGTTGTGGGCGCTGTAGTTGTGGTCGATGTTGCCGTTGTTGGGGTAGACGAGATAGACTTTTGCTGGAGTTGATGTAGACGAGGTAGGCGGCACGCCCTGCCGAGTTTGCCAGACTCGGGAGCGCGTCGGGGACGAAGGCACGCGCCGGCATTGCCAGTACCAGACATGTGAAGACAGGGACCACCATGAACCTTGCGAGCCAGAGCCGGATGAGGAAGCAGAGAAGATCTCTGATCGGTCGGTGCGTAGCGCAGATTTTCCGAGACGAAAAGTTTGCAAAAAGTAAATTGTGCAAAATAAAAAATAGACTGCAACTCTGGCGGCTCGATTGCGGTGGACGAAGATGGCGTGGTGGTTGTTGAATACGTTTGTCGATGTAGATAATTGTCGGCGATGTAGAGGAAGAAGATGCCGATGCGTTGTTGGTGTAGAACTTGTCGGCGATGATGACCACGAACGTTGTTGGTGCAGCCCTTGTGTTGACGGCGAGGCGCGTACTTGGGGACGAGCCTGTCCCGGCGATGTTGTCGAAGACGACCCGGCGTGGTGGCGACGTGGAGGTTGCAGGCGGCGACGGCGCGTGGGGCGCCATGTACGGTGTCCTTCACACGGTCGATGACGAGTAGTTGCCGGAGAGGAGTCGATGACGTGTTGTAGTAGAGGCGCATGAGGATGACAGGCGGCGGGCGACGCAATCCGATCTATGATCGGCGAAAGAAGAAGAAACGTCGGTCAAGTGGCCGGCGAGAAAATTTCGACGACTAAAGATCTAATCTACTTGCGCAGCCCCCGGCGGAGATGAATCTCCCCGGGGGCGGCGCGGCGGAAGCTGTGGTGGCTAAACCCTAGGCTGTGGAGCGAACCGCTCTGATACCACGTAAAATAGCAATGATCGTATATTGATTGATTGATACGGCCGGACTACATGGGTATTTATATTACAAAGCACAACCGACTTAGGCTAGAACCTTCCTTGTACTACAAGCCTAATAGAGTCCTACTCGTAACATGATATACTCTAACACCCCCCGCAGTCGGATCGGTAGTGATGCGGATAGCTTGAGCGTCGCGGACGGTCTGACTGGAGCACAATCCGAAGTCGCGAACTGGAGAGGGAGCCGAGGTGATAGCCCTTATGCCGATGTCGATGTAGCCGAGTTGTGGGCGCTGTAGTTGTGGTCGATGTTGCCGTTGTTGGGGTAGACGAGATAGACTTTTGCTGGAGTTGATGTAGACGAGGTAGGCGGCACGCCCTGCCGAGTTTGCCAGACTCGGGAGCGCGTCGGGGACGAAGGCACGCGCCGGCATTGCCAGTACCAGACATGTGAAGACAGGGACCACCATGAACCTTGCGAGCCAGAGCCGGATGAGGAAGCAGAGAAGATCTCTGATCGGTCGGTGCGTAGCGCAGATTTTCCGCCGTTTGTTGCCGGAGTAGACGAAAAGTTTGCAAAAAGTAAATTGTGCAAAATAAAAAATAGACTGCAACTCTGGCGGCTCGATTGCGGTGGACGAAGATGGCGTGGTGGTTGTTGAATACGTTTGTCGATGTAGATAATTGTCGGCGATGTAGAGGAAGAAGATGCCGATGCGTTGTTGGTGTAGAACTTGTCGGCGATGATGACCACGAACGTTGTTGGTGCAGCCCTTGTGTTGACGGCGAGGCGCGTACTTGGGGACGAGCCTGTCCCGGCGATGTTGTCGAAGACGACCCGGCGTGGTGGCGACGTGGAGGTTGCAGGCGGCGACGGCGCGTGGGGCGCCATGTACGGTGTCCTTCACACGGTCGATGACGAGTAGTTGCCGGAGAGGAGTCGATGACGTGTTGTAGTAGAGGCGCATGAGGATGACAGGCGGCGGGCGACGCAATCCGATCTATGATCGGCGAAAGAAGAAGAAACGTCGGTCAAGTGGCCGGCGAGAAAATTTCGACGACTAAAGATCTAATCTACTTGCGCAGCCCCCGGCGGAGATGAATCTCCCCGGGGGCGGCGCGGCGGAAGCTGTGGTGGCTAAACCCTAGGCTGTGGAGCGAACCGCTCTGATACCACGTAAAATAGCAATGATCGTATATTGATTGATTGATACGGCCGGACTACATGGGTATTTATATTACAAAGCACAACCGACTTAGGCTAGAACCTTCCTTGTACTACAAGCCTAATAGAGTCCTACTCGTAACATGATATACTCTAACACTAAGGCACCAGTTCAAACTAAAGGAAATGAAAGATAAGTTCTTTCTAATCAAAAGGTGGTTTAGTTTTCGTGTGCATACAACTTCCTGGATACATAAATCAGTGATGTTGCATCGCATCCTTCGATATGCGTGGGTGGGCACCGTGGGCACGTGGGCTTTTGAGATAACCCGCTGTTTCGCTTTGCTGAATATTCTGTTTCCTTTTTCTTGGTTCCATGTATTGGTACGTTTTTTTTTTATGTATTGGTATGTTGGTTCCTTTGTAGTCCGAGATAAAGTCTGTAAAAAGGAAAAAAGTTTCATCATCTTCCTTTCCCCCTTGACTCGGTAATCATCTTACAGACCAAAGAAAGTACTCATCTGTACCTGGCCACTCATGTTTTGTGCTAGAAATCATGTCAAATCCTGTCCTTGGAAACAATGTCACAAATTAGTAATGTCCAGTTCAAATATTTGCACCATCTCTTACTAGCATAACAGAAGGAGATTAAAGTTCCTTGAAGAAAACAACAGCAACAACCCGCAAAGTTTGTACCACTGTATTTTCCAGACGTTAATCGCATGGGCGGGCCTATCTGAATGGGATTTGCATTCCATAGAGAATAAAAGCGAGATACGCATGTAAATAATTGGTGTACTTGTATGAGTCATGTTTCTTTTCCAACGAAGGCTACCAGAACCAGCAACAAGCAGCAGCGTGCCACATCAGAGATCCGCAGACAAGAACTCCAAAGCGATCGACCAACAAGTGTCTACACGATTACTATATGCTAACCACCACGGCATTACTCCGGGAGGCAACAGGGCCGTGGATAATCAAAGTGCTTCTGCTTTTTTGATGCAATATGGAACAAAGCATCAGTTGCAGAGAGAGTGCTGGTGTTAACAATTCGGCAATCCTGGACGGAGAAACGAACTCTGTATGGCTCTCCTTTTTTAAAGAAAGAAGGGACTCCAATCGCAAGTGTCCAATTTGATTGATGTCCAGGTTATCAGGATCCTGAATCTGTAAAGATATTGCTTTGCCGTTTGGTGCAAGCATGCATGATGCATCGTTTCAAATGCTCTACAAATTTGTTCTCAAAGATTGCGTTTCCAAATGGACATGCGGCAGTATCCTGGATTCCCGGATACATGATATATACACCATTTTATACTTGGAGTGGTCGTACTTATGTGCTGGCGGCAGCTTAATTGGAATGCAATTCTCCGGCCGGATCATTCCAGTTTGATCGTACCGTATGAGCATCAGCAGATTATTCCAACATCAAAGCTACATCGAGACGAAATGTAACTATAGTTTTACGAACCCCCTCCCTTATCGTCTCCTCGGAGGCGACTCGAGGGACTAAATCCTAGGGTCCTCAACCCTCCCCTCCCCAGAGCCAGTCCGGGGGCAAGCTCGTGCAGCCGCCGAGGAAGGTGGCAGCCACAATTGTACAAGAATATAGAACACAAATACTATGGAACTACTGAACTTATGAATGAAAATAACAAGAAAACACATGCAGCTACACATGAAAAGGTAAAGTTGCACATATTTGAAATGCAACATTTTTCAGAAAATGTGCAGCATAATCGATTAGTTTAAATAAATGAAAAAAACATGCAAATACTATGGGACCAGTGAACACTTGGACACAAATTTTATTCAAAAACATGTGGCTGCTCAATTTCAAAAACATGAGTTTATGGTGGGTACAAAGAATTTTTATTAAGCAGTTTGGGTTATAATAAGCTCTATCTCTTGTATCTGAAAAAACATCAGGTCTAGAACCCAGTTATACAAAAAAAATGTCCCATCCATCCAAATAAATCTAGTGGTTCACAAAATTTATTGGACCCTTGAAAATTCAAACACACTAACTCTAACTAAATTTATTTTACCGCATCCGTTCCACTAACATTGTAATGCTTTAAAAATTGTCGGCTGTTTGCAAACTAAAAAGTCTTCAACCACGTAAACGAGAAATGCATGTGCAAAAGATTACTTTTGGTTGCCATTTGTTTTCTATTGGTTCAAATAGCAGTTGATCTTTGATACTCCCTCCGTTCACTTTTATGAGGCACACTCCCTAGCTATTTTCATGTTGGCCATATACATACAAAAATGAGTGAATCTATATACAAAAAAGTCTAGATTCACTCATTTTGGTATGTATGTGGTCAAAATGGAAATGATAGGAAGTGTGCCTTATAAAAGTGAACGGAGGGAGTATAAAATAACTTTTTTTAGTGGAATTAAATAACTAAATAGTTGCATTTTGTATGTTGGTGTATGTACAGAGCAATATGTTTACATGGGAGCTCGAGATCATTTCTCATGAGCTTTACCGCAAATATGGCTATCAAAGACACCTACTATGTGCGGTAAATATAGCATGAATAATCATACGTTGCGCATGTTTTATGTAGTTAGCATCTCTGATGATGTTAAAACTATATGTTGCTTAAACTTTGAGTAAGATAAAGTGCAACTGAATCGTCCATGTTTTAAGAGAAAACCTGATACTTTCTTCAATTAAGTGCTTTGTCAAATATCAACATCTTAGCGGGGATAGCTCAGTTGGGAGAGCGTCAGACTGAAGATCTGAAGGTCGCGTGTTCGATCCACGCTCACCGCATTATTTTTTTGTATGTAGCGATCAGATAATTTTCCAGAGTACTTTGTACCTTTTACGTTCACTGAAATTAGTTCCGACCTGTTTTCTTTTTCGTGTTATGAAAACCTATAGTTCGACCAATCGGTTATTTGGTATCGATTCGTATGGAGCTAAGTCACTAACTAAGAGCATCTCCAGCCACAATGGCCAAATTTGGTCCCCAAACTGTCCGCGGACACGTCCGCGGACACGACCGGACGACCCCCAAAAACGTGCCGCTCCAGCCGTTCCCCTAAAAAAGAAACCCCCAAACCCATGCAACGTCGGAGGAAGACTTGGCCGGCGAGGATCCGCACGGCGCGGGCCTGCTCCTCCGCGTGGCGGCGCGCATTGGCCGCCGCCTTCTTCTTCTTCTCTGCCTCTGCCTCCGCATCCGCCTGCGACAGCGCGATGGCCGCCTCCAGCGCTTCTTGGTCCTTGCGGCGGCGGCGGCGGGCGTCGGTCTCGGCGGAGGTGAAGGACTGCGCCACCAAATCGAGGGGGAGGTCCGCGTCAGCCCCGGCGACGGCAGCCGCTATGCTCAGCGACTGGCCCGCCCGCTTCGCCTGGCGGAACACTTTGTCCACCGTCTCCGGCGCCCACGGCGGCGGCACCGGCAGAAGCCTCCACCCCTCCCCATCGGGAAGGATCCTCCATCCAGGAGGGGCTTGGACCGGAGGGAGACGCGGCACGGCCGCAGACGCCGGAGCTGACCTGCGGCTGACGCTTGGCGGCGCCGCCGATCTACGCGCCGGAGCCGACCAGCGGCTGCATTGGCCACTGGCCGCTCCCGCTCCCGATCCACGCGTCGGCGTGCTCGAGTGCCCCTGTTCCTCCAGCGACCGGAGGACAGCGACGCGGTAAGCGAGGTCGTCATCGGGGTCCTCCTCCTCCGCGCGTTGCTCGACCGCCGCCGGCGGCGCCTTGCTCTCCGCGTCCGCCGGCTCATCCCAGAAGCTGCTGTCCTCGGAGCCGCTCGACATTGCGGATTGGAGATGAGGAGGAATGGGAATGCGGTTAGGGTTTTCTCGGGGGCTCCGATTTTATCACGCCGGCGACGTGTGGACACCGCCGGTCAGTGTTCTCCGACGGTCAGCCTTCATCCGACACGCGGGCCCAACTTGTCAGCGACCTGAGGGCGGACGCGTCCGGGTGGCCCAAACCCGCCCCACATTTGGGCTGGGTTTGGGGTGTGCCGGACCGCCCGGTCGTTTGGGGCCGTTATGGGGGCCGCGGTTGGGTGGCGTTTTTTGGCCCAAATCCCGCCCGGACCGTCCGCCCGGACGTATAGGGCGGGTTTGGGGCCTCCGCTTGGAGATGCTCTAATGGCGATAATGATAAGGTTACCATCGTGTTTGTCATTTGTGTCTGGGTCTGCGGAAAGAAACAACGATGCTACTAACTCCAAGTAAACACTTCATCATCATCGAGTAGGTCAGAGCTCACAACTCGGCCATTTTTTCCATTGTTCCTATCGAACCAGCCTACCAGTGCATAGCTAACACCGTACGTTATCAGTTATCAAGTTGCCAGTAGTAGCCACTTTGATCGGCATCTGGCAACAGGCTAGGAATATAGTTCCAGGTTACGCTCCATTTGTCTTCTATAAAGAAATTACTAGACAATCACACCCAAATCATTGAATGCTTCAGAGACGACGTTTCAATCAGAGTTTCAATCAGAGCGGCACCAGGGTGCGACTGGAACACCAAGATGCTCAGGGCTCGCCATTTGTCTTCCCCTGCACTCGTTTGTTCCCGTCGAATGATCTTACAGCCAGGCCACAAGGTGCGCGGTGTGACTGTACTAGCTGTCCTGCAAAATAACAACAATAACAACATATCCCAATCCGTCTAATTCACGAAAACTAGCTAGGAGTAAAATCCATCGACATCAGAACTGACGAATTCGCCGGCCGATGTACGTAGCCGGCATTTTCTAAGCCCAGACTTTGTCGCCTCCGTGTTACTCCGCAAGTAAAGCCTGATGGATCGGCCAACATATACACGATCAACGTATCGATCGAAGAAGGGAAGAGCGCGCGCGCGCATGCTAGGCCGGCGCCATGGACATGTTAAGCCGGAGCCTGCAGAGCATGGGGAGCCCGGACGTGAGCGTCTACTTCTCGGGCGGGTCGTCGCGGCGCCGCAGCGGCGTCGAGAGCGATGACGAGGAGGCGCTACGCTGGGCGGCGCTGGAGCGGCTGCCGTCGTTCGAGCGGCTACGCACGGGCATCCTGCGGTCGGAGGCCCAGGCCGGGCGACGGCGGGGCCCCGGCGAGGAGGTGGACGTGCGCATGCTGGAGCTCACGCAGCGGCAGGCCTTCGTGGAGAGCGTCTTCAAGGTCGCCGAGGAGGACAACGCGCGCTTCCTCAAGAAGCTCCGCGCGCGCATTGATCGGTACGCACCCTAGCTGATTCATCATCAACATATATATTCCGACGGCGTCTTATTGAAGAATGTGTGATGTGTTTTGGCAGCGCGGGCATCCAGATTCCGACGGCGGAGGTGAGGTTCAGGAACCTGAGCGTGGAGGCGGAGTGCCACGTCGGGAGCCGCATGCTGCCCACGCTCACGAACGCGGCGCTGGACGCCGTCGACTCCATGCTGGGGCTCGTCGGGGTCAGCCTCGGCAAGACCAAGACCCTCCACATTCTCAAGAACGTCTCGGGCGTTGTAAGGCCGTCCAGGATGACACTTCTGCTCGGTCCACCGTCTTCTGGCAAGACAACGCTTTTGCTGGCACTGGCCGGCAAGCTGGACCCTACTCTAAGGGTGTGTATATTTCTCTCACGGTTCTGATTTTCCACATAATTCAGTGACTTTTAAACAAACACAGAGCTTTCAGATTTACAAACCGACCGGCCGGCCGGTTGCATGCATACGGTGGTTGGGGGCGACAATTCGAACTGTCTAACTCTGAAAGTTGGTGCTCTTCTCTCGGCTGAATCTAATTGTGTTCTGTGTGGGGTGAAACAGGTGAGCGGGGATGTGACATACAACGGGTACGGGCTGGACGAGTTCGTGCCGCAGAAGACGGCGGCGTACATCAGCCAGAACGACGTCCACGCCGGCGAGATGACCGTCAAGGAGACCCTCGACTTCTCCGCCAGGTGCCAGGGGGTAGGCCAGAGATACGGTGAGCCGGCCGTTGTAGCATGACGACCAGACGTGTGCGCTAGCAGTTCCTCTGATGCAAAGACAAGGCCCGCCGTAACGTCATGCTTCATTTGCAGAGTTACTCCAGGAACTGATGAAGAAGGAGAGGCAGCTGGGGATTTATCCCGATCCAGAGGTTGACCTATTCATGAAGGTACGCGCGAGCGCCACTGTATCGATTCTTGATCTAACAACATGTAACACACTCGTCAATCTCACTGCTGATGTCCGAAGCTTCTCTTGTGTTGATCGGCAGGCCACTTCAGTTGAAGGGGGCACCCTGCAGACAGACTACATTCTCAGGGTATGTCTCCAGAGCAATTGGCGCCAATGGTTTAATTTTCTTCACGGTCAATGGCCACGACCAAGTGAATCTCCCATCCACGCTGTCTATACCTCTATCTATCTGAAATCATCCGCATAGTCTAGCAATAACATTAAGGGCAAAATTGTGTGTACGAATACGTCCGCTACAAACCAATGATCTTAATTAACGGTAATTATACTATCCAATTTGGCATTTCTCAGATGATCATGAACCTAACTAATAACCATACAATTTGAGCGTTGAGATTCGTGCAAGTATAACGTAGCAAGAAGATTTTTATGAGACTACTATAAATTTGTGAAACAACTCTCTCTAAGTGGCATGAAAAATAGTTACTCTTATATTATCTCCGTTTGTAAATAGATGATATTTTAAGCATTGACACGGTCTTCAATATGTATCCTAGACCATGATGGCACCACATCGAACACAAACACTAGGAACCTTAGGCTAAATTACGGATTTAACGCGTAAATCCAACTCTCACATACTTCATGGGACTACAAATGACTACGAATGGCGAGAGGGAACGATGGATCAACCAAACCTAGATTGACGGACTCATCATAGACACCAGCAACTAAAACAATGTTTTACCTCTATGAGATTCATAAGATGCTGATCCTATATTGTGCAATATGGTGGATAGGGTCATAGGGGTATTGTTTCGTTGCAGCTAAAAAAAAAAGATATGCTTGGCTGTCTGTGTTTTCTACAGGCTTTGAACCTGATGGATAGGCCATGCCCAACTCCTCCTTTTTCGGCCTAGTGGATATGTACAGCCTGTTGTAGAGCATAGCTAGGCCTAAGCCCAACTGCTTGCCGTGGTTTTTAATATCCAACATCGCACATGCACTGGACCGTTCTCACCCTACAAAAAAGATTAAGTATAGTTATACCCTCAAATCTCACCCGATGTACAACATTCATCCTAAACTTCAAAAAAGATAATTTCAACCCTGAAATGTGCAATACCGGACAAATAACCCCCTGGCCTGGTTTTGGACGAATTTGAGCGGTTTTGTTGTCAATTTAGGCAGTTTTGTGGGATGACGTGGCGCTGATGTGGCCCAAACACAGACAAAAAAAATCCCCAAAATTCAAGGTTCAGAATTTCAGAGCTAGCGAGGGAGAAAAGGGGGTTCCGTGGCGGACCAGAAGCACAGCGGCGGCTGGAGGACGTCGGGCGGCGCGTGGAAGGAGGAAGCCGGGACGATGCGCGGCTGGAGGACGTCGGCGGCGCGTGGAAGGAGGAAGCCGGGACGACGCGGCTGGAGGACGTCAGGGCAGCGCACGGCAGGAGGTCGCCGGGCGGCGCGAGGCGGGAGCACTCCTGCTAGCTAGCTAATTCCGTATGCACTATGCAGCCTAGCGCGGGCGCGGGCGTGCGTGTGCGTGGCAGGCGCGGCCAGCGAGCTAGCTAGCGTGGATCGATCGATCGATCGATCCATCGAGCTAGCTCTGTATGCAGCATTCAGCCAGACGCGCGTTCGGGCACGACTCGGGGTGCGCGGCCAGAATCGCGAGCGGGCACGGCGCCGGCAAGAGCGCCGTCAAGGACGCGAGCGGGCGCGGGCACGCGGCTGGAGGACGGGCCGTGGCGGCGCCCAGGGACGGCGACCTCACCGGGAGGACACCAGGGCGGCGCGCGCGGCTGGAGGTCGGCCGTGGGGGCGCTGGGGACGGCGACCTCGCCAGGAGTAAGCCGGGGCGCGCGCGACTGGAGGTCGGGCGTGGGGGCGCCCGGGGACGGCGACCTCGCCGGAGAAGGCTGCGGCGGCGGCGACGAAGGCGGCGGCGGCTGACGCCTTTCAATTTGGGGATTTTTTTTTTTCTGTTTTTGGGCCACGTCAGCGTCACGTCATCCCACAAATCTGCACAAAACCGCTCAAAGTCGTCCAAAACCAGGGTAGGGGGTTATTTGTCCGGTATTGCACATTTTAAGGTTTGAAATTATCCGGTTTTAAAGATTGGGATGAATGTTCTCCTGAGAGTGAGATTTAAGGGTGAAATTTATACTTAATCCCTACAAAAATACTCGACCGTTCTAAAAGAAGGGAGGGGTCGGAGTAGAACGAGACCTCATCACGCCCAAGCCCAACCACAGACAAAAAATTTGGACGGAATAGAATAGGCAGGGAAGATGCACGCAAGGCGTTCGGCCGTTTGCCGCACCCGCGTAGAGACGAAGGGGGGCTCTGCTCTTGCTTTTCCCACTCCCTCCCGCCCCCGAGGCGAGCATCAACTCATTTGGCGCTCATGTCCGCGTCCCTAATGCAGCTGGTGTGTGCAGATCCTCGGGCTGGACATGTGCGCCGACGTCATGGTCGGCGACGACATGCGCACCGGCATCTCCGGCGGCCAGAAGAAGCGCCTCACCACAGGTACTCTTTTGTTTCGGTTTTGCGCCTCAATTTAGTTGCACACTTGCACTCTTCTCCCCCATTGATGACGCCGTATCGGTTGCAGGGGAGATGCTGGTCGGCCCGACCAAGGTGCTCTTCATGGACGAGATATCCACCGGCCTGGACAGCTCCACCACCTTCCAGGTCGTCAGGTGCATCCAGCAGATTGTCCACCTGGGCGAGGCCACCGTGCTGGTCTCGCTGCTCCAGCCCGCGCCCGAGATCTTCGACCTCTTCGATGACGTCATGCTGCTCTCCGAGGGGCAGGTCGTCTACCAGGGTCCCAGGGAGCACGTGCTCGAGTTCTTCGAGAGGTGTGGCTTCCGCTGCCCCGACAGGAAAGGCGCCGCTGATTTCCTGCAAGAGGTTCGTCCTATCAGAATTTGCTTTCGCTCCTATGACACCTGGTTCTGACAAATTGCAACTCTTCATTTCGCAGGTTACATCGAAGAAAGATCAGGAGCAATACTGGATACGGAGTGACAAGCCGTATCGCTACGTATCGGTACCTGAATTTGTTGCAAAGTTCAAGAAATTCCACATGGGAAAGAGCCTAAAAAAGCAGCTCTCGGTTCCTTTCAACAGGACAAAAATCCACAAATCTGCTCTGGCTTTCTCCAAGCAGTCTGTTCCAACTTTGGAGCTTCTCAAGACCTCCTTCTCCAAGGAGTGGCTTCTCATGAAGAGAAACTCGTTTATCTACGTTTTTAAAATAGTTCAGGTACCTAGATCCAAGATAGCCCTAAATTGCCTAATGCTTCATCATCTACTATACAGGACCATGTTCTAAACAATTATCATAAGTTTGGCCATCTTTTAACTTCTATCCGTTCAATGCAATCTTTTCTTATAGTTGTCAACTATAGAGTTTTAAATTGGCACGTGATTCTTTGCCTTCTTTTCTTTTGAAGGGAATCATAGTTGCTCTAGTAGCATCAACGGTTTTCTTGCGGACACAGCTTCATCAAGATAATGAGGAAGATGGCCAAGTCTACCTTGGGGCACTTATATTTGTCATGATATCTAACATGTTCAATGGTTTTGCCGAGGCGACCCTTACTCTCGCAAGGCTCCCTGTATTCTACAAACATAGGGATTTTCTGTTCTACCGGCCATGGAGTTTTACACTTCCAAATGTTCTCCTGAAAGTCCCTATGTCCTTGTTTGAGTCCATAATTTGGGTTGTCATAACCTACTACCTCATAGGCTTTGCCCCTGAAGCTAGCAGGTGCAGAATCTCGCTAGTTTGTAAATATATCCCATTCAATGTTTGCTTTTCTTGGCCCTAACAGTGCTCATTTCCTACAGGTTCTTCAAACATCTGATTACAGTCTTCTTGATCCAGCAGGCAGCTGGGGGTTGTTCAGGGTTGTGGCTGGCTTATGCAGGACTGTTGTTATGACTAATACTGCAGGTTCTCTTGCCCTTTTGATCATGTTTGTACTGGGAGGATTCATCCTACCAAGAGGTAATTATCCAAGTTTTCCATCACATATTGATTTCCATTCTCCTTTACAACATAAGGGACATTGTTTGGTCGGTCCATGGTTATGCAAGTCCAGAAATTATTGATTGTTTTCGAACATGAATAACGACAAGTGCAGGTAAGAGTGCCATTTGGGCTTCTTACTGTCATCAATGACGATTCTTGAAAAAAAAATCAGAAATAGATCTCTTAAAATAAAATACAAGTACCTATACCTCAAAAGGCTTGAATCACTTATTTTAACCTTTTCATAGTGGGCACTTTTAGCCTTGAGGTAGCAGTTGAAATGAATCATGCTAACTTCAACTTTTTAAGTGTTACTTCAAAGTTCAAACACAACCAACTCTCATTGTTACAGATGCAATTCCAAAATGGCTGGTATGGGGTTATTGGTGTTCACCTATGACTTATGCGTACATTGCTCTTGCCGCCAATGAGATGCATTCTCCTAGGTGGATGGACCAGTCTGTAAGTCAAGTCATGATAATTTACTGCTGTGTTCTCATACAGATCTTTGTACTTGACTATTTTTGTTCTGTATCGTTAGGTAGCTGATGGAAGGCCATTAGGAGTAGCAGTTCTAGAAAACTCAGGTGTCTTCAGCAACAATGAGTGGTACTGGATTGCAACAGGTGCCCTTGTAGGGTTCACCGTTCTGTTCAATGTGCTATTCACAATATCGCTGATGTACCTAAACCGTAAGTCATGACTTGCATCTGAGAACTCCATCGTTTGCTTAGTCTGACAACTTCCGTGTATGTGGGTAAATAGATATTGACATTGAAGACACAACTTTGTTGTTTGGTATTGATAATTTATTCATCGTTTTGTATCTTGCATTAGCTGTTGGAAAACCACAAGCTATCTTGCCTGAAGAAACTGATAAAAGCCCGGAATTTGTCCGCGAGCAAAGAAGGGAGACACATATACCGCAGAGAACAACAGTTCCAGCAATAGAATCAGCATCCCAAAACTCAATCATCACATGTAAGCTTGTTCTCGAAAAGAATCATATTTGCTCTTCTCCTTATGTTTGGAAAAAGACACGCTCTTATATTGGCTATCTCTAATGGTTTATTATTTTGTAGTGGATAAGGTGCTTGAACAATTACGTGGCCGTGCCCCAAATGCTTCATGTCATACATGAATTCAGATGTCAGACATGCTCCAGGAAAAGGGATGGTTCTTCCATTTGAACCTCTCTCCATGTCCTTCAACGAGATAAACTACTATGTTGATATGCCTGCGGTGTGTATGCTTATCCTTGTATTCTTTTTCTTAAATTGCATTGCGTGTCATTGTTCGTTGTTTTTTAATCTTTGACTATGAACTTTCCTAATCATGTTATACTATTTACTCCCTCTGTTCCATATATAAGCCTTTTTAGCAAGCTAAACTAGCTTACATTGTGGAACAGAGGTAGTACGTCATTTTAGTCTGGAAAACATTTTTAGTGCGACTGAACTTGAAGTTCTGCATGATTCTACTTTCTTAGAACAACCATTCTCCAATGGTTGCTTTTTATCAGCCAATGCATGATCTTAGGCTGTTTGTGGAGACTTGGTGGTGCAAATTCCGTATTTGTTGTGACATCATTAAGTATGCACTTGGCACTATGCAGGATACATATCTTCCTAAATTTTAGATGCTACGTGATTTATACTACCTGTAATCTCATTTGCGAGCTGTTAATCTGTCAGGAGATGAAGACTCAAGGAGTCACAGCTGATAAGCTTCAACTGCTGTCAGGGATATCTGGTGCTTTTCGCCCTGGTGTTCTTACTGCCCTTATGGGTGTGAGTGGAGCTGGAAAGACCACCCTCATGGATGTCTTATCTGGGAGGAAGACTGGTGGATATATTGAAGGGGAAGTTTATATATCCGGTTATCCTAAGAACCAGGCAACATTTGCAAGAATGTCAGGTTACTGCGAACAAAATGACATCCACTCTCCACAGATCACAGTCAGGGAGTCACTACTCTTCTCTGCTTTCCTGCGCCTGCCTAAGGAGGTCACTGAGCGAGAAAAGAAGGTTAGCTCTTGTCTCTGCTTACAACATCAATTTTCAACTATTATCTATAAGTAGGCGGTTTTATGGTTACTATGGTGTTCACTGTGATGTTTTCTGGGATAAAATCGTGAATGGAGATCCTTTTTTCATAGAGGGGTGAATGAAATTGATAACTTTTTCAGATGGATTTAACTTTGATTTTGGTCTGTAGGCATTTGTGGATGAAGTAATGGAACTGATTGAACTTAACGGTCTCAAGGACGCTATTGTGGGTCTCCCTGGTGTGAACGGGCTGTCGACTGAACAAAGAAAGAGGTTGACAATTGCTGTAGAGCTTGTGGCAAACCCCTCAATTATCTTCATGGACGAACCAACTTCAGGTCTTGATGCAAGAGCTGCTGCAATTGTTATGAGAACTGTTCGGAACACTGTCAATACTGGAAGAACTGTTGTCTGCACTATCCATCAGCCAAGTATTGACATATTTGAAGCTTTTGATGAGGTAATGCACCTTTTAGATACGTTCTTCTCAAATATTCGCTTTTATACTTTGATACCTGATAATCTTCCGGGGTTTCACCATGCAGCTGCTTTTACTGAAAAGAGGAGGTCAGGTCATATATTCTGGACCCCTCGGTAGAGACTCTCATAAAGTAGTTGAATTCTTTCAGGTCAGTGATCTGATATCCTACTTCCCATTATTTACACAGCTTTCCGTTTCCTGTTATGTTATGGTACTCCCGTGTTTGAAGATACCTTCAGGAGTAGTACCTTGTAACATATTCTATAACTATGAGGATACCTTCATAATTGGAGCTCCCGTGTTTGAAGCTGCTTCTTTTGAAGCCTATAGATCATGGCATAATATTATGTTCTATATATTACTGTATCAAATCAGGAAATTCCTGGAGTTCCAAAGATTGAAGAGAAGTGCAACCCAGCTACATGGATACTAGATGTAAGCTCCGCGGCAGCAGAAATTCGATTGAAGATTGACTTTGCTGAAAATTACAGATCTTCGACAATGTGTCAGTAAGTGAACTGTGCCATCAAATTTGTCCTGTAATTTGGATCGGGGCGATTTTCAAAAGAAAAAAAAATCTAGCAGAAATGCAGGAAGCATAACACATTAGCCTGCACTCCTTAAAAATTGATAGTAAGTTAGTGCAACACCACTATGGTTTGAACTTCGGATCCTGCAACTTATAGAAGGGTGGACTTACATCTTCCTGCACATTGAACTCTTCAGGCGTTTATAACAACAATTTCCTTGTATCGATTAATATTTCAGGCGGAACAAAGCATTAGTCAAAGAGCTGAGCAAGCCACCTCCTGGCACCAGCGACCTTTATTTCCCTACTCAATACTCCCAGAGCTCCTTGAGTCAGTTTAGATTATGCCTCTGGAAGCAATGGTGGACTTACTGGAGAAGTCCTGATTATAACCTCGTCAGGATGTTCTTTGCAGTTTTTACGGCTTTACTGCTTGGGATTATATTTTGGAGGGTTGGTCAAAAGATGTATGTTTTATAATGCTAAGTATTATTTGCATAATCATTGGTTCTTGTGGATTACTCGATCGTAAGTCATTTGTTATATGGTGCAGGAATAGTTCAGCAGATCTTTTGGTCATTGTCGGATCAATGTATGCCGCTGTCATGTTTGTTGGTTGTGAGAATTGTATAACGGTTCAACCTGTTATTGCTGTGGAAAGGACTGTCTTTTACAGAGAGCAGGCAGCTGGAATGTACTCGGCTATACCCTATGCTCTAGCTCAGGTCAGTAACATTAGCAGTTCAATAGACTATGCATAACGGTTTGATTCTAATCCACCTAATATGTCTGTTCAGGTTGTCGTCGAGATACCATATGTGTTCGTTGAGGCTGTTCTTTATACTCTTATCGTCTACCCGATGATGTCTTTCCAATGGACACTAGTAAAGTTCTTGTGGTTCTTCTATGTTTCATTCTTTACCTTCCTGTATTTCACTTACTACGGCATGATGACTGTCTCGATATCGCCAAATGGTCAAGTTGCTTCTATATTTGCTGCTGCTTTCTACGCTTTCTTCAATCTCTTCTCAGGGTTCTTCGTCGCAAGATCGGTGAGCCACTTTTCTTTTCAGTTTACAAACAACTTGTTAAAGAACTCCAAACCACTCCCGCTGCTATCCGTGTATGTTAATCCGATTTATACCTTGTTTTTTTACATCAGAAAATCCCAAAATGGTGGATTTGGTACTATTGGCTTTGCCCGGTAGCATGGACAGTTTACGGGCTTGTTGTGTCACAATACGGAGATTTGGAGGATATGATCAAGGTGCCTGGTCAACCCGATCAGCAGGTTGGACAATTCATCAAGAGCTACTTCGGTTATGATCAGGACTTCATAGGCATCGTGGCAGCAGTGCTGGCTGGCTTCACTGTCTTCTTCGCTATCATATATGCTTACTGCATAAAGACGCTTAATTTCCAACAGAGATAGAAGTACTGTATTTGCTAAAATTTTGTCATGTAGGCTGCAATGTGTATTGCCCTGTAGTTTTGGTGTTTGTTTTCGCTGCCCATGGTCATGTCCTGGTTCTTGCACGAATGAGTAGCTGAAGCACGCAAGTAAGCCCTGTACCTGTACGTCAAGTCTTTGGCCTTGAGATTATATTAAATGAAACCGTGCCAGAGTTAGTGATTCAAGTCTACACGAACCACCTTTTGAGCTGCAGAATTTACCGAAGGACAGTATCATTCTTTATATTGACTGTCATGCTTAGTTAGTTTTACTAGTATCAGTGTTTCCAGTCGTCTCCAACAAAAGCCCGTCTAGCTCAGTTGGTAGAGCGCAAGGCTCTTAACCTTGTGGTCGTGGGTTCGAGCCCCACGGTGGGCGACTATATTTTTTGTGCTGTGAAAATAATTGAATTCCAAAAAACTGTAAGAAATCTAGGAACAACCTACCCAGTCTTTTGTTTTAAGAACGTGCCACAGTGAAAATAACTGAATCAGCCTATTTTTTGTGCTGTGAAAATAATTGAATCCCAAAAAAACTGTAAGAAATCTAGGAACAACCTACCCGGTCTATTGTTTTAAGAACTTGCCACAGTGAAAATAATTGAATCAGCCTTGTTTAAAATTCTTTTGTATGAAATCTACAGACAACTGACCTAATATATTTATGGAATCATAACTACTTGTTGATATCTTTGTGATTTAAAAATAATTCAATCATTTTCTTAGATTAAAACCTTAAATTCCTTAGTTCAACATGGGGAACATGGCGGTCACCTCCAATGAAGAGGTTCACCAAATTGTGACTTGTGCCATCTATGCAAGCATCATCTCGAGATGGCTCCGTGCCTCTTATTCAAATGTAGACTCTCCATATGCATGTGCGCGCTGCAATATTGTCTTGGTTTAGCCTTTGTGTGTTCCCTTGCATTCATGGGCTGCATCTTCTGGTGGACATATCTTGGTAGGACGAGCGGCAATATTCGCAAAGGTAAGTCTCTCATGATTCTACTCCGTAGTTTGCTGACAATTACGGACTGAGGATTGCCAGAGTTTTCAAGCACACCGAGACCACTCCTGGAATCATCATCGCTAGCATCAAGAAGAAGGTGCCGAGGCGGCCACATGACTGCTTGCCGGAGCGAAGCGGTTGAGTAGTCTCTTTTTTTTTCGAGAGTACGCAATTGCGTATCTTAGTTTTATAGAAGGCAGAGTTTTAATTTACAAGACAGGCGCCCAAACACAAACGCAAGGGGCCAGGACACTCCAACGCACTCAATGCCTACTCTCTCGCAGCTGTGATCATCCCGGCAAGACGCTCTGTTGTGTGCTGCCGTCGAGGATTGCGAAAGCACCACACATTCCTGTTCTTCCAAAGAGCATGGCAACCCGTACAGACGAGCGCATCGAACCATTTCTTGTCCTTATTTCCGAGTCTTGCTCTTTCGACCATCCACCATCCTTGCAAAGTGCAGACAGGAGATGGCGGTCGGAATTGAGTAGTCTCATGCCGGAGAGTAGTCCCTTCTCAAGTTGTTATTTGGAGCGTCGTCTCACTTTGTTCTTCTATTGCCTGCTGGCCTATTGTGCAAATTAATGAAAGGCAAACCTTATGGCCGTGTCAAAAATAAAAACAAAAACACACACACATAGTGACATAGGAACGGCCAAAAGAGCAAGGCATCATCTTCACGCGTTAAAAACTTGTGAGTTAGAATGCTTCTTTTGTTTTTTTTGGAAGTGCACATTTGACAGGTCACACTGGCCATATATCACGCATGTGCATGTACACAAACGATAAGACCTACTCCCTCTGTTTCTAATTATAATATGTTTTAGATATTGCAACGTGAAGTACATAGGAAGTAAAATGAGTAGATATACACACTAAAACATGTATAGAGATACATACAAATTTAAGAAAAACAGAGAAAAAAACATCTTCAGAGGAAGTAGTACACATCTATTGCCACGTCCAGCGCTCGAGAAATCCAAAGTAGCTAACTCGGATCCGTACGTATCCACTCTGAAAAAAGTCTGCAGCACAAAGTGACATGTGCTTCTCCCGCACACTCCTCCAGTCGTGCCAGACAGCTAGAAAGAAGGAATATGCTGACAGTACACGCACGATTTATTATGGTTCACAAGTCATATGCAAAGCAACGCATGCACCTAGCGAGTGGTTGATTACCGTGTAGCTGGTTTTCTTCTTCTTCTTTGTAGCTGTGTGCATTTTTAACTTTTGTGGGATATTTTGTTAGTACAAAGTCTGGATGTAATTGACATCTTCACGATATATATTCCTTTTGTCGAAAAACCTTGGACACCTAGCAGTTTCGGCCTCTAGACACGATCGAGTCGCACGATCACTCGACGCAGCTCAGCGTCGCTGTTTTTCCTCACTCTCTTCGCTACCCGTCGCATGCTGCATATGCACACTCAACCTGACAGCTATTGATCCTCTGGGGAGTCGCGTCGTATATCTAACCCAGGCCCCCTCATCATATTCACCACGATCTTGACGTTGCACCAGTCACACTGTCACACACCTGACGGCGACACTCGCGAGCTGCACCGGGCACATTCGATCGCACAGATACATGGCTCACGGCGGCCCGGACCGGGATGCGCCGCCGGAGTGGCGCGGCACCGTGCGCGCGGCGGCCGCGGGGCCGACGCCGGACCAGGCGTGGGCACTGCTGCTGCGAGACTTCTGCTCCCTCGACAAGTGGGTCTCGTCGGTCCAGACGTGCCGGAGGCTGGAGGGCGCCGACGGCCGGCCCGGGTGCGTCCGGTACTGCGCGGGGCCGGTGAACATGGCCGCGCCGGGGGAGGCCGTCGGCTGGTCCAAGGAGCGGCTCCTGGAGGTCGACGCGGCGGGGAGGTCCTACAGCTACGAGGTGGTGGAGACCAACAAAGGGTTCGGCCGCTACCGGGCGACCATCGGCGTCGAGGCCGACCCGGCCGGGTGCGCCGTCACGTGGTCGTTCCAGGCCGACCCGGTGAAAGGGTGGACGCTGGAGGGCTTCGTGGGTTTCCTTGAGAAGCTCGCGCGTGGCGTCGCCAAGCGGCTGGAAGAGGAGATCATGCACGGTGAAGGTTGACGATGGATGATCCTGCTTTGCGAATCTTTTGATCTCGTCTTTTGATTATCTTGCTATAGTACTGTTGTTGACCGTGTGCAGTACACAAGTCCAAGGCCTTTGCATGACGATCTCTCAAAAAAAAATCTTTTTCTTGTGGAGCTGCTTCGGTTTACTGGAACTATACATTGGTTTCGTAGGTTGATTTCCTTGCAATGAGCAATTGTATCGAAAATTTCTTTGTTTGTGTGTGAGTGTGAGTTGTGACGACGATAGGAACGCTATGCTGATAAATTTGCTTACCTTTTCCCTGGTGCAATCCAACATCTACTATTGTATATATGCTTCTCGTGATTTTGATCTTGTTTTTTTTTCTGTTCTTCTTTCAGAAGTGTAAGGCCTTCTTGATATTTCTGAAAAAATAGAAAAATTTCTTGTAGAGCTTCTTAGATTTGCTAAAACTATAGAAATTAATTCTGTAGAGTGATATACTTGTAGTTCTAAATAAAATCTGCATTCAGTTGCATGCAAAAAAAATCCGTTCATGTTTATGTTTTGTTAATGTTTCTTTACAATTTTAACATGAACATGAGCTACGTACGTGAGTACAACACCTTAACACATGCAAATAGGGGTGGTACTAGAATGCATATCGCTCCTGACAGTTAAAGCATTAGAAATCAACATTATATAATCACTTTTAAATAGTTCCTTGGACAATTGAATGTTCATCTTTGTCAGGCTTGACTGTAAAAGCAGGTTAGACGTAGGACTAGTGCATAATAATGTTCATTTTAATCGATCGTCGTTTGTCATTAATAGGACTTGTACTCATTTTGCACCACTCTCTTGGCGAATCTTGGTACAAACAAACAAAGTATGAGACCTCATCCACATAAAGTACCGAACTTACTCCTAGTTGTCTTACGATACCTTCTACCGCTTATCTTAGTTCATAATTTTATTTGTTTAGATGACGTGTTTTATGTTACTTGTCCGTTATGAGCAAAGTTTACGTTTGAGACAGTTAAAACATTCTTAACTAAGTCAACATAAGAACATTTATAGCGATAATAAAATCAGCACGACAATTCCTTAGTCCGTAAAAGAGAGAAACGTATCACTACTCCCTCCGTCTAGGATTATAAGTCCCCTAACAAAAATCTATTTGTCCAGGAAAATAAGGCCCCTTTAGCATTAATTTTTCGTCTTGGTTAGTGTGCAGCGCCCTACCTCCTCCTCTAAACACACGTTGAACCATTGCATGTAATTACCTCTTCATGTTTATTGGGCAAAACGGTTTTGCATGCAATATTTATTGTCTCGCCTAATAAATAGTCACAGTTAACAAGAGAAAAGTAAGGATTTTTCTTCCAATCAGCTACTGCCTTGGTCACGGTGCTCCTACTAAAAGGTCTAAGACTAGTCCCAACGCAGGTAACTTCAGCCGTAACTTCAGGTCCAACTCAGCAAATTTTCCTACGTGGCTCTGATTTAATGAGGAGAGAGGTAATTGCAGTAACCTATTTGGTTACCGTAACATCACACAGTAAACGATGTTTTTTAATGCTGAATCGATCCGTTGCGGCCCATCTCCTCTTCCTTCGCCTCCTAGCTGCGCGCAGCTCCTCGTCTAGAACGCCACTCTCCATCCCGTCGCCCCACTCTCAATCTCACAGCCGCCTCCATCTACCTCGCCCCAGTCGCCATCTCGTCGGTGTTACAAGCGCGATGGTCTATTTTACGGCGTCCGACACGTTTATATGATCGGGGCGATCTCCATAGCATTATGATAGCCTGCATCATTCTACACAACATGATAGTCGAAGATGAACAAGAAGAGGCGGGAAATATTCTTGATTTGAATGAGGAAGCAGGCTCATCGATTGCCCTTCCATCGGTATTTGTTCATGGTGACATGCCAATATTTGCGTAGGTACTTGAAAGAGATACTAGAATTCGTGATCGTCCGACGCACAAGGCGTGGAAAAATGATCTGATTGAGCATATAGCAAAAAAGTTTGGGCGGCAATAGATTATATTCGAGTTTCGATCCATGTATGGCTAAATTTGGTTTATATATTTTAATAATATTATATTGGCACTTTATTATTTATTATGGATTATGATTTATTCAAATGTGTGTTCTTCTATTTATCAATAGGTACCGGCAAACAAAATTTCATATTGGTACATGCCACATATAGATCACAAAGTTAAAGTATCATTATAGATCCCACAAAACAATAAATGCAATCCTCTATGTTACCACCTCTATGTTACCACCCACTATGGAGGTAGTAACATAGACTAGTAACATAGACATGTTACTAGTCTTAGTTACTCCTCATTGTGACTAGTCTAATAATCCTGGACGGAGTGAGTACAAAATATCATCTTCTCTCTTTATTATAAACATTTTGTCTGATTCTTTGTTTGAACCCTTCGCAATTTTCCCCATGTTTATTTTTATAGAGTCATTTATAGCCTACTTTTCTAATTCGTACAATGAACCCTTTATATGGTACATCATTTGATCTCATAATTTTCCTCCTATATGGCTAAGATGAATGTCCAGTTATTTATCACATCCAATAGGGATAATTAATATTAATACTTCTTCTTTACAGAAAATATTAATACACCTTATCATGTGAATTGCCTGGCTTTTATAGTGCGCCAAACAAACCTGACTAAACTTTTATAGCGCGTCCAATGGAAGTTTAGCCTCGAAACGAATAAAATGAAATAGAGTTTTTACTAAACTTTTGTACTTATCTAAATCTTATTTTTAGCATGTTACTATATTACAAATATAATTTCTATTTGTTGGCATAGTTTAACCACATAACTTGCAATTTTACTAAATATTAGTTGGTGCATTTTATATTTGTACTGAATATCAATGAAAGACAGTAAACTGTATATTATAACAAAAATCTACTATATAACTTTTTTTCTTAGATTCATGATCTATATAATTTATATGTATATAAAGGTTTCAAAGAATATGTCTGATTAATATATCTATAGCGGGTTCTAGTGCATGTAAGTAAGCATATTGTAGAAACTTTTAAAGAATAAACTGAACAAATGACATTATTCTTTACTTTTTGTAAGTCAAAATTTAACAGATTGTGCATGCTATTTACTTGGTAATGAAACAACAATGAATATAATAATCACCAATGAATGATCTAAAAAAATCACCAATGGATAGAAAATAGTGTGGATTCTAGGATATTTTGTATATGTAAATTTTATTATTTGATATGCTCCTATGTTATTTGTTTGTTATCATTTGTTGTATACAAGACCCGCCAGTTTTTTAAATAAAAAATGTATTGCACGAAATTAAACATGTAAATACTTCCGAAGTGTATGGATTGAGCTGTATGGTATCGTTGCATTTTGTCTTGTGAAAATATAGTTAAAATTGTGCGTTTTTAGTAAAAAAGTTATTTGTTCTTTAGTCTCTATTCGGAATCTCATTTTTTCCAGAAACCAAGTTATATCAATATCATACTATTTTCATGCCCGGGTAAGTAATACTTTTTTTTTCTTCCACTGTTTTAGTTTTAGAAAAAAGAGGGTTGGACCACATTTTTCAATACTTAAAAAACAACATTTTTCAAAATTGTATTATTTTAGGAAAAAGCTAACTATCACCCGGCTATAGCTACAACTGGGTCGTTCCGTGACAGTCGACGCACACGGGCCGCACACACAGGTTTCCTCCTCACGCGCCGTCTCTTCCATCGCTCTCACAGCGAAAGCATATCCGCGACCCCCGCGTGACGGACGCCTCTGCCAGGCCGCAGCTCGCGCTGCCCTCGCACCTGCCCCCGGCGAGCCGGAGCCGCCCTCCGCCCATGCTCGCCGCTCCTGGCCGGCCGTGGCTTTCGTCGCCTTTTCCTCCATCCTCGGCTCCGACAGCAGCCGACGCTAAGCGCGCAGCTCCGTCGTCCCTCTTCCTGAGCTTCGGTCGTGAGCTCGAGCCTCTCCACCGGTCATGGATGCCATGGATGCGAGCTTCCCCGCCGTACTTACAAAAGATGAAGGGGCCATTAGTCGATTTCGTCTGGATTCGGCCGATCTAGCTGCAACGGGTCTTCAGGGATGCAGATTCGTGGTCGATGAGTTCAAATCGGCCATGGCGGTGCCTCCATGACCGACGGTGGAGGTCAGCTTTTTTGGGGATTTTTAGATGTTGCATGCAGTGTGGGTTTTAACTACATGAGGACGTGGTTTTTGTTGTGTGTCTATGGGAAAAGTGCTACAATGTTTTATGTGCACATGTTACAGAGAGATTCCTCCAATGTTACTTACGCGGTAGTGTACTACTGGATGAGTTGGACACAAATGTTGGATTCTCTGAATTTTTTTGTTGCACAAGTGACACGATTTGGTGAGGTTTTGCTATAACTAAATCGGGATTTGTTGCATAGCTTTTTGGGTTTTGCTACATGCCTGTGTTTAAAATGCTCCAAATTTTTTTGCTACAATTCTTGTGTTTGCATATCCGAATTTTTTTCTACACGAGATGCTACATGCCTAACAAAAAAAGTTGATCCAAAATTTTCTGATTTTGTTTTGCTACATGCGATGTTACATAAGCAGACAAAATTTGCTACACGCGAAACATTTTTGCTACATAGATCGGACGTGTCGGAGCGATTCACTCTTGGATCCGACGGTGCGGAAGGCGGCTGTAGCAAAACTTTGCTACAACCGACTTACGCCTAGCGTTTGCCAATATTTTATAGAGCCAAATACATCAAAGTATGTTGAATTGTAATATTTTCTAAATCATACTATTCCAAAATAATTTGCCGCCAAACATATTTTATTTTTTACCAAATGAATATTAAATATTTTATCGGGTAATGGAAAATAACATCGTGATTAATTGATAATTGACCATTTTGGCCGCTTCACTTTTCGAGGCACTTGACGGTCATCCTACTTGCCCGACATATGGCCTATGGGCCGACCCTAGACAACCCAACGGCTCCTCGGCGATTTAACCCTAGCATTAGCGGCGGCGGCTGCGAAGGTGCAGCACTGCAGCGGCCAGCGGCAGGTCAGTGAAAGGCAGATGCCTCGTCAAGGTTCGGTGGTGCCGTGATCTGGTTTTATGGGACGCCGAGATCTGGTCCATACCTGCCGTTCTCGCGTGAACGGATGATAATGGAAGACGTAGTCGATCTGGACTATTTTTGGCGTATGCATATACAGGTTGTATTTTGAACAATATACATTGAGTTTACAGGGAAAAATGCTGACGTGGCGACAAAACAGCTCAAAACCGGTCTAAACGGTGGAAAAGGTAAATTTGAACGGTGTTCATAATTCAGGGTTGAAGATTGAACCAAACAAGAGTCACTGTTGCAAATTGAACTTCTAAACAGTTTTTTTTTTGCGAAACACAGTACAACGCAGACGCTCACAAACACGCACATACACTCACCCCTATGAACGCACGCACGCACACCATACCCTTATGAGCACCTCCTACAGACTGAGCCGGCGGATCAGGTCTTGAGATTGATGAAGTCACCACTGGCGCCTCACTATCGACAGGAATCTCGCCTCCCACTGAAAAATATTCCGCCTAAATGAGAAACACTAGCGTCAACTCTAATGGTGGGCCTAGGGGTACAATCACCCTCCTAACCATAGCCATGGCAGGTTCTCACTTCTGAACAGGTTTAGAGGGGTAAAAAAAAACACTCCATATGTTTCCTCCCGTTCTCGCGAGCTCCACGCCGCCGCCCGCAAGCGCGGCCTCGCGCGCCACCCATTCACCGAGAACGCGCTCATCAGCTGCTACGCGAAGGCTGGCGACCTGGATGCCGCCCGCAGGGTGTTCGACGAAAACCCTCACCGGGGACTCGGTTCCTGGAACGCCATCATAAGAGGCCTCTCTCAAGCTTTGGAATCGAAAGAGGCGTTGGAATTGTTTTCCGAGTTGCGGAGGTGTGGTGTGGTACCAGGTGATTGCCCATGGTAAGTCTCGTGTCGGCTTGCTGTGATGTTGGAGATATTCGCTTGGTGGAACAGCTGCACAAGTGTTTGCTAGTACAGTACAATGCAAGTGCGGCCACACAGACCGCAGGAAGGGTATTCGCAAGAATGCCTCCCAGGGATGTGTCGTCGTGGACAACCATGATTACAGGGCTTGCAACACTTGGTGAGGACCGAGGAGCAGCACGCACTAGAATTGTTTGATGAAATGAAGAGTGAAGGGGTGCCACCGAACAGGGTGACGATGTTGGCAGTGCTCTCTGCTTGCGCCCACAGTGGATTTGCTGAAACAGATGGAAGATGGAGAGATTAAGGTACCACCAAAACTCTATGGGTGTGTGGTAGATATGCTTGGCAGAGTTGGGATGCTGGAAGATGGGCGTGCTTTGGTGGAACACAGAATGCCGATGGAGGCAAATGTGGTGATATGGGGAACACTGCTTGGTGCATGCGAGAAGCATGGCAATGTGAGCGTTGGCAAGTGGGCGGCGGTGCGACTACTAGAGGCTGAGCCATGGAACGACGGGGTTTATGTAGTGCTGTCCAACATATATGCTGCTGCCAGAATGTGGAGTGAGGTAGGGATGGTGAGGACTATGTTTTCAGAGAGGAAAGTTACAAAGTACCCGGGTTGCAGCCTATAGCTCTGCAAACTGTCCGTCATTGAAAGATTAAAGGTTTGCTCTATGCTTCACTGATACTTGTGCAATACATAGTTTTCCAATCTCGTTCTAAAAATCATGATAAAATTTCATTTGCGTTACCTTTTCTAATCATCTTGCCTTTTGTTGTTATGACTCCACACAGATCTGATGGATGGCACATCAAAATTACCACAGTCTGATTAAGTGATTGGGTAAACTATGATCAGCAGACCAGGTAAGCTTGCAGCATGCTATGGCTCATTGACTAATTCTGTAAATGATCTCTTGTATGTTGAGAGACATTTCTTTTATAGCGGATGAAGAATAATTAAGTTGATAATAGCATGTCAAGTACGTTGAGAAGTTATTGCAAGTCGAATTTTGAGGTAGTACTAGCTATCCTTAGTTGCCTTGACTTGTTTCTGGCTGTTTTTCAAATCTGGTTGTATATGACAGGCTATCTTATTGTTACAATTCTGCCAAGTGCCAACATCCAACACTTATTTTCTCCAGTTAAATTACGCTGATGGTTTTATCCAATGCTAGAGATGTGTTTTCTAGTGATTATAAGCGTTTTGATCGAGATATTAAACCTTTGAAAAATATACAACTCTAGTGAAAACTGACACGTACTCACTTCTTGCCTTAACGAACGATACTCCAAATCAGTCTTTGCCTTCAAATTTGGACAACCATATTGTATCCCAGATTAATGCATGTGAGTGCGAATTTTTAGTCTCACTGTATCTTCCCTTCTCCTATAGCCCATTGCATTTGGTAGAATACACAGATTCCCGTGCATTTTTCGAAAGAATCCCGCGATTGTTTTGTTGTTGTAACAACTGTAGCAAATTACACATTCCCGTGACACGTGGGGATAACTTCAGCTGTAAGGGAATCCTCTCTAGCAGTAGGCTAGTACAAACAACTTGCAGGTCTTGTGAAGCTCGAAAGCCGTGCTGCTTTTGTCAAAGCATGTAGACAGAAAGTACACAGAGCACTCACGGGTGCATCATACTACATGGGTCGTCATCCAGAGACATCTTTTAACTTCACTAGAATCCTCCCCCTTCAGTTGCAGCACCATGCTAAAAGGGAAAACAGCGTAGCCAAAACCCTCCGCTAGCGGTAGACTTCCAGGAACAGAAAACTACAACCAGGAGCAACACAGATGAGTTCCCATGGTAATGGCCAGAAGGGTTCGGAGCTTGGCATCCAGATGCCAGCCATGGGGAGCAACACAGCTCTGGAGCCTACCAAATCTGAAGCACCAAGATGTCCACGGTTGGACATGGCCATGGTCGTAACCAGAGCTGCAGCCCTCTTGATGGCCCTGCTCTCGATGTCGCTAATGATCTCTGCCAAGCAAAGGGGTAGTCTCATCATCTTTGGCATTGAAATTCCACTCTATGCCAACTGGTCCTTATCTGATTCCCTGGAGTAAGTGTTTGAACTCTTGTAGTTTGAAATCTGTAAATAAGCTCATAGAGAATACTGAGTTCTGATGGTGTTGTTCGTAACTTCAGATTCTTGGTTGGGATGTCTGCAGCGGCAGCTGCCTACTCTCTGGCACAACTTCTGTCGATTGCACACAAGGCGTTGAAGAAAGTCCCTGTGGTTCCGTCCAGGCGCTATGCCTGGATACTGTTAGCTGGTGATCAGGTCTGTCAAGTTCTTGGCCATTTTGATCTGATTTTGCAATGTCTATTCATTACTGTGGTTACATGTGCTCTAACCGCTTAGATTGCATATTTTCTCATGTTGTTTCATACCTTATTTTACTCTTTGAGGTGTCTGCATAGCACTGCCGGTTTCCTCTAAGTATTGTACAGGCGGGTCAGTAGCCAGTACTAGTATAGGCGGTATTGGTTGGGTTAGTTCTAAGTTACGATTGGAAAAATATCATGCTAGCAAGTGGGTCTTGGTATAATTTATTTAGTGTTCGTTGTCATTAACTTGCCATGTTTATATTTTGGCTACATAAAAACAGTTTCCTTGATTTATTTAGATGAAATGTTGTTCACTTGTGTGCGACCACTTTATACTTAGTGTAGATAAGTATGATAGAAATATGCGCGGGCAAATTGGAACATTATTTAGACCTTCATGCGCGACTGTGTGGGGATTCGGTTGTGTTAACGGTCAAATATACAGTAAAGATCCGTAATTGCCAACATTTAAAAAAAAGAGTTCAACTCCATAATGGCAGGCAACTAGATGAAGAGCAAATGCAAATCATATTGGAGGAAGCTAATGCTTGTACAAAAAAACTTTTTTGATTAAAAAAATTAGTTGGTATGCACGTAAGAGGCGTTAATCAATGAGCCATCTTAGCAGTTACACGGTAAATGCAAATCTTTTTTTTTGGCATTGATGTTCAATGAAATACATAGGTACCGGAGTTTGTTTTCTCATGCTGTCATGGTTGCTTCAGTACTTTTCATATATTTTATAAGATGTATAATGATTTATAATATTCAGAAATTAGATCTCAGCACAAAAACTACCAAGTATTTCGTTATGGAATCCTTGGTAGCATATTGCATATCTGCGCACTCCTCCCAATGCTGAAAAGATCACTTATCTTTTATTTTGAGCATTGATACATTATCGCTATGCCATTTGGCAAGTTACGTTGAACTGACTGAAGAAATCTGAAAGAAGTATCATGAAACATTTATACTTGTATCCTTATCGGTGGAAAATCCAGGAGACCAGGACCTGATGCGCTTTCTTTATGATGTTTGTCCTTACGCTTTTGTTTGCTCCCAAAGCTTGTTTCCCAGGTGACTTTAGACTAACTCATCGTGACAAGTCATAATATAATCTGGTAGTTGCCTCTTCAGTAGTTCATGACCATTTTTTAGCTTGACAAATAACATCTGAACTTTGGGAAATCAATCAGAATTTCAACAGAACTTAAGAATAACACAGCTGGTACCTCCTGGCAGGTCTTTGCGTATGCGATGATGAGCGCGGGATCGGCAGCAGCCGCGGTGTCAAATTTGAACCGCACGGGCATCCGGCACACAGCACTTCCCAGCTTCTGCAAGCCCTTGCCACGCTTCTGCGACCTCTCAGCAGCCTCCATCGCTTGCGCCTTCGTCAGTTGCGGCCTCCTTGCGACATCCACCATAATTGATGTTATCCGGCTGTCACATCTGTGAGAGTGTAAGAGGGTAGCTTACTAAGCACTCTCTCCGTATCAAAATATAAGACTTTCTAACTAGTTTTTGCATACATGTATTTAGACATATTTTAGTACAAGATTCACATGAACCTTGCACTAAAACATGTCTAGATGCATACATGCAGAAACTAGATAGAAAGTCTTATATTTTAATACGGAGGGAGTAGTATTAGGAGTACCCCTTTCCAAGGAGCTCAACTTTCAGGGTGCTTGCTGTTCCTTTAAGATGGTGGATGTAACGTGAACCCGTAGATGTTCTAAGCTTGTGATCGATGTTCTCTGCTTGTACAAATCAGTTTTGTCTGGATGCAAATGGCATTGCATCTCCTGAATCTAGGTGTTGATGTACAGTGTTACTCCCTCTGTTTCTAAATATAAGATGTTTTAGTATTTGTCCACATTCACATATATGTAGATGTATGTAGACATACTTTAGTGTGTATGTATACTTATTTTAGTATGCACCTAGACAACATATTGAAGAGCTAAAACGTCTTATATATTGGAACGGAGGGAGTACAAGTTTGCGTATTTCAGATAAGGTTCTGCTTCTCTTCACGATGACCCAGGATCTGAATTTCTTGCATTTTGTACCGACACATGTCTGCATCGACCCTAGCAAGTGAAACATCCACACTTGTTTACATCACACTCCCCAGTCAGCACATCCACCTCTTCCAAAAAATTCCAAGCACGGTATCGTAGCCATATCTCCAGTGACGCAGCGCGCGACACGCTCAGGATAACTCCGGAGAAAAAGCAAAGAAGACGACAGCGTCGGCGAGCTTGCTTCGCTCGAGCCGACTCTCCTTTATCGTCTTCCTTTCCCGCAACCTTTTTTTTAACTGCCATCTTCCTCCCGCGGTAATGCTTCCACTTGTACTCGCGCCCTCCTGCTCCTCATCTGCCATCTCCTCCACTCTACCGCTACTCCCCGCCGATGCCGCCCAAGGTGTCCGCCGTCGCCGCCGGCGAGGCCCACACGCTCGCCCTCACATGTAACGACACCCGCCGCTTGGCCGCAGATTTATTCGGGGCTTTGCCGGAATTCGGGATCTGAGGGGTGTTTTGGTGTGGTTTGCAGGTAACGGGGAGGTGTACTCATGGGGCCGGGGGATGTTCGGCCGCCTCGGCACCGGCCGCGAGGCGGACGAGCACGTGCCCACCGCTATCATGCCCGCCGTCGCTATTGGCGGCGGGAGACAGCGTCCCAGGTTTTCCGCCGTCGCCACCGGCGCATACCACAGTCTCGCGCTGGACGGTTGGTGCTCTGTGCCTCTATCCCGTTGTCTTCCACTACTTTTCGTTGTGATAGTTGAAGCAAACTGGACACTGTGTGGCGTGTGCAGCAATTTGGAAAAATGTGTTCTGAAGTACTTGCAGAATTGTGATGCCTGTGCGGCTCGAGGGAAGTAGTGGTCGATGCACTAGCCTGATAATTTGAATTGATCCTACGCCCAAAACATGAGATACTAGTGGTAGAATGGCCTGATTCCATTGAGGTTGTCAACCGACCTGGCAGTTTTATTTGCCGGTGATGTAGCTTGTAAGTTGAATGATGCCCATGATCCAGGCCGTGTGTGCTAGCACTTGATCTCGCAAGCTAGTGGTATCTGGCTTTCACGCAATGTGTGGATGCATGTTGGTTGAATTCTTCGCTCATATGGTCTGACCTGACTATGCTTCAGTGACATAATTGGTAAAGTGGGAGTAAAAACATCCCGTGTTTATCTAGGTTTCTTGGTGCATGTAAATTAGTTTTCCATTTGTGGTGCCTATTTTAGGAGGTTTCCTTGTCTTAACATTAAATGGTTTCTCAGCCTAAATATCAGCAAAATGCAATTAAATATGATGAAGCTTATATTCAAATTTCATTGGTTCTGAATAATATCCAACAATGCAGATGAAGGCTCACTCTGGTCATGGGGCTACAATATCTGTATCCTTTATACTGCTTGTATAATTTTGAGCTTTGTCATCTCAAAGTTACTCTGCTATATCCTTGTCAGTACTGGGTAATTTACTTTCTTGACAATCTAATGGATGGCCAGCTTGGCTATGGGGAAGAGAATTCCGTTTTTCCATGTTTGGTTGAGGGTTTTCAAGATTTGGGTTCTCCTGAAACCCTGCAGGATGAAGCACAGAACACTCGTGCGCAGACTCCTTTGAAGGTATATACAGAACACTCTTTTGACTCTAAGCTTGAGAAGTTTCTGCTTAACTAATCCCGTTATATGTTTTGCTACAGTTGTCTTCTGTGAAAGCTGGGGGCATGATGTCATTCGCCATAGACAGTCTTGGTGCCCTGTGGATGTGGGGAAATTGCCCGCAGCAGACTGATGATGGAGAGTTTTGTATAGCAGCTAGCTCAGTCCCACTGCCTGTGTGGGATTTCCATGGTCACAGTGTAGTTAAGGTTGCCTGCGGTAACGAACATGTTGTAGCTGCAGTTAGTGCTGGAGAGACCTATACAGGAGGTGACCTGGTTTGTTATTCCTGGGGCAACAACAACCATGGCCAGCTGGGTCTAGGTGACAAGGAAAGTAGGTCTCGTCCTGTGGTTATTTCAGAATTTAGTGAAGGCTCTTCTTGGGAGGTGTATGAAATTGCATGTGGAGCTTGGCATACTGCTATGCTCACCAATAAGAAATCTTTTGATCAGGATCTTGAATCTCGGTGCTGGACATTTGGGATTGGTGACAATGGGCAGCTTGGCCATGGAACAACTGCCACCATTTGCTCCCCGCAGCCTGTTGATGGCTTACCCACTGGTACCTTCCTTATCTCTCTTGATTGTGGATTGTTCCACACAGCAGTAGTTTCCTCCGATGGCGAGGTGTGGTGCTGGGGAATGGAAAGAGGTCTCGGATTGTGCCCAGATGCTAGCTTTTCAGGAGTTGACGCAGGGGATGCTCTATACCCCATAAGAGTTCAGTCTCCTGAGACAAATGGGTTCAAGTTTCTGGGTCCAGTGCAGGTTGCCTGCGGAGCTGCCCACACTGTTCTTGTTGCCGGTGAAGGGTATAGGGTGTGGGCATGGGGCCGAGGCCGGAGTGGTGTGCTTGGGAGAGACCAGTCTGCTGATAGCTACAGTCCATGTGCTGTGATGTGGCCTCCTATTGATGAGAACTTCCAGGAAATTCATGAGGACCAAGCGCAGGCATCGACATCAAGAGTGAGTGACCGCACTAACACTGAGTTGGAGCAGAAGTTATCTGTTGCCTCAGAGGAGCTACAGTTCCTTAGGTCAAAACTGACACTCATGGAGAGGTATGCTAACATACTTCACATTTCAATATTTCGCAAGCCTATGGACGAACGGACGCTTCCGCGTTCACTTCAAGAGTCTGCTGTCTTTGACATCAGAAAGGAATTTGAGAACATCTTAGGTTCGTCAGATACTGATGAACTCGCTCGCTTGGAGATGTTTTACCGCAGCATGCTTTCTGGTGTGAAGGACAAGCTTCTGAAGAGAAAAGTCCAAGTGATGGTCCAGGAATGCATTGTTTCACTCTCTGCGGGGAGGCAAACCCAGCAAGGTCAGTGAGTTGGATGATTAGTTGTTATAAACTGCATTTCCACTGTACAGTGTCAAACTTATGTATTAAAATTGTAATAAGCTCTTTGTGCAAACCTTAACTTTGTTTCACCTATTTCGTTACACTACTACAAGTGTACTGCAATTTAGTAAAATATTTGGTACGACTTACCAGTGATGAATCACTTGGATGGCCCATTTTATCGGCAGGATCTTTGCTATCGTATAATTCTCTGGTTTATCCTGTTATTTATCCCTGTAAAAAATATTCTCTCTATGCATTATCTAAGTTAGCTATATGATAGTAGCAACTAAAAATCATAGGTAAAATCAGTAGCAGCTGCCAAATACTATAGTGCCTTTTGATGTTGTACCATCAGGAGCACTGAATCAGGTGGATATGTATTCTTATATATTCTACAGGCTGAGCACAAAAGATGAATTAGCGAGTGATGCTAAGATTTGCGCTCATCTGTATTTTCTTTTCATGCAATATTGCTGCCTTGCTGGTCTGTTGGAAGGGATGTGTTTCATAGGTGACTTGAGCTATCTTAAAGTACTCGGCCGGGAGCTGATTTGCTCCAAAACACTGGTAACCTCAGCATTTTTTTTTTTTTTTTGGTTTGAGCTATCTTAAAGAGTTTTCCCCACAGCTTGTTGTTATTACTCGAGGTGCCCTTTCAAAATAGGACATGTCTGGTACAAACTATGTCAGAGAAAAACATGGGGAGGGGGAGACAGATTACAAACATGCACAATTTATGAAAAAGCCACACAGGGCTCCAGCTGAAACAAGAAGCGAGGGGTGCAGGCGGTGAGACCAAAGAGAGAGGTCATCGGCGGCGCGGCGAAGAACGTCCGGGGCAGAGCACGCCTTGGCGTTGAAGACGATATCATTGCGTGCCTTCCATATGTTCCAAAGCATGGCTGCAGAGCCTAGCTCCCAAGCGGCTGGGTCAGTGTCGACGGGAGGCGGCAGGTCCCAGATGGAGGAAGCGGACGTCCGGGTGTAGCCGTGCCGGGTCCAAGCCTCGGCGGCGATGCGACAGTCGAAGAGAATTTAACTGCACTTCACGAATCATCCGGACTCATGCCATATATAAAGAAATACTCCATCCGTTCCACAATGTAAGATGTTTTAGGTGTTACACATACATGTCTAGATACATACTAAAAAGAATGGACACATGTACTAAAACGTGTCTAGAATCTAGATACATGTGTGTGCATGTGCATGTGGAAAAAGACTAAAACATCTTATATTGTGGCACGGAGGGAGTAAATCATAATGCAACTGTCCGATGAGATCAAATAATGCAAAACACACAAATATAATGCATGTTGGGTGATCACGCACCTCGATCCAACATAAACTTTTGCTTCTTCTGAAACCAAACCCTTTTTACTGGGTCCATTATGCTCAGGTTGACCGCTATGATCTGGGGTGAGTAGCGTGAGCTCTACCTCATTTTGCTTGACCTCCCCTTTCTTTCTTGGCTCTTGACCGGGCATTAGACTCATCAATGCATAACATCTTTTTTTTGTAATCCAAAGAAGTTTTTCATTGTCTCTTCTTTCTTCCGACGTTTCATCTCTTCCCTCTTCTCACTTGACGCCTCCTTGTCCTTGGCGGCTATGATCCCCTTCAATGTCTCTTGCCATGCGATTGTCGAAACTTCACGCTTTGCATCTAGCTTCGATTTGGTCCTCCCCCTTGGGATGTTGTCCTCAAGGTCGATGACCGATGAGTCGTTGCCACGTTTCTTTGCTTGAGAAGAATCATTACCGCCATTAGTAGATGTATCTCCACTTGGGACAAACCTAGGCGGGTGTTCTGTTCAGCAATGATCTCGAGCTGGCCGCCGTGTTGATGGCAACGACCAGGGCAGGCCGTTCGCGGACCATCCCCGAGCACGAAAAGTGCTTTATGCGCGGGTTGGGCAACGATGGCATCGGTGTTGGCTCGTTGCTGAACAATGGCGACCTGTTCTATGGTCAGAATTCAGAAACAGATGCAGGCGGACGAAATGCCTTCCCGCGTTACCGGAATTCTATGTGAGATGCATGGATGCAGTTGAACCAAAGAAATATACGTCCGCTTCTTCTGGTCCTTCAGCCAGCCATGTGTTATTTTTTCAGTAGGTCCTCCACTTGGTTTGACTTGCGAGACCGGCCGGCCAGCCATGGCTACGGGCCCACCGGTCTTGGAGAAAACAATAGAGTACAGTAATTGTGCCGTCCACTCATCGACTCCTACCTTAAGCAAGCAAGTGGATACTACTCAAACTGGAACTTGGTTAATCCAACCCTTTGAGGTTACCACTTATGGCTGATCTCCGTGGAGATCGCGATTAAACAAAGTAATCCCGAGGCTGTGTGCGGACCGTACCCGGGTGAGGTGAGGGCGAGGCGGCGAGGCTCCACGTCGTAGCCCCCCTGGACGCGCGGCCGTCGTCGCGCCACGTCGGTCCCGTAAAGCGCAGGCGGTCTGTGACTGGCCGAATGTATGACGTGGGCCCACCGACAGCGACGCGGCACCCAATAGACTAATCAGCTGGCTAATCCGCCCACGCGCCTACTCGTTGGCGGTACTACTAGTTTTTAGTCGGAACCAATTACTAGCATTTCCTACAGATAATCAGCTCGCCTCGCAGTACCCCGTGTTGGACGCAGCAGATCATTCTTGGAATCGGATCAGTTGGAAAGGGCGCGGCGTGGTACTGGTGGTAGTAGTACGAAACACGCCGCGCCGGCCGATCTTTTTGGTGGCGTGAAGCGGCCGTGCTCGGTGTTCTCTCTCTTTTTTTTTTTTTTTTTTTTTTTTTTGACGTGGAACACAACGATTCCAATTAAGCTGGCTCAGCTAACTCGCTGGCCACCTCGACACTTACAAAGTCTGGGGCTGCATCCAGCCAATAACGCTTGACCTCAGCATGTCTTGCACCGGCAGCTGCCAGGCCATGCGCTACTTTATTACAATAACGAGGACAGAATAAAACTTCAAACGAGATAAAATTCAACCGGAGGAGAGAACGAATCTCACGGAACAGCACACCTTCAGGAGCCCGGTCTTGATCTGCGCTTCTGATCGCCTGTACGAGGTTCATACAATCAGTCTCTACTAGGATGTGTCCCATGCCCCATTCCGTTGCCGCCTCAATGGCTTCAAGGCATGCATTGGCTTCAGCACAAATCGCACTGCCAACATGCTCCATTCTCCCTGCGCCTGCCCCTCTCACAATGCCTTTTTCATCACGGGCAACGAAGCCCCAACCTCCCTTTCTTTCAGTCTCAAAGAACGCCCCATCGATGTTTAGTTTGATGGTGTCTGGAGGTGGCAGTCTCCACGTTTCCATTGCTCCTCTCGTTGCTACTGGTTTATCGGGTCGGCAGTACTGCCATGATTCATTTGCCCAGTACCTTGCCTGCCGGAAGATGTCATCTACTGACAAATTCTTCCCCTCAGAATTCTTTTTGTTTCTACCCAGCCACCAGCGCCACAAGGTACAACTCACCAGAGTTAGCTTCTCAGGTGTCAGCTCCAGAATTTTTTGCACCACAGCTTCTGCATTCGGTAATGTACACAAGTAATCACGTACTTCACTTAAGCCCATCTTCTGCCACAGCTGCTTTACTAGCTTGCATTTTAAAAATAGGTGTGCCCCGTCTTCATCTAGTCTTTGGCAGCATACACACAATTTTTCACACTCAATACCCCGGCCTGCTAAATTTCTTTTAACTGCAAGGCTGTTATGTGCTAATCTCCACAAAAACTGCTTTACTTTCGGTATACATGCAGATTTCCAAATCCGTGTCCACTCAATAGCACCCTCCGGAGTCGAGGATGATGATTGCTGGGGTTCATTATGTAACCGGGTATACAACTTATATGCTGATCTGACTGAGAAGAGGCCCTTACTATCATAATGCCAAGCATAAAAATCTTCAAAATCTGCACGTACTGGGGTTGTTAATATTACCTTTGCATCAATATCCCAAAACGTTTGTCTTACTAGTTCTTCGTCCCACCCTCCTGTAGTTGGATCCAGTAACTCATTAACCTTTGTCAATAGACATAGTCTCCTCGGGGTAATTGGACTTCTTGCATCATCTCTATTCATCCACGGGTCTGTCCAAATATTTATGTTTTGTCCATCCCCAACCCGCCAAACAATTCCGTCTTTCAGCAATTGGACACCCTTCAATATGCTTCGCCATGTATATGATATTCCGGGCGTGGCCACCGCTTCTAAAATAGAGGAAGTTGGGAAATATTTTGCCTTGAGAACACGTGCACATAGAGACTCCGGGTTAGTTAGCATTCTCCACGCTTGTCTAGCCAGCATAGCTATGTTAAAACCATACAGATCTCGAAAACCCAACCCTCCTTCTTTCCTTGGTTTTGACAAAGTTTCCCAACTAAGCCAATGCATCTTATTCTCCTTCTCCTGTTGTGCCCACCAAAATCTGCATATCATATGACTCATCTCATCACACAGTGTCTTAGTTAGATCAAAACAAGACATGGCAAATGTTGGTATGGCTTGTGCACATGCTTTAATAAGAATATCTTTCCCAGCCTTTGACAACAACCTCTCCTTCCAACCCTGAATTTTCTTCCAAATTCTCTCTTTCAAATATGCAAAAGTTTTGGTACGTGATCTTCCAACATAAACCGGTAGACCAAGATATTTTTCAGTTCTTGCCTCCACCTGAATATTTAACTCCTCTAGTACTTGCTTCTTACTCTCATTGGTCGCATTTGAACTGAACATCACCGATGATTTATCATAATTAATAGTCTGTCCCGAGCACACCTCGTACAAAGATAGAATATTTTGCAAAGACGTGGCACTTTCTCTAGTAGCTTTGATCAGTACCAGTGAGTCATCTGCAAACAGTAAATGGTTGAAACTCGGAGCATCATTACATATTCTTACTCCTTCCAATCTCCCCTCTAGTTCGGCCCTGTTTAAGAGAGCAGAAAAACCCTCCGCGCAAATAAGGAACAGATACGGCGACAACGGGTCACCTTGGCGAAGGCCTCTTTGCGGTACAATAACATCAGTTAAGTCCCCATTAATCCGTACCTGGTAAGACACCGATGAGATGCATAGCATTGTCAGTCTGATCCACTTCTCCGCGAACCCAAGCTTCCTCATCATTTTCTCCACAAACGACCATTCTACCCGATCGTATGCTTTACTCATATCGAGTTTAATTGCAGCATATGCATCTTTTCCTCTTCTCTTGCTTTTCATATAATGAGTACATTCATAGGCCAACAAAATATTATCTGTAATCAGTCTGCCCGGTACAAAAGCACTTTGGTTAGGAGAAATGATCTCAGGAAGAATCAGCTTCAGTCTGTTTGCCATCACCTTCGAGATGAGCTTATACACAACATTACACAAACTAATAGGCCTCAAATCCTTCATACTCTCCGGGATCTTCACTTTGGGAATCAAGACTACACATGTTTCGTTCCAATCTGCTGGCATCGGCCCTCCATTAAGCACATCTAGCACTTCGGTTGTTACCTTCTCTCCTACCACAGCCCAAAATTTTTTGTAGAAGATCGCATGCATGCCATCTAATCCGGGTGCCTTGAGATCCCCTATGCTGTTTAGGGCCTCCACCACTTCTTCGGATGAGAACTCTTTACATAAAAGCTCATTCATAGCTTCAGACACTCTCGGGTCTACTTGGTGAAGAAGTTCCTCCATTCGATTACCTGTCGAAGAATTAAAAAGGTTAGAGAAATAGTTAGATGCCACCTCTTTCATGGCCTCCTCCTCCTCCACCACCACTCCATCCTCCCTTTTCAGTTTGGTGATACGATTTATTTTCCTCCTTTCCGTGGCCACCGAATGGAAGTATTTTGTGTTACGATCCCCCTCTTTCATCCAATGAACATGTGAACGTTGTTTCCAATAGATTTCCTTCTGCTCTTCAAGTCTACTTAGTTTAAACCGTAATACCGCCTCCTTACGCACTTGCTCCTCACCTATGTCCGCCCTTCTCCATTTTTCAAGTTCCTTCTTTTGCCGATTTATTCTCTTATCCAAATCGCCAAGAATGTTTTTGCTCCAATCTGTTAACTCTGTAAGCACACCACGTACAGCACCCATCACATTCTTTCCATGTACTTGAGCCTCTCTTTCCCAAGCATTTTGTACAATACTCTCACACGCTTCCTCCTCTAGCCAACGTGCTTCAAAACGTGGTCCTATATTCCGAGCTGGTTTCATCCTCTTGCTCACCGCCCCATGCGTGTCCACAAACACTGGCCTATGATCTGAGTGTCTGGGATCTCCGTTGATCACTTTGTAGCCCAGAAATCTCTGTTTCCAAGCTTGTGTTGCTACTGCCCGATCTAGCCGCTCCTTTATATACCGATCAGCTTGGTGGCTATGGTTGCGCCAAGTAAATGCATCTCCGGTGAACCCTAAATCATCTAGACCGCAGTCCTCCAAAGTTTCCCTAAACTTGTCCATGCGCCACTGCGGTTTTTGTACACCTCCTTCCTTCTCCCAACTGAAAAGTGTTTCATTGAAGTCACCTACACATAACCATGGTTTGTCACTGTGATTTTTCAAAGTCCGCATCAACCTCCACGTATTCTCTCTATCTTCCACTTTCGGGTCACCATATATGCCTGTGAAGCGCCACTTAAACCCATCTGGTTCAGTAATTATGGTGTCAATATGATATCTTGACATGAACCCAGTCAGCTCAACATTTACATCATTTTTCCAAAAAACTGCTAACCCACCACTTTGTCCTACACAATCCTTCACCGCCATGTTGGGCATTCCCAACTTCCACCTAAGCCACTCCAATCTCCCTCTGTCTAACTTTGTTTCAGACAGAAAGAGCACGTCGGGGTCCTCCCTCTTCTGGAGATCCAGAAGACCATCAATTGCCGGGCCATTCCCCAAACCCCGGCAATTCCAGCCACCTAGCTTCATTGGGACATGCAGGGCTGTTCCGACAGCCCCGCTTCAATTCCAGAGTTTTGTGTCACGTCCACTACCATTGGGTCCTCCACCGTATTCTTTTTATGTTCCTCTTGCATCTCCTCATTCATCTCTGCACCCTTCCTTTTCTTAATACCCTTCTGGTTATACTGATCATGCACCTCAGGTTTCTGACCATATGCAGCACCCCTTTGATAACCATCATATTGGTCCTGACCAATGCGACCCCTGCCCCATTCTCCTCTAACTGTAATTGAACCACGACCAGGATCTTGGTCTCCATCAGCTAAAAAGAAAACCCCCAAAACAAATCCACTTCTCCAATCTTGCGACCATCAGTCCAGCCAATTCTGGTTTCTTTGCTTTCCATCTCGGTCAACTTCAAGCTTCTGAGCAGACCTTCCACCTTCTCCATCTCCGTCCTCTCCCGATGCCGATCAGTATGACTCAAGAGGCAAACAATGAATTGATTTGCATACAGAGTATCAGGTGGTTCATGGGTGATCTCCGCTGAAAAACCCATGACACAGATCCAGAAAATGCTTTCATCTTCCTTACCACAGACTATTTCTGCTCTTTTTACTGTAATCTCTATCCTGGCCGGCTCCTTCAGGATTCCCGCCGATTGAAGTGGCAGTGCAAAACAGTGCACTTCCTGCGGTAACACAGCCAACTGATTAGTGATTACCTTTGTCGAAACCTCCCGATTTGTATATCCCTTAACCATGATCTCCATTGCTCTCTTCTTGAGTTCTGCAATCTCCGGCATCAAATCATTTGATCCGCTGCAGCACTCACGACATCCCTTGTCTTCACCTATGGGATCTACACATGAAGTTGTCCCTGATTCCGGACGGCCGGCCGGCCGGGCAACCGATCCTTGACCTTCCTCCGTTGTCTTCTTGCCCACACCACTCGGCGCACCTGAGTCAAAGAAGCTGGCCACTCTAGACCGCATCAGCTGCACGCATCGCACTGGGTCACGAGATTTGCGGACGATCTGCAGAGCCCGCCTCTTGAACTCCTCCATTGGGAAAACCAGAACGCCCGAGAGCCAACCGTGGGGACTAGCAGGGGTACCCAGGAAAGCGCCACCCCTACCAGCCTTTGCACGGCAAGCCCGACTAGATCGCCCGGACAGGGAGGCGAAGAAGGACCAAACCCTACCGGCGACGAGATCGTCTCGCGATCGCTGAGTCCCTGGAAAGTTGCGTATCAGACTTTTCCTCTTTCTTCTAGGCTTTACGAGAGCTGGATTGTTGGGGGATTTTGGGATTATGGAAGAGCAGCAGGATGATTCGCTGGAGAAATCGATGGGGAAGGGAATCAGATGTGGAGAAGGATTAGCAGGGGATCAATAGGAGGAAGAGAGATCGGCATTCGCCAAGCTTCGGCATGTCGCCATTTTCCTCAGAGTCGACAACCGGCTATTGATGCTGGTCATTTTGAGTTCGGTGTTCTCTCTCTTTGGTTAGGTTTGGTGTCTAGTGCAGGGGCAGTGTACTGCTGGCGAGGGGGAGAGCCGCTTCGCCGCCATCAACTTGAACCAACTACGATGGGCCGGGGCCGGTGTGCAGTTCGAGGTGTGGCTGGGAGGCGCGGGCAGCAAAGTGAAGGAGGAAGAGGTGCCTTCGTTCGATTTAAAAGCGCTTCGGTTTATGTGGCTCGCTGCTCGCCGCTACTCTGCTCCTCTCTCTCGCCACCACCCCTCTCTCGCAAGCACAGTCACACGCTCGGCTTTGGTGGTCGCTGGTTCAGATCCTTATCTCCTTGCCGCTCTGCTCTGGGGACATTCGGTGCGTGCGTGGATGGGGTCAGCGGGTGGACCGGGACGCCGCAGCGAATCGGGGATGATCCGTCCGGACATGGGGTAGACTGACTGCTCCGTGCGCGCATGGAGGACTCCCGTGCTGCTGGCGGCGGCGGACGAGCTGGACAGTGGGGCGATGTCGACGACCGCGACGGAGGAGCGCGGAGAGGCGGCGGCGACGAGGAGGAGGAGGGCGGGGAGGTGAGCCTGCGGGAGTGGCTGGACCGGCCGGGACGAGCCGTCGAGGCGCCCGAGTGCCTGCACGTGTTCCGCCAGGTGGCCGAGGCGGTCTCCGTCGCGCACGCGCAGGGCGTCGCCGTGGGGAGCGCGCGCCCGTCCTGCTTCGTCGTCTCCCCGCCCTTCGCCCGCGTCGCCTTCATCGAGTCCGCCTCGGGCTCCGACGCCTCCGGCTCCGACGGCGCCTCCGACGACGCCGACCACGACGCCGCCGAGCCTCCTGCTACGCGACGAGGTGGCGGCGCGGCGCCGATCCGAGACGGGGAGCAGCGCGGCGAGAAGGGTGGGTTCCCGCTCAGGAGCGTGCTGGCCATGGAGCTCAACTGGTACACCAGCCCCGAGGAGGCCGAGGACAACGGCGCTGCGACCTTCGCCTCCGACGTGTACAGATTAGGGGTGCTCTTGTTCGAGGTGCGCTGCCGCTGCCTTCTCTAGTGGAGTATCTTGTTTCGGGGATGATCGATTGCCATTGCTAATGTTCTACGGCTACGGCTGTGTTTGTTTCCTCCAGCTGTTCTGCAGCTTCGAAACGTTGGAGGAGAAGATGCGGGCGATGGCCAACCTGCGCTACCGTGTCCTGCCGCCGCAATTGCTCCTCAAGTGGCCCAAGGAAGCGTCCTTCTGCCAGCTGATGATGCATCCTGTACCAGACACCCGACCAAAGATGAGGTGCGTCATTTACATATATACTGTAAAGTACCGCTGAGAACAGGGTTGCTTGTTCCGCATTGGGCAACACAGAGTGTTTTAGTACTAGTTATTGTCACTGCATTTTTTCACTTGCAGGCTAAAATACATGGTTTTAAAGTTTGATTGACATGAGTTACTCATTATTGATAGCAATGGGTTTAGGGAAAGATGTCAGCTAGAGAATTGTCTCGCATAAGGAAAATGTTGAAACATTCATGACCCACTAACTCTTGATTTCGTCTCGGTTGAAGAATAGGTAATGTAGTTTCATCTGTTGAATGAGTGTAGGAACAACTAGCACTTGACTTGTGCACTTCAATGTGCTTTTCTGAAATTCACTTCCATCACTGGTCGTTTGTTGGTTACTAACTTACTACATCTTATAGAGATCTGTATGGTGCATATTACTTGAAACAATGTCACTGATTGAACAATTTCTTCGTAGAGTCTAACATTGGTCCCATGAAACTGAACTCAATGAAGGCACCAGGTGTTTTTTTTGTTGGAACGGGTGTTTTCTTCTCTGATGATGGTCTTGACGTATAACTGTTTGTATGGAGGTTTTTCTCAAAAATAAAAATAAATTCAATACACACGATACAATTGCTGAAGTAAGTAGATTCACATTAAAAAATCGCCATGCTTGCATGCTGTTACGATGGTAGTTCATCATCCTTTTCTCTATTTTTTACATGTACCACCATTTAACTTTTGGAGATATAGTAGCCTGTTAAAGTATGTAGAAATACGATGTGGTCAGGAAACAGCGCCTGCTTATTTCAGAATTTGTGAGAATATTCATACATGTACATAATGCAAAGTTATGTGTAGTACAAGAAAATTTACGCTGTTGCTACTTGCTATATCAGTCATTCATATCTTTGTCTCTTGCACAGATCATGAATGTGCGATTTTGGCACAAAATTTTGCGATTACATATATTCTTGCATAGTTTATGCATATGCTATGATTAATGCCTTTTTCAAGCTAATTCAAGCGCGCCTACATGGGATCCAAATTTTGTGCGTGGAAGTATTCTCTTGTTATGTTTCCTGGTCTTCATTTTATTTATATGTGTTGTTCTCGAATACGGCCCAAATTGCAGTATCTTTTTGTATTATAGAAGGCTCAAGTATATACATCACACCATGACTACGACCAAAACCAATAGGACAACAAAAAGAAACAAAAAACAGAATGTCTGACAAAGCAAGGAGAAGAAAGTGAATTGGAGCCATGGCTGTAGACAGAGCCCAGAGCTAGACCGAGGCAGGTGGTCGTGCATGCTGGTCCTCATTTATCTTGCTTGAACTTGCAATGTCGTATGCACTTACTTAAGAAAATATTGTTTGTAAAGCTATATATACCATAGGTCAACTTATAGCTCACTTGAATCTTTTCTCCGTTCCTGTCCCCAGTGACGTTGTACCTTTTTGACTGTTGATGACCTGTTTTTCTTCTTCTTTTTATTCGACAGTGAGGTGCTACGAAGTGAGTTCCTTAATCAATCAAGAAATAGTCTGGAAGAGCGTGAGGCAGCACTTCGGTTACGTGAAGAGATAGAAGAGCAAGAACTGCTTTTGGATTTTCTTCTCCAATTGCAGAAAAGAAAGCAAGATATAGCAGACAATTTGCAGGACACTGTTGCCTTCCTCTCTTCTGACATTAATGAAGCACTCCACCAGCAGTCAGCTCTTGGGCAGTGCGGAAACTTCTCGCTTGAGTTGGATAAAGAGGTGTCTTCTGGAACTGTTGAGATCAGAGCGACTGTGGATCTAGAAAGCGTTTTAGACCTGAACTGCTTGCTGTTGATATGGAGGAACACAGTCGTAGTCTGGAAGAATGTTCCAGAACAGTGCCATCATCTGTGGTAATCCAAGAAAGTGTGTTGTCAAAAAGCTCTAGGTTAATGAAAAACTTCAAAAAACTTGAAACAGCATATTTTGCAACAAGATCCAAATTGTCAAGGCAAGTTGGCAATCCAATTACTCGTGATCAAGTTGTTAAGAGGACCACTGGGTCAGCTGTTGGGACTGAGGGTAGTTCAATAGATGATTTTCTTTGGAAGGGCATTCTGGCAGTGCCAGAAGACAAAGAGGTTGGATGAACTCTTTTCTTGAAGGTTTGTGCAGGTACCTGTCGTTCAGTCAGTTGAAAGTTCGGGCTGAACTGAAGCAATGCGATCTGCTGAACTCATCAAACTTAGTATGCTCTGTAGGCTTTGATCGGGATAAGGATTTTTTGCAACTGCTGGTGTAAATAAGAAGATAAAAGTGTTCGAATATAATATGATCGTAAATGAACACCGTGACATTCATTATCCTGTGGTTGAGATGTCTAATAGATCAAAACTAAGTTGTATTTGCTGGAACAGTTACATGAAGAGTCATATTGCATCTAGTGACTTTGATGGCCTTGTACAGGTATGTTCCTTTGAGGATTGGTTTTATGTCAATTTTGCATTTGAATATTATTATAATATGAACCACATTATGAGGTATATCCCATTCCTTTTTCAGATTTGGGACGTTACTAGGAGCCAAGTTTTTGTTGAAATGAGGGAGCATGAGAGGCGTGTGTGGTCAGTAGATTTCTCACTTGCAGACCCAACCAAATTGGTTAGTGGGAGTGATGATGGTTCAGTGAAGCTGTGGAGTATGAATCAGGCAATTTTATTCTTGCACCTGCTGTATGTCAGCTTTTGAATTACGATAATGTGGTTGTGGAGCTTGTATGTGAAAGTAAAAGTTTTGCCCTACATTGCCGTAACATTTTCCCATGTACTCTGCAGGCTGGGAGTGTTGGCACTATCAGAACAAGGGCAAATGTCTGCTCTGTGCAATTTCAACCTGATTCCGCTCGCTCCATTGCAATTGGCTCAGCAGATCACAAAATTTACTGCTATGATCTTCGCAATATACGAGCCCCTTACTGTACATTAGTTGGACACACAAAAACTGTGAGCTATGTTAAGTATTTAGATGCATCAACCATAGTATCTGGTTCCACTGACAACTCGTTGAAGCTTTGGGACTTGTCTATGAATCAAGCAAGGGTAATTGACAATCCCATTCAGACATTTACAGGGCATACAAATACAAAGGTGAGATGTCCTGCATAGTTTTTTTAATGCGACTGTTCCTGCATGTACTTCTCTTCTCATGGTATTGTTCTAGAAATGGTTATTATAAAGTTCAATCACTATATCTTTTTTTTTGTGTGATGCCCTTAAATCGTGTCCTATCTATCGTAGTCCCTACATGTTTTAAATGGCAACAGTATTTCTTCAGCATAGTGTGCTGTTGTCGGATCAGTCTGTTGTTTAAATTAGTTCTCTTTCACTTACCCATATGTTAGTTCGAAAGTAGTAAGGTTGGATTCAGCATGTCGTCATGTCATCATGGCTTTGCTTCAAACAAAGTAAAATCCACTTTGGTACCGTATTCAAAAACACATTTTGAAATGTCGAAAAATTCCAAAATACTTTTTTTCGCGGATACATCTTCACATCTATGTGTTCACATAGTCGTTTCGCGAAAAAATTATTTTTTCTGTGGCCTGTGTAAAAAGACAAAAAATGTCTTGTGAAAAACTTATTTTAGCACCAATTTTTTTCTTTTGAGACAGGCCACAAAAAATATTGGGTTTTCGTGAAACGACTTTGTGAACACATAGGATGTTAAGATCTATGTGTGTATTTTTTTGTAATTTTTTGATATTTCCAAATGGGTTTAAAATGCAATTTAAATACCGGCTGCATATGCACCCGGGAGCCAAAACGCCTCCCTCTGCATGTAAGAATATTGTTTGATGCTCGATATTAAATCTATCTTATTTCTTCTTTTAATACTTTTGAATTGTGTTTTCACTTGAACGAAACATTACTTTGCTGGATGACTAATTTACTTATTCTTGTTGACCAGAATTTTGTTGGCCTTTCCATTTCTGATGGGTACATCGCTACTGGTTCAGAAACAAATGAGGTAAGCACTCTAAGATGGCACCAACTATTTTTGCTGCATTCTGAAGATACAGTTGTACCAGAAACCAAGCTGTAGATCAGTCATAGGGGGCACTATATGCTCCTAGCTGGCCTGGGTTTGGTCCTCTCCCTTGTCACGCCTCTCTATTTCATTTACAGTGCTACTAGCTTATTTTGATTTTAGATAATGGGAGTTTTATTACCCCCTGCCTCTTCTACCAGCCTATATACAATGCATTCATTGGTTGAGTAATTCTAGACCTTTTCTATCACTACTAATCAATTTATGTCGAGACAAAAGGAAATCAAAATTTAAGATGAAATGCTAATACAGACAACTATTGCATTGTAGCTAAGGGGAATAAGATTGTTGCTAAGTTAAGCTGCCTTTGCAGTTTACAGTAAAAAATGGTTTGTCATTATGTTGGTTAGCAACCTCTTATTCTAAAACACTTTTGCTGAACTGGGGAGAAGGTATACTTTTGCACCCTATGCACTAATTATAGAGGAGATTAACATGCCTGAAAATGAAGTTAATGTGGAACCCTAGTCAGGACATTAGTTTATATTTTTATTTTTTTGAAAATGTCATACATGTTTAGTTGTTTACCGTTGTTCTTTCTCTTAGTCATTTATTGGTTAAAATGCCTAATTTTGCCTTCTATCACACTATACATCAGGTTTTTGTCTACCACAAAGCATTTCCGATGCCAGTCTTGGCGTACAAGTTCAACGTCACAGACCCAATATCAGGCCAGGAGATTGACGATCAATCACAGTTCATCTCATGCGTGTGTTGGAGAGGGCAGTCTTCAACACTTCTTTCTGCTAATTCCAGTGGAAACATTAAGGTCTTACAAATGGACTGACCCTGTACCAAAGGGCGAGTGTAGCTTCCTGGTTTCGAGTAGAAATGGACTGACTTCAGTGAGTTGCTGGGAGAACGTGCATGTCTTGCTATTTTGTCGCTTCAACGAGGTAGCGGGGGAACACAGGGTGTTTTGTAACTTCATCAGAGCTGGGAATTAGTAGGGTGGTAGAGGAAAGGTTAGCTGTATCAAGAGTTAGCGTAGGATTAATTACAGGTTAGCGTCATAGTAAATGTAGCATAAATAGGGAAGAGATATTTGAGATGTTGGGGTGGCCAGAGGGTTTTGTAAATCATTGGTTTGAGGTATACTTGTATAGGCAATCAATCCAAGTTTTCAGCTGATGTTGCGCTTCGGTTTGTTGCAGTTCCTTCTGTTTTACTTCTTCGCTTGTTTTTTTTACCCGTGCAAAAGCAAAAGAGACGGCAAAATATACAAGGTCACCACAAAAGGGACTATAGGTATTGCTGCAGTCATTCTGATAATTGGGTCATAATAGCTGTTGCCATTGCAATGTTCTTCCATAGCTGGTGCCACTGCAGCAATTCTGACCCCCATGTTTAGAGGATGTCAAGCGTTGTAAATGGCTTGAACTGAAATATTTTATATTCTTTGCATGTGAGTGTAGCTCACAGAATTGCTGCAAAATCTGCGGTCGGGATTCAGTGTGTCTTTGTTTTGATTGTCATGTATCACATTGTTTAATGAATCTTTGAAAGCAAAGATAAATTATTACTTTATGTTTGTCGTTGATTACTATATGCAACGCTACTTCAGTATTAGTATAGATATTCAACATAATATTATCTTATTACCAAATCCATTGTAATCTATGATACATTTGATTATGGAAAATGGTCATGACAGTTGTTCAACTAATTCTAAAATTTTCTACATACTTTCTTACACAATCATACCTAAACCTCTCCACTAAGATATTTGCTATGATGTATACTTTGAAATATCTATCAATATATTTAGTAATATTAAAATAGAGAAGACCATTCACATAGTAATATATATATATATATATATATATATACATCATATAATTTATCAATTGTAAAAAATCAAGCAGGCGTGTCTTTTTCCATTTTTTCCACATTTAAGATGGTTTATATCTTATAAAAGGTAATCTCACAAAGGAAAAACTAAATAAAATATTGTATGGTTGACAATGCTAACTAAATACTCCCTCAGTTCCAAATTAGATGACTTCCATTTGTCCACATGTGGATGTATCTAGCTAGACATGTTACAAGTATAGATACATTCACATTTGGACAAATGGAAGTCATCTAATTTAGAAATGAGGGGCTAGTATACTAGCATTTTTTTTTGTTAAAACAACAATATGGTTAAATATAAGAAAAAATAAAGTTTACTATAAGTATATTTACTTTAACTTGCCCTGGGTCCAATTTTTTTTTGGAACGATCCTGGTTATAGCAATTAAGAAGAGTTTGCAGCGTGCCCTACAGTGAACACTGCTGCATTATATATTGAAACAGAGAGCACACGGAAAACTTCCGTTTACGTATTTCGAATAAATGTCATTCATGAGCTTGCTATGGAGAAGAACGTTAGAGTTGATAAAGATTAGGCGGGACGTTAATAAGTTTAATCAAGACTTAGCTACAAATAATTGTTATTTTACCATTAATTAATATGTTCACGTGATGACATACAATCCAACATGAACTAAAATAAACTAAGAAAAAAGCGGGGCAAAGCGTGCATATGGTTTAATACACTTGGTTTATCAGCAGCTGCTGAGCACACGTACATGAGCAGGCCACGCGACAACGAGCCCGCGCACGTCCCATCCGAAGCCGAAACTCGAGACATGTTGTGCGGAATCTGCTGATTAAACAGAGCATACCAAATATTTTCTATTTACACGTTTCGAATAAAGTGTCATTCGTGAGCTTGTTAGGGAGAGGGTCGTTAGAGTAGCTAAAAAATAGCTGAGATGTTAATAAATTATCCCTTTTCCTCGCAAAAGAAAAACAATAGAGAACCATTTCAAGATAATAGGTACACGTATTGACATACAAGCCAACATCAACAAACACCAAACTAAAAATAAACGATGTAAGAAAACGGCACCGCAAAGCGCGGTTCTAGTACACTTGGTTTATTACCACCAGCCGAACACGAACGAACACATGAGCAGCATACATGAGGCCGCGCGCGTCGCATCCCAAGCCGAAACTCGATCGATCAGCACTTGCCGGGTTTCGTCGGCCCGAAGACGAATTCGCCGGCCGTATAGAGTGCCTCCAGGTCAATCCCAGCATCGGAGACCGGCACGATCTTCCGGAGCTTGAGCGGCGACCCCTTGTTCCAGCGGGGCTTGACGTCCTTGCGGCAGGCCCGCACCGGCGACCCCAGCACGTAGACCTTGCAGTCCCTGCTCGTGAACGGCGCCACCTGCTTCGCCGTCTGGATCTTGAAGTGGCCGCTCGCGTCCGTGGCGCCCCACAGCGACAGCGCCCACTTCCCGCGCCTGCACCGCAGCAGCGCCGCCGCATCTGCATAACAAAACAGGGATGGAGGCGAATGAGCAGACAGCAGAGACGACGTGGGTTAGTTCGTGGGTTCTACGGCGCGTGTAGTACGTACTCTGGAGCGGGGACGCGTTCTTGGACTCGACGTAGCCGGCGTACCGGCATCCCTTGCACCAGACGGTGCCCTCGACGCCGATGGTGAAGTTCATGTTCGGCGGCGGCCGGGGCAGGCCCATCGCCGAGCCGCCGCTAGGGAGGCATCCCATGGAGAGGAAGACAAGGGAGAGGCAGAGCAGGAGGCATCTCGCGAGCAAATTAGCCATTTACTGAACTTGCTAGGACGACGATCAAAGAAGTTGTGGTGGAAATGGAATGATCATGCAAAGTCTGAGAAGAGGGCTGAATTTATAGGCTGGCGTGCATGTCGAGGTGAATCGAGCCACGGATTCCGGTTAGTGCAATTGCTTTGGATCGATCATAACATTGGTTCGCACGCATGCGCGCATCGGTGCGGGACTCGACCGAACTGGGGAGTCGGGACTGATCGGACGTTGGGGCATACGCACATCACTACTTGCATTTGGCTTTTGGTGCGTTGCAAGCTACGATTGCGTCCATGTGATATAACCTAGATTTGCAGTTTACCCATCAGTAAAATGGATAATGCTATTCCGGTGTTTGTGCACTTCGAATGTGTACATGCAAATCCAGGGGCGGTGCCATTACGCACTCCTGCTTGATGATGCAGATAGCAGCAAAGGGGCGGCGATACATCCATTTGCATGCAACAAAGGGGTGTCTTGATTCCCCTGATCGTTGGATCGATGGCCCGATGGCTTCTTCATTGCACATATATCGCCGCCCCACGACGCTCTGACACAAAGTCAAACCGGATATTTCAGCCCGTTGATGCAGAAATGCAGAATTGCAGAATTGCAGGTAACTTGTTCTCGTGGAAAACTGGAGAGAAGAATATGATTAAGCAACAAAAGCGATGCTATGATGCTTAAAGATTGATCCGCAATTCGCTACTAGCATCTCGGTAATCACTCAGTTGATGCAACAATCGATGCCACATTGGGCGTGTAAACCGTGAAAGCTGCAATCTCTGAGACTTCAAACGTGGAAGAAAGCAGACTATGGCATGTCCTAGTGGTGGGGAGGGGCTGATGTCTTCCCACCCACTCGAGTTTAAGTCCTCATGCTTGCAATTTTGGTGATGTTGCACCCCTCTTTCTATCAAAATACCGCGGGCCTCCTCCCCATAGGAAATCATTTTTTTCAAACGTGGAAGAAACTGGTACGCACATGTATATACGTATATCAGTGCAGCGGCACCAGTCTCTGAACTGATTAGCCCTGGCTAGTGGCTACGTTGAAGCAGCTCGCCGCTCGGATGATAGGCTGATAGCCACGGTGGGCACAACGTCGTCCGACTGGGGCTTGCGTCGACTGTTCATGACAATCGTCCGGCCATCTGGGGTAAATTTGACAAAAACTAATCCTCACCTCAAATCTCGTATTTTTTAATAAATCTGACCCTTTCGAGAAACTTAACACACATATATCCCCTCCTCAAAACTATTTAGAAATCTGGCAAAACAACTAGAGTTGGTGGCACAAACCGCAGCACAAGGATGTCGACGGGGTGATCGCCTACTCGGTTGGGGCAATTGGAAAGAATAAAATTAATAGACGCATTTTCTAAAACAAATGCTCTGATGTTTGATCGGTTTTCGTCGCCATTCGACAGGGGGTTGTGGCTAGGAGGCTGGCTTTCGCTTGTGTTGTCAACGATGATGGGGATTAAGGGGCTGTTTGGTTAGGCTTATTTTTTGACCTTTTGGCTTTGACTTATAAGGCAAAAGCAACTAAATAGTTACTTTTGGCTTTTAATTGGACATTGTTATATGATGGCATAAGCCAGATGTATTACGCACAATGACATTTTAGTTTGCTGTTAGGAAGAAATGAAAACTAAAATGGCGATATATTTCAATTTCTCAAGTCTTGTACGAGCTCTCTCTTTCGTAAACCGCCTCTTAAGGTCGAATATATAAAAAATCATACTGAATAGCTCAGGTAAAAGTAAACATAAAGAATCAAAAGAAAATGAGCAGCAAAACTAGAATGAACCTTGTCTAATTGTCTAAGAGCGCAGATTTGGTGCACCTAGGCAAGTGATCCCTTATTTTTTTTTGAAAATGGTACTTTTAATTTTCCAAAAAATCCAATTTTTAAATATGAATATATATACACAAATTTGTTATATACATGGTTGTATATATATTTGTGCAAATTTTCAGTTGAAAATACGTTTTATTTTGGGCTACAGAAGAAATAACAAATTTGTGGTTGTATGAAGTATAGTAAAAATCACCTATTTTGTCCCAAATTTTGTCGTTTTGTCTAGCCAATTATAACGTATTTTTTCAACGAAATTTAGTGCATATGTAGAAAATATGTATATGTATCCGCATACTTTTTGTCAGAATTTCTTGGAACACAAAAGTGTGATTTTTTATTTTTTAAGAAAACGAGATCAATGGTGCTCAGATGCAAAAACAACTTTGCGCTTGTCTAATGTAGTTTGTTCTCACGACTGAGGTAGCAGAAGGCAAGTAGTGTATGTCTATCATACCCCATTCTCCAACTAGAATTCCGAGTGAGCTTTTCAGAGCGATGACAAGGTGCAAATCATATAAGCCAAAATTCAAAAGGTAATTTTTTTTTGATAAAGAGCATATATTAATATCACGAAGATAACAATTACACCCAGCCTCTGCAACAACGTGTTGCCTAGCGGTGACACGGATGCACACAACGTAGAATAAAAAGAAGAATTACAAAAAAGAAAAGTCCCGCTACAGTGATCTATTCCTTGTGCCAGCAGACCTAAACCCACCAAAACAGTACCAAAAGTCCAACTGCTTCAAAAGCGACGCCTCTAAGAAGGGAACTGTGCTCAAGCTCCGTCATCGTCTTGATCATAGATCGTAGGTTTTCACCCTGAAGAAGGTCCACACTCAAAATAAACAATGCCTTCAACAAGTTCATTGCCTGGCACAACCAATTAAGGTCAGGCCTTGGGTTTTCACCCTGAAAGTTTAGACTCTGAACTTCTCCTGTGTTGTCGCCCCCACTTGTCATTGCCGCTGCTCCAAGTTTCGAATCACCAAGTCAATCCCTCATCGCCACCACGATTCGAACCACCATTACTAGTCCTCAACTCTCGGCTTCCATGCCATTCTACGCACACTGACTTCATCATGGAACAAAAGACATGTCCACGATGGCAAACGAATGCAGAGCTTCGCAAAGCTCCCTCTGGAACCAAACGGTCAGAAAAAACATGATTGCCCAATCTCCAGGCTTGAGTTGCCCAATGGAGTTCGTCGGCGAAGCCTTCCTGAACTCGACACTCCGGCCAGATCAATAAAGACAGGAATAGTGTCGATCTTCGTCTTGTCGTGAGAGGAATCCAAGGACCGCCACCTTTATTCAAACCGAGCCGGCAGTCCCCCACGCCACCCGCCGGCAACCTGCAAGATCTGCCGCTTCGGAAGGCAGGGGCAGAGCAGGGTCGACCCTCCACCGGATCCAGCCCAACCACGTTGCGAGGAGGAATTGGGGGCGACACGGGAGACACCCAGATCAAAATCTAGGGTTTCGTCCATGACCTCCAGGCCCAGCCCCATCTCCGCCGCCGGGAGAGGGCCTCCACCTCCAGCCCGACCAGGGGCGCCGCCCTGGTCGCTGCTCGTCGATGTTCCGCCCATCTCCGCCCCAGCAGGTCTGGGACGACCACCTCCGGTAACCCCGCCCCTAGGCCACCTTCGGCGGCTGTGCCCGCCGCCGCCGTGACGAGGGCCGACGGCAGTGGCGGCGTGAGAGGCAGGCGGCGGAGCTCTTCTGGCGGTGCGGGTCGCCCCTGGCGTCGCCCTAGGGAGCGACGCGAGAGGCCCTGGGGCGCGAAAAGGCAAATGTAAGCCTAGCCAAACACCAGTCTCTTTTTTTATGGTTCTCTTGGCTGCCAAAGGCATGCCTGTGCATATCCATGTAAACTGAGTTCGTAGCTTTCTTCTTCTAATAGAGCGGCAGTGTTCCCGCTAGTTTTTCAAACAAACAAAGCGCTATGTATTCAAGCCCTGGTAGTGTGGATCGTCTAGAGTACAGAGCCTCGCTTAGCGCTTTACGACATGAATCAATTAAATGCACATGCACATGAGGTCCTCGGTCACGTTCTAGGAGATCCGAGTATCAAGTGAAGTGTGTAGTCCATAGTAGTAGTATTTATATAGTCCATTTCGCAGGTTGTCCATTACGTCCAGCACACAGGCTTACAGAACCACGAGACGACTTCCACGATTCCTACCTCAATCCTGATTTGAAATTTAATCCAGCTTATGGACGTAACCGACCGTCGTACTTAGATGTCAACAGCGTAAAGAATTGCATGCCGGCAAAACAATGATAATCATGAGACAAAAGAACAGATGAGACACTGAGAACTCGATACTACTCCATTACAAGCCTGCAACAAGCTATAGGCACACGAGCTACGTACGTACAAGAACTGAACCAAACGTACATTGGCTACAAGCCAGCACACGTAGACAGAGATGCATAAACACACACCATTGCAAGTGCAACACTCGCCAGATCGACATCCATCAACAATGCATATAACTAGATGATTACTCGCTCACTACTCCTAGCCGGATCGATGCTAGAGGCGGCGGCGCGGTCAGCCGGATGGACACATCTGCCCGGCAGAGGGGCCGTAGAAGAGGACGCTGACGGGGTTGTAGATGCCCTGCATCCCCACCGGCGGGTTGGTGTAGTTCTCCCTGACGATGGAGAGCCCGATCCCTTGTTTGGCGGGTAGACAGGCATGTCGCAGTGCGCCGTCGGCGACGTGCCCAGGTAGATCTTGCAGTTGCGCTGGCTGAAGTTGGCCAGGTCGAAGAACATCACCAGGAAGTAGCCGCGCTCGTCTGACACCGTCGCCGTCACGTTCACCTTCTTCTTCCCGTAGCACACCAGCTGCGCCGTCGCGCCTGCGGGAGGGAAACGACCAAATTGACGTCAGCTTGCAGCTTAATACTATCAAACTAGGAGTAGCTAGGATCTGGGCGATGCAAGCAAACCTTGGAGGGGTGACGCGTCCAAGTCGTGGCTGTAAAACCTGCTGGAATTGCATGTCTTGCAGTAGATCACTCCCTCCACGACCACGAACGGCTGGACCGGCGGCGGCGGCAACACGTACGCGGGCGACGGCGACGGCGACATGTCCGTGTCTACCCACGGTGGCATAGCCGTGTTACTTGCTGTGGACGGGGGCATAGAAATGCCATTGGGCGGCGACGGCAGCGCCGACGCTGGCTCCATGGCCGAGTTATCGGCCGCCATCACATGGTGGGAAGGGAGTAGCAGCGCGCCAATGGCGAGTAGCGCCGTTCCGACTACGGCTGCGTAGCTCCTCATCTCTGCTCAACTCACTGACGGCTTTTGCCTGTCAACGCTGGTGTATCGACTAAAGTAAGAATGAACTGCGTGATCAGATGTGTCTGGGCACGGGCTAATTTATAGGGTGATCGATCTGGCCGCTCGGCTGGTTCCAAGTTTGACCCGACGAGCAGACGCAGTGCGGCTAAACCAGATTCCGTTCACAGTTAATGCCTTTGATGTCTTACGGAGTAGCAATAGACTAGGCAGGGTAAGAAAAATGCAGAGTGCTTCTCCCTCGATCGGAAGTTAAAATCTGCTTCTTGAGTTCTTGTCATGTTTGCTATACAACGGTAACAAACAAAGATGGCAGTCTCTCTTACTCTTGGGATTGCTCGTTTGGGAAGTGTGTTGATGAATTTTAAGATGTGGTTTTCGGTGCAGCAAAATCGATCCGTTCGTGAGAGTGCGCGCGACTTCTTGGTATGAGCGGGGGAGCTCCGACTTCGTTTGACTTCACTTCACCATAGTGACTGCAATGATGGTTGCGCCTTTCTTCGGCGGCAGCTTCGCATTCCCGCTGCACACTGTCAATTGTTTAATATCGGCCATAAATGCTCGCATCGCTAAATGTAGAGTTGATTAACCAAAGTGACGCCTGAGATTTGAACTAGAGGCCGGGCCACCCTGGGTAATCTGCCAAGTTGCTTCAGCAGATTCTGTTTTGGTGTGTCAGGTGCTCGCTTCGCTTGGATCCATCTGCTCGGAGCTCGGTAATCATCGATCCTGGCGCTGGCCGTTTTACACTTGTTCAGTTCAACCTGTTTTTTCAAGGTTGCACAGTCCATTTAAGAGTGTGCATGAACCACACCTTTCCTACGTACTACACACACATTGTCTACACATCACTGTAGTTGTAGTGACATCTTAATATCGACGGAACACATCATCTCCCGCATAACACGCCAACTAAAATTTGATGTCCAATGGATGAGATACAACAACCTGTTCTATGTGACAATTAACGGGAGCACAAGAAAGATTACTCAATCGTGTCATTTAGGTGGTCAATGAAAATTTACTCAGTCGTGCCAAACAGATGGCCATATAGCTATGCAATGGATTAAGCTGCGGCATTTCCTTTTTCAGCCCAGCTTACCTGGTGGCATACTAGTAGACTGCAAGATATTTAGTTCATATGTGCTTTCACTTTTTTGGTTGTTGATTCATGTTTCGACTCTTAGCGATCCGTGATTTGTAATAACATTTTGGACAAACTATGCCATAAAAAATGTGTGGATCATGGATGCAGAGGCCAGGTCCCCTTTTCGAAAAAAATGAAATCAAAAGAGTCTTATTTTTCCCTAATAAATATGTTCCCTTGCTCTCCCAGTCTTGACTAGTAGTACATTGTTGAGCTAGCTTCACTTGAGTAATCTTATCCGGGATGACAAACATTTTCGACAACTCCGTATTGTGAGCTCGCGGATTAGTATTCCAGGGGTGTGAGGAGGAGGATACGACAAACGAGGTTTTGGCGCCAGCACGGTGGTGATGTGGGGGGGGGGGGGGGGGGGGGGCATGCCACCATCAGCACAATTCGGGGACAATGTGCATGATATTCGTATGAAGCAACAAATGCATGAAGAGCCTCGTCGGAGGTGGAGGCGTTTCACACGATGAGCTTTCAAGAAGTTGTGTCTGGCTGCGGGTGATCGGTGCGCGTGGACGCGGCATATCCTTAACTTTCCTATTTCTCTTCTTGGACTCTCCTTAATCCTTGTTGATATATGAACAAGACAACAATGAACGAAAGGAAAGCCTCCTCCGTTCATTTGCAATTCATGAAGGATACGTGGGTTTAGAGCGAAGCTCACAAAGTGTCCGCATACGCATGCGGGGTGGGCTTCGCAGCACCACGAAGGTCCCGCTCCCACTTGCGGCCTACTTATGGCGGCCACTGTGGTAATACCAGCATAGAGACATTGTCATTGTTTCAACGCCAGCCAACGCTTTTTATGTGGCTAGCAAAATTAGAATTGTGTTTGGTCTGAAACTAGGCTACTCCCACCAAAAAGTGGGCAAATAAAAAGAAACATAACCCAAGAAAAGCAACAGGAAACCAAAAAAAAAAGGAAACCAGCCAAAAGTTGTACAGCGTAATGTGCCGGTCCATCTACTGCTGGGTGCTCCCGTAAGTTTCGCACGGAGCGATGAATAGAATTCACCGACGCGCTCTCTGGGCTGTGGCCTGTTAATGATTAACCTTCTGGGTTCAGGCTCTATGTAGCCCATTACGAACTTCAGTAGCACACAACTGGGCCCAGTGTTGAAGGACGATGGCAATGGCCCAGGTCAGTCCTGGTGGCTGAAAATCTAATCCAAGCCATCGATAACTGATCAGACGGTCAACAACATTCAAGTGCTAGGGTTTCCTCCGCTGCCGGCATTATAAGCCGGCCCTTGACGCCCACAATGGCACAATAGACCATTGCATTGCAGCCGCCTGATGATTTCCTAATCCTAACCTCCGTCCCTCTGTGCTGCGGTTACCTCTTGGTAGTTCGTGTTTTGTTGATGTGATTTCTTTCTCTGTGTTCTCTGTTAATAGATTTCTATTATCCGGAGCAGTGATGAGATTATTCAATGAGTATGATCTTTCAGGTGTGATTATAAATCGCTACGTTCTCTCTGAGCTCCTTTCCTGTGTCTTGCTAGTGTTTCATCTGGAATTTTTCTTTTCGTTACATTGTTGTGTTTTGTTTCAAACTAATTCTTCGTTCTTCAGATCTACTAGTAGATATACATCTTTTTCCCTTTTTCTTTTCGCTTTTCAATATGAATATTCCTGTTTCACGTGTGTTCCATACAATAGAGATTCAGTAGTTAGTTATGCACGCTATGCCGAGACTCTACAGATACGGACCACAGATTTGTCCTCACAATCAGACACTCATAACTTGGGATCTGATGGATACCCATTGCAGTGGTCTGCCCATTACACATAAATTGTATAACAGTGTTATTTTGTAATCGGTAGTATAGATTTAAAGACTGTTAAAGACAGAAATCTCAATGAAAAAGAACAAGAGTTCATTAGGATAATAAATGGAGATTAATCGTCCGCATTGATGTGCAGTACAATAGTATTCGCTGTTGTCTTGTCTGTTAGCAAACAAGTGTTGACTACTGTAAACCCACTTCTTGTCTTTGTTAGAGCATCCGCAATGTTGCCAAAAGCCATATATGCCACGTAAGAAATATGACATCGGTATCCAATTGCTAAATTCTCCGGTGTATATAAATTCTCCACAGTGTATAGACTGCCAAATTTTCCTAACCAAGGGCCCACAGAGGCGATCTCAGAGGAGACTCGGGGTTTCCCGGCGGCCGCCGGCGTATCCGCGGGATTCCTCCCCCTCCGCCGGTCGCTACGGCGGCGGGAGGGTGGGGAATCCCTGGATCTGCGCTCCGGCGATGTAAATAGAGGTTTTTGGGCGGCGCTGGCGTGGCGGGGTCGTCGGCGTCGTGGTTTTGGTGCGCTGCAGCTTCCCCTCTCCGGCGTCGTCGTCGACGGCGCGGCCAAGCTGCAGGTGAGTCACCCATCTGGCGTTGTTCTCTCGGTGTCGGCGGCAGTTTGGTGGCGAGTGGGTTGGAGGCCGGAGGAGGAGGTGCGAAACGGCTGCTGTGGGGGTGTGCGGCGTGCTGGTGGTTGATCTGGCCATCTCTGGTGAGATGGGGTGGCGCTGGCCCCAGATCAGGGCCGGAAGGTGCTCGGGGCGCGTCCCCGGCCGATGCTTCATCTCTGTCTGCAGATCCAGCTCGTCGGAGCTGGTGGATGTTGCGGCCCATCAACGTCTTCAGACAAGGAGCTCTTCCGTTCCAGGGAGGAGGATTCCGGGCGGTTGCTGCCTTCGTCGTCTCCGGCGATGGGGGTTTCGCGTACTGGAGTTTCTCGACGGTGAAGACGGCGTGTTGCAGTAGGGACGATCTTTGTATCCTTCTCGTTTGTTTCTTTGGTTGTATCCGGCTTTGTAATCCTTCCTTTTATATATGAATACAAGTATGAAAAATTCAAAAAAAAGGGCCCACAGCAGGTTCTCTCTCCTCACAAAGTACAGATTCCACTCACTTTTTACATATTTTATTGATTGGCAAGAAAATGGAGCTAGCTCTTCTAGTTGCTCCCACGTCAAATTTGGCTTTGGCACTACTCCACAATGTAGGAACCGGCTGACATAGCCAAATTTGCTATTTGCCACTCCAATTTGACAAAGACTGTGGGTGCCTTAAGCAACCAAAATTTAAATTCCTTACATGCCCTTGTGGTCACCAGGAGAGTATTTATATCATCATAATTTGTAATCATGCCAAGCTAATCCTCCATATGCAATAGCTTGTAGTTAAACTATGGTATCCATGACAAGGAAGGAGGTCGGTTGGTGGCCTGGTCCTAGTCTCTTGGAAATATGAGCAGCTCAACTCAATCCAACGATTGAATTTTGTGTTTTTAATTCTACTAAGGCTGAACATCTGCGCCAAACATAATTTTTACCATCTGAACTATCTTTTTGTAAAACAAAATCCCTCAATTACCAATTGGGTCTGTCCAATTTTTTAGCATATAAACTAACTTTTTGTAAAACAAAATCCCTAAATTACCAATTGGGTCTGTCCAATCGCCAGTGTTATTGTTTTTTGAATACACTTAAGGTGGATTTTGCAACGGCATAATTAGCATCTGCCAAATGATATGGATCTCCAGGGAGCCCTTGATTTTGAAAAAATATAAAAATCCTATTTTGAAGCTTCAAAATATTCCCAAAAAATCCTGAATGTAGATAATGATGCATTCTATCAGCGTGAAAAATTTCAATTCAAAATAATTCATATTTTGAGCTACATAAAAATAACAAAATCTGAGAGATTTGGTAGACTTTTAGTTTTCCATAGTGCACTACTTCAAATTTCATTGTCATTTTTGTGCGGGGTCAAATAGATATATTTTTACTTGAGATTTTACGCGTTTGTAGAATACAACATTATCAACATTTACACTGTGTTTGGATGTAGGAATTGGGGCCTGGAATTAGGGAATCTGGAATTGGGCATCAATTTTCATCGTTTGGAGTGGTCGGGGAATCTGGGCTTGGAAACGCCGAGCAATTCCCATCGCATCCCCCCGCAGGTGTTCGCTCGGGCCAAATGTTTCCGAGCCTAGAGGCTGGGAATCTCGCGAAACAAGTCTCTCCCCCTCGCGAGCAAGGTCGACCCAGGCGAAACGCAGGCGAAACGGCGGCGCCGACGCCACAGCCAGGTACCTCCCGCTCCCCGTCCTCTCCTTCACGCCACCGCACTCTCTCGCCTCCAACTGGTCCGTTCCCGGCCGTTGCCGCGCCGTCCTTCCCTCTCTGAGCCGCGCCACCCTCGCAAACCCTAGATGGGGCCGGCGGCGGGATAGGACGGCGACGGGATGGGGCCGCGCCCTCCTCTCTCTCTGAGACGCGCCATCGTCTCTCCCTCTGTACTCTTTCACTCCGACGGACAGCTCCATTCTCACATATTGATACTTTTTTGTTCATTTGAAAACTGCAGATTGTTGATTCGAATTGCTTGTCCTAGCAGTTGATTGAAGGTATAACACATCTCTGCCCTAGCTTGTACTAGTAGCTGAGTCGACCATGAATTTGTGCTATATGAATGTGAATGTGTGACCATGTGTTGTTGCTAGTATAGTGTGCAAATTGGGTACTGTCATATGAATGTGAGACCATGAATTTGTGCTATACATTTATTTAAACAATGCTCTTTTCATCATGTTCATTGTAGCCTTTTCATCATGTCTCAACAAGAGTTGGTTGCTTATGTTACCGAAGAGAACAAAAGAAGAAAAAGGGAAAGGATAATATTGGCACGGAAGTATTTTGAAATATCATGTCTTGCATTAGCTTATCTTAGTACTCAAAGGGCACCTAGAGACCTCGGATGCTTTAATGATGAGGAGGAAACGGTTAGATAACGGACGTACATCTTGAAAAAAACTTATGATGGGTCCGAAGCAACTTGCTATGATAAGCTACGCTTAACAAAGCGACTTCCATGATCTTGTTGCTATGCTGCGTGCGAAGTGTGGTCTCAAAGGTAGCATGTTCATGAAGAAGATATTGCTATGAGTTGTTGGTCATGGACTTAAAATGAGGATGTTGGGTGGCACGTATTGTCGGTCTACTGAGACAATCAGAAGGCACTTCTCTACTGTGTTATCAGCAATTATGTCTCTAACCGGGGAGTTCATCAAGCTTCCCGATCCTTCTACCAGTCCTCCTGATTACAAGTGGAAGTGGTTTCCTAATGCACTTGGAGCTCTAGATGGGTGTCATATTCCTGTGTTTGTCAATACTGCTGACAAAGGGAGGTATAGGAACATGCACCAAGAAATCAACACTAACATGCTAGGTGTGGTAGACTGGAATATGAAATTTCTCTTTGTTTCCTACCTGGTTGGGAGGGTTCGGCATCGGACTCGAGAGTGCTAAAAGATGCTATGAGAATCGATCGTGAAGATGCATTTGTTGTACCACAGGGTACGACTCTTTCTCTTTGCGTTTCATTTCTCATATTTACTTGCTCAATAACTAATGTACTTATCAATAGGAAAGTACTATCTTGTTGATGCTGGCTATACCAATGGACCTGGATTTCTATCTCCATTCAGATCCACTCGGTACCACTTCAAAGAGTGGGTTGCTAGTCAACAACAGCCCCAAAATGAAAAAGAGTTGTATAACTTGCGCCATTCTCGTGCTAGAAATTGTGTAGAGAGAACCTTCGGCTTGTTGAAGAAAAAATGGGCGCTACTGCATTCTTGTTCTTTCTTTGACATAGAGGACCAGGTAACACATGTCCATTTGATTGTTCATATGAGCCATCATGTGTTCCTCCGTTAACTATGAACCAAATATTTGCAGATTCGAATTATTAATGCGTGTTGTGTGCTACACAACTGTGCAAGGGGTAGGCAGCATGTGAGAGATGATTTGTTGCTTCCGGAAGTCGACGCTGAGCTAGCGGCCATGACTCCTGAACCTGTTGATGATGCCACTTTATTTAGAACTGTCTGACAAACCGCTGCATGGAAGAACTTTATTCAACAATTTGCGGACGACATGTTTGCTGACTACCTTGTGGCGCATGCAGAACTAGAGTTCGAGTAGATGAGTAGTGATGGAGTAGATAGCTAGCCGTGTTGGTGCCCTTTTTTGTGCTAGCTATATGATGGTGCTCTTTTTGTGTTGTACCATGCTGGCCGTGATGGTGCTCTTTTGTTATTGCTAATATATATGTCACTTGAACAAGCTCTTTTGTTATTGCTAATATATATGTCAGTTGAACAAGCTCTTTTGTTATTGCTAATATATATGTCAGTTGAACAAGCTCTTTTGTTATTGGTAATATATATGTGACTCGAAATTGCTCATTTGTACTTTTGTTCTTACTTTTATGCACATCCACTTGTAGAACCATCATCATGGTCGAACCAAAAGGAAAGAAAAATAGGGTTTACACTACAGGGACTCCTGAGATGGCCTCGGCATTGTTGGCTGTCCTTGTTGAGCATCACAACAATGGTGACCATGCTCAAAATGGTTGGAAGCCACATGTGTACAATGCTTGCATTAGGCATGTCAAGGATATGTGTAATGTTGACATCGCGAAGGAAAACATAAGAGGAAGAATTAAAACATTTGACAAGCACTATGAGATTGTTAGCAAGATGCTTGCTCATAGTGGTTTTGGATGGGATTGGGAAAATAGCATGGTGACTGTTGAAAGTGATGAAGTGTGGTCTCGATATGTGGAGGTACTAAGAATATCATCTTATTTTCGGATTACTTTTGCAAGTACAATATCATCTTATTTCTTGTGTTTTGTGTAGGCTAACAAAGATGCACGTGCCTACAAGAACAAGGTAGTTAACAATTGGGACTCTCTCAGTACCATATATTCGAAAGATCATGCGACCGGTGAAGGTGCTAGGACAGGTGCTGAGGGCGTTCAAGAACCACAAAACACACAAGAAGAAACTCCTGAGGCGCCTCCAAAGAGGCAACGTACCGGGGATGCTATCTTGTGCATGATGGAGAAGTGAAGATGACATTTGAGGATGCTATGAAGTCAACCGAGCCACTTCCTATGCCAAAGGTGACTCCTCCAACTGAAATCCTTGATGCCCTAAAGAAGGTACCATACTTGGAGGATAGTGATATGCGGAGAGCGTATGGGAAGTTGATCGTCAATGAGCGCTTGGTTGAAGCACTCATGGCGCTCCCCGGGGGGGGGGGGGGGGGGGGATAAGGAAGGCATGGCTCCTGACCTTGGGTTAATGTAACAAGTCCCTGTTTGGTTGATGTATGACTACTATGCACTTTGTTGTTCACGAATTATCTAGTTGTGCTATGTGTAAGAGACATGAACTACCCACTTGTACTATTTGTAGAGACAAAATTATTATCCTTTTGTTGTTGGTACTTCAAAACTACTTAAATCTACTTGTGTTATTATTTGTGACTTGATTTCGAATTTTTAATCTTATTATGTTTGCAAAATAATATATCAATATTCAAATATACACATACAATTGTTTTCATACTTTTACCAAGTTTTTTATTGTCCAAATTCAACAAAACATTCAATTGCAAGATTCATACATCCAAACAGGAATTGGAATTGTGTGCTACCCTCTGATTCCAGCCATAAATTACATTCGCAACCAAACAGCGGAATTAGAATTGAAGACCATTTCCTTTCCATCTGGGAAATGGAATTGCCAATCCAATTCAATTCTCAGAAAACTTTCCTACATCCAAACACAGTGTTAGGATTTTTGTAGCATTTTTTTGAAGTTTGAAAATATGTTTTTTGAAATGCTCAAAATAAAGAGCTCCCTACAGCTCGGCATCCATTTGTCCACACTCCTACAAAATACGGCTAGTTTATACTCGTGAAACTATTTGAAAATAAGCTATACGAGATGAACAGGCTCTATCATGATGATCGTGGCCATGATCAAACCCGCGCATGTTGTGTGTTTCTCTCAGCGTATCTTCTTTCGTCCCCTTCTCCTTCAACCCAGGCCCACCACTGTGCACCGCACGAGTTGGCGTCGTGGCACTGTGGCTTGGCGTGTCTAGAACGAGTAGTAGACTTATGATTTGGGGGTGCCCATCGACAGAGATGAACGTGGTTACGGTTGACCTTCGAGGAACGGTCAGGGCAGCGGTAGACCAGCGGAGGCGGAGATATGAGGAGGGACATATAGTGTGGCGGTCCGGCCAGTGATTGCTGCTGGAGGGGATCCCTTGTCCGGCGATGGCGGACATCGGTTTTCTTGCCTCTAATCTTCTTCCCTCCTCTCCTTACTTGCTCTTCTTCTCCCCCTCTACATGAATAGTTGAAATTTTGTCTGTTGGACACGGTCATCTGTTAACTAACGATGGGCCTATACAAGAATAATTAATCATTTGGGTACGCGAGCTGGTTGTTTTAAAAGGAGTATGCATGTTAGCTATACTATTCTGCGGTACACAAAAAAAAATCTGTTATGCATGTTAACATTCTCCTCCTCGAGTTCCTAACCCTTCTTGTGTCCTCGGCAGCCATCTCGAATTTTATCTCCGCTTTCAATTGGGCTAATGCGACGTCGACGACCTTATGCTCAGCGTAGGCGACAAGGCTTGACAAGTGCATCGACCATTGATATCGACATCGCCTACTGTACACATTTCTCCTCTAGCTCTGCCGTCTCATACATCCGCTCCAGGGCAACATGTCGCGGCCAAACACCGGCGACGAGATTGTCAAATAGGTAGACGTCGTCGTGGTTGCAGAAGGCAGCGCCGATCACAGTAATGGAGCAGTTTTTCGGCAGATATCGACAGCGAAAGGCGTGAATCAATGCTCATTGATGGTCGCACGGGTCGTAGTTGGATCGATATTATGAAGACATTGGTCGGAATCAAGTTGGCACTAAAGGTGAGCATGGAGAAGGAGGCGATCACAACTTTGGTAGCGGGAGCGGAGAAGAAGAGGCAACAATGGGTCGAGAAGAGGGGATACACATGTCATGCGGATTCCAGTCAACCTCGGTGCAGGAGGCGGGAGAGGAGGGGGCATACATATAAGCATAAATTTTATAGTCGTCGCGTGAGGACTATATTTAACAAGCCATGGAGATGTCAACCTCATTGTATTGACTCGGTGATGAAAATCACCAAGTCAGATATACCCAATTTGAGATATAACAAGATTTTTCATTTGTTAGTATCCAATGCAATGTATATGCCATGACGTAGACCTAGGGTATTCACATGAACCAGGTTGTGAATCAAGTTATTTAGGGTCAATCAAACTCTACTTCGTAACTACTACCTCCGTTCCAAGAAAAATCAGAGTTTCTAACATTTCTTTGTCATGATTCGTACGTATGTAAACATGTTATACTGTGTTGATTCACTCATTTAGAAATGAATCCAGACAAAGTGAGAAAAAACTAGAAAGTCTTATATTTAATATTTAAGAACAAAGGTAGTAGATAGCTATAAAGGTAAATTTTGGGTTACTAGGGAAGCAAGCTGTCCGACCAGCGATTCTTCCGGAAGCAAGCATGGCCATGTGACTCCTTCTAAGTGTTAACTCAGTTTCGAGAACCTGTAGCACAAGTTCGAGAATAGAGGTCGAGCTACTACAAGGACGACAAGAAGTCGTCTTGAGCTCGACAAGGTATATCGTGAGGAAAAAATACTGCAACATATGTGTGGCGCCCCGACCCGACTGCTATACAGTGATGCTGTATGTCACCAGTTAGGCGATACAACCGAAGGTTACGGGTTTACCACTCCTCGGCCAAAACCTTTGCCAGGCGTTGCCCGGAATTGTTCATCGACAACGCAACACCCCGATTGATGCCCTAACACAGACACAACTATCAATGCATAATAGAAAGATCAAGACTTGTGGAACAACTGGCACATCACAGACTCTGCGACTCAAAACATTATAGTTCAACTCTTACAATAGAGAAAGATAGCAAATTTACAATCAGAGGTCACAGACCCAACAGTACAACATGCGGAAGCAAATTAAGTTGTTCTAAACAATAAGATCCAAATTATGGCCTAAGAGGCCTACAGATAAACATCCAACGCGAGCTGTTTCGGGATGTCCCAAGCTGCCACCTGGGAACCCCAGACTACTCGTCGACGTCCACAAAGAACCCACCTTCGGGGTCGGTGAAGTCCTCCTCTGAAACAAAACAAACGACGTTGAGTTCGACGAACTCGCAAGATTAAATATAGAGTTTTAGCTCGATGAGGCTTTCAAAGTTTTATGTCTGTTTTGCATAAAGCTGGTTTTATTTATAGAAACATGACTCCATGGCATCGACTAAACGGAGGATTTTTTAAAAGGGGGTAAGAAGTAACTCTTTTCTTCTGATCACCTTTCTCATCATCACCAACTGTACCTGTTCTACAAAGGCACCTTCCCGACTTACCCTCGAGGAAGCTAACCTTGCATTCTTGAGTAGTACCTTTAGTACTCAGTTTTAATCATTCCGTTCAAGTTATTCTATAATCTTATCGTCCTTTCCCAAGTCGTCCATAACCGTGGACACGGCTTTTCGAAAAGATTAAACCCTGCAGGGGTGCACTGTGTTTACCTTCGGTACCGCCCGGCTCATTGCCTACGCTTAGCTCTCTTCTGGGGAAAGCCGGCTGAGTGGGAACGGTTACAACCTTTACCTTGCTTGAGACTAACCCATGATCATCAGTGGCGGTAGGACAGGTTCAGTGCCTCCAACACCCTGTCCCGCGACCACTTATTTTCCTAACACCACCATCCTCATCTCAGTCTTGGCCACCATCTCAACCCACGTGCAAATGGAAGCCCGAACTAGAGGACCCTCGCCTAGCCTTCACAAGTTAGTCGGTCGACGAGGACTCCATATACCCCATCGAATGGAAGCGCGCTCATTCTTGGTTCAAGAGGTAAAGAACTCGCACCTAGGCGGCGAGAACGAGACAAAACACCACCAACCATAGTGGCCTCTCATCCACACCTTTAAGCATTTTATCACCTGTCACCACAATTCTCCACCATCATCCGGGCATCTCATCACCTGTTTCCAACATGAATTATCCATCGTACAGCTAGGCATTTAACTAAGCATGGCTAAGCATCAACATAGCATAGTTGAGTATCTCAGGCCAACAATACAATCCTATGGATAATAGGAGGGGAAAACAGGTGATATCATCAGAAACTTAATGCAAATATAGGATACTCTAATCCAAGCAAATTGACATTTGGAACCGCATGCAATATTATAGTGGAGAAAATATTTGCGGAAAATAGGATAAGACATGCTCAGAGGGGGGATTACGCTTGCCTGGCTCAACGTGCTGGTAGTACGGTTCGTCGGGGTATTGTGGCGTAACCCCGGCTGCTTGATCTATCGAAGCATAACATCGGAAGAAACAATCAATCACCACACATGCTGTAACAAATGCAATGCGCAAACTCATGATGGCATGACAATTTAAATCCCCGAGACGAGGATGATTCAAGCTATTCAACTTAAACGGAGTTCGGATGCTTAGAGGGGGCACATCTTGAATATACCGTGGAGTTAGGTAGTGTAGCATCTTTGCTTATTGGTTTGAATAGATGGAACCCTAATGTTAACTTGCATATGAATGACATGAGCATGTGAGAGATGCAGGGTTTAGGTGATTAAATCATTCTTGCAATCAAATTAACAAGGGGAACTGGAAGTATTTGTATTACAGCAAAAAAAGCTAATCGGATTATCTGATGATGTTGGAATCGGATTATCCGATGGAGTTGGCTCGAAACGGCTAAGGACCCGAAGTTGAACAGTGATCTGTGGTACTGAATATTTTCGGATTATCCGAATTTTTCTAACTCGGAATATCCGATTGCTACAGGCTGGACTGAAATTCCACTAAGGACCTAACGTCTACTCGTACTGGAGTACTTCGGATAATCCGATTTTTACTCCACTTGGATTATCCGACGCACTGCACACATCGCGGGCAACGGCGAACTTCAGTGAACGGGAGCTGCGGACCGTGAGCGAACGAGAGGAGGGCGGGGGAGGTTCACATGCTCACCCTAAGCACGTAGGAGAAGACGGCGAGGTTGGGGATGCAGCGATGGCAGCAAATTCGTCCTCGGCGGCGCTCGAACGGCAGCGAGGAAGAGGAGATCGTCGAGGTTGATTCTGAGCGGCCCGGCTCGATTCCTTCGGCGAGGACGGAGAGGATGACACGGAGGAGCTTCCTGTGGTCCTCAATTTGCTCGGAGAAGCTCCAATCAACGTCGACGAGCTCGGCTACGATGGCTACGGCCGTGCCATGGTGCGGGAAATGAGAGAGAGAGAGGAAAATATCTGGGGAGGGAGTGGAGCAGGTGAGGCTCGGGGGCTTGCTCTCCTCGCAGGGGAAGGGCAGAGCAGGGGGGGCGGCGCGTGCTGGGAGAGCGCGGCACGGTGACGGCATGGCGCCAGTACGGAGGTGAGAGACGACGGCGATTTGCAAAAAAAAACCCTGGCAGTTTTCTTCCATCACCAACATGTCCTTTTTAGTGTTCTTTTTAAAACCTGTGGCTTTAGGGATTTTATTAGGGCACTAAATCATCTTCAAAAATTATGAGAAAATTTAGGTAGCCTCCCCATATCAATATGAAGCTCCCCTAATATTTCCAGATTATTTGAAAGTCATTTGGTAGGAAAATAAAATAGGAATTGCTCACAGGCAATTTTGAGTTTTTCACCATTTATTTTATTTTACAAATCAAAATAGTTTGTAAAATTATCTTTGGAACTTTTGGAACTTCCTTGACAATTATATGATGTCAAAGTATTTTTGTTTTGCAAGTTTGAATACTCTCGTTGATTTGAATTTGTAATTGAAGCAATTCATATGTGGGTTTTTCAACGTTATATTTTCTTGAGCATTTTTAATTAAGGATGCAATGATGCACAAGAAATGAAAAGCAAAAATTTTACTCAGGTTTTTAGGTTCTCAAACTTTGGGCTATACAATTCTACCCCCCTTACAGGAATCTCGTCCCGAGATTCTAAGATTGCGGAAAGAAGTCGGGATACTCCTCACGAAGACTAGACTCTCTTTCCCAAGTTGCTTCTTCCTCGGAATGGTGAGACCACTGAACTTTGAGGAACTTGGTAGTCTTGTTACGGGTCTTCCTTTCGGCTTCATCCAGGACACGAATGGGGTGCTCGCGATAAGTGAGATCTTCCTGGAGATCCAGCTCCTCATGATTGACTCCATGGATAGGATCTTTAAAACACCGGCGAAGTTGGGAGACATGAAACACATCATGTACATTTGGGAAGATGACCGGTAACTCCAACTTATAAGAAAGATCTCCTCGCTTGGCCAGAACGGTGAAAGGGCCAACGTAGCGAGGGGCCAATTTCCCTTTGATACCGAAGCGGCGAACGCCACGAAGGGGAGAGACGCGGAGATAAGCTTTATCACCAATTTCATAGTGAATTTCCTGATGGTGCTTATCATAGTAGCTCTTCTGCCTAGACTGAGCAATCTTCAGATTCTCTCGTATGATTCTAACCTTCTCCTCAGCTTCATTGATCACATCTGGACCAAAGAGTGCCCTCTCTCCGGTCTCGGACCAATTTAGCGGAGTGCGGCATTTTCTTCCATATAGAACCTCGAATGGAGCCATGCCCAGACTAGCTTGATAGCTATTGTTGTAGGAGAACTCCGCGAAAGGAGATACTTTTCCCAACCCTTGCCAAAAGAGATTACACATGCCCAAGCATGTCTTCCAAACTTGGTTCACTCTTTCGGTCTGACCATCAGTTTGGGTGGTAGGCGGTACTGAAGTTGAGACGGGTCCCCATAGCAGTTTGGAAACTCTGCCAGAATTTGGATACAAAGATACTTCCACGGTCCGATATGATCCTCAGAGGGACCCCATGCAATGGAACAATACGAGCCATATATAAGTCAGCAAGTTGACTTGCCCGTATATCATCACGGACTGGTAGGAAGTGAGCAACCTTGGACAGTCGATCAATGATTACCCAGATTGCATTGTTGCCCTTTTGAGATCTGGGAAACCCGGTGATGAAGTCCATACCAATTTCATCCCATTTCCACTCGGGACTGCAATAGGGCGGAGAGTGCCGGCAGGCCTTTGATGTTCAGCCTTTACCCGTCGACAGGTGTCGCATTCAGCAACATACTTGGCAATTTCTCGTTTCATCCGAGTCCACCAGAATTGTGGTCGAAGGTCTTGGTACATTTTGGTACTCCGGGATGAATAGAGAGAGGTGATTCATGAGCTTCTTGTAGGATCAGCTCCCTCAAATTCCGGTTCTTTGGCACTACCAGACGGTCACCAAATAAACAACTCCGGATTCATCTTCGAGAAACATTTGGCCTTTCCGCTAGCAATGTTCTTCTTGATATTCAGGATACCCTCATCCAGCTTCTGAGCATCCTTAATCTGGTCTACAAGAGTAGATTTGATCTCCAGATTTGCAAGGTAGCCAGAGGGAACAATTTCCAGGTTCAAACGGGCGAACTCTTCATGAAGAGCAGGTTGAGCCTTCTCAACCATCAGGTTGTTGCAATAAGACTTCCGACTCAGCGCGTCAGCCACGACGTTTGCTTTGCCGGGTTGATAGTTCAGACTCACATCATAGTCCTTGATTAACTCCAACCAACGCCTTTGCCTGAGATTTAAATCCGGCTGGGTGAAGAGGTACTTCAGACTCTTGTGATCCAGAAAATCTCGCAACGGTTACCAAACAGGTATGGTCTCCATTGCTTCAAAGCATAGACCAGCGGCAAGTTCTAGATCATGAGTTGGGTAGTTGTGCTCATGCGGCTTCAATTGGCGAGAAGCATATGCCACCACATGGCCATCTTGCATTAGCACACAGCCCAAGCCTTGCAGGAGGCGTCACAGAAGACGACGAAATCCTTGCTGTGTCCGGCAGGACAAGCACAGGAGGACGTGAGTTTGGCTTTCAGTGTTTTGAAGCTCTCTTCAGCTTGTCCGTCCATGCGAACTTTTTATCCTTCTTGAGAAGGTCAGTCAGGGCCTTGGCTATCTTGGAGAAACCTTCGATGAATCGGCGGTAGTAACCGCCAATCCGAGAAAGCTGAATGTCCTTGACTGACATTGGAGTTTTCCAATCCAAAATGGACTGAATCTTGTCGGGAATGACAGCCACACCATTAGCGGATATCACATGACCAAGGAAGACAAGATTATCCAACCAGAACTCACACTTGGAGAACTTGGCATAGAGGCGGTGTTCTCGAAGTCGTGTCAGAACCAACCGAAGATGTTCGGCATGCTCTTCATCGGTTTTGGAATAAACGAGGATGTCATCGATGTAAATGACGACAAACTTGTCGAGATAATCCATGAAGATGGAGTTCATGAGCCTCATGAAAGTAGCTGGAGCATTGGTGAGACCAAAGGACATGACGGTATACTCATATGAGCCATAGCGAGTAACAAATGCCGTCTTTGGGATATCCTCCTTTCTGATCTTGATCTGATGGTATCCTGACCTCAGATCCATCTTGGAGAATACTGTTGCACCAGCTAACTGATCCAACAGATCATTGATGGGGAATAGGATACTTGTTCTTGATTGTCACCGCATTCAACGGCTATAATCAGAGACTAACGAGGCACGGTAGAATCCTCTTCTTGACGAGTACCGGACAACCCCAAGGTGAACTGCTAGGCTGAATGAAATCCTTCGCTAACAGCTGATCGATTTGCTCTTTCAACAGAGCCAACTCTTCCACCGGCATACGGTAGGGCTTCTTGGAAATCGGAGCAGTACCGGGAAGCAATCTATGACAAACTCCACACTTCGATCAGGTGGCATGCCAGGCAATTCTTCCGGGAACACATCCGGGAAGTCACACACCACGTGTATTCCGATTTCGGAGGGGATTCGCCTTCCATAAAGCAAAGGAGGATCTCGGTGAGAGGGGAATGACTGAGATGGAGGTCTTGATAGTGCAGACCAATACTCAACAATGTCGCCGGAGAAGTGGTCACGGTAATGGTCTTGGCAGCACAGTCGAGATTAGCCCGGTATTTGGCTAGCCAGTTCATGCCCAGTATGACATCAATGCCACTTGACTCAGAGCTACCAAGCAAAGGAAAGGACGAGTAACCTATATTAATCTGGACCTCAGGAGTAACCCCATCGGTTTGCCATTTGGAGCCAGGAGTGGAGATCACCAAGGGATGGCTCATTTTCTCGAACGGTATTTTGTGGTCTTTTGCAAAAGCTATGGATATGAATGAATGCGATGCTCCAGAATCAAACAAAACTGTAGCAAGATTGTTGTTGATTCGTAGCTCACCCATAAGGACGCCGGGGTCCTCTTCAGCTTCTCAGCAGAGACGTGGTTCAGGCGACCACGCACTATAGGTCCAGCCTTGCCAGCTGGAGTGGCGGGGCTCGTGCAGGAGTTCCCGTGATAGGTGCCTTCTGGGGGCACTCCCTGGAGTAGTGGCCAGCCTGGCCACAGGTGTAGCAGGTGAGTCCAGGTGGAGCAGGTAGCTGAGGACGATACCCACTCCGCTCCCCAAAGGTCGAAGTAGTGGGGCGCGGAGGTGGTGGCCTGTATCCGCGGCCCTCGGCATAAATGGAGCACGCGGCAACGCTGTAGGGAACAAACACCCTGCGCTTCTTGCTCTCAGAACCCGAGGAACTCTGGTGGTCCCCGTGTGCTGGCCTCTTGGAAGCCTCGAGTTCCTTCCTTCCCTGCTCAAGAGTAAGAGCCTGGTTGAACAGCTCCTGGTAGGTCTGGAACTTGAAGGGCAGCAACTCATAGCGGAGCTGCGGGCAAGACCCTTGCGGAACAGCTCTTGCTTGTCAGCATCAGTGGTCACGTCCCTTGGGGCGTAACGAGAGAGATGGTTGAATTCACAACCATAAGTGCGGAGGTCCATACGTCCCTGTTGCAAATCCAGGAACTCCCTCCTCTTCAAATCCATGATCGGCTGAGGGATGTAAGCCGCACGGAAGGCAGTGCGGAAATCTGCCCAAGTGAAGACATGGTTGGCCGGAACAATGCCACATGGCTCTCCCACCAACAGCCAGCCGCACCACAGAGGTAGGTGGCGAAGTTGACTTGCTCGGCCACTGGGACATGCAGCGCGGAGAACTTGCGCTCCAAGCGCGAAGCCAATCATCAGCTTCCAGTGGCTCCTTAGCATCAGCAAAGGTGGGTGGCTGCGAGCGCAGGAACTCAGTGAGAGTGTTGCAGCCATTCCTCTGTGCATTCTGCTGCACCAACTGCTCAACAGCGCTCATTGCGCCCACGGTTCTCCTCAATGGCCATCAAGACCTGAGCCATCGGGGTGGTGGCGGTTCCTCATCATTGTGGTTACCACGGCCTCCTCGAGCCATTCTGGAGAATTTACAATGACACAGTTAGTATCTTCCTCCGAATGGTTGAACAATAGCATTAGCGTCTACTCAAGTACACAGACTAGGGACGATAATACTTTGTGTAACAACTAACAAGGGATCAACAAGATAGAACTTGGGTCAAAGATCAGCATCATGTACTACTAGCGTGGGATTCAAATAGTTAAGAAACCACGTGATTCAACACACTCTAGTTGGCACAATCCGGGACCTTCTGTTCAAGTCCTTGGGTTAAAACCCAACGAAGGAATAAGTGATCAGACTCGGTAGGATAACAGTGTTCAAACATCTGAGTTGATTTGGATTGCACGCAGCGGGAGCAACCGGACACATAACACTAAAGGTAGAACCCAACCTCGTGATCCTAAAGTTTTGAGGTAACAGATGAGAAGTAAAACTTTAACTCAAATCGAGGTAAGATTGCTCCGAGATTAGAATGTAACCAGATAAGGAGTAAAAAGAATCCTAAGATGGTTTTCACAACTCATTTTTAGGTTAAAAATATTTTCACAAACACTAGACTCAACGTCGACCAGTAGAAGGGTTTCCTACAGGCAGTCCTGCTCTGATACCAACTTGTGGCGCCCCGACCCGACTGCTATACAGTGATGCTGTGTGTCACCGGTTAAGCGATACAACCGGAGGTTACGGGTTTACCAATCCCCGGCCAAAACCTTTGGCAGGCGTTGCTCGGAATTGATCATCGGCAACGCAACACCCCGATTGATGCCTTAACACAGGCACAACTATCAATGCATAATAGAGAGATCAAGACTTGTGGAACAACTGGCACATCACAGACTCTACGACTCAAAGCATTATAGTTCAACTCTTATAATAGAGAAAGATAGCAAATTACAACCAGAGGTCACAGACCCAACAGTACAACATGCGGAAGCAAATTAAGTTGTTCTAAACAACAAGATCCAAATTATGGCCTAAGAGGCCTACAGATAAACATCCAACGCCAGCTGTTCCGGGATGTCCCAAGCTGCCACCTGGGAACCCCAGACTACTCGTCGACGTCCACAAAGAACCCACCTTCGAGGTCGGTGAAGTCCTCCTCTGAAACAAAACAAACGACGTTGAGTTCGACGAACTCGCAAGATTAAATATAGAGCTTTAGCTCGATGAGGCTTTCAAAGTTTTATGGCTGTTTTGCATAAAGCTGATTTTATTTATAGAAACATAACTCCATGGCATCGACTAATCAGAGATTTTTAAAAGGGGTAAGAAGTAACTCTTTTCTTTGATCACCTTTCTCATCATCAACCACTGTACCTGTTCTACAAAGGCACCTCCCCGAATCACCCTCGAGGAAGCTAACCTTGCATTCTTGAGTAGTACCTTTAGTACTCAGTTTTTAATCATTCCGTTCAAGTTATTCTATGATCTTATCGTCCTTTCCCAAGTCGTCCATAACCGTGGACACGGCTTTTCGAAAAGATTTAACCCTGCAGGGGTGCACTGTGTTTACCTTCGGTACCGCCCGGCTCATTGCCTACGCTTAGCTCTCTTCCGGGGAAAGCCGGCTGAGTGGGAACGGTTACAACCTTTACCTTGCTTGAGACTAACCCAGGATCATCAGTGGCGGTAGGACAGGTTCAGTGCCTCCAACACCCTGTCCCGCGGCCACTTATTTCCTAACACCACCATCCTCATCTCAGTCTTGGCCACCATCTCAACGCACGCGCAAATGGAAGCCCGAACTAGAGGACCCTCGGCTAGCCCTTCACAAGTTAGTCGGTCGACGAGGGCTCCATATACCCCACCGAATGGAAGCGCGCTCATTCTTGGTTCAAGAGGTAAAGAACTCGCACCTAGGCGACGAGACCGAGACAAAACACCACCAACCATAGTGGCCTCCATCCCCACCTTTAAGCATTTTATACCTGTCACCACAATTCTCCACCATCATCCGCATCTCATCACATGTTTCCAACATGAAATATCCATCGACAGCTAGCATTTAACTAAGCATGGCTAAGCATCAACATAGCATAGTTAAGTATCTCAGGCCAACAATACAATCCTATGGATAATAGGAGGGAAACAGGTGATGGCATCGAAACTTAATGCAACTATAGGATACTCTAATCCAAGCAAATTGACATTTGGAACCGCATGCAATATTATAGTGGAGAAAATATTTGCGGAAAATAGGATAAGACATGCTCAGAGGGGGGATTACGCTTGCCTGGCTCAACGTGCTGGTAGTACGGTTCGTCGGGGTATTGTGGCGTAACCCGGCTACTTGATCTATCGAAGCATAACATCGGAAGAAACAATCAATCAATACACATGCTGTAACAAATGGAATGCGCAAACTCATGATGGCATGACAATTTAAATCCCCGAGACGAGGATGATTCAAGCTATTCAACTTAAACGGAGTTCGGATGCTTAGAGGGGGCACATCTCGAATATACAGTGGAGTTAGGTAGTGTAGCATCTTTGCTTATTGGTTTGAATAGATGGAACCCTAATGTTAACTTGCATATGAATGACATGAGCATGTGAGAGATGCAGGGTTTAGGTGATTAAATCATTCTTGCAATCAAATTAACAAGGGGAACTGGAAGTATTTGTATTACAGCAAAAAAAGTAATCGGATTATCCGATGATGTTGGAATCGGATTATCCGATGGAGTTGGCTCGAAACGGCTAAGGACCCGAAGTTGAACAGTGATCTGTGGTACTGAATATTTTCGGATTATCCGAATTTTTCTAACTCGGAATATCCGATTGCCAAAGGCTGGACTGAAATTCCACTAAGGACCTAATGTCTACTCGTACTGGAGTACTTCGGATAATCCGATTTTTACTCCACTCGGATTATCCGACGCACTGCACACATCGCGGGCGACGGCGAACTTCAGTGAACGGGAGCTGCAGACCACGAGCGAACGAGAGGAGGGCGGGGGAGGTTCGCGTGCTCACCCTAAGCATGTAGGAGAAGATGGCGAGGTTGGGGATGCAGCGATGGTGGCAAATTCGTCCTCGGCGGCGCTCGGATGGCAGCGAGGAAGAGGAGATTGTCGAGGTTGATTCTGAGCGGCCCGGCTCGATTTCTTCGGTGAGGACGGAGAGGATGACACGGCGGAGCTTCCTGTGGTCCTCGATTTGCTCGGAGAAGCTCCAATCAACGGCGACGAGCTCGGCTATGGCGGCTACGGCCGTGCCATGGTGGGGGAAACGAGAGAGAGAGAGGAAAATATCTGGGGAGGGAGTGGAGCAGGTGAGGCTCGGGGGCTTGCTCTCCTCGCAGGGGAAGGGCAGAGCAGGGGGGCCCGGCGCGTGCTGGGAAAGCGCGGCACGGCGACGGCATGGCGCCAGTGCGGAGGTGAGAGACGACGGCGATTTGCAAAAAACCCCTGGCAGTTTTCTTCCATCACTAACAGGTCCTTTTTAGTGTTCTTCTTAAAACCTGTGGCTTTAGGGATTTTATTAGGGCACTAAATCATCTTCAAAAATTATGATAAAATTTAGGTAGCCTCCCCATATCAATATGAAGCTCCCCTAATATTTCCAGATTATTTGAAACTCATTTGGTAGGAAAATAAAATAGGAATTGCTCACAGGCAATTTTGAGTTTTTCTCCATTTATTTTATTTTACAAATCAAAATAGTTTGTAAAATTATCTTTGGAACTTTTGGAACTTCCTTGACAATTATACGATGTCAAAGTATTTTTGTTTTGCAAGTTTGAATACTCTCATTGATTTGAATTTGTAATTGAAGCAATTCATATGTGGGTTTTTCAACGTTTTCTTGAGCATTATTAATTAAGGATGCAATGATGCACAAGAAATGAAAAGTGAAAATTTTACTCAAGTTTTTAGGTTCTCAAACTTTGGGCTGTTACAATATGACAAATTGCCATGGGTCGTCCGATTGATTTTGCATCACTCGAGAATTGGCATGTTCTGCTAGGAGCCAATACCAATCGACTTAAGTGAATATTGTACTCGGAAAGAGTGGTCGTGAACCTACAGGGCCACACATTTAAGGGGAACAAAACTCACTTGGATGAGATCCGAGTAAACAAGGCATACTCGGTTTGGACCAGAGTGGCATTGAGATAAGAGTACTGATCGGATACGATCTAAACATAACTCAAATTAGGATCCGATGGGGCCAAAAGTATTGTGTGGATAGGCGGATACCTATATAAGGTGCATACGCCACGCCTAAAAGGTTATGCTATTGATTCGAAGTGTTGGAAACCCTAGCCAGCACCAGCACGAAGTTTTGTTATCGATTCTAGCGATATGTGGCCACACGTTACATGGTGGATGTGTGGTTATGTAGAGGTGTTGTACCTACTCCCCTCAGATGATCAAGTTTGTGGGACCCACAAGTTGTGCTCGAGAGATCGAATGTAGAAAGAGTGCACTACCCCAACACGCTTCATCAGATCCTTTACTTACGCATCTGTTTGGTAAACCCGTGATGTAAACCATAATCTTTGTTCCTGGAGTAATGGTAGAAAATTTTATTTGTGAGATCATATCATACCGCATGACCGAACAGCCACATGTGAGCACCGAGACGATTTAGACTGGTTTGTGTTGAATATATAAGCAATTTAGCATATGATTTAATTCGCGAAAGCAGTGAACAAAACATGACTAGAATAATAAGAATTAAACTAATCATGCGATCTACCAAAACAGTAGATGAACAGATGAAATCTAGGGCAACTACTACAAGGAGCAACTCTAGCAAAGTATGAAACAGGAAGACTGAGAACGCATACAGTGCGGCAGCAGCAGAAGCGTTGGCGTTCATGTTATCACCCATGTCGTCGATGAAGAGACTGTCGATGTCAGGGAAGAAGTCGTCGTTGGGGAAGAACTCGAAGCCAGTAGTCGCGCGAGTGCGCTCCCCAAAAACCTGATCGCCCCTCTCCCGTACAGGATCACAAGAGGCGGGGTTCCGGAGGCCTACTGTCCCTTCAACCGGTGCACGCCAGAAGACGGGATGGAGAAGACTTGGAAGATGGCGGCACAATGTTCTAGAAGTGGAACGGCGAGAGACCATGTGTTTCACGTTGTGACGGCTAGGGTTCGCCCAACCAGTATATATAGCGCAGGTCGGGTAGGACGTGGGCGCAGCCGCATGATCGAGTCGGTAACGGCCCCATGATCCAATGGAATCGGAAACGGCTGAGTAATTAACGCGTCCGTTAATTATTGATTAATGACTCATTAAATTTTCTCAAACACCAAAAATATAACTCGGCTCGGCGAGATTCCCGCAACCCGCGGCGTGGCGCGACACGGCGTGTCGTGGCGACGAGCGAGCGGCGGCGGCGGCGGAGGAGGAGGAGGAGTGCGCGGGAGAGAGCCTTCTGTTCTCACATGCTTACCAAGTAGCACAACACTCCACCTTATAAAGTGGTGCAGCTCTCTCCCAACTAGCAATGTGGGACTAAACTTTAGTCCCCAAACCAGCCATATAAATGGGCCATGAGATTTTCGGAGTTTAATTGGGCCATGGGCAAAAGCTGGGCAAAAGCACACAAAATTCCAGCAATCCCCCACAAAGTCCCATTGGCACACATCTCATCATTCAGTTCCAAAACATTGTTTTATATACCGGTGCCTAGTGAAGACTGTTAAGTTGAACTTTCACTTAGAAACTTATGCTACACTAGATCACAACTTGGATAGTGGACTATGCCTTGAACTACAAGTTTGCTGCGACTTAGTTTCACGCAAATCCTTGACCGATACTGGGCTGGCGCAAGGCTTCCCCGAGGGCGGAGCTTATGTGTCATACTCCAAGACCTTTCATGAGTTTATTAAAGAGCACCCAACTCTCACGGACTGCGACGTTTAACAGTCAGACTCATATAGGTGTATTCCTCAAGAGATACTCTGCAGGACAACATCTCCGCTTATAAAAGTGAGCCAATTAGAATACATTAAGATAAATATCAACCTGCCATGCAGATTAGGAGAGTATTGTATCTTCACGGAGTGGGAAATATTATATAAGGATACTCTCCTCCCAGCTGCCCAACAGCTTGTCTCCCACATCTAATTCACGGGATCTCCGATCACATAGAGTAGGTTACAACTGTGGACAACTCATACCGTGGGTCTCAAACCCATCTCTCTCGATGCACTACCTATCACATTACGTGATAAACCCTTTGAGAAGGGATCTGCCAAATTCTTAGACGTTTGGATATAATCCAACGCAATGACTCCGGAGTTCTCCTTAGAACTTTTAATCTTGTGTATCACAGTTTGATTATCACAGTTCATAAGGATAGTAGGTATTGGTTTTTAAGTCCATCAAATGCTCTCGAAGCCACTCTGCTTCAACAGTGGCTGTGTCTAACGCTGTGAGTTCTGCTTCCATAGTTGACCTCGTTAAGATGGACTGCTTGCAAGACTTTCAGAAAACAGCGCCACCACCGAGTGTAAACACGTAACCACTCGTGACCTTAATCTCATCAGCATCAGATATCTAGTTTGAATCACTATAACCCTCCAGTACCCTCGGATACCCGGAGTAGTGAATTCCATAGCTCGCATTGCCTTTTAAATAACGCATAACTCTCTCAAGAGCATGCCAATGATCATCTCCCGGATTAGAAACAAACCGGCTCAACTTGCTCACAGCAAAAGAGATGTCAGGCCTCGTGGCACACGCCAAATACATAAGCGAGCCAATAATCTGAGAATATCTCAGCTGATCTCTAGCACTCTATTGATTCTTTCGAAGCAACAAGCTAGGATCATATGGTGTCGGGGAAGACTTGAAGTCGTCATACCAGAAATGACTCAAGACCTTTTCCACATAGTGAGACTGAAGCAGTGTAATCCCACCATTACCATCTCTCAGCAGCTTGATGTTCAAGATAACATCAGCCACTCCTAGATCCTTCATCTCAAAACAACGAGATAAGAAATCCTTAACCTCCTTAATTAAGTCAAGGCTGGTTCCAAAGATCAGTATGTCATCAACATACAGACAGAGAATAAGTCCCTCGCCCCCACCATAGCGATAGTACACACACTTGTTAGATTCATTTACAATGAATCCTGCAGCAGTCAAAGTTCTTTCAAACTTTTCATGCCATTGCTTAGGAGCTTGTTTAAGGCCATATAAAGATTTCAGCAACTTGCACACCTTCGCTTCCTGACCAGGTACTATAAAGCCATCGGGTTGATCCATGTAGACTTTCTCGTCTAGCTCTCCATTTAGAAAATCCGTCTTAACATCCATTTGATGAACGAGAAGACCATGCGAGGCAGCCAACGAAATTAGTACTCGAATCGTGGTCAGTCTAACCACATGTGAGTAAGTATTAAAAAAGTCTTCACCTTCTTTCTAGGTATAACCCTTAGCCACAAGTCGGGCCTTGTACTTCTCAATAGTACCATCAGGCCTAAGCTTTTTCTTGAACACCCACTTACATCCTACAGGTTTACACCCATACGGACGATCAGTGACTTCCCAGGTTTCTTTAGCCAAAATGGAATTCATCTCGCTATGGACATCTTCCTTCCAGTAGTCAGCATCAAGAGATGCATAAGCTTCTGGAATGGGACTGGGTGTGTCATCCACAAGGTACACAATGAAGTCATCACCAAAGGACTTTGCAGTCCTCTGTCTCTTGCTTCTAACAGGAACTTCATTGTCATCCTCCACAGGATTATCAGTGTGTTCTATCGAAATGGTAGGATCAGGAATATCAACCAATTCCTGACCAGATGTATTAGGTATCTCCTGATTTGATGAGCTAGGCATATCCTTTATGGGAAAGATATCCTCAAAGGAAGTCGCATCCTTCGACTCCATAATCGTACCAACATTAACGTCGTATACCTCAGATTTTACTACCAAAAATCTACAACCAACGCTATGAAAAGCGTAGCCCAGAAGAAAACAATCCACGGTTTTTGGTCCAAGCTTGCGCTTCTTGGAATTGGTATATTGACTTTTGCCAAACAACCCTAAGTACGAAATTAAGAGAATCTCGTATTTTTCCTTTCCCATTCCTCAAATGGAGAAACAGTTTTCGTCCTTATGGGAACTCGGTTGAGGACATGACAAGCTGTCAATAAAGCCTCCCCCACCATGCCTTGGAGAGACCCGAAGTGTCTAACATGGCGTTAACCAAATTAGTTAGAGTTCGGTTCTTTCTTTCAGTCACCCCACTTGACTAAGGCGAATAGGGAGGCGTCCTCTCATGGATTATACCATGTTCCGCAGAAAACGAATCAAACTCATTGGAAAAATACTCTCCACCACGATCAGATCAAGTTGGTTCTCTGCTTCAGCTTTATAGATTTTGAAGAAGTTCAAAGCCTCATCTTTTGATTCAGAAGATACAAATAACAGTATCTAGTGGAATCATCAATAAGCGTCATGAAATATTTCTTTCCGCCTTTTGTCAACACGCCATTCATCTCACAGAGATCCGAATGTATAAGTTCCAGCGATGCCAAGTCTCTTGCCTCAGCAGTCTTATGGGACTTGCGAGGTTGCTTAGCTTGCACACACACTTGACACTTGGAACCTTTGACAGTGGTAAATTTCGGAATTAAATCCAAACTAGCTAGCCGCGTCATGCTACCAAAGTTTATATGACAAAGTCATGAATGTCAAATATTAGACAAAATTTCATGGAAGATATGTTAATAACTTTGGTGCAAAAGTATGACAAAGATAGGCGGAACAAGCCTCCGCACTCATAGCCTTTTCCAACAAATTGCCCATACTTAGATATTACAACTTTATTGGACTCGAAAACCAACTTAAAACAATCTCGACATAGAAGCGATCCGCTGACGAGATTTTTATTGATGGACGACACATGATGAACGTTCTTCAGCCGCACGATCTTTCCGAAGTAAACTTCAGATCGACCGTGCCAACACCACGAACAAAAGCATGTAACCCGTTTCCCATCAGCACGGGAGAAGTCCCTGTGGCCTGGTAAGAAGAAAACATCGAGGCATCAGCACAAACATGTACATTGACACCAGTGTCAATCAACCATTCAGGAGAATGACAAAATGAAAGAATGGTAGGAAATATACCGTATCCAAATTCCTTCATCTCAGTGTCGCCAATAACAACATTGGCAGTCTTGTCGTTGTTGTCCAGTCCGTGCAGCTCATGGCGGTTGGGACAGCGAGGTGTGATACGTCTCAAACGTATCTATAATTTTTGATGTTCCATGCTTGTTTTATACATATTGCTACATGTTTTATATACACTTCATAGAATTTTTATGCATTTTCTGATACTAACCTATTAACAAGATGACACAGTGCCAGTTCCTGTTTTCTGTTGTTTTTCCGTTTCGGAAAATCTAGTCAGTAAATATTCTCGGAATTGGACGAAAATCAACGGAGCCCAGTTTTTCACCGACACGAATACGAAGTCCGAAGGGCGCATGAAGAAGCGACCCAGGGGAGCCAAACACCACTAGGGCGTGGCCCCCCTGCCTGGCGTACCGTGGTGGTGTGTGGGGCCCTCGGCTAGCCCCACGCGCCGCCCTTTCGCCTATATATTGCCTCCGTCCCGAAAACCCTAAATACCCGAGCATTATTCCACGAAAAGTTCCGTCGCCGCCGTCGTCGTCAACCCTAGTTCGGGAGGGTTCTGAAGCTCTTCCCGGCACCCTGCCGGAGAGGGAGATCATCACCGGAGGGCTCTACATCACCATGCCCGCCTCCGGAGTGATGCGTGAGTAGTTCATCCTTGGACTACGGGTCCATAGCAGTAGCTAGATGGCTTTCTCTCCACTTTGTGCTATCATGTTTAGATCTTGTGAGCTGCCTAACATGTTCAAGATCATCTTATTGTAATGCTACATGTTGTGTTTGCTGGGATCCGATGAATAGTGATGTTATGATCAAGTTGTTTATCAATCTATCTACTGTTTTATTTATGTTCTTGCATGCTCTCCGTTGCTAGTAGATGCTTTGGCCAAGTAGATGCTTGTGACTCCAAGAGGGAGTATTTATACTCGATAGTGGGTTCATGCCTCCAGTAATCTGGGTGAGTGACAAGAACATCTAAGGTTGTGGATGTGCTGTTGCCACTAGGGATAAAATAACTAATGCTTAGCTTAAGGGTGATGTTGTTAAGTCTAATGCGTTTGTTTACATTACACACTTTGCCTAATGCAATAATCTGTTGTTTGTAACTTAATACTAACGGGAGATACGGATGCTATCCCGGAAGTGGATTATTTAGGCATGGATGCAGCTAGTAAGCGGTAAATGTATTATGTTGTAATGCCCAATAAATACTACAATAAACTATCTTGTCATATATTACATTGTCATGCGCTTCCTATTTGTCAATTGCCCAGCTGTATTTTGTTTACCTAACATGCATGTTATCTTTTATGGTGAGACACCACTAGTGAACTGTGGACCCCGGTCCATTCTTTTACACTGATAAAAACACCAACTGTAATCGTCTGTTTTCTGTTACTTTGTGCATTTATTATTATTCTCCACACCATACGTTTAATCCTTTGTATTCAGCAAGCCGGGAAGATTGACAACCTTCCTGTTTCGTTGGGACAAAGTAGTTTTATTGTGTTGTGTGCAGGTCCACGTCAACCACCAAATCTTTTGACATTGCGTCGTGCCACATTTTCTGGTGCCGTTGACAACCTTCTGAAGTACTTCTGACTCCTACTGGATTGATAACCTTGTTAGATATCAAGGGAAAATTGATGCTGGACTACATCATACCTTCCTCTTGGGGTCTCCCAACGAACGTGTGTTTTCACGTCATCAAGCACATTTTTTGGCGCAGTTCCCGAGGAGTCAAGAGGCTATAGCAAGGGGAGTCTCACACTTCCAATCTCATTACTTTGTTTTTGTCTTGCTAATTTTATTTTATTTTATCTTGTTTGCTTTTAAAAATCAAAAAACACAAAAAAATCTGCATTTAGTTAATTTCGGTTTGTTATTTTGTTTTGTTTTTAATTTTGTTAAAATAAGTAATCTTGAGAACACTAAGTTGTGTGACTTCACTAGCACAAACAACAATGATTTTATATGCACACCTATTGCTCCACCTGCTTCAAAAGTAGAGTTTTATGAAATAAAACCTGCACTGTTAAATCTTGTTATGAAAGAGCAATTTTCTGGTGTTAGTACTGATGATGCTGCTGCTCACCTTAATAATTTTGTTGAACTATGTGACATGCAAAAGTATAAAGAGGTAGAAGGTGACATTATAAAACTGAATTTTTTCCTTTCTCCTTGAGAGGACGTGCTAAAGAGTGGTTTCTATCTTTGCCTAGAAATAGTATTGATTCATGGACTAAGTGCAAAGATTCTTTTATTGAAAAATATTACCCTCCTGCTAAGATTATATCATTGAGAAGCGGCATTATGAATTTTAAGCAATATGATAATGAACATGTCGCTCAAGCTTGGGAAAGAATGAAAGCAATGGTAAAGAATTGTCCCACTCATGGACTGACTATTTGGATGATCATCCAAACCTTTTATGCAGGATTAAATTTTTCTTCAAGGAATTTGCTGGATTCGGCCGCCAGAGGTACCCTTATGTCCATCACTTTAGTTGCAGCAACAAAGCTCTTAGATGATATGATGGTAAATTATTCTGAATGGCACACCGAAAGAGCTCCAACAGGTAAGAAGGTAAATTTTGTTGAAGAAATCTCTTCCTTGAGTGATAAAGTTGATACTATTATGTCTATGCTTGCAAATAATCAAGTTCATGCTGATCCTAATAATGTTCCTTTAGCTTCTTTGGTTGCTCAAGAAGAGCATGTTGATGTGAACTTCATTAGAAAAAATAATTTCAACAACAATGCTTATAGGAACAACTTTGGTAATAGTAATTATAAGCCCTATCCTTCTAATAGTGGCAATGCTTACGGTAATTCTTATGGTAATGCTGGAATGCTTAGTAATGAAAGGTTGCTAGAACTTGAAAAGGCTACTAAGAATTTTATGCAAATGCAATATGAGCAAAATAAAGTGTTTTCTATAACTATGGATGAGCATTTTTTTTAAGCTTTATGGATGAGCATTCGGTTATATTGAAAAATTTAAGTCATCAAATTGATAGTTTGAACAAGGAAATTTCTGGTTTACAAGTTAGGCTTTCTAATACTAAGACTTGCATTCGAATATGTCTGAAGCACAAACCTCTTTGATAAATAAAATGGCAGCTAAGCCAGAAGTTATTGAAAATAATACTTATGGAACTGTCAATGCTATTGTTGCTACTATTTCTACTTCTGAAGATAAAACTTTGAGAACTAGTAAACCACCTACTGTTAATGATAAAATAATTGGTGTTGGAAAGATCTATACCTTGGATGAAAATAGTTCTAAATTGCCTGATAGCACTAAAACTGTTACATATAAAAGTGCTGAAATTTTTCGAGATATAGGAGATAATGGTCCCATTACTTTTGGTGATAATAATTTTGATTTTGATGGTTGTAATCTCACTGAAGTTATTAAGTTCTTGCAAAAGTTAACTGAGAATCCTAATGCTAGTAAAATAAACATGGCTTTTACTAACCATATTACTAATGCTCTTATTCATGCTAGGGAAGAGAAACTTAAACGTGAAGCTTCTATTCCTAGAAAGTTAGAAGATAGGTGGGAACCCACCATCAAAATGAGAGTGAATGATTTTGATTGCAATGCCTTGTGTGATCTTGGTGCTAGTATTTCTGTTATGCCTAAGAAACTTTATGATATGCTTGATCTAGCGCCATTAGAAAATTGTTATTTGAATGTTCATTTTGCTGATTCTACTATGAAGAAACCTGTGGGTAGGATTGATGATTTTCTTATTATGGTTAACAATAATTATGTTCCTGTTGATTTTGTTGTTTTGGATATTGAATGCAAATCCTCTTGTTCTATTGTTTTGAGAAGACCTTTTCTTAGAACTGTTGGTGTTATTATTGATATGAGAGAAGGTAATATTAAATTTCAATTCCCCTCAAAAAGGTATGGAACACTTTCCTAGGAAGAGGATGAAACAACCTTTTGATTCTATTGTTCGAACAAGCTATGATTTTGATGTTTCCACTCTTGATAATACTTAATTCATGTTTTGTGCCTAGCTAAAAGGCGTTAAAGAAAAGCGCTTATGGGAGGCAACCCATTTTATTTTCTGTTATTTAATTTTGTTCAGTCAAGAAATTAGCTTACTTTTGTAACAATTCATTGTATCTTTTATTTTTCGTTTAGTTGCGCCAAGAAGAGCCTCTAATAGCAAGATAGCACTAAAAGTTTAGTTTGATGTCCAGAAACAAATTTCTGTTCCTCACGGTAAACATTCGTGAAAAATCACGGAATAGTATTTTAAGCTGCAAATTTTTGTGCAGAAGCCTGAGCTTTTTACCTATCTTTCGTTAGTTCAGCGTTTTCTGATTTGAGCGACGTACGTGTCTCGAAAAAATTCGTTTTCACGGACTGTTCTGCTTTTGACAGATTCTGTCTAGTTTTGCATTCTCTCTTTTACAAGTGTTAAGTGAAATTCTTTAAAGGTGGAAGAGCTTCACATAAGGCTAGTAAACAGTAGATAATGTTTAAAATGATGTTTATAATGTGTCTTTACAGAACCAAGTGAGATTATGATTTGGTGCACTAACCCTCTAATGAAGTTTACTCTGAGTTTGGTGTGAAGGAAATTTTCAAGTATGAAGAGAAGGGTGATAAAATAATATCAAGAAGAGTGAAGAGCTTAAGCTTGGGGAGGCTCCCTGGACCTCCCCATCATATTTCAAGAAGACTCAAGCGTCTAAGCTTGGGGATGCCTTCATCGACAAATTATCAGGTCATCTCTAGTGAGACTATATTTTTATTTCTTCACATTTTAAGTGTTGTTCTTGGAGCATCTGTGTGTTTTATTTTCAGTTTGTTTATGTTTTGTTCTCTGGTCATAACTAGTTGGACCCTAGCACTTTTGTTTGGGAGAGAGACATGCTCCGCTTTTTCATTAGAATACTCATATTCTTCAGTTATACTTGTTGAGTATTCTTGTCTAGCGCTGCTATGCTTCTACTCTTGTTTTTCATGTATCTCTTGTTCAGATCTATTAGTTCTTTTGAAGAAAGTACTCTCTTGCTTCACTTATATTTGTTTGGAGAGTTGTTAAATAAATTGATTGGTGTTTGGTTGGAACAGAAAATGCTATGCATGTGGTAATGGTATAAAGAAAATGCTTACATAGTCTTGTAGATCATTTGTTTTGAGTAACTTGATACTTTTCAATTGTTTTGAGTTATCAATTAAGTAATTTTAAACTTGTGTATGATGTAAGTAAAGGCTCATTAGTGAAGAACTACCGTTAAAGCTTGAAGTTATTTGATTTGTCATATTTTATAGTTCCAAAGTCTAGATATTTTCTGTTAAAAGGATGCTTTGGTTAACAAGGAAGACAGTGTGGAGTCTTATAGTTTTTCTTATATGTTCATCATATGGTTCTTTTTATACCGGTTGACGTTATGTGTTTGCTTCAAATAACCTTGCTAGCCTAAAACTTTGTACTGAGAGGAAGTACTTCTCGTGCATCCAAAACCTGAGCCATTACCTCCAAAGTGTCCACATACCTACCTATATGTGGTATTTTCTTGCCACTCCAAGTAAATTTGTCTTGTGCTACCTTTAAATTATTCAAAACTGTTACTACTTCTTATTTGTGTCTCTATTTATCAGCTCATGAGGAAGTAGTAGATCATCTTTATTACACTTGTCAATCAGACTTTACTCCAGACTAGCAGCTTACATCTGCTTATCTATAATTTTGCCAAAAGAGCTGGCAGCGGGGTATCCAGCCCCCTTAATTTACAATTTTCATCATAAACTCTCCTCACATTTTGTTCCTGAGCATTCAGTCAAACATCTGCATGTGTAAACAAAGGAGAAAAGAGGAATGATCTGCTTGCTGCAGAAATAACGTTCCTCAATGGGAGCCGCTCTTAAAAAGTCTGGTTGGCAGGGGTAAATGTATTGTTTGCTACCATTCGTTGACCATTAATATGCACCTCTCAAAATATTTTTTTACTCTATATACGATTTCAAAAAGTAAAAAGCTCTAGCACATGACATAATCCCTGCTTCCCTCTGCGAAGGGCCTTTCTTTTACTTTTATGTCGAGTCAGTTTTCCTACTGCCATCTATTCTCCACAAGCAAACACTAGTGTCAACTTTGGTACAAGAATTGTTATATGTTAGCATATTAGACTAATTATGCTACTTTGTGTTGACAATATACATGAGATAAATATGTTGAAAGTTGAAGCAAATACTGAAACTTAAATCTTCCTTTGTGTTGGCAAACACTTTTAATTCGAAAATGTTGCTTGGTGAGCTAACTTTTATGCAAATTCTCATAGCTAATGTCTCCAAAGTACTATCCGTGAAAAGTTTTTTACTTGTACGATATATTATGTTTACTCCTTGTTTACTTTTTAGCAACTATAGACAATTGTCTTGGATCACTTCATTCAGTTCATGTGCCTTACACTACTATTCGATCAAGATTATGTTGGTAGCATGTCACTCCAAAAATTATATTATTATCGTTTACCTACTCGAGGACGAGTAGGAACTAAGCTTGGGGATGCTGATACGTCTCAAACGTATCTATAATTTTTTATGTTCCATGCTTGTTTTATACATATTGTTACATGTTTTATATACACTTCATATCATTTTGATGCATTTTCTGGAACTAACCTATTAACAAGATGCCACCGTGCCAGTTCATGTTTTCTCCTATTTTCCGTTTCACAAAAGTTAGTCAGAAAATATTCTCGGAATTGGACGAAAATCAACGGAGCCCAGTTTTTCACCGACACGAAGACGAAATCCGAAGGGCGCATGAAGAAGCGACCCAGGGAGCCAAACACCACTAAGGCGCGGCCCCCTGCCTGGCGCGCCGTGGTGGTGTGTGGGGCCCTCGGCTGGCCCCACGCGCCGCGCTTTCGCCTATATATTGCCTCCGTCCCGAAAACCCTAAATACCCGAGCATTATTCCACGAAAAGTTCCGTCGCCGCCGCCGTCGTCAACCCTAGTTCGGGAGGGTTCTGAAGCTCTTCCTGGCACCCTGCCGGAGAGGGAGATCATCACCGGAGGACTCTACATCACCATGCCCGCCTCCAGAGTGATGCATGAGTAGTTCATCCTTGGACTACGGGTCCATAGCAGTAGCTAGATGGTTGTCTCTCCACTTTATGCTATCATGTTTAGATCTTGTGAGCTGCCTAACATGATCAAGATCATCTTATTGTAATGCTACATGTTGTGTTTGCTCGGATCCGATGACTAGTGATGTTATGATCAAGTTGTTTATCAATCTATCTAATGTTTTATCTATATTCTTGCACGCTCTCCGTTCTAGTAGATGCTTTGGCCAAGTAGATACTTGTGACTCCAAGAGGGAGTATTTATGCTCGATAGTGGGTTCATGCCTCCAGTAATCTAGGTGAGTGACAAGAACATCTAAGGTTGTAGATGTGCTGTTGCCACTAGGGAGAAAATAACTAATGCTTAGCTTAAGCGTACTGCTGTTAAATCTAATGCGTTTGTTTACATTGCACACTTTGCTTAATGCAATAATCTGTTGTTTGCAACCTAATACTAACGGGAGACACGGATGCTATCCCGGAAGTGGATTATTTAGTCATGGATGCAGCTGGTAAGCGGTCCTTGTATTATGTTGTAATGCCCAATAAATACTACAATAAACTATCTTGTCATATATTACATTGTCATGCACTTGTTATTTGTCAATTGCCTAGCTGTAATTTGTTTACCCAACATGCATGTTATCTTTTATGGAGAGACACCACTAGTGAACTATGGACCCCGGTCCATTCTTTTACACTGATAAAAACACCAACTGCTATCATCTGTTCTATGTTACTTTCTGCATTTATTATTATTCTCCACACCATACGTTTAATCTTTTGTATTCAGCAAGCCGGGAAGATTGACAACCTTCCTGTTTCGTTGGGACAAAGTAGTTGTATTGTGTTATGTGCAGGTCCACGTCAATCACCAAATCATCTGACATTGCGCTGTGCCATATTTTCTGGTGCCGTTGACAACCTTCTGAAGTACTTTTGACTCCTACTGGATTGATAACCTTGGTAGATATCAAGGGAAATAAGCTGATGCATTACATCATACATTCCTCTTGGGGTCTCCCAACGAACGTGTGTTTTCACGTCATCAAGGTGCCCAGTGAGTTGGATCACCGCAAACATGGCATGATCCCTTCCTCGCCTTATTTTTGTTCTTCTTAAAGTTGGTAGGCTATTTTGACTTGTGCCTATCATCAGACTTGCCTTTGCCCTCAGATTTACCCTTGTTATATTTGGACTTGTGGGGCTGCTGGTAATTTTTCTTCTGTACCACGTGGGCACTAGAACCCAACGGACGTGTGTTTTCACGTCATCAAGGTGCCCAGTGAGTTGGATCACCGCAAACATGGCATGATCCCTTCATCGGCTTATTTTTGTTCTTCTTGAAGTTGGTAGGCTGTTTTGGCTTGTGCCTATCATCAGACTTGCCTTTGCCCTCAGATTTACCCTTGTTATATTTGGGATTGTGGGGCTGCTGGTAATTCTTCTTCTGTACCACGTGGGCACTAGAACCATTCTCGGCAACTCGAGCACGAGTGTCCTTTGCTCTCGCCTTCTCTTCCACGTCAAGAGACCCAATAAGATCTGAAACGAAAAACTCTTGCCTCTTTTGTTTCAGAGCAGTAGCAAAGTTGCTCCACGAAGATGGAAGCTTAGCGATAATGCCACCGATAACAAACTTGTCTGGCAGGTTACACTTAAAATGCTCAAGTTGTTTTGCGAGTGACTGTATTTCATGAGCCTATTGTACAACAGAGCACTCATCAGTCATCTTGTAGTCATAGAATTGCTCAATGACGTACAACTCGCTGCCAGCGTCCGAAGCCCCAAATTTGGCCTCGAGCGCATCCCACATGTCCTTGCCGTTATCAAACGACACGTACGAGTCCACAATGTAGTCGTCAAGGATACTGAGGAGGACATTCTTGAAAAGAGTATCGAGCCTCTCATATGCCTCCTGTTGTTCAGGATTAAGCTCGCCCTCAGGCTTGCCTTTGGTGGCGGCATAGCAGTTACTGTTTTGGAACCAGTAAACTGCTCTCATGCGCCACCGTCTGTAAAGCACCCCTTTGAAGGGAAACGGCTTTGTTGACGCGAGAAAGCCAGGCGATACAAATTGCCTATAATCAGGTTTTTGGATTGTTGAATATATAACCAATTTAGCATATGATTTAATTCGCGAAAACAGTAAACAAAACATGACTAGAATAATAAGAATTAAACTAATCATGCGATCTACCAAAACAGTAGATAAACAGATGAAATCTAGGGCAACTACTACAAGCAGCAACTCTAGCAAAGTATGAAACAAGAAGATTGAGAACGCATACAGTGCGGCAGCAGCAGAAGCATTGGCGTTCATGTTGTCACCCATGTCGTCGATGAAGAGGCTGCCGATATCAGGAAAGAAGTCGTCGTTGGGGAAGAACTCGAAGCCAGTAGTCACGCGAGTGCGCTCCCCAAAAACCTGATCGCCCCTCTCCCGTACAGGATCATAAGAGGCGGGGTTCCGGTGGCTTACTGTCACTTCAACCGGTGCACGCCGGAAGACGAGATGGAGAAGACTTGGAGATGGCGACGCAATGTTCTCGAAGTGGAACGGCGAGAGACCATGTGTTTCACGCTGTGAAGGTTAGGGTTCGCCCAGCCAGTATATATAGCGCGGCCGCACGATCGAGTCGGTAACAGCCCCACGATCCAAAGGAATCAGAAACGGCTGAGTAATTAACGCGTCCGTTAATTATTGATTAATGACTCATTAAATTTTCCCGAACAGCAAAAATATAACTCGGCTCGGCGAGATTCCCGCAACCCGCGGCGCGACGCGACGTGACGAGCGAGCGGCGGCGGAGGAGTGCGCGGGAGAGAGCATTCTATTCTCACATGCTTACCAAGTAGCACAACACTCCACCTTATAAAGTTGTGCAACTCTCTCCCAACTAGCAATGTGTGACTAAACGTTAGTCTTCAAACCAGCCATACAAATGGGACATGAGATTTTCGAAGTTTAATTGGGTCATGAACAAAAGCTGGGCAAAAGCACACAAAATTCCAGCAGTTTGAACCCGCACTACAACTTGCTCAACAATCTTTATCTCGGGTTGCAACTTGATAGGACTAAAGTGCACCACCACATACAAGTTTATGTATAGCGGATTTAATTACCACATTAGGAAAGTACGATTGCAGTGATTTGATTGGTAAAAAATGTACTGCATATTGGTCTGCCATCCCCATTCCACGTATCCGAATTACAGCGTAGTCCAAACCAGCAAGATATCCAGGGGAAGCCGATGAACTAAACATCTGATGAGATAGTGCTCTCTTACAACCCCCAAATGCACTCTTAACATATTTCGGCATGATACTAGAGCTCAAAACAACACCTAGAACAGAACCCTTCAGCCTGAATCTTCTGTTGGTTCCTAGTTGAAGCCTGCATACAGTTGCAAGCATTGTGCGAGACACGTCAGATCTCCTAGCAACTTACTACTAGCATAGTAATAAGATTTCTTTTACTGGAATCTTAGTAATAAGTTTCTAAATCGGCTCAGAGAAACTACCCAGTTTGAGGTCCAGGCCGTTGTTTAGCGAGGTGGATCCACCTTCCACGTCCTTTAAACTCTGAGCATGAGCAAGCTGTAGACAAAAATCACATAAACATGACTTAGAGAATAGCAACGAACTTGAAAACTTTCCGGCTAAAACATTCTTGAATGAAACACTTTAACTAATAAAAATGAGAAAGTCAGGTAGCAAAGCAAAGTTGTTCATCCTATCTAGATGCGTCCAAGGGGTAGCTGAATGTCACACTTGAGCTAGGCTCGGGCAGCCTATCTATCCTCCACTGCCCACATAGCCTCACGCCTTTGCTTGCTTGAAGTGAAAAGTTATTCCACCTCCAGTGTAAAGAAGCTGCAATGAACGGGGCTACGACGTGTTCTAGGTCGGTAGCCTTTGTGTCACTTCGTGCCTTGCAATGGAGCACTCCTCGCGCCCATTTATTGCGCACTACCATGAGTAGGGCAAGCACGCTTCCGCTTAACGGAGACTCCTATTTCCTGCTCTACATTTGCTCGGAATCCTATTTTTTTCTAGATGGGAGAAAGGAACTCCTATTTTTGCCACGGATCTGTGTAGAGCAAATCCTATGTATCTATACCTAGTCTTATTCTTTGAAACAGACCCTGTACAAGTGCATATTCTCACACAATTTTGTTGCTGTTTCTGAACTTTTGTTCTGAAACAGTACTGTATGATTCGTTGTTTAATGGACCAACAATGTTTTCAAACAAAGGGTTGAGCAGCTTGCTTCTTCGGGGATCTCTAAATTCGGCAGCACTGGTAGAAGTTGAAAATTAAATCTATCAGAAAAATCAGGTTGCCCGTTTTCGTTCGGCCCATAGATGATGGTGGAACCCTCCCCAGTGGTGGTCATCCAACTAGCACAAATCATCCACGTCAAAAAAAAAACTAGCACAAATCATCTGCGGTTGCTACTTCAACTTTCAATGCTACTTCAGATTTAAAGTGAATCTTCTGATTGGGTATTTCATCTCTGTGTAGTGTAGATTAACAGAGACTAGTGCACAAAAGTGGTGAAGTTGAGCTACAGGAGGAACCGGAAAGGAACAAGAAGCGTTCACCTTGTCACACAGCCCGTAGCGCTCCGCTTGTTTTCCCCTGATCTGCATATGCAGCATCAAATCAAAATATCAGCCACCACAAACTATTAGCACCGACTTAGAAAGCTAACACACGCACCATGTTCTCGAGGTAGCTCATCTCGCCTCCGATCTTGCGGTCCTTCTCGGAGCGCACCTTGTGCATGGCCGCCTCCAGGCTGTGCTCCAGCGCCGCCAGCGATGGCACAGTGTACTGCTCCCCGTCGTCAACCGTCATGAACCTGCCAGCGAAAATTAACACCTGGGGGGATCAGAACACACGCCGGCGTAATGTAGCCGGCCAAGTATGGTACTGCGGCGTCGTAGTTACCTCAGCTCCTTCTCCAGGATGTCGCACATCTTGCCCACCTTCTCCAGCTCGGCGCGCCTCTCCTGCTCGATGGCAAAAGGAGACCTCTATCAGACGTGATTCACTCTGAATCAAAGCATCATTACCAGTAAAAAACGCAACGGTAGTGCGCACGTACCTGGCGGATATCGGACCAAACTTTGGTGTGCGTCGCAGCCTCGTACCTCTCGACAAAGTCCTTGACACTGCCAAGAATGACAGTAAGAGGCAAAGTACATACAACAGGCAGAATCAACTGGGTTATTGATTGAATAGCGCGTGTGCTTACGAGGGGACGGTGGGCGCGAGGTAGTGGTAGAGCTTGCCGGAGGCGGAGAAGAGGAGGAGGAGGAGGTCGGCGTCGCAGAGTACGGCGAGCTCCCTGGCCTTCTTGAAGAGGCCGTCCCTGCGCTTGTAGAAGGTGGACTGGCGCTGGGTGGGGTTCTCGATCCTCTTTATCTCGCTGCGCCCCCTCCCCATCTGGATCGTTTCCCCTTCCGGCCGGCCTAGCTTCTTCCCAAACTCGCAAACGCGCTGCGGAGCAGGCTCTTTCCGTTTCCGAGGACTTGCAAGAATAGGGAAAGAAATGTTTTGGTTAGTTCAGCCGGGGAGCTGCTGCTGCTATCACTGTGCGGGTGCGTGGAGGAGAGGGTGTGCGAGCGAGTTACTTGATTTAAGAGAGAATTCCTTTCTTGCCCCCTGTTAAATTTGGATGTCTTTTTTGGCCCTGGAAAAGTTCCGTGTCTCTTTTTGACCCAAAAAATTTAGATGACTTCCTTATTTGGCCCTCTAGTTCATTTTGGATGTTAAGATGACTCTTTTGCCCCTGCTGCTGAAAAACTAATCTCAGATTTGAAAAAATCGAAAATTTGACAAAATTTTGGATGTTGATATTTTGACAAAATTTTGGATGTTGATATTTTGACAAAATTTTGGATCGCTCAGCCGACGCACGCACGCACGGCGGCCAGCACGGCAGCACGCACGGCGCGCCCGCGCGCACGGCGGCCAGCACGGCAGCACGCACGGCACGCAGTGGCCAGCATACGCATGCATGCACGGCACGCCGGCACGGCGGCACGCACGGCACGCCGGCGCACGGCGGCCAGCACACGCACGCACGGCACGTCGACACGCCGGCGCACGGCGGCCAGCACACGCACGGCACGCCGGCACACGGCGGCCAGCACACACGCATGCACGCACGGCACGCCGGCGCACAGCGGCCAGCACACGCACGCACGCACGGCACGTCGGCACGCCGGCGCACGGCGGCCAGCACACGCACGGCGGCACGGCGGCCAGCACACACGGCACGCCGGCACGGCGGCACGCATGCACGCACGGCGGCCAGCACACGTACGCCGGCGCACGGCGGCCAGCACAGATCGATCGATACGCGCCTTGTCGTTCTTGGCAAAATTTCGTGTATTATTTTATATAGTTTGTCAAAATTTTGTCAACATTTCGATTTTTGTCAAAATATCAACATCCAAAATTTTGTCAAAATATCAACATCCAAAATTTTGTCAAAATTTCGATTTTTTCAAATCGGAGATTAGTTTTTCAGCTGCAGGGGCAAAAGAGTCATCTTAACATCCAAAATGAACTAGAGGGCCAAATAAGGAAGTCATCTAAATTTTTTGGATAAAAAAGGGACACGAAATTTTTCCAGGGTCAAAAAAGGCATCCAAATTTAACAGGGGGCCATGAAAGGAATTCTCTCTTGATTTAAAGACATGGTGGCCCTGTGGAGACAAGATAGTCTAGTCCTGTGTGGGAGACTTTGCTTGCTTTTCTGCAGGGGGGAGAGGGAGCACGGCTCAAATGGTTACATGACATGAGCCAAACGACGGAGACGTATCGAGAACAGTGGATCGTTGCAGGCCCCTCACTGCTCCTCTATACGTACTTCCAAATTTTTACGTATGTATGTTTGTACTCGAGGCGTCAGTCGTACGTAAGGTGGCGCAGTATGACCAGGATGCATTACTTTGCTCAACAAGGACATGCTTTCCCGGAAATTCATTTTGGTACCCGGGTGCATATGCACCCGGTAGTTCAAAAACATATTTCAAAATGTAAAAAAAATCTGAATTTTTTTTATCCGGATAGATCTTCATATTCTATGTGTTTACAAAGTGGTTTCACCAAAAACCGATATATTTTGTGCCTTGTGTAAAAAAGACAAAAAAAAGTGTCGTGAAAAGCCTTATTTTAGCACCAATTTTTTTTCTTTTTTGTACAAGCCACAAAAAGTGTCGGTTTTTCGTGAAACGACTTTGTGAACACATAACATGTTAAGACCTATGTGCGAACATTTTTTTCCAAATTTTTTGACATTTCAAAATATGTGTAAAATGCATTTTAAATAAAGGGTGCATATGCACCCGGGAGCCAAAAGCTTTCCTATGAATGCTCGTGGACGCTATTATTTTTTGCAGTAGATGGATGTACACAATTTCTTTAAGATCTCAATTTTGATTCTTTGGCGGCTCAGAGGCGTCCGTCTCATATTCAGGGTCCTCCATTTGATCCGGCTTGTTCATTTTTTTTTTATCATTTTTCACCATTTCGATCAAATCGATGAATTTTGTATGGAAATCACACGAAAAATATAAATAAAATAGTACACAGAATTAAATAAATATAAATTACAAAGTGAATGGATTGCTAGTGGTTTCATGTGTGAATTCACATATGCTAAACTAAAGTTGAATATGAGTTGCACGATCGCGGATTTGATGATGCACATGAAGCAACTCTTAGAACATTGTCGCTCCAACTTTGGGGTCAATCAACTCGTTTCGAAGTCTCACCCTTGGCTATATATATATGTATGCTTTCATCACGCTCATTCTTCACAAATCATGTTGTACATAATCACAGAATTAGTCATCACTTTCCACATTGTTTTCAACTTAAATGTTCTAGCAGGGTGCCGAGCAATAGCCCAATAAGTTTGTAGCATACGAAATGCTATGTCCATATCTTTTCCGGCATACTATTGTTCTCAAGCAAATGTACTTATTTTGTTGCCTTGGGGTTGGAAACACAATTGTGGAACACTAAGGATAGATATCATTAGGTAGCTTGTACCCCTTATTATATTTTGGGTCATTAATCTCATAGTTAAGATACGAGTAATTGTCTTCCGTGAGTTTTGTGGCCAAGTTTTGGAGCCCGTTTTTCTCCTCCATTGTTGACCTCCAAAGTATTGATTTCTCTCACTACCTCCAATGATTATTACTCGTTATTGGGCGAGAAGAGAGAGGATACTTAGATCTACTTTTGCACTAAACAACCTCTCCTCTTTGCGAGGTAAAGCTATTGTATCCAGTCTTGGGATTCACTTGTTCATTTCCTCCTTACTCTTCCTTTCTTGTTTCTCCATAACATTAGTTATTTTGGTGGAGTTTGAGAGTGAATGACTTGTGCACCTTTGTGATCTTGCAGTTGCATTTAGTGCATTGGTTTGGATACTCCACGGTGATCCGTGGAAGTGAAATTTTGAGAAGCCTAGGGTGCTCGGGTGCTCAGGAGCTCTAGTGCTTGTTCCTCTTGGGTATTTGGGCACCCTGAAGGGTTTGTGTCGTTGTCGAGCATCTCAATCTTTGTGAGAAGCTTCGGGCAAGCTTTGTGAGGCCCCAATTAAGTTGTGGATATTTTGTATCGAGAAATCGTGACACCTTGCATTATGTGAGGACATGAGGAGAATAAAGTCATTGTGGCTATTGGAGTGCATTGTGCCTCCACACCTCTCTAACGGAGACTATATGAATTGCGATAAATCATTGTGTCCATGTGTCTCGTTTATTTCAATGCCCGAACTCATTACTTGTACATTTACTCTGTGATAGCAATCAAGGTTAAAGTTGTAAGTCTTGCCATCACATAGTTGTGTATCACGTTTAGCATAAGTTGGTGCTACTATTGAGCCTAGTGTATTCAGATTTGGTTTTGTGATTGATAAATTAAATGTTAGTTTTATTCCTAAATTTGAGCTTCTTTGTTTCAAGAACCGACTAACATGTATAAACGTACAAGATATAAACTTAGTGGCCCTACTCTTAAAGTCAGGAACAATGACACTTTTTTCTTGAACATGGAGAGGTCCTGAAGGACCCTGAAGACCACATCAAAATCGGGGGTGGCCACACAAAGTACACAAGGAACCAAAGAACAAAAAAATTGCAAGCACATCCTTGTATTATATGTAAATGACCTTGGACATAATTTGGAAAACGCGATTGAGTCCTCAACCGTCGCTTGAAATCGCCGACGATCTGCTTCGGGCAGCGCTGGCAGCGCCACCACCACTTGAAGTAACACCGCGACGAAACGCCGACAGAAGCTGAAACTGCCTCCCTTTTGGCATCGTTGCCGGGAGGAAGGGAAGAGGAGACGCCGAAAGAACTGGACTTGAAGAACAAACGCCGACGCCGGAGCTCCATATGGTTGCCATTCGACCAGCGTGATCAACCGACGTGATCATCGTTGCGAGAAGAGCTTCATGATCTCAACAGTCTCCCAGTGTCGGGATCTATAAAATATATTTATTGTAGCCAATAAAAACATGTATTTGAAGAAACATTGAGGCCTAGAAAGTCTTAGGAATGGATCAATTGAGCGCCTAAGTTACAGAAAATACTCATGATGGATGTTCGCACGTTAAAGTGGTTGACTTGTGGGCCCTCCGATATGATGGGACCTGCCGGCACCCTCGAATCGGCCCCGGAAGTTGAGAACGGATAAAAGGTTGCCGAACAGTTGACATCGAGACCGATGGAGAACGCTGTTAGGAGCCTATCTCATTTTCGGATCCACCTTAACTCGATGTGGAGGGCTACCCGGTGGTGATGCTCCTACAATTGCTTCAGATAACAACACAGAATGCTGACCATCTCAATCGGGAAGAACTGAACGACCTGGGCCGGCATGGATCTTCACTCATCCTCTACTCTCGAAACCACTCCTGGATACCAGCTCTAAATCAAGCACCCCCAACCCACAGACTAAGCATCCATTGTGCTCTAGTACTGTTTCATTCATTCCGGCTGTGTGCATCGCTTGATGCAGAGGCTGTGATTGATGAAATTCCCTTTTCTGAAAAAAAAACTGTTTCATTCATCCCTCCCAAAACAGACCAGTTAGTACTAAAACACCGAGTCCATAAACGGCAAAAGCTACCCGCCCGACCAGTAGGTGTGGGTGGGGAGCGAGTGAATCAAGCACCTGGCCACCTGGGCGCAGCAGGTTGGGGCCGTCTCATCATGGGATTTCGTAGGATCGGACGGTGGTGGAGGATGAACAGCAGCACGCAGCGTGGTGGCCGTGCCTCCTTGCCAAGCGTCAGGGTCTAGCGGTGGTCTACCCTAGCTAGAAGCCATGCGTCCGAGCATCCAAGAGAAAAATGAAAATAAAAGGTACAGTACCACAGGTGTAGGCGAGTAGCCGAGTACTGATGAGACGGGAGGACTGCACCTGACACGACCTACCTGAGCCCAACTATAGGAGTACTAGCTTCGTGGTACTACGGAATACTGTGCAGCATATGCATCCTACCTAGCCCTACCACCACGTACTGCATTCTAGTGATGCTACGCACGTTGAATTATTGAGCTGTTTTGTTCCAACAAATTTGACCTATTTTTAAAACTCAGCACAAGATAAAACGGTTTGAACCTATTCGCATGGCTCTGGCACCATAGACCAAGGTGCGGCGCCATAGTCAATTTTATCAAAAAGGATTTCGTTTTCTTCTACACCACAACGAATCGAGTACTAGCGCCACTACTTTACTCGCGTAAGTACACATGGAATGGTAGAGAAGAAAAGCTTGTGGTTATTGATAAATTGCAAACTATCGCGTGTGTAAGGGACGCAATGTTACGCAAACATGAAACTGAACTAAAGAGGTTGTGACATGAGATGTAATCTTTAACTCTCCACAAATAAAGGAAGAAGAAGATGCATTTCAAACTGAAGACCAGGGAAGAGCCCACATAAAACAGATTCGGTGTGGCCTTCCATGGTGCAAGGTGGTGATAAGAGTGTTAAAAAGCCAGTTTATATGGGCCGATTGGAAGACATTATGGGAATGGAGGCAGCCTAGGTTTTCATCTTTTGGAACTCCTACATCAGCCCGTTGGCTGCGGTAGATGACATCCTGGTAGCTTTGCCCAAAGCTGCACGGACTCACTAACCGAATTAATTTGACTTGGACCCAGCTAACTTTTTTTCCGACAAAGGGAGCTTTATAATTTTAAACATTACACCCTGTATAGTTAGGACGCACATACCCATAAAAAATTAAGCAGTACTAAAATAAATAAAAAGATGAATTACATATCATGATGAGAAATTGTAAAAACACCTATGTTGGTGGAGGACCGATCCGCAAATTATGCTGCCATCCATGTTGAGATAAAATGTCACTCGCCACATCATCCAATCTTAAACATACCTCTGTAAACGGGCCGTGATGCTCCACACGTTGCAACAGTGACCACGAACGGAGCATAATTGTACTCTTATAGATAAGATGCATGACAGACGAATTTTTATTATTAAAAATATTATCATTTGTACATAAACAAAGCGACTATATAACGGCTAGCGCTCCCACCCTAATAAGTCGTTTAACCCTATTATCCACACCATTCAGCCAATTGACAGAAATATTTGCAATGCTTCTCGGTGGGTATAAGGTAGAACTTATCTTGATGATTGACCATATATAACTCGCAAATTTACACTTGAAAAATAAGTGTTTAATAGTCTCCACTTTTTGCTTCCATGCCAATTGTGTTTTGCAAGATTATCTTCGGTGAGAATTACTCCTCGACAAAGATACCACGCGAAGACCTTATTTTTCAATGAAATCTTCTTTTAATTTTTTTGGTATTATCCAGTGGCACATCCGATTAAATTAGCGCTTTGTACATAGAGTACATCGAAAAACCCCATGTCAGATTGACTAAAGTTAGATGTATGTTGTATCAGCTCATTCTAAAATGCTAGCCGGGGACTCAGCTAACTAGCTAAGTACGTGCACGTGCTTGCTTACCATCTGATCCTAGTGCTGCGACTAGCACCAAAACTTAAAACATTAAATTATAATCAATATTATTTCTGTGGGGACCCCATATTAGCTATCCGAAATTTCTTTGTGCCTACAACATCAGCGATCCCATGATCAGTGTGTCGCTGAGCACAATCAAACTAGTATAAAAAGAATATCCATAAATACCGAATGAATATACTTACTTGATTGAAGTCATAAGTTTCAACAGGTACTTGCAGCGGAATCACCAAACAACGTGGAGCCCAAGTCATTTGCTATAACCCTACAGGCAACGCTGACTGGGAGACGGCCTAGTTCGCATAGACGTCGACGAACTCCTCATCTTTAGTATACTCCTCCTTCTTGAAGTCTGGCTAAGATAATAGCCAGAGACGAAACCAATATGAATACTTTTGAATGTACTCGCAAGATCTACCCAAAAACAAGCTAATAGATCCAAGGTATGATATTTAGGCTGTGGTAGGTAAGCTGTAATTAGGCTCACTACCCATGGTGGATGGAAGATTCACCATGGTTGCATAACATCTTTATATCTTTACTGAAAAAGATACTTCAAAAGATATTTATAAAATAACATTGTTTATCCACTCGTAGATAGCACTTATCATTGAGGGTTTTTAGTAAAAGCTTTTCAAAGATAGTTTTCTTTGCAGAACTTCTTGGGACTAAGGCACCTCCATAGATTTCCTTCGCAACACCTTACCTCTAAGGTACTATCCTTTCCGTTCATCCAGTACTTCCCAAGTACTCACTTTCTTTCCAACACAACACCACTTTTTGAAAACTTCGACACAATGCTAGCTAACCATGGCCTTTCAGCTGTCCATGACCGAGGACACGGCTATTCGAATAGTTTAGACGCTGCAGAGTGTGTACACTTTCACCACACCATCCGGTACATCTGCCGTGATAACACTCACGGACTGTCCTAGACACTATGTAACCATCAGATAACCGATCCTAACTTCCACTATGTCGATGCTAGTATGTGACTACCTCTTCAGTGGGTTTGTTCACCCCGGCACCGAGTGAGCTAGCCGTATCGATCCGGTTACCCCTAGTCATCACACCGCCATGACAGGAGACCCAACTGTTGCCACCGGGAGTAAGTTTAATCTCCCCTTTGTATGTCCCGTTTTCTTACGGCGACACTTCGGATGAAGGGACTCGAACCCTCTCGCTAATTGAGGTAAAATCTCATACTAACACAAACAAGCTTCCATTAAGCCCGTGCCCATTTTGAGTAATGTGGTTGTACGGTAGGGCTGTCCAGCGAAGACTAGGGCATGTGTCGTTTTTAGAAAGAAAAAAACACTTCTCCGATACTTCATAACTCCACTCCCCTACTTAGGCAAGGTCTCACCTTCCCAAGAGGGTTTTTCATAAAAACACGGTGTTTTTCCAAAAACAACACAAGGGAGTCCAACCTAGAATTTCCATCTTTCTTCTACTAGTAAGTGGTGTTTAGGGGTATAGGGTAACCTACAGTTTTATCTACGGTCTGGAGTATATACCAGAACAAGGGTGTATAACAGATATGTATATCTAATGCAAGTAAAATATGCATAGTGGCAGGTAAAACAAAATAGGTGTAGTTGCAAGCTTTTGAGATGGCTTGCCTGGTTCAACAAAAAGTCCCTGGACATCTCCTTGTTGGATCAATATAAAATGAATTCCCATCCTTTTTCAATAAATCCTCTCCAAAGGCCACTCCGGTAGCGTTAATATCTAGCGTCGCAAACAGGAAAAACAACACAATCAACATACAGCAAGGCATACCACAAGTATCAAGCACATATAACAATCAACAAGCAAACAAGATGCAGGACTATTATCTAGCACATATGTTTGGCAAAACTCAACAATAATCATTTTGTCTGCATTAGAGTTAAAGTAGGGATTAAGCTACTTTAGTGGAGGTTTACTACTAACTTGCAAGGCTAAGCACTATTAACACACTTAGACAATCAGTAGTTAAGATTTTTGTTAATAGTGATAATTCTAGCTCATAATCATGACTAAACACACAAGCAAGATTAAACAATTGTTTGGAATTTTAAACACTACCAAACATTACATGTTTTACTTAAATCAAGCTTATTAAAAACCACTAACAGTACTAACATATGTAACAAACTAAACAATCAGCAGCATACACATGACAGTACCAGACATTAGCAGTTAAACTCAAACAACATCCTTATATTAAAGACCTTTAAATTTCTCCTTTTTATTAGAGGCAGAAAACAATGTTTTTTTTTTACCAAATCTTGCACATAAAATATTCTGTTCATCAAATAATTATGCAAAGTTGGATTTGGTTTTCCCTGTCAGTATTAGAAGATAACCCAATTGGATTCAGTCCAAAATTTTATTCACAGAAAACATGATAAAAGCTTAAAGTGCTCTCTGGCTGAATCTAAACATACACACAACTTTTGTTCTAGACAACAAATAGTTATGGGGCAAAATTCTAATGAAAGTTACTTCAAGAGCTTTGCAAAACAATTGGATTCCTGCCATTTCGATTAACCAAACTCAACTTATTAACAAAACACTGATTTAGACCAGTGGCACATTAACATTTATCAAATTCAAACACCAATTTATCTTTCAGATCTGCAAGTTGTATTCGGTTCAAAACTCATTGGACTACAACTGTGAATTTTGGTTTGCACAAATTTAAATTTTAACTATTTTATTTTGATTTAAACTAAAACACCAGAATCAGTACTGCAGCAAAAGAAATAACCTGTAGAGAAAAAAAACATTAAATGGGCCAGTCTGGAGCAGATCTGGGCCGAGCAGAGCAGATCCGGCCCGAGAGGATTTTCTCCCGCGCTGGAAAAAGGTTAAAATTCTGACGACGGACCCCAGCCGTCAGTGACAGACTCCCAGGGAACCGGTATGCCGCCGTCCAGATCGGAATCGACGCTGCAGATGAGGCCACGTCGGCTGCTGCCGCCGGTGACCATTTGGCGCGGCGGTGTCCACTCCTGCCGCCGCTGGAGGCTGCCGTGGTCACCGCCAGGAGCTAGGGTGCTCGCCTGGATGCGCGGCTTGCACCAGAAGGACCGGGGCGACGAGGCGGAGCGATTGGCCCAACCCTCGTTTGCTGGGGAAGGCCGGGCGTCAGGGATTCACTGGGTGCGGCGGCTGGTGACCTAGGTCGACGGTGAGCGTGGACCTGCGAGGGAAGGAAGGCCAAATTGGCAGGGGGTTAGGGGGATTGAGGCCAAGGCAGAGTTCGGGAGCGAGGTAGATGGGGCGGAGACTTCCCGTGCTGCTCCGTTGACGAGTGCGTGCTCGCGGCGAAGCTGCAGTCATGGCGGCCACTGGCGTGCTCGCCCAAGTGAGCGAGGGTGAGCAAGAGCATGTCGGAGGTGGTGGATATGATGGGGAGATGCCGCCAGGAGAGACGAAGAGGAGCGAGAGTGTTCGAGGTTGGTGGATTCGAGAGTGAGCGCTGGGGCTCCCGCAGGTGTTCGACAGAGAGTAGAGGACGAAGGAGGGCGAGAGAAGGAGAGTGATAGACCTGTGTGAGCTCGGGGCGGCCTCATGGTTTTAGTAGACATGCTGAGGCGGCGAGGCTCATGACCATATGGTCAGGACTAGAGGGACGTGGCGAGCGAGTGCTGGGTGAAGTGGGCGGCATCGGGGCAGAGAGATACAAGCATCGAGGGAGGGCAGGGCTGCGCCAGAGAGGTAATGGAGGAGAGGGGAGCGTGCTGGCGCGTGGTTCTCTCCCGAGGTGTGATTGCGTGGATCACACGTTCGTTGGGAGACCCCAAGAGGAAGGTATGATGCAGTATAGAAGCAGTTTTCCCTCGGTATGAAACCAAGGTTTAATCGAACCAGTAGGAGCAAGAAATCACTTCGGAAGGTTGTCAGTGGCGCGCTGACGTGGAATCTGCACACAACATAATCAAACTATTTTTCCCCAATGAAACAGTGAGGTTGTGAATCTCACCGGCTTGCTGAAAACAAACGATTAAACGTATGATGTGGAAAACAGTAGTAAATTGCAGAGAATGAAAAGGAACAGTGTTTGCAGTTGGTTGTATTATCAGTGTAAAAGAATGGACTGGGGTCCACAGTTCACTAGTGGTGTCTCTCCGTAAAAGATAACTAACATGCTGAGTGAACAAATTATAGCTGCGCAATTGACAAAATACATAAACCGTTATCCAACAGCGTCTATGACTAATAATCCACCGCCAGGTTGTCATACCGAGTTTCCCGTTGGTATTAAGTTGCAAGCAACGGATAATTGCATTAAGTAATGTGCGTAAAGTAAACAAATGCATTAGACCTAACGGCGTACCCTTAAGCTAAGCATCGGTTATTTTATCCCTAGTGGCAACAGCACATCCACAATCTTAGAAGTTGTTGTCACTCTCCCAGATTACCGGAGGCATGAACCCACTATCTAGCATAAATACTCACTCTTGGAGTTACAAGCATCTACTTGGCCAAAGCATCTACTAGTAACGGAAAGCATGCAAGATCATAAATAACATATAAGATAGATTGATAATCAACTTGACATAGTATTCAATATTCATCGGATCCCAGCAAACACAACATGTAGCATTACAATAAGATGATCTTGATCATGATAGGCAGCTCACAAGATCTAAACATGATAGCATAAAGTGGAGAGACAACCATCTAGCTACTGCCATGGACCCGTAGTCCAAGGATGAACTACTCACGCATCACTCCGGAGGCAGGCATGGTGATGTAGAGCCCTCCGGTGATGATTCCCCTCTCCGGCAGGGTGCCGGGAAGAGCTTCTGAACCCTCCCGAGCTAGGGTTGACGGCGGCGGCGTCTCTGGAACTTTTCGTGGATAATGGCTCGGGTATTTAGGGTTTTCGCGTCGGGAAGAATAAATAGGCGAAAGGGCGGCGGCTGCGGAGCCACGAGGGCCCCACACCACCCCACGGCGCGGCAGGGGGGCCGCCGGCCCCATGGTGTGGCTGCCACGTGGCTCCCCTCCGTGTCTCCTCTGGACTCCGTCTTCGTGTTGGAAAAATAGGAGGTTCTGTCCAAGTTTCGTCCAATTCCGAGAATATTTCCAGACTAGCTTTTCTGGAATACAAAAACAGCAGAAAACAGGAACTGGCACTGTGGCATCTTGTTAATAGGTTAGTCCCAGAAAATGCATAAAAATGCTATGAAGTGTATATAAAACATGTAACAATTGGTATAATATCAACATGGAACATCAGAAATTATAGATACGTTTGAGACGTATCAAGCATCCCCAAGCTTAGTTCTACTCGTCCTCGAGTAGGTAAAACGATAAAAACAAAATAATTTCTGAGGTGACATGCTACAATCATAATCTTGATCAAATAATACTGTAAAGCACATGTTATGAATGAAGTGATCCAGGTCAATGGTCTATAGTTTGCTAGCAAGTAGATAATGAGCAAACAACTGAATCATATAAGCAAAAACTTTTCATGAATAGTACTTTCGAGACAAGCATCAAAGAGTTTTGCATAAGAGTTAACTCATAAAGCAATAGATTCTAAGTAAAAGGTATTTAACCAACACAAAGGAAGATTTAAGTTTCAGCAATTGCTTTCAACTTTCAACATATATATCTCATGGATATTTGTCAACACAAAGCATATAATAAGTGCAATATACGAGCATATAAAAATTGTTGCACCAAAGTTGACACTAGTGTTTGCTTCTAAGATAGAAAGAAGTAGGAAAACTGACTCAACATAAAAGTAAAAGAAAGGCCCTTCGCAGAGGGAAGCAGGGATTAAATCATGTGCTAGAGCTTTTTAAGTTTTTGAAATCATATAGAGAGTAAAAATAAGTTTTGAGAGGTGTTTGTTAATTGTCAACGAATCAGAAAATGGAAAGTACAATATGACCCCTGCCAACCAGACTTTTAAGAGCGGCTCCCATGAAGGACGTTATTTCTACCAGCAAGGCAGATCATCCCTCTTTCTCTTTTGTTTACACATGCAGATATTTCACTGTTTGTCATTGCTTGACTGATAAATCAGGGCAAAAATGTGAAGAGAATTAAGCGGTTAAAGTTGTAATTAATTGGGACTGGGCACCCCATTTGCCAGCTCTTTTTGCAAAATTAATGGATAAGCGGATGTATATGCCGCTAGTCCGGTGGTAAAGTCTGTTTGACAGTTGACATAAAGACATCCACCCCGTCCTCATGAGCTTGGTAAACATTGACACAAAATAGGAGTAATAAATTTTGAATAGTTTAAAGGTAGCACATGAAAAATTTACTTGGAATGGCAAGAAATACCACATATAGGTAGTTATGGTGGACACAGATGGCATGGATTTGGCTCAAGGTTTTGGATGCACGAGAAGCATTCCCTCTCAGTACAGAGTTTAGGCTAGCAAGGTTATTTGAAGCAAACACAGGATATCAACCGACACAGCAAGACTTATATGAAAACATATTGCAAGCATTATAAGACTCTACACTGTCTTCCTTGTTAACCAAACCCTTTTACTAGAAAATATCTAGACCTTAGAGATACCAATCATGCAAACCAAATTTCAACGAGCTTTACGGTAGTTCTTCATTAATAGGTTTTAACTACATGATACAAAAGCTTAAACATGAACTACTTGATAACTCAAAACAATTGACAAGTATCAAATTATCCAATACAATGATCTACAAGAATATGTAAGCTTTTTCCATTATACCATCTACCACATGCAACATTTTCTGTTCCAACCAAACACCAATCAATTTATTTCAACATAAACTCTCCAAACAATTATAAGTGAAGCAAGAGAGTACTTTCTTTAAAAGAACTAACAGCTCTGAATAAGAGATGCATGCAAAACAGGAGCTAAAAGCATAGCAATAGCTAGACAAGAATACTCAACAAGTATAAGTGAAGAATAGGAGTATTCATATGAAAAAGCGGAGCGTGTCTCTCTCCCAATCAAGAATGCTGGGGTCCAATCAAGTTGACCATAAGAAAAATAAAATACTGAAAATAAAAGCACACAGACGCTCCAAGTAAAGCACATATGATGTGAAAGAATTAAAATATAGTTTCACTAGAGATGACCTGATAAGTTGCTGATGAAGAAGGGGATGCCTTGGGCATCCCCAAGCTTAGACGCTTGAGTCTTCTTGAAATTGCTGGGGTGATCCATGGGAGCATCCCCAAGCTTAAGCTCTTCACTCTTCTTGATCACATTATATCATCCTTCTCTCTTGACCCTTGAAAACTTCCGCCACACCAAACTCAAAGTAATTCTCATTAGAGGGTTAGTGCACAATCAAAAACTCACATGTTCTATAAGGACACAAACATGACCGTTACTTTTAACATTAGCTACTGCCACTGATGTTATGTGAAGCTCTTCACCCTAAAAAAGAATTCCACTCAACACTAGTAAAAGAGAGAATGCGAAAAATAAAAGACAGAATCTGTCTAAACAGAACAGTCCGCAAAGACGAATTTTTTCGAGGCACTTACGTTGCTCAGATCGAAAAACTTTAAACTAACGAAAGATGCGTACATATCTGAGGATCACGCACAAAAATTTCAGATTTAAATAATTTTTCTGTGATTTTACAGAATTAAAACGGTGAACAGCAGAAATCCAAATCTAGCATCATCTTCCTATTAGAGGCAATACTTGGCACAACAATGCGATAAAATAAAGATACAAAGGAATTGTTACAGAAGTAAACAACTCCTTGACTCAAAAAAGAAAAATTGCAGAAATAAAATAATGGGTTGTCTCCCATAAGCGCTTTTCTTTAACGCCTTTCAGCTAGGCGCAGAAAGTAAGAATCAAGTGTTTCCAAGTGATGAAGCATCAACAATCTTACGCTTAGCTCTCTTACCTTTACCCTTATCTTTAGGAAATACTTGGTTACACATAGGTGAAGAGGCGAAATTCATAGTGCCTTGGCCCACATCTATTATTGCTCCAAAGCGTTTCAACAGAGATCTTCCAAGCGTAATTTGTCCTACTCCTGCACATTCAATGACAAGATAATCAATAGATATTGTTATCCCCAGGAGTTTTGTAAATACTCCTTCGGCTACTCCTCTTGGTAATTTAATAGTATTATCACCCAAAATTATACAATCTTCGCATTTGGAAAGCTCCCAAAGATTTAAGGAATCAAAAATATCCTTGGGCATTAAACAGAATTCAGACATAATATCACAGCGAGCATGAAAAGTTTCACCATTGATAACAACTTTTACTGAGGGAACCCATCCCGATGGTTCAAAATTTACTGGCACATTATCATAGTGTTCACAAATTTGATTATACCCTTCTTTTAGACCAGATATGTTTGTTTCAAGAGTGTTAAGTCTATCACTTATGCTTGTCAAAGCCAAATCAATTTTACTGATTGGAGGGCTAGAAATTGTAATCATTTTTTATAGCATTAAAAGCTTGATCCCCATCATAACGAAGGAAATCTCCTCCTACCACAGCATCTAAAGCATATCTGTAGCAAAGAACAAGACCAAAATAAAAGCTACTAAGAAGCAGGCTTAAAGTCATTTTAGGTTCAGTTTTAGCATAAGACTCAAAAATTCTAGACCAAGCATCTTTAAAACTCTCCTCACTCCCTTGCTTGAAAGTGAAGATTCTTCCTCAGGCGACATGATGACAGGAACAGGGCTAGACATGATAACAAGACTGAAAAATAACAATTCGAAAATAAAAGTAACTAATTTTTTTGTGTTTTTGATAAATAAAGCAAACAAGACTAAATAAAAATAAACTAAGCAAGACAATAACAAAGTAAAGAGATTGGAAGCGTGAAACTCCCCTTGCAGAAATCCTCTTGCTCAACGGCACCAGAAATATGGCGTGTGGAAGGAAATTTCTGAACCGAAGTGCTTCTGCTCCCCGGCAACGGCGCCAGAAAATAGCTTGATTGTGGATCACACGTTCGTTGGGAGACCCCAAGAGGAAGGTATGATGCAGTATAGCAGCAGTTTTCCCTCAGTATGAAACCAAGGTTTAATCGAACCAGTAGGAGCAAGAAATCACTTCGGAAGGTTGTCAGTGGCGCGCTGACGTGGAATCTGCACACAACACAATCAAACTACTTTGCCCCAACGAAACAGTGAGGTTGTCAATCTCACCGGCTTGCTGAAAACAAAGGATTAAACGTATGGTGTGGAAAACAGTAGTAAATTGCAGAGAATGAAAAGGAACAGTGTTTGCAGTTGGTTGTATTATCAGTGTAAAAGAATGGACCGGGTCCACAGTTCACTAGTGGTGTCTCTCCGTAAAAGATAACTAACATGCTGGGTGAACAAATTACAGCTGGGCAATTGACAAAATATTGAGCGCATAACAATGCATATATATGACATGATGATTACTATGATATTCATGTGGGCATTACGACAAAATACATAGACCGTTATCCAACAGCGTCTATGACTAATAATCCACCGCCAGGTTGTCATACCGAGTTCCCCGTTGGTATTAAGTTGCAAGCAACGGATAATTGCATTAAGTAATGTGCGTAAAGTAAACAAATGCATTAGACCTAACGGCGTACCCTTAAGCTAAGCATCGGTTATTTTATCCCTAGTGGCAACAGCACATCCACAATCTTAGAAGTTATTGTCACTCTCCCAGATTACGGAGGCATGAACCCACTATCTAGCATAAATACTCACTCTTGGAGTTACAAGCATCTACTTGGCCAAAGCATCTACTAGTAACGGAAAGCATGCAAGATCATAAATAACATATAAGATAGATTGATAATCAACTTGACATAGTATTCAATATTCATCGGATCCCAGCAAACACAACATGTAGCATTACAATAAGATGATCTTGATCATGATAGGCAGCTCACAAGATCTAAACATGATAGCATAAAGTGGAGAGACAACCATCTAGCTACTGCCATGGACCCGTAGTCCAAGGATGAACTACTCACGCATCACTCCGGAGGCAGGCATGGTGATGTAGAGCCCTCCGTGATGATTCCCCTCTCCGGCAGGGTGCCGGGAAGAGCTTCTGAACCCTCCCGAGCTAGGGTTGATGGCGGCGGCATCTCTGGAACTTTTCGGATAATGGCTCGGGTTTTTAGGGTTTTCGTGTCGGGAAGAATAAATAGGCGAAAGGGCGGCGGCTGCGGAGCCACGAGGGCCCCACACCACCCCACGACGCGGCAGGGGGGCCCGCACGGCCCCATGGCGTGGTGCCACGTGGCTCCCCTCCGTGTCTCCTCTGGACTCCGTCTTCGTGTTGGAAAAATAGGAGGTTCTGTCCAAGTTTCGTCCAATTCCGAGAATATTTCCAGACTAGCTTTTCTGGAATACAAAAATAGCAGAAAACAGGAACTGGCACTGTGGCATCTTGTTAATAGGTTAGTCCCAGAAAATGCATAAAAATGCTATGAAGTGTATATAAAACATGTAACAATTGGTATAATATCAACATGGAACATCAGAAATTATAGATACGTTTGAGACGTATCAAGGTGGAGTGAGTGCATGGATTGGCCGAAGGAGAGGTGTTCAAGTGCTCTGTCCAGAGAGAGCACTGCTGGCTTTTCTCGTTTCCAGGATTTAGGGGAGAGGCAGAGGGGGGTAATGATTTCTAGGGCATCTAGTATATCTTTACCAAGGTCAAGGAGGTGGTTAGAGGTAAAAAGAAGTTTTTACCAAACCAGAATAAGCGTGAACTTTAGACTGGTCAAAAAGTGCAGAAGTGGTTTCTGGAAGGATTCTCTAAAATTCTGAATAAAACACAAGTGTGAAAATATGTCTAGGAGGTGGGAAATGAGAAATGGAGTATAGGAAACTTGTCTCACATTTTTCTGAGATTGTTTTCTTTGAAATTTTTTAAAATTCCAAAAACAGCTGTATCCATTTTGAATGTTTTCTCCACAATTTTGAGTAATATAAGCAAATATTTTTGAATGAAAGGTTCACTTATGACCATAGAAAGGTTGGGTAATTTTGCTAAGAATTTTGGAAATACTTTTATTCACAAAATACTTAAATATCCATTTCTGGACTTATGGTAAATAATTTATAATAAATAGAAAATACTTCCAAAACAAATATTTTTGAATTGACATGATAGGTTATATAATATGGATCACAGAAGTGATTTTTTAAATAAATAACTCCTTTGAATAAAAAATTGAGATTTCTTTTGAAAACAAGGAAAACGGGAAGCTTTTTAGTAGGCACCAAAACTTGGAGAGAAAATGGGTTTAATGGCCGAGATAAGAACATTGGTCATACTAGATGTGAAACACAAGTCATGAGGATGGGAAAGGAAGGTTTGGTTGAGCTCCTAAAGAATAAGGAGTGATTTTTGAAAAGTTGCCAAGATAAGAGGGATATAGCCACTAATTTGGAATACCATCAAAAGGGCTTTGAAATAAGATGCTTAGGGAGTATCATAATACACTTTCATAGCTTGGATGGAAAGTATAGATATGGAATAGGAGATCCCTGATGGTGCATTGAGGAGAAGAGCAAGATTTGCCACAATGGCATGTCTCCAAAGTTGGAAGATTTTAATAGGTAGGAAGATAGCTTAAGATAGGATTCGAATCTGATCCTTTTTATAAAGTCTTGTTAATTGTAGGTTCCAAATTATTTAGGTCCACACACTCACAAAGAAACAAGTATAATCATTCCAAGATAAACATAGGAAATGATCACACCTCTAGCAAGTCACAACATGACAACAAGTTCACTCAAACAATTGTGTTTACAAACCAATTTCCCAAATGTTTTTGTGAGTTGGTGATCAAGAAAGATCTTGACACTATGATTTGGAAAGTAGTTCAACTCAAATTTTGATACTTTCAAAAGAATACAGATAAGGTAAAGTATAGGGGCAATATAGTCCCCGCTAATAGTCTTTGCAAAAGAGGAAGTAAGATGGGGTTTTCGAAACACTTGTAAAAGTAGCTTGGTTTGAAAACAGGTAGGAGATGATTACCTCCATGATACTTTTCAAAAGGTTTGATATAGAAAATATATGGGGTAATATATTTCCCACTTGCATTATTTCCAAAGGGAGATGAAAATAGGAGTTTAAAATAAGGGATGTAAATACTTGCAAAACAACAAGGTTGAAAATAGGCAGGAGATATTATATAGACCTCCATAGTTTATAAACAGGTAATTTTTGAAATACTTTACTTTCTTAAATCCTAAGCATTTGGGTAGTTGATAAAATCAAAGCATCATCGAAAAAGAGTTTGGCCAAATAAGATTGGAGAAGACGTATGGATTAGTTTTCTTGTCATGACATGATCACCAAGATTAAATATAATTTATCTAGGTTGGGTTCATAAGTTGATATTTCAGCGGTTGTTAACACAAACTACAAAGCAGACACGGTTAAACATAGCAATCAGAAGGAAAACACCAGCATTCGTGAAGCATTTTAAAAAGTTTTTGTTGGTCCTGATTTTTGGCTCTCTAACAACTGTGTTTTTCTGGCTTCCAAAAGTGAGGCGCTACAATTCCTAACATATACTATGCCCACATTATTATGTTAAAGACTTAATGGTCAAATGGGTTAGAAAGTTTTATATTTTAATACGGAGTGAGTATGTAGTAGTGAACAGACATATTCTCTGGTGAAAGAACAAAACCACAAACGCCTGCAAACGTAGCAAACAGATGTGAACTTGATACTCCCTCTGTTTCAAAATAACTGTCTCAAGTTTATCAAAAAGAGAATGCATCTAGACATGAAACATATATAGATACATCTAATTTTGTACAAATCTGAGACACTTATTTTAGAATGGAGTATTATGCAACGGCAAAAGGTTATGCTGTTAGACTACGCACGGCAAAACTATTTGCTTCCGCATCACACCACAGTGCGGTGTGAACTAGTAATGCACAAGTTCGCACCGTGTTTGTTTTCGGTTCAACATTGTACCTCCGTTACTCCGTTAGTACTGAAACTACTAGAACGTTAGTACTGAAACTACTAGAAAGACAGACGCAGTTAGAAGAACGGAACGTGCACAAATTCACAGTTCACATAAACAACACTTGAACACTGCCCGCGGCGTACCTAATGCAAGCACCGGATAACAACCAACACCCGAAACTATTTTTAAATCTATCCTCTGAGGTTAGCTCTAACGAGAATGGCGCCGACCTTATATATGTCGGCTCCATCCTCATTGGCGCCGACCCCCTGTTTAAAAAATTCTAAATCCTTAGAAAAATTATGTGACTTCAGTTCGGCGCCATCCTCATTGACGCCGACATTAGGAGGCCAGATTTAAAAATAATTTTGAGAAGAGCACATATATGTATATGTATTTAGTTGCACAAAAGTGCCAGATTTATCAAAAAATACCCAGAACAAACACGTACTACTTGAAGTCTTGAACTAGTACTAGGGATCCTAGCTAACTGGCACGTCGTCGCGTGCCGCTGCAAGCCATCGGGATGTGGCCATGGCCGACGTGCGCCTAATGCTTGGCATGCCCCTCGTTTGCCAGCTTCAAGAGCTGCGCCTGCGCGGCGGCGGCGCGATCATCTCCCGATCCGAGCGCGGCGCCGAACGCGTCCTTGACCTGCATCGTCGTGTAGGGGAACCCGGTGCTGACCATGGAGTTGAGCAGCGACGCCGTGCCCTCGCGGTAGAGCTCTCCCACGCCGTCGGCGCGCTTGTTCGCCAGTGCCTCCGGCATGGTCAGGTCGTGCCCGAACGGCAACGCGGCGCTAGGGCCGAACAGCCGCGCCAGGGGGCACCAGTACGCGAATATGCCCCAGATCACGCCCGGGTGCGACATCCAGTAACTGCAATGGCGAAACAGGACATGAAGAATGGTAGGCTAGTAGTGATGAGTACCAATGCGTGAGAACTTTCGGAGGTTTTAAGAAGGGCATGCACCTGTAAGGGCCAGTGGAGAAGGGTGGGGTGTTAGGGTCGAAAGGCGTGGGCGTGTTCGTCGGCGGCGTCGAGAAGGGCGGGGTGTTTGGGTCGAACGGCGTGGGGGGAGCTAACGGCACGTCTGGAGTTAGCGTGCCCGATGGCGGAGTGGTTCCAATGCAAGGCGTGGTGGGGGAGGTGCCAGTAGACGGGCAGCCGCCGCCGCCACCGGGCGTGTTCGGGTCAGTGCCAGTGGACGGCGAGGGTGGGTAGTAGCCACCACCTGGGGTAGTCGGTGAGGTGCCGGTGGACGGGGTGGGCGGGCAGTTGCCGCCACTAGGCGTGGTTGGGGAGGGCGAGTAGCCGCCGCCGCCAGGCGTGTTCGGGTCAGTGCCGGTTGACGGCGAGGGTGGGTAGTAGCCACCACCTGGGGTCGTCGGTGAGGCGCCGGTGGACGGCGTGGGTGGGCAGTTCCCGACACCAGGCGTGGTAGGTGTTGTGCCGCTGGACGGAGAGGGCGGGTAGTAGCCTCCACCGGGAGTGGTTGGAGAGGCGCCGGAGGACGGCGAGGGCGGGCAGTTCACGCCACCAGCACCAGGCGTGGTAGGTGCAGCGTCGCTGGACAGAGTGGGCGGGTAGTAGCCTCCGCCGGGATTGGTCGGAGAGGTGTCGCTGGACGGCGAGGGCGGGGAGTCCACGACACCAGGAGCAGTCCCTGCGGAAGGCGAGGGCGGGTTGTAGTCGCCACCAGGGGTCGTCGGGGAGGTACCGATGGGTGGTGAGGGCGGGTAGTACCCTCCTCCGCCTCCTTGCGGTGGCGTCGGCGAGCAGGGTGGCGTCCCGTCTTCAGGAATACACACGCAAAGCTCGAAACATGAGCACCAAAATCTTCACGTAACCGGGTACACGTACGTTCTATAACACACACTCACTACTACAGAACAGACAGGGTTATTTGTACGCACGGTTGCATGGAGTAGGACTGGGAGAGTGCTGAGGGTCGGCGGGGCCAGAGGGCCGTAGTAGTCCTTGCGGACACCGAAGTTCTCGCCGTCGGCCGCGAGACTACGGGCCCCGGCGGCGGACACGACGAGCAGACAGCAAGACACGAACAAGGTAGCCGTAGCCATCTCCATCGTTCAGCCAAGTGTAGCTGGTGAGATTGTAGTCTGAGCTTCAGAAGGCTGCAGGGCTCTCGTTTTATAAGCAAGCCTCGCGTGTTCTAGCTTTTGCATTTTTTTTTTTTTGAGACTCCTCGATCTGTGTTACAGCTGTAGTATCTGAACTCGTACACCAACTCAACACCACACTCACACCACACTCACGCACACCCCTAGTGTACAAGCCTAGATCCTATAACTATAGACACAACACGCAAGTTTACCCAGTGTTCCGAAGGATCGTTAGTCGTATGGAGCGCACATGCGTGTGAGGAGATTTATTAAAGAGGCAAAGCCTCGGTGAGACATCCCAGGAAATTCGGCCACCAAGGGACTCGAACCTGGGATGGGCTGTGTGGCCACTGCCAACCACAACCATCGAGCCACGGCTCGTTCTCTGTTCTAGCTTTTGCATGTACCTGCGTGGCGCGCACTCGATCGCTGAAGCATCGCACAAGCAAATGCTAATGCAGTAATGCTGTGTTTGGTTGCACAGAATTCATCTCTGAATTGAATTGGCAATACAATACCAAATCAACGATTTCAATGGAATACCACAATTGTTGTTTGGATGCGCGTGGTATTCATCTGCAGAATCGAAAGAGCAATGGAATTCTAAATCATGTTTGGATGCACATTGTGTGGAATTGAATGTTTTTTCAAGTTTGAACAATATAAACTGTGTAATATGGATGGAATATATATATATATATATTAGAATACTATTTTCACATAACAATCTTTTTTTCACCAAGATCGACCCTCACAGTGATGCTTCAATCCGTGATTTTGAGGGAAATTTGTCGAATTAAAGTAGCTAGCGTGGTAGAGGAGGTTGAGGCGAGTTTGGGGGTGGGGGCGGACTGACCATAAGGTCGCCGAAGTTGGCCGGCGGCGGCGAAGCAAGGCGCGGGGATGATGCGGAGGGGAAGAGGACAAAAGGAGGGGTCCGGGAGGATCCTGTGCTCACCAGGAGCGTCGTGGAGGGGTCGAGGAGGCCGGGGAGGGCTCGCCGGCGACGGGAGCTTGCAAGGCGCAGCGGGAGAGATGGCCCCGATTAGCGCACGTGAGGCCGTCCCGGCTCCTCTGCTTGCTCGAGGCGGGGCTGTGGAAGACGGCGGTGCTTCGTGCGTGCTCAGAATGGCGAGGGAGAGCTCCAACCGGCGGCGATGTGTGTCGGCGGCTGGCGGACCTAGGGGTTCGTCACGCGTAGGCGTTGTAGAGCGAGAGAGAGGGAGAGAGGCATGGGAAGGAAGAGCGAGAGGAGGGCGTCCCGGTGCTCTTATCCGCGGGGACAGGCAGGCAGGGAGGAGGTGGCAACGGCGGCGGAGCTCCTCTCTTCTCTGTGCGGGACAGAGCGAGCGAAGCGGTGCTCCAATTCAGAGATGAATACGGAGGTCCTGAGCTCTGAAATGGCGAACGTGCAAGTTAGGCGCGCGCGGGTGTGGGCTCGGAATTGGACTACAATTCCCCGGACGAATACCAAGGACAACCAAACGGCAGAATTGGGCCCTCAATTCCAGATTCCCCAATTCAGAGATGAATTCTGTGTAACCAAACACAACATAAGTGTAAATGCACTAGAGGTAAAATGAGTCGGGGTTAGCTGACCAAACCCACGCATGGGTAAATTAAGGAGTCACTGGAATGGGCCGTAGCATCGTCCTGCTCCGGGATCACGCAGTAAGATTTGCCGGGTCCATTTCTTGTACTAGCAAGCTCGCGCATTGATGTGCACCGAGTTAGGCTGACTGTACTGTACCCTCTTGATCAGGCGTGTCAGCTTCTCGGCGCCGATGGCCGCGTCGTGTCCTCGGCTCGCCGTACGTGGTCGCGCGGCGCGACGGGCGAACTGCGTAAATGCCGGTGCATGCATGGTGATGGGCTTAATTTTGGGCTGCAATACAATGCGTCGCAGGTGGTGTTAATGGTTTTCCTCATCTAGCTGCTCGTCTTCTGTTCTGCCGACGGTGCCAGGCTCCTCGCTGGTGGACAGTCAACACTACTCCGGCCGTCCGGCGTCCTTAAATTGACGGCAGGAGCAGTTCAGTGGGGTTCTCTCTCTGAATGAAGTAGTACGTGGTAGTTCAGGAATTTAGTTCCACCTACCAATGTACACCGGAGACCGGAGTAGCATGCAGATCCGCAAGGCGTCGCCGAGGAAGGAGAGCCATGTGTCGTATTGTCCTGTGCACATGTGTGCACCTTAGGCTGCACACTGATATGGCACGTTCTGGTGATGATATTCAGGGCCTGTGGCTCCCCTGATAGATCAGTGGATATTGATGATTTTTCTTTGTTCAAGTTGGTTTAGATCCTAAATAAGAGTGTGTTCGGAGCGAATTATTTTTCAAGTATTCTACTTCCTCCGTTCGGAAAAAGATATCGCTAAAATGGATGTATCTACCATTAAAATATGTCTAGATAAATCCATTTTAGAGACATCCTTTTCCGGATGGAGTTAGTAAGAAAATACTGATTTGTGAAAACATTAGAGGTTTAAATACTTAGAGGTGTTTAGTTTTATAAAAAATGTAATTTTATATACTTTGGAATTCCCATGTATCCGCCAGGCGTGTTAGTATCACTACTGCAAGTTGTGCATAGATGAGTTGGCAACTTGGCATCAATCATTTTAGATATCATGTGACAAGATCGCTAAATGCCGGACTTAGTAGGATACTTGATGTAAACCGTCCCTCGTAGGATATAGAAATCTTGTTTGGGTTTGGCGTAGGCGCTACCTAAGGGACTCACTCGGCACTCTGTAACCCTAATTCCCACCAGGTATATAGAGGTATAGGGGCCATTGGGCTGGAGAAGGACACACAAGTAGTGCTCATCCACACCATTATCCTTTATCATCCACCCACCATAGGCGAGATCCAGTTTTAGCTTGAGGTAGTCGAGCATAGGGCAGAAATTTACCGTCCTTTAATACCACGATAGTTGGCGCGCTACGTAGGGATTACGTGTTTCGATTCTTAAATCGAGATGGCCATCATCACCATCAACAATGGCGACATCGCCCTTCCTCCAGGTCAGGTGATCCAATTCGCGTCACTTGAATTCATCGGCGATCAAATAATATGTCCTCACATTAACATGTATTAACGTATTTACATGACAAAATGAATAATAAGCATTCTACCATAAAAAAATGTCCATCTATGTAAAGAGCCAGTCTACACAGGGAATGGGTTGGGGTGTGTGTGGTCGGGAACGCATCACGCTGAAAACAAGACTGATTCCGCAAATTTGAAATCGCTGACCAAAACCATTGGAGCATTGCCAACTGTTAGATTTCATAACCATCCCACGTGCGTCTGTTCTGTAGAAGGCCCCTTGAATTACGTCACCTTCTCACTCTCTCACCGTACCCTATCGACCTACCATTCTCTCTCCCCTTGCAAAAACACTAATTGCCTGGGTGTCACCTACACCCAACACCTCCCGATCTGGTTGCCGTCGCATTCTTTTCCGATGGATCCGTCCTCTAGAAAGATAATTATCTTGTTCTGGGAAACGGGACCTATATTACTGATCTTTTCTGGATTCGGGATTTTAGTCTTGTTTGTGTGGTAAGTATCGATGGCAATGAATACCCATTACCCGCATCCCAGTGGATATTTACCCATTAGGGTAAGGGTTTGGTAAAGAAAACTTACCCATGGGTAAGCACATGGTTAAAAGTGTGTACCCAGCGGGTATTGCGGGTACGGGTATGGTAAAGTAGTACCCATATCCGCACACCCACATACCCATCTATTTTTGTTTTTGACATGTAAAACCACTGGTAAGAGGAAAAGAAAAGTTCATCTCTCGAGAAGACTACATTACCTTTGCTTCTTGAGCGCAATTATTTTGTATGATTCATTAATGGTATAGTTCTTGATTGTGTATGTGGGTTCAAGATTCAAGATACATGATACAAAATTTTGTGTTCTTTTGGTGTTGAATATTGAGATTCAGTAAAGTTCTTAACTATGTTAGATTGTCTTCAGATTAAAACAGCCAAAAGAAAATGCCAATTTTTCGACTTTCATGGTGTATGTGTTTTGTCGTTGTTCATCTATGGCTCAAATCCAACGATGAGCGAATAAATGCAGGGGCGAACTTTACAATAATATACCTTATCTCTAGGGATTCTGGCATAAATATGTGGTGATCTGGTCGTTCAGATCCAAAATTTTCATATTTGCGGGAAGTTGGTTATTTTCACCTGATACTCCACCGTGTGTAGGCCGTCGTGCATGCCATGGACGGCAAGCCCCTCGCCTTGTGCCTTCCTAACTTGGTCCAGCTAGGTAGGCCAATTTCTTGGGTCCAATAGTCCACCAGCAGCAGTCTACAGCAACGCATGCGCATGGCGCAAACCTCACTGGGGACGACCGAGTGACCCGTCACACCCCTTCTGTCCTTTACGGCCTACCAGATATGTGCTACAGTTTTCGGCCTTAACTACGGGTCTACGGCGCACACACTGTCGTCTGCTTGCTGCTCGCGCCGTCTTCGTCAGCTCGTAGTGACTTTTGCGATTTTCTTCTCAAACATAGGTTTTCGCATCGATGGAGACGACCGGTTACATTCATGTATTAATTGATTTATTATGGTATTAAATAGTTAAATTATAATTTTCTACTTGTTCCTGCTACTATCATATCAGAATGTACTGAAAGAAAAACTACATAATCATATCAGAATCTATAGAAAAAACTACACGGCTATACTTATTTTTTTTGGCTTTGTAGCTGCATCAACAGTACAATGCAACGAAAAGCATCTCCAGCGGTATCTCGATAGGATTTCTAACACCCCTAAGGCCCTGTTTGTTTCTAGAGTTTTTGTGGGGATTGGTGGGGATAATACTCTAGTGGATTGGGTGAAACCCCAAACTTCACCCAATCCCCTAGGGGATTGGAGATCAATCCACTAGGTAGGGGTAGTGTATTGAATCCCCTAGGGGATTGAGAAAAAATGAACTAGAGTTTGGGGATTTGTGGGAAAGGTGGGGATAAAACCTGTCCAATACACTAGAAACAAACGATGTTTTGAAGTTTGGTGTTTCACCCAATCCACTAGAGTATTATCCCCACCAATCCCCACAAAAACTCTAGAAACAAACAGGGCCTAAAATATTTTCCATTTGAAGGTGCACCTAGTCCGGATAAATGGTGGACGGTACCCACAATGGCAACCCCCAATATGACGTCTAGATAAACCAATGCTATCTATACCATAAGTTCCTTGGTTTCGTGGGCATCTGCATCGACAAGCATTGTCGGTCGCGCCGACGAGTAGTGTGGGTGACGTAGACTACTCCAGCGAACAAGGACAAGAGCAAAAGACGAAGACCTGATAAAGGGGATCCCCGGGGGCGACTTGTGCTGCATGCGTTGCCGGACAGGAGTCCCGCCTCCAAGAGGTCGAGGACAAGGACACATATATACGCCGTCATGATCCAACACTCTGAGAGCATGACCGACTGTCGAAGACCTGCGCGAGCTCACGGTTGTCGCACGACACGTGCATGTTGCGGCTCCGGTCTCTGTCTCTACGCTCGCTGGCTCTGGATATGAACGTTGCGCTAGAGGCCCTTGAGAGTTGAGACGTCTTGGAGATTTTGACGACGATAGAGATGAAGGGCGAGGGGGGCGGCCGGGTCGATCATGACTTAAGGGGCGACGGAATCAGCGGATGCTAGGTGGCTAAGACTAGACATTGTAGGAGTAACATAACTAGTAACATAGATGCCACATCAGAACTGCTTTGAGTACGACGATTTCTATCCGATCCTTATACGACACCCTCCACGGCGTGCTCTTTTACGGCTGGGCTGATTAATCTGGTGTCCCGTGGCCAAATCCGGCCCAAACGGAAACCTACCACGTAATGTCGGATGGGAATCGTACAGACTTTCGTCGTACGTATAGCACTACTCATGCCACATAAGTAAAAAAGATGACGTGGCATGCAATTAATGAAGAGAGAGTCAAATAGAGTAACATATGTAGTTACCGTAACATAACACTTCCCAGTGCAAAATCAGTCTACAAGATAATAAATGAATGACACTATGTTACTACACATATGACACTTATCACTATGGAGGTAATAACATAGACTAGTAACATAGATAATAAATGGATGCTACGTGGCTAAGAAAATGTGGGGCGAAAAAATCCACAGGTGTTGCGCGGCGAGGGAGATGTGGGGTGGCGCTGACGAGCTACGATGGTGGCTTCGAGGCTTGGGAGAGTATGTTGCGGATGGAAACAAGGATATAATAATTAGGTGGCGAGAGAGACATGATAGAGAAAGAGTGGACGATGGGTTTGTTTGAATGACAGATGGATCAGTCCAGAAAAATATAACTCCACAATTATGAGGATCTCCCCGTTTATCATGATCGTCGATTTGCTTTAAAATCCGTGCATAAATTATTAATGAATTTTCAATTTATCAATCATTTTTTGTGTTTATGTAATTTATTCTTTACATTCATGTACTAACAAAGAAATTTTTGTACATGCATTAACAAAAAAATTAAAATTATGCATTGACATGTTTTTTTAGCAATACATCAATTAGGAGGAATAATATCGTTCGTTGGATGCAAAATTGACGGTCATGGTAAGGAGTGAAGATTCTCATAGTTGAGAAAAAACTGCGATTGGTCAGTTCGAACAGAATTCTACATGATTTTTGTGCCCGTGCACTTCTTGTCCGTCCTGATAGTTAGGGGGTTATGACACTTTGGTCCCATTTTTAAACCGACGATGTGTTTGTTGAATGCTGAATTTTGATCCAAACCCAACCGATGGACTGGAATTTAGAGGCCACAACTGAAGATGCTCTAACCGAGCTCCTATTTGTACCTTTGAGGTGTTGTAGTTGGGACCGACGCGGTGGCGATTCAATTTGCCGGTACGATAGCCCTCGGTCAGCAACCGTATCATCTGCATTCAATAATCAGCAAGGTGGTAGCAGTAATGAGCTGCATGCATGAGTGTCTTCTGGTTTTGATGCTTGCTCCGTGGGTTCACAACGTATATTGCCGCTATGAATCCATTGGCCTGAACTGGTCGTTCACCCTCACATCTTACCATCATGTCTTAGACAAATTCCAATCCTCAGTATGCAGCCACCACTTCATCGCCATCAGACATCATCTACCGAACCGACGGCGTGACTACTCTGAGTTAGCCACACCAATGCCACAAGAAGCACCCTTCATCCGTAACTAGATTCCTTGGCGCGGCGCCGCGCGCCATCCGCCGTTGACACTGATTTTCAGTTTTCAAAACGCTATGACAAACATTTTTAATATTACACAATAGTTATGCATAGCAAAGCTTTATAGGTTTAAAGCAAAGCATAATACTCTTACATACACAGAGTCTACACTCATAAGTCTATAGGATAAGTAGGTTCTTAATTACAACATCTCAATCATCACATAGATCGTTAACCTTAGGTAGCGACAGTACATAAATATAGTAGGTAGTTCGATTAGCAACATCAATACATATATACTACTGGTACTAATAGGTAGACGGGGATGGCTGATGGAGAGGCAGGGCAAACTCGGATAGCTGATGGAGAGGCACACATGATCATCTACAGGTGGAGATGGTCCATAGCGCACACCACATAGTTGTTATAGAAGTAAGAATCATCATAGCTGCTGTTTGTGTCTTGCATTGGTGAGAGGAGGACTTGGGTAGTAACCTGGGAGGTCTTGCATTGGAACTGATCGGTCTCACTCGAATCAGTATCCGTGTTGTATGGATACTTGCCTACTTGCTGAAGCTGATCTATTGATTCAAAGGTAAGCTGGTCAAGATACTTTATACCTTTCTCTATTTCACAGAGTGTGTTGTTGATGTCATTGTTTAGCTGACTTGTACCGCCACTATACCCTTCCTTGGCGATCTGGGTGATCTTGTCATTTGTGTTGGCAACACTGGTTATGAAATTGTCCCAGAACCTAGTGATCTGCTTTATCTTTTGATCCTTCTCTTTGATGATCTTTGAGGCTCTCCTATTATTTTCAATAATCTTGTTGATGTGACAATCTTTGACCAGTTTTTTCTCATTGAGCTTTTCATAGCTATAATCTTTCAAAAAATCTTGTGTTCATTGTTTTCCATGTACTTGATAGCTTCCTTCGCTGCATCATTGTTTGCCGCATCTAGGCTGTCGATTGGATGGCCTGCAAGCGATATGGCTCCATAGGAAAAACGAAGGCAGTAAGTTGATGGATAAAATGTGACATATGCCACCAGTTTCGCTTCTTCAGACATGCGAGCCTTGTACGTTGGGCTGGGGAGACCTAACTTTTTCAACATCTCCTCAAACAGGACAGTGGTTGGAATCTCGATGACCTCCATCTGAAAGGCTGTGATATGTTGTTGAAATTAGTAATCCGGTGAAGTTGCAGTGTATGTAATTAACAATCAGATGACCGTCTAACTGCGTGCTAGAGAAATGTGACAACTAAGTATGTTTAATATCAGTTCCTCGGTATTGGGAATTGTTTCTGTTAGTCGTTGTACATATGTAAACATGACTTATGAGCTAATTATGAGTAGTACAAAAGTCTGAATTCAATGATACATAAAGGGAGGCATCAGGGGTTATAGACCATCATTTTCTTAATCGATTCACACCTAATTGATTTCTGAAATAAGAGAACAAAAACTTTGGTAGGAAATGAAGAGTTTATGCGACTGAAAGAATAGAGATAACACATGAAGCGAATATCAGATTAGCTTAGCTTTGAAAATGAAATGTTAAATGACTGGCGAAATTACATCAAGGACGTAGTATTGTTAAGTGAGTAAACAATTAGTCATGTCCTAGAAACTGTGAACTATATGTCAATATTAAGCACTGTGATTTAGCATTTCTTTAGGCAGAGACAAATAAGATGTAAATTGGAGTAAATACAAATTTGGGATCATAACTTAATCCAAAAATCTTTTGTAAAAATAGAGGGACCTTAGCTTATGGAACACAAAGATAGCACATGGTAAACACTTGAAGTAGCTAAAAAACATTGCGTACACATTATAAGTTCAGAAACTCTTCCAAAATAAAGTAGCTGGGACTTTGGAACTCTAAGATGATCCCTTTGCGTTTGTTTATTGTCTGATTAACACTGTCATACATGACATTAATTGACAATTTCGGTAATAGTACTTGCTTTGCGGGATTATTCAGGACCAACCAAGAGATTGTTATGTATAGATAAGCTAAATAATCTCTAAAAGAATAAGCCAACAACGATTTTAATTCTAATTTCTAGAAGCAAGATTGTATAACAGAAACGTGTGCACAAATCTAAGACTTGAGACGGCTTGGTACCTGTCTTTGGTCAGCCAAGCTCGGACACATTAACACAATGCTCTTTCATACTTTCATAGGTAAACTTTACATCTTTAGAGTCTTCAGGATAAATGGAGCACTCAAAGCTCGTATTGACAGTAGTTTAGTAAATTTTACAGTAGCTAGAAGCAAAAGCAGTCAAACCGAAGTCAGATGGCATGTAAAATGTTGAAGAAACATGAGAAAATGAGCAGCTACAGGCAAGGCCTAGACTGAAACATAACACAGATCCATAAATTAGGTTTTAAATACATAAGTTTTGGGTAAACAGTCACATAGGCGAGGTTGGGGTTACACACTTCAGGATATAAACAGTCGGTGTAGAGTTTACTGTCTTTTACCATTAACATATGAAAATTAACAGCAGGTAAGGTAACCAACAGAGAATATATAGGTGCTGGCCGGAATGCAAAACGTAGAGGTGTTGTGCCTGAGACCAGGACCATGGACTGGAATTTAATGGTTTGTTTCATCTATCAGCTCATCACCAACTGCACTCTTAGTCCGAACGAAGTCTTAGTCCGAGGTTTGTACGTAGGATCTTCTTAGTTGCTTGAATGATAAATCGCTGAAGGTCAGTCAGCCTTATCTATACTTAAATAAGGACATAGTGAAGATTGCATTCAAGATAGGCCTCTCTCTCCGATAGGCTGTCTCCAAATGATCTTCTGAATCTAGTCGTCAGGCCCGCATACATCACCTATGAAGGAATCCCAGCCTGTGAAGCAATCCCAGATGGCAAAATTAAATACATCACATATAAGCCGTGAAAGTAGAGAAACAGGTTACATATAAGCACAAATATATGGTGCCGAGATAACAGAGTCGAACATAGAGACTGGAAATCCAGAAGTGGGTAGTATTTTAATAGGAGGGAAAAAACAGGGATTCATACATCATGAACAATAGGAATTTAAAAAAAGATGAATGTGCTAAGAAAACTGGAAAATGCATTCAATGGCATGTACATTTATGAACACCTTCATTGTGAAAAATCAGAAGCTTCCAACAATAGTACAGAGTATATACAATCTGTCCAGCAAGAAATGTTCGGGTCACATTCCTTTCCAGAATCTAGAATTTCACAATGGTTTCATCCATTTATTATTTAATTGTATACTGAACAAATCAAACAAATTACAATCATGGTATTTGCAAAGCTAAAGCTTAAGGATCCACCATTCTACTGACCTTCCAAAGTGAGCTCACATGTGCAATAAGAATGTGCCCTGAATATTCAGATGTATTATACATGTTTATTTCAAGGATCTGTGCAGATAGGTACTAACTTCTGAAGTTCACATGTGATGCTAGAAGTCTAATGACTGTTGTACATGCCTAGATAGGGATATGTATACCTATTTCATTTACAAAAACTTATGTGCCGCTACCACAAATAAAACTTCATCCAAGGATTAACTGTCCCTCACCTAGTCTCTGTTATATCTTTATTTCTGCAACACTTGTAATTTGAGATAGAGGGAAAAAAGTAAATATACTCGTTGGAAGAGCGATGGAGGATCTACAGCAAGGACCGACCTCTTAGCTTGCTTGTAATAAAGTACGGGGAAGTCAGGTTGCAAACTTCGTTCTTCCTGAGCCATCATATACGACCTCTTAGCTTGCTTGTAATAAAGTACAGGGAAGTCAGGTTGCAAACTTCGTTCTTCCTGAGCCATCATATACATCGCAAGGGCAATATGCTCTTGTCTGGCTAAGCACAAATAAGTAGTATTATGTAAGCAAATAAAGTTTTGTTTCACATGATGGGATTGAAAGTTTAAAATGAATTGCTGGGGGAAACAGATGCAAATAAAAAAAGACTTGATCCAGGCTCTATAGGACCATGTTAATAGCTATATAGAGTAAACAGAGCATTCAACTATTAATTATGTTGTAGCACGAAAGCCTAACAAAGTAGTATCTATGCAAGTCTAATTTTAGAAGCAAGAAAGAACTCTGACTAATTAAAAAGTATATCAGGGAAAGGAAAAAACTGTGGCAGCTTCTGCTGAATGGATGACTCAAGATAAAATCAATTGTACGATACAATTGGCCGGAAGCTACATTATTTTGTTGATGAACTGTAAATATTTTGGTATATAAACCAGTTGGGAAGTAAAACCATGAAAGTCTTCAAAGAGACACCAAACTTAAAATGATTCACCTCGCTCTTCGCCATAGTATAATCTTCATTATACAAACATTAAAAAGTTGCAACTAAAAGGAAAAGCGAGAGAATAGAGAAATGGAATTACATATGTTGGGAGGCCCTAGGTTTACAGAGAAATGGCATTACATATGTTGGGAGGTCGCAGGTTTACAGAGAAATGGCATTACATATGTAGGGAGGCCCCTGGTTTACAGAGAAGCATGTATAGAGTGTCTATGAGATGGATGATTAATTACCTTGTGCACATCCGTTCTTGCAGAAGTCTTTGGTACTATGTAAGGTCATGAATATGTGAGATCACATGATTTGCCTACCAAAATTATTCTAGAAACGTAGTAGTTTGAAAGTTCTGAAAACATATATAAATTAAACATAAACAAACTCGTTTCCAATATCATGGCCTTTTATACCTTTAGTTAACACAACCATGAGGAACAACATAGGTAGGGTTGCTGCGCTACTAGATCTCGCAGCAACTACATGCACCAATGCATATGTGGTAGACACAGAAGGCCTATATTGGCGTTGGATGCTCTACACCCATGACACCACAACTTCGCCGCACAAACAAGGTTCAGAATCTCATGAAGAGGAACATCTAAAACATGTCTCGAGATAATTTCAAGAGCATGATTTAAACCAGTTCTTTGCAGTCTGGTGTAAAAAGTACAATGGGATATATACCTACGGGTGCAAATCACTGGAAATAGTAGACACACTTCAAATTCTTACAATGGTGAACTACAGTAATACCTAAACATTTTCCTATTATAATAGATGTCGAAGTGTATGTAGGGATGGAACAATAACGTTCTATGAGCATGGTCCAATGATAAATAATCAAATGGTCACCATGAGCAAACCTATATTTATGTTCTTAAAAAATATGCTTAAGAATGGATCATAAATAGGAATTCTAGGACATGAATAACCCACTGGAATGCCCCAAGTGTACTAGGAAGAAGCTCTGCCAGAGATTAAATATATTTGTTTTATGCCAGATAAGATGGTAAAAACTCATGCTTTGGAAACTCTAGAATTATAGTACAAAGAAGTATATTAGAGAAGGACAAATGAAGACTTGAAAATTCGTGCAGCAACAGGGTATGTCCAATGTTGAGAAGATCCACATGAACCAGATTTGGCAGTTAACTAACCAAAGTATGCTGACATATTGCAAAAGGGGATAACAGCCTTTCAAACTATCTATCCTAAATTAAAAACACCACATGCCACACTGTTTAAAATACACGTGGGCTCCCTATAATCATACATAAATACACTAAATTTTCAGAAACATAATAAGAAAACTAAGAGCATCTTGCTATTACAATCAAAAGAAGATGCCCATCTATGGCACAAAGAATATGGTTGTGTTGTGGTAATATATAATCTCAGAAGACAGGTCATCCTACCATTTAGATATAATATGGACAAATTAAAAGGGGACACTTGTGTTCTGCTCATGACAAACAGAAATCAAACAATATTGCAAGAAACATAAATAATGCAGAGAATAAAATGTAAGATTTTAGAGGAACACCGAGAAAGAAAAACACAAACCTATTAGTGCTTTGCGATCCTCATGTAGAGCAGAATGGCAAAGAGCTGTTTTAGACTTCACCTACAACAGTAGACCATAACTGAATTGAGTTATTTGGTAGATGTGTACAGAATAAAATACAAATGGAAGAAACTTCAGAATGACATGTTGACCTGTTCACACCTCATTTGCATTGATTGAAGGGAGTGTCATCTGATGAATTTGGAGACTGACATCACTTGTTGCTTGTATAGGAATACTTTTGCTAGCTTGCATAGCTTGCTTGTCGGCACTCTGTAATGATCAAATAGGGTAATAAGAAACTATGTGTTTTCAATAGTAAGCACTGAATCAACATTGCATATGCTCAATTTTCCAACATAATAAAGTTCCTAAATGCATGTTAAATTTCTAATCAATAGTGGTTTCTCGGCAATATTGCCAGTACCCTCTGAAATTCTTTCTGCCTATATAATGTAGCCAGCACCTGAAACACAGCAGGGCAAAGCCACAAAATCCACTTAATTTGCACACACAAAATCAACACGCTAACAATAGAAAAGCTCAAAAAGGACGGATGCTTGGAGATAAACCTCAACCAGACCGTAGAAATAGCGAACCGTGCGAAGAAGCTCCATATCGTCGCTGACCGCAAGGGAGTGAGCTTCACACTGTTGGAGATGACACCATCGTTATATGCATTGTCAGCTCCGGCAGGAGTAAGCTCGTAAATTGCTAGCCTGGATATAAAGAATTGCATAGGTGTTGTGGATCTTGTCACTAACGCGGAAGAGCATGGCCAGGCCGCAAGATCTACCTGCTAGAAAAATCGAAAATGAAAGAAAGGGGAAATCCAGATGAACAAATCGGCAAGTGTAGAATCAAAGGCTCACCATCATGCCCTGGTTGTTCTCTTCTTCGTCCCTCGCCCTCTCTTCTACCCCGCCACTCCATCTTTATGTCTGCGTCCTCCTCCTCCTAGTTCTCGGCTAGGTGGAACACGATGGCAGGGTTGCCGCTGAGCAGCACGCAGGGCCGAGGGGCGGGGACGACGGGGCGGTGCCGTGGTGGGGGAGGAGAAGGAGAGTGGCGGCGGAAGGATGCGAGGGGATTGGAGAGTAGCAAACACGCGAGGGGATTGGGTGTGACGGCTAGGGTTTCACTGCGTTGCTCCGTGTTATATACCACGCGGTAAAAACCAACGAACGGCCTGGATACGCTCTAAGGACTCCATCGAACGGCCAAAATTCCCTAATCTCTGAGGAGGCCCATTGGGGTCTCCCCATTTACCTCTTTAGATATCTCCATTTCTTAGTACAAAGCGTAATTCTGAAAATTCACATTATGGTAACTTTGAATGATCTTATAGAAAAAAGTACTGATAACTATAATACTATATAGATATAAAATATAGAAGGATATTTTCTATGCATTTAATGATACTGATTTGGCATTGTAAATGTTAATAGTTATTTCAATAATTTTAGTCAATATTTTACGTTGTTTCACTTCCAACATGTATATGCCTACTTTTGAGGAAGAGTATCACGTATTACTCTTTTGTGGTTCACACTCGATATGCACCTTATAACATTTTATAGGATCATATATACATATTTGACTAGCACAAAAAATATGCAATCACCTGCATTACAATGTTAATCACCATGAGGCATATACCTACATTATTCAGTGTATAACTAATTTTACTGAGAGCATTGTACTTTATTATTGATTGATGGTCAAATTGTCGAACTGGAAGAAGGCGTGGCACTAATGTGACAGCAGATCCAGCATCAGACTATCGACTATAGCTCGCCGCTAGGTACACTGCAGAAGAGAACAACCTGAGCTTTGATCATCAACAGTACAAACAATGTCACCTTCTGATCTTGCCACATCAGCCACTGATCCATAATTTTGACTGGCCCCAAGGGTGACCCCCAGGAGCTGTCGTCGCATCGCCTCAGTCATTTATACTACGGCCGGGGTTTGATCCATGATTGCTCAGGATCTGCATAGTTGCATCATTACAGGGCAGCATCGGTATGGTCCCCTAGACGGTACAGTACAAGCCAAGTTCAGTCTTCGGTCGGAAGTCGGCGTTTTTCTTGTTTTTTTTTACGTAATTATCGCAAGTCGGAGTTAAATCCAAGCGCGGACGGCAGTAACTTGATCTCCAGGGGGACAAGCCATCACTTTCGTTCACGTGGACAGTAGTACTTCTCATGAAGTACTTGTACAAAGAGTTTACCAGCTCGCCATTTGCATGCCATGTACAGTAACATTGATTTCGTATGTACGACGCGCACACGCATTCAAAGTTTGAGAGAGACGAGATAGGCTGGGTGAGCCACGAGCAGATTCACCCTTCACATGCATGGAGATTTCAGGCATCGTCTCGTCTCCAGGTACGGTGCCGTAGTACAAGCTTAGCCAGACAAGGCACGTAATGCGAGAGCTAAATCTAACGGATCGGCATGCGACCTGCGACCGCGACACAGCGAAGCATGCAGCAGTGCATAAGCCACACACACAGAAACACCCTCTCTCGAAACATGGTTTCGTCCCGCTATATTAATATAGCAACCACCAATACAATCGTGAGACCACTGCTGGGGCAAAACAGCACAAAGCAAGCCCAAAAGAAACAAAAAAGAAAAGAGAAAACAAAGCCGACACCAACGGTTCGACGAAAACGGAGGTGACCCTCAACCGCTGCGCCCTCTGAAGAATATCCACCCCACTCCTAGCACTCCGAAGCGCCGCGAACCAAGCAACACCTCTAAGAAGGGAAGCGACGACGACGACGCTGCTGCCCGGACCGTCCATCTTAGGGTTTCCCCCGGTTCGCAACGGGGGTGTGAAAGAGGTGCACCCGACGCCCTTCAAGAAGGAAGGTGACACCCACGGGCGTCACCGCGTCGGTGCCAAGACGACAAGGATTTCTCCCGACCTCCAAAAAACCACACCCCCGGGCACTTCGGGATGCTCCACCAAGCTCGCCACCCACCAACGCACGCCATCACGGTCTTGCAATCACCACCGCCGTCTCACCATAGCACACGTCGCGAGGCCGGTGAAACCGACAAGCAAAAACGCCGACAAGGGACCGCGGGACAGCAGCACGCGGGAGGGAACTGCCTCCACCACCGGATGGCGGTAGCCGACCAGATGCAGCAGCAAGACAAACCAAGCCCTCGCTGGCACACCGCCGACGCCGCCATCCCAAGCTCCCGTCTTTGCTCGTCGTCCACCGGAGAGGACGTCACTACCGCGGCCCGCCCAGACCCAGATGGGACCCACAGGGCCCAGCGGCCAAGGACCGCGCCGCCGCTTCGCGTGCCACCCGGTCGCGGGAGCTCACGCCGCCGAGCCGGACCGCCGCGTGCCGAGGAGCTCCGCCGCCGTCAGAGTTCCCACCCCCCTTCGCGCGCGCGGAAAGAAACCGTCCCGCCGCCGCCAGCCCCGCGCGGGAGAAGCCCGGCAGACTACGCCGGCAGCGGCGGAAGGGGAGAGGAAGGGAAGGGGGCCGGAGGAGGGGAGAGGAGCTGGGCTCGTCCGTCGCCCGCGGGAGGGCGAACGAGCGAGCAGGGTCCTTCCCACACGTAAACACCGGCCACGCTCAGCCGTCGCCTGCCCCCACAGGCCAGCCAGTCTCAGCGTCCGGGCCCGTGCGTCGCCGTCAGCCACTGTCGGTGAGTTCCGGTCGCTGTCCATTCCGGCAGATCCCATCTCCCCCCATTTCATTCGCTCGCGACGCCCCTCCCGCGCTGCTCCACAATTTCCACATACGCGCCGCGCGCGGCTCGCCTCGCCACTCTCTTTTGTTTCGCCACCTCCCGCTAGCGCTAGCTACCTAGTTCGTCTCACTGATGCCTATAACGCCACGCGCCTTTCTTTCCCCCTCCCCGGCCGCGTTTCCACACTCCACGCTCCTGGAGCCTGGGCTTCGTTCGTTCATGAGAAGTTGCGAGTCGGCGCGGGGGGATTATAAGCAATGAGGCTGTACATCACCACGGCGGCGGCGGTGCCCGACGACGGCGCGACGAAGCCGAAGGCGGCGCAGCAGCAGCTGCAGGTGGCGCGGAGAAGCGGGTACCGCTCGGTCGTCGTGACGGGCTCCTGGCCGGCCTGCTCCTCTTCCGTGCCGCGCTCCTCGCCGTCGAGACCGGCGCCTCCCTCTGCCCTTCCGCCACCGGTAACTAACCAAGCTCGTCATTTCGTCTGCTTAGTTGGCCATTCTCGTGCGTGTGTAATCTTGATGCCGTGCTTCAGGGTGCTTGGGCTGGAGGGCGGGCCTCGGGGACTGGCTCTCCGGCGGCGGCGGCGACGCGACGGAGGTGAGCGAGTTCCACCCAACTGGCTATACTAGACTGTAGTACCAGTAGTTGGTTAGGCCACCGCTCGATAGTGCGCGTCAGTACGTATGTGTTACTACAGTAGGAAAGACTTCCGCCGCGTTAGGCGTCGGGCATTTGACACCGTCGTTTACCTCTGCCGCCAGAAATGGCGGGTCGATCGGCACGGAGATTCTCACGCGCTTCCGCTGCTCCTTGTCAGTAAAGCGCCCTTCACGGAATGGGAATGTTAAGCCAGGTCGGCAGCACGTCGCTGGGCTAGCTACATACCACGTGCCCGTGCCCGCCCCGCCGCCAGGTGGGCCGCGCTCGGCCTGATCCGGGGACTGTACTTTGGACTGCCACAGCTCGACGGTTGACGCGCCAGTTGAGCTGAGTGAGTGAGTGGTAGTGGTATTGAATGCTGCACGTTCCCTGGTGTCCTGCGTTTTTTTTTTGGCCTCTGTCTGCTCGTCAAACTAATTTGGCCTTTTGATTAGCCAGTTTCTGACAAATCTGCTGGCTACAAACGCATGTCTGACGAGTAACGAGTTATATTTCTAAAGTTGAGCTACGCAAAATAGTCATGGGTTGGCAACCTTTTCTAGTCAAGTTCAACCAGGAAAACTGCCGAATTTGAGGACGACGCCGAATTCTGTATAGTAGAGATTTGTACGAACCTGCATTATTCCGGCCTAGCGGGTCCCTACCAGTTGGTGGCTTTGGGATATTGTGTTGTGTTGCCAGCCGCTATGGATACAAAAACCCTTGTAACTTATTCTTCCGATGAAAGTACTACCCTCTTGTGAGGCGACTTGTTCGCTAGGATTCTCTCCAGGACCAATGGTGGCCTGCAATCCAGCGTGGAAATGCTCATGGACGAGACCTTTTGCGTGCTTGTGGCCTTGTGGTCCGTCAGCCATTCATCAATCTTTGTTTTCATGTGTAGAACACACACACACGACTTCTTAATAAAATGGTTTTTCTATAATACTACCAAAGGCAGTGCTGTTTTTTGTTTTCGCGTCTACGGCGGAGAACAGTTCGCGTGTAAATTCAGTAAGTAATGACTGTCAATCTGACGGATGGAATTATCAGGAGTTCATGAAACACTGGAAGAGAAGCCACAGGGAAGCCAGCCTGCTCGACCCGGTGGTGGTGGAAGCGGCACCGGACTCATTGAACGGACTAATGGCGGAGATGGACACCATTCTGGCGACCTATGATGATCGGCTCGACATGGAAGCCGTGGTGGTCAAGATCATGGCCATGGTACGTGTAAATGCAACGCACTTTGTCTCTGCAATCTTCATTCAACTTTACTCCAGTAATCTTGCATTATCATGCCTGCATTGCCGAAAAACCCCCATCATATGGCGAATAAGCCTAATGGAGCTCGTCCTACAGGGAGCCTGTTTTTGAAAATTTCAAAAACGTTTCAAAAAATTCGAAAAGAAATATCTAGATGTAGCCAACCACATGCTCTATGATTCTGGAAAATGGCAGTCTGAAATACATTGTATTTTTGGTTCAGCAAAAAAGACAAATCGAAAACAAATTAGATTAAAAAAAAGTTGAATCTGATCACTCCCAGATCTGTATTTTTGTCTTTTTTGCTGAGGCTAGAATACATTGTATTTCACATAAAGAGTTTGTACCAATCATAGTGCATAGGTTTGTCTACATCATGATATTTTTTTTCGAATTTTTCAAAAACTTTAAATTTAATTATATTGAAAATTCGAAAACCGGGCTCCCTGGAGCCCGGGCGCCATATCGCCGCACTCCATCATATGGTCCCTATTCTGCGTTCTCTGCAGATCAAATAATTGACAGAAATTACGGAGTTATGTCGTGCCTTTGCATGGTTATGGAAAGTTCAGATGTCCGGATGCTTTTGTGGATTGCTCGTGTTGCCGCATACATATTTCTGAATTTTCTTAACACTGGACTGCATAGATGTATTTTTTTTAGCTCAAAGTGGTCGATTTGCCCGAATAGATAGAAAAGATGATCTAGTTTATAAGGGAAACAGGGTTCAAAAACCATACAATCTGTACAATGTCCTGTTTACAAGGAAAACATGGCAAAAAACCGCACAAGCGAGGCGACCGTCACCCACACGACGCAAGTCGACCAAACGCACTAGACACACACCACCTGCTCTAGAGACACCGCCCGGCGTAGCAACCAGGATGAAACCTCGCATAGCCCGAAGTCGAACCAGTCAGGATCGACGAGCCTGCATATAGTAGATTGAAGACAAATTGATCTACACTAGTTTGAACTGTATATGCTTTCTCTGATTGAACTTTGGGAATGATTGAAATCAGCTACTGAAGATGGACCGGAAGGTGAAGTCATCGAGGATGCAGAGCATGTTCAACCGCCAGCTGGCCTCGCTGGGCATCCCCAAGAGCATGCACTGCCTCGCGCTGAGGCTGGCAGAGGAGTACTCGCTCAACTCCGCCGCCCGCTCGCCGGTACCGCCGCCGCAGCACGCGCCTCGCCTGACCGACGCCTCGCGCCTCCACGTCGCCATCGTCACCGACAACGTCCTCGCCGCTGCGGTCGTCGTGGCGTCCGCCGTCAGGAGCTCGGCCGACCCGTCCAGGCTGGTGTTCCACGTCGTCACCGACAAGAAGAGCTACGTTCCCATGCACTCGTGGTTCGCGCTCCACCCGGTTTCCCCGGCGGTCGTCGAGGTTATGGGCCTCCACCAGTTCGACTGGCGAGATGGTGACGCCATCGCCTCTGTCATGAGGACGATCGACGAGGTCCAGATGTGCTCGATGGATTACCACCAGCTGTGTGATGGAGCAGCGGAGAGGGAGTTCAGAAGGCTCGAAGCCTCGAAGCCAAGAATGTTTTCACTACTCAACTATCTCAAGATCCATCTCCCAGAGGTAAATCTTAGCTGGAGGAGAAATTCATGCCCACAGCTGATTGATTGATGAATGAAATCGTGTGATAATAACAATTGACACCTGATGGATGCGTTTGCTTGCGCATGCAGTTCTTCCCGGAGCTCGGGAGGATTATACTGCTCGATGACGACGTCCTGGTGCGCAAGGATCTGGCCGGGCTATGGGAGCATGACTTGGACGGGAACATCATCGGCGCGGTTGGCGCGCACCAGCCCGGTGCAGACAATGGCATCTGCATCGAAAGGACGCTCGGCGAATACCTGAACTTCTCTGACCCTGAAGTGTCATCGCTACGCCTCCACGGCCAGCAGTGCGCCTGGTCGTGGGGAGTCTGCATCGTCGACCTCGAGGCTTGGCGAAGAACAAATGCTACAGAGATGTATCAGCTATGGATGCAAAAGGCAAGTGCTTCGATCTTCCCCTGAACTTTGAACATTCTTCGGACCACAATCCAGACTTCTTAGTACTGTCAAGTGACAACAATTACTAATTTCTTGTGTCCCGCTGCATGCAGAACCGGGAGTCGGAGTTCAGGCTGTGGAAGATGGCATCGCTGCCGCCGGCGCTGATAGCGTTCGACGGCCGGGTGCAAGCGATCGAGCCGTTGTGGCACCTGCCGGACCTCGGCTGGCACATGCCGGACGCCGAGCTGCTGCAGTTCTCCGCCGTTCTGCATTTCAGCGGACCGCGGAAGCCGTGGCTGGAGATCGCGTTCCCGGAGCTGCGGGAACTGTGGCTCGGGCACTTGAACGTGTCAGACAGCTTCCTACGAGGCTGCGGTGTAGTCGAATGACAGTAATGGAACACGAAGAATATATAACTGGAAAGGAGAGAAAGTACAGTAATCAGTTATAAGAACTGGGTGCAGGGCTGGGTTTATGAGGAGAGGGAAGTAGGTCTGCCTTCAGTCTCTCCTCGATCGACCTGGCTGGCTGGCTGTGTCACGCTTGCTGGTTCAATGCCACGGAGTAGAACTACTCATGGTGTATATATAGCTGGGATATTTATTCGTTAGTTACAAAACAAAAGTTGGAAATTTGTAATCAGTAGTCAGGAGATAACTTTTCTTGGCTCCAGATCATGAACTTACTCTATGGACAAGTGCTGATTTAATTGAGTCCATCTAAAATCTGGAGAAACGTAACTTTCAATTTCAATGAACCGAAGTGGTTTTTTTTTATTTCAGTTTTTAGACATAAGAAAAATCTCAAACGGATTAGAAATAACAAACCTGAATTCAGTTACAATTTTGCTAATCCTAAGTCACCTGAGTTTTTTTGTCTATCTCTGGAAATTACAACTTCAATTTAATAAAGAAATCAAAAGGAGCTTGCACATTCTTAGAAACTCTAGAAAAGGCGTTCGTACGAAAGTGAAACCCACTACAACGAAGTTGTACTTTCTAAAAGTCGACTTAGATGATGCAACAATTTTTTTAACATTGTATAAGTCTTAGAAATTCCAAAAATTCTGGCCAAAAGTTTATGGGTTGGAAGTTTTGAATCTAAGCAACAACCTTGCGGATTAAAGGGTCGGATCGGGAGAATAGACGATGCGAAAGAAATGCCCATAAAGCATACATGTTAGGTGTTCTTCAGTTTTATACGGGTTCTTTGGGTGTCATAGACGAGACATACAATAAGTATACAAAAGTGCAGTTGGATTATGACTAGGGAATTTTTGATGTAGTGTTCAATTTACAAATATTCATATCAGGTTCTACGATATGACATATTTTTCCTACTTAACAAAAAATTAATAAATAGTCGAATCATTACGAGAAAAGGCATCATATTGTCCCACTAAAGTGCCATCGTCTGTGGGGTCTTCTGTAGTGGGAGTCTGCTTGTTACAGGTGGAGTTATGACGATGACACTGTTTGCAACTGAAAGGATCGAGTAGGTTGACTAGAGGGGGGGTGAATAGGCAACTACAAATTTTCTTTTTCTTTTAATACAAATTCGGGAATTGCTCAAATATAAGTTCTCTAGATATGCAACTAGATGAACAATCCTATATGATGAGCAATAAACAAGCTAGCAAGATATTCTACACAAGATAAGCTAGCAATACGAGTAAAGGAAGGTTAAGAGATAACCACACGGTGACGCGGAGATGTTCTACCGAAGTTCACTTCCCAATGGAAGCTACGTCTCCGTTGGAGCGGTGCGGAGTCACAAAGTGAACTCCGAATAGCCTTGATATGGCACACCGTATCTCCCTCGTGTTATCCTCCGATGAGGAGATCCACGAGCCACTATATGATGCCCTCGAGGTCGGCAACAAACCTTTACAAGGATGAGGCACACTCCACAACCGAATTGGAGGCTCTCACCAAATTCCCGCGGCTCCCAAAGCCACAAGAATCACAAGGCCGGGTCGCGTCTCCACAACTTAATTGGAGGCTCCCGGCTAATCCTTGTGGCTACCAAAGCCACAAGAATCACAAGTATCTTCTAGGTATCCAATGTATCAAGTTACACAAGATCTACAAGTGACTAGGTCGATGTAGACAAATCGGCTCGGTGGAGATGCGGATCTAGGGCTCCTCCTTCACTCCTCAAAGTATCAACGTGTTTGAGTGGTTGGAGTGGGAGCTCTAGTAGATTGAAGCTTGCAACAATGGTGGAGAGAGAGTGAGGAATCAAGCTTAGTCAACCGGAGGTAGGTGGAGGGGTATAAATACCCCTCCCAGAAATCTGGCCGTTGGAGCTGTAAACAGCCCGCAGCGGTAGTACCGGGCCTCGCCCGGTAGTACCGGCTGACAGGGAACTGACGGCCTGGCGCCAGACTGGTCAACGCCTCTCCACGCGCGCATCGGTAGTACCGGACCGCCTGGTCCGGTAGTGCTCCCCACCCGGTAGTACCGCGCTACTACCGGGGCTACTACCGGATTAAATCGAGCGAGTCCAGAGAGCTTTTGGAGATCCGGTACTGGGCCCGGTACTGGGCCCGGTAGTTCCGCATGGCAGAACACCCGGTAGTACCGGGGTGAACCCGGTAGTACCGGCTGACGCAATGAAGACTGCTTCTCTTCCTTTTCTTGAGACAAAACCTGTGCAATATTAATTGATACAATCCTGCACACTTTTAGCACACACATTAGACATCTAAGTGTGTTGTCAACAAACATCAAAACACTGTGGGGAAGGATATGTCCTTTCAATCTCCCCCTTTTTGGTGTTTGATGACAACATACTTAGGAGAAACAAATGATTTGCAAAAGATAGACGGGGCTCTCCAAATTGTGTGTTTATTAGGAATTTGCTTTTGAATGCAAAAACACACCATATAAAATGGGCGGAGCTCCCCCTATATTTTACAAACCAAGCAAGTTCATATGGATAACAATTAAAACAACTTGCACAATATAAGCAACAATAAGCAAGTAACATACTAGATAGGTCTTATTACAATACCATAAGTTCAAGGCATGTCTTACATCATGCATAGAGAAGTTCAAAGCAAATATCCAAATAAAGATGAAACACAAGCATAAAGATCAAACGAAGTGCAAGCTTGTGTTTCCACCCATGCAAATCCCACGGCTCATCCTAAATAGAACACATTCTCCCCCTTTGTCATCGAAATGCCAAAAAGGGAGAAGCGCGATGCTAACACGTCCCTAGGAGCATCAAGCTCCACCCGCGCCGTGGTGGGTCGAAGAGGAGGCCTGAAGCGATCACCATGTGGAGGAGCATCTTCATCACTCCAGTAACCATGCTTGGACACCCATTCCTCCTTTGGAGTGATTACTTCTTCAGAACCATCGGAGACGGTAATCTGCATATGCCTCATCATTGCTTTGTGTCGCTGAGCTGCCTTCTTGTGATACACATGAGCTTCATACAGACGGTCTTCCAAATCCAGTTTGAGGCAAAAGGCCCTCTTGGCCTTAATCTGCAGCTTCTTGAACCATGAAGGTTCCTCAAGAGGAGGTGCACTCCCACTAGCTCTCTCAGCTTCAGCAGCAGCCTCAGGATCAATGGGCTTGGTTTTGGGAGGAGCATGAGCTTGATACGCAGTTCCTTCACAGATGAGCCACAACGGGCTGCCATCCTTCATGATATCTTCTCCATTCTTCTTGAGAGCCCACTTGCGGCGAATGAGCTTCATAATGTATGGGCCATAGATGGGGGCCCTTCTATCAATGATTGTGGACCACAAGTCATTCCACATCCAATCCATCACATCAAGCTTCTTGCCTTTGCCTTGATTTTCATATGAGAGCTTGAGAAGGTCAAACATGAAGCCATGAACCTCATCCCAGTTTCCCACACGGGAGCAATAGTTTCCTATAGACACGGTGGAGAATCTCAAAGGACGCACAAGATGAGCAGTTTTACCGGTGGTGCCTCTTTCCATAGTGATTGGTCCAAGAACATCCTTGGAGCTGGATCGATCATTGTCATGGCATCTCCATCCACTAGCAACACTCTCACCCTTGTCTTCATAGCCTAGAAGCTCTCCAAACTCCGCCAAGGTGGCAGAAAGCAAGGTGTCCTTGGTCATCCACCATAGGGTCCGGGCTTCATCATGGTCAAGGTAGACGGTGGCAAAGAACTGAATGATGTAGTACTCAATGTAGGGATGGTTCTCCTTCATGATGTCAATCAGCCCAAACTCTTCACACATTGCAAGTGTCTCATCAAAATAGCCCTTGTGCTTCGAGTTTTCATGTAAGGAATATCAAGAGTGTGTTGGACAACCACGGAGTAATCCTTGTGGAGATAGATTTCCTTGTAGATGGCTTCTTGATCATTTGTGTAAAAGTGCGGATTCCGCACAAGTGGTGACCTCTCCTCAGCATAGGGATTCTCTTCTCTGAGCTTCTGATAGTCTCATTCTTCCATAAGTGAAGTGCTTTGCGGGCTCTCGGGGGAGCAGTGGTGGTACGAGCAGCAGCTGAAGTTCTTCCTCTTGCTTGAGTTCTGGCTGTGGTGCGAGCAGGCAAACTTCCTCTTCTTCTTCTTCAATCTCATCCTCCACAAGACGTGGCTTCTTGGTACCACGGCGGCTACCTGTGAAACAGCATATAGGTAGGGCAGGGAATAGATGAGTGCACAAGTTCACGGATAAGGAATCAAAAACTAGCCAATAGATGTAAAGAATGGTTGAATCGAGCAAATTTGGAAAACCCGGTAGTACCGGGCTTAGCCCGGTAGTACCGGCTGAGCCGATTCAAGACTGAAATGGCACAAAATCGAGAGATTCAACCATACATTACACATAGATGCTAGCTAACAAGGCCTAGGTGATCATCCATCCAACTTTAACCGTTGCCAACGGAGCTACCAATTTCCTCTCCATACATCTAGGTTTCAAGATCTAGAAACAAAGAATGCAAAGAACGGGGAAATACCGGAGGCCATGGAGGAGATCGACGAGGGGATCGCTCCCACGGAGCAGATCTGGCCGGAGATGGCGGACCGGCGGCCAGGGCGGCGGCCGGAGCAGGGACAGAGGAGGCGACGGGGTGGTTCGTGCGGGTGGGGAAAATGGGGAATAACCCCCACCCTGCCCGCACGGTGTTTTGATACCCGTGATTCCCGGTAGTACCGGGGCGGACCATCCGGTACTACCGGGGCCTGAATCTTTGCGAGCAGCAGAACTGCTTAGATTCAGAGCCCGGTACTACCGGATCCCACCAGGCGGTACTACCGGGGCCTCCTAAGAAACCCCAGTTTTCTCTTTTTGTGTAAGGAATTTGAACTTGTGCAAGATGGAAGTTGTTTTGAGATAGATGAAAGGCATAGGATTAGATCAACACACTGGAGATGGTACTTCATACTCAATTTGCAAGAATCAAACACACAAAAACACCAAATTGAGCATGTTTTCCATAGGAGCACTAGAAAACCAATAAAATCCAAATGAAACCAACTCTTCACAAGGAAGAGGGCGGTGGCCGAGGCCACCATGTATGAGTATGTGGTGTGATACCGCGAAGATATATCTTGGTCCACGGCCACTACTCGTCATTTAAGCTCACAATTCATAGAACGAATATAGAGATGCAAATGAATTCTTACTATCGGCATAATGGGGGGAGGGATGGTCCAATGGATTAGGACCGCACTCCCCCTATGTCCATGCCTACATCTAAACCAAATAAGTATCGTCTAATATGGGTAGGTATGCAAGAAATCCACTAAATCCAATTGGATATGTCCACCACATTTAGTTCTCCTCTCAACTCCTTGAATCTTGCTTCACCAAGAGGCTTCGTGAACATATCGGCGAGTTGATGCTTGGTGTTGACATACTTGATTGCAATATCACCCTTCTCAACATGGTCTCGAATAAAATGATACCGAATCTCAATGTGCTTGGTCTTGCCATGAAGAACCGGGTTGTGTGCAATTTTAATAGCACTTTCATTGTCACATAAAAGAGGCACTTTGTCACAAATGACACCATAATCCTTTAAAGTTTGCCTCATCCATAATAATTGTGCACAACAACTACCGGCGGCGATGTATTCGGCTTCGGTGGATGACGAGGCCACACAATTTTGCTTCTTGGAAGACCAACTCACAAGGGACCTACCAAGGAATTGGCATGTACCCGAAGTTGATTTTCTATCCATTTTGCAACCCGCCCAATCCGCATCCGAATAACCAACAAGATCAAAGCTTGTACCATGGGGATACCAAAGACCATAGTTGGGAGTATCCAACAAATATCTTAGAATCCTTTTGACCGCGGTTTCATGACTTTCCCTAGGACTTGATTGGAATCTTGCACACATACCCACACTAAACATAATATCCGGTCTAGATGCACAAAGGTAAAGCAAAGATCCAATCATAGAACGATAAAGCTTTTGATCAACTTCCTTACCATCCGGATCTAAGTGAAGATCCGCCTTGGAGTCCATGGGAAACTTATATGGCTTGGCATTGTTCATATCAAATTTCTTGAGCATGTCCTTAATATACTTGGCTTGACATAAGAATGTTCCTTCTCGAAATTGGTGGATTTCAAAGCCAAGAAAATAATTCAATTTTCCCATCATGGACATCTCAAATTCCTTGGTCATTAGCTTGCCAAATTGATCACTAAATTCACGGTTAGTGGAACCAAAGATAATATCATCAACATATATTTGGCATACGAAAAAATCTCCATTTACCCTTTTTGTAAAAAGAGTGGGATCTATTACCCCAATTTCAAAGCCACGGTCTACTAAGAACTCCTTGAGATGATCATACCAAGCACGTGGAGCTTGCTTGAGCCCATAAAGAGCCTTATGTAGTAAGTAGACGTGGTTAGGAAATTTAGGGTCTTCGAAACCCGGTGGTTGTTTAACATACACCAATTCATTTAGTGGACCATTTAAGAAAGCACTTTTAACATCCATTTGATATAAGACAATATTATGAGTAGATGCATAAGCAATTAGTAAGCGAATGGATTCAAGTCTAGCAACGGGGGCATAGGTTTCACCGTAGTCGACTCCTTCGATTTGGGTGTAGCCTTGTGCAACCAATCTTGCTTTGTTGCGAATGACTTGACCATGTGAGTCTTGCTTGTTCTTAAATATCCACTTGGTTCCAATGACATTATGGGAGGAGTCATTGGGTCTTTCCACTAATGACCATACTTTGTTGCGCTCGAAGTTGTTCAACTCTTCATGCATAGCCGCAACCCAATCCATGTCTTCAAGAGCATCATATACCTTGAGAGGTTCTAAGCTAGACAAACAAGAGACATGACCACAAAAGTTAGATAATTGATTGCGTGTGGACACACCTCTACGGATACTCCCAAGGATATTTTCTTTGAAGTGTTGTTGGTAATCCAATTTTGATGCACGCCGGATGACCCGGCGTTCCGAGGCTTGACCAATTGTTTCACCAACACAAATATCTTCATCATTGCCTTTATCTTGCTCATGGTCAACCCGAAGTGGAGTTCTTGGAGTTGTGGGTTCATTATGTTCTTGTTCACCACTAGAGTTGGGTGGGTCTTGACCATCTTCTTGATCAATATTTGAGGTGGATGGCTCAACTTGAGTAGAACTTGTTCCTTCTTCTTGAGTATCATCAATGGGTCCTTCAATAGGAATTAGTTCTCCAATCCCCATAGTTCTTATGGCTTGAGATGGAGATCATCACCTACATCATCATGATCAATATGCTCCGCTTGGGAGCCATTATCCTCGACAAACTCCACGTTCATAGATTCTTCAACACACCCGGTGGATATGTTGTAGACCCTATAAGCATGAGACTTTGCGGCATATCCAACAAATATACCATCAAAAGATCTAGATTCAAATTTAGCAATTTTGCAACCTTTAATGTAAACATGGCATTTGCATCCAAAGACTCGAAAGTAAGATACATTTGGCTTTTTACCGGTGAGGAGTTCATATGGTGTCATGTCCTTGAGAGGACGGAAGAAGAGCCGGTTTGAGTAATGACAAGCGGTGTTGATGGCTTCGGCCCAAAAGTTGTATGGGGAATTAAACTCGGCCATCATAGTTCTTGCCATATCAATAAGAGTGCGGTTCTTCCTTTCGGCAACACCATTTTGTTGGGGAGTATATGCAGCGGAATATTGGTGTTGAATGCCCTCCCCACTTAGGAAATCATCCATAGTGTAATTCTTGAACTCCGTACCATTGTCACTTCTAATTGCCAAAATCTTGGAGTCATATTGGCGTTGAACTAGGGTTGCAAAGTCAATGAATATCTTTTGAGTTTCACTCTTCTTCTTGATGTAGAAAGTCCAACAATATCTTGAGTAATCATCCACAATCACCAAACAATATTTCTTGCCACCAAGACTATCATATGTGGGAGGCCCAAAAGATCCATATGAAGGAGCTCCAAAGGCCTCTTAGTGGAGATAATGGTCTTCTTGGGGTGATTCTTTTCATGCATCTTTCCGGCTATGCAAGCACTACAAGGACGATCTTTGGAAAAATTAACATCGGTTAGTCCTACCACGTGTCCACCCTTTACAAGAGTTTGTAAATTTCTCATACCGACATGGCCAAGTCGGCGATGCCAAAGCCACCCCTTGTCGCCTTTAGCCATTAAACATGTAGCGATTTGAGTGGTCTCTTTTGAGAAATCAACCACATACAAACCGTTTTCACGAAATCCAACAAAGGCGACATTGAGTGTTTGAGTGAAAAGGATGGTCACGTGGTATTTATTAAAAATAACGGTGTAACCGGCATTGCATAATTGACCAACGGAAAGTAAATTGTATGAAAGAGATTCGACAAGGAGGACCTTCTCAATGGATAACTCCGGAGTGATCACCACTTTACCAACTCCCACTACCTTGAGTCTTGCATTGTTGCCAACGGTGACATGAGAGAATGAGAGTAGTTGTTTCAATAAGTCCTTTACTAGTTCTTTGCTTCCGGTCATATGGGATGAGCATCCACTATCAATGAGCCATGAAGATCCACCGGAAGAGAAACCCTACAATAAATCAAGTCTTTGATTTAGGTACCCATTTTGGAATGGGTCCTCTTTTGTTAGTCACAAGGGTCTTTGGAACCCAAATAGCATAGTGATAATCATCTCCATATGAAGAGCCAACATATTTAGCAAAAACACAACCATTTGTAGATTTCAAAAGAACATATGAGGGGTTGTATTTTCCCGCAAAGTTATTGTGAGTGGCATTGCCCCTAGTGACATTACCACTCCCAATAGAGTTGTCATTTGCTTTGGCTAACTCCCCCTCCTTCACAAAAACAATATCTTTGGAAGGGGGAGTCGCCTTCTTCTTCTTGTTGTTGACCTTCTTAGAGTTGGGTGTGAACCCAATTCCTTCTTTGCCAACCACTCCCTTTTGATTGCTCAAAAGATCATTGAGGTTCTTTTCCCCTTGGATACAAGTGGCTAGGCCCTTCTCAAGTTGGGCCTTCAACCTAGTGTTTTCCTCAATAAGAGATGCCTTGACACATAAAGGGTTAGTGGTACAAGAATTTGCATCTTTATCATTATGAGAAGTGGTGAAGCTAGCATAGATAAATTGAGCTTGTAGTTTGGCATATGACTCCTTGAGTGTAGTGAGCTCACTTGAGGTCACCTTGTGGGTTTCCCTAAGTTGCTCAAAACCCTCAAAGAGTTTGTTATGACTCTCTACAAGTTCCTCATTTTTACTTTTTAGATCAATAGCAATTTGAATAGAGGTTTCACGAGTTTCTTTTGCCTTGGAAAGATCCATGGCATGTGTCTCCTCAAGTTGCTCACGGAGCAATTGTTCCTCAACAAGTTGATCTTCTAGCTCACCAATTTTGTCGGCATGATCACATGCATGCCCTTCGAGCTCACAAATCCTAACATCCTTCTCATTAAGAAGATGCTTGGCTTCTCCATATTGATACATGAGGGCCTCAACCATTTTCTTGGTTGGACCTTGGAGCTTGCTAATGAAGATAGAAATTTTATCCTCTTCTTCAATTTTCCCTACATCCTCAACACAATCCAATAGTGATGGGTTAGAGGAGATAGTAATTTTTGGTGGGGAATTCACCTTTGTTTCCTTGGCCATGAGGCACATGGGCTTGGAGATCTTGTCGTCGTTTGGAGATGAGAAGAGGTTGGCCAATGATGGAGGAAGGGTGCCCATTGCAAGAGCCGCCATTCCTACTTCTTCACTTGGTTCTTTATCCTCCTCACCTCCGGACTCGTATTCCTCTTCATGGGATGCCACAAGAGCCTTTTGAGGTGATCTCTTCATGTAGGTAGGCTTGGGGTGGTACTTGTTCTTCTTTAGAATGAGTTGACCACCATTATCCTCTCTTCTTTCATAGGGGCAATCCTTCACAAGATGAGTGTCCTTTCCACAATTGAAGCACATTCTTTTTATTGGTGAAGGGTTGACGCTCTTGTTCTTCTTGTTCCAAAACCGGGTGGCGGCAAGTGCAAGAACTTCATTGAGCTCACCCTCCAAGTCTTCTTCACCTTCATAGACCGGGCTTTCTTCATATCTTGGATGGTCTACCACACGAGCCTTCAAAGCAAGAGTCTTTGGGCCACGGACTTGGTTGAAAGACTTGGATGTGGACTTCAATGTATCATATGTGACAAATTGAGCCAAGATGTCATTGGGAGTCATTGTTGTGTAATCCGCTCTTGCATGGAGGTTCATCACCATAGTTTCACTATATGGCATAATTGCTTGAAGGAACTTGGCCTTGACCCATTCATCATCCATATCCTTCTTTCCATTTTCCCTACATGTCACCACAAGCTTGTAGAGTCTTCGGTAAAGTTCGGTCGGAGTCTCTTCGTCTATGATGAAGTTGTCAACTTGATGTTGAAGGACGGCCGCATTGGAGCGTTGAATGCCCTCATTTCCTTCATACACGGTTTCAAGATAGAGCCAAGCCTCATTGCAAGTTTTGAGATTCCGCACATGATCTTCATCATTTGCGGTCATAGCACTCTCAAGAATGTACTTGGCATTTGCATCAAGTTGCTCATCAATCTCTTCTTGCTTGGTCAAGTTGTTGGGATCAACTGGGTTGAAACCATGTAGAACCACCCTCCAAAGATGCACCGATGAGCTGCGAAAATAAGACTCCATAGATTTCTTCCAAGTGAAATAACGAGTATTATCAAGCTTAGGAGGGGGTCTACCAAGGTTGGTTATATGAGGTTGAGTGAGTGAAACTTGAGTGAGATAAGAGCTAGGTGGAGCAAAGTTAAGAGAAGGCTTCTCATTAGGTTTATCATTTTTATCCTTGTCACTAGCACCCTTAATAGGGCTAGCGGATGATGAGGAGCCATTTTGATTAGATACCCGAGTATACACCTCATCCACCATTTTGCCTTTCATGAACCCAAAAAGTTCAATCATGGACTTCATGGTGATTGGGGCATCACCCTCGGGAGGGATTATTCCCGCTTCGATTAGTTCTTATCAAGTTGTTCTCTATCAAATTTTTCTTGTTCCTTAGCAAGTCTTAACTCCTCATCTTTAGCACGTTGTACATCCTCCGCACTAGCCATCCTCCTCTTTAGGCGATTAAGCCCTTAATAAAGAGACCTTGCTCTGATACCAATTGAAAGGATCGAGTAGGTTGACTAGGGGGGGGGGTGAATAGGCAACTACAAATTTTTTTTCTTTTAATACAAATTGGAATTGCTCAAATATAAGTTCTCTAGATATGCAACTAGATGAACAATCCTATATGATGAGCAATAAACAAGCTAGCAAGATATTCTACACAAGATAAGCTAGCAATACGAGTAAAGGAAGGTTAAGAGATAACCACACGGTGACGCGGAGATGTTCTACCGAAGTTCACTTCCCAATGGAAGCTACGTCTCCGTTGGAGCGGTGCGGAGTCACAAAGTGAACTCCGAATAGCCTTGATATGGCACACCGTATCTCCCTCGTGTTATCCTCCGATGAGGAGATCCACGAGCCACTATATGATGCCCTCGAGGTCGGCAACAAACCTTTACAAGGATGAGGCACACTCCACAACCGAATTGGAGGCTCTCACCAAATTCCCGCGGCTCCCAAAGCCACAAGAATCACAAGGCCGGGTCGCGTCTCCACAACTTAATTGGAGGCTCCCGGCTAATCCTTGTGGCTACCAAAGCCACAAGAATCACAAGTATCTTCTAGGTATCCAATGTATCAAGTTACACAAGATCTACAAGTGACTAGGTCGATGTAGACAAATCGGCTCGGTGGAGATGCGGATCTAGGGCTCCTCCTTCACTCCTCAAAGTATCAACGTGTTTGAGTGGTTGGAGTGGGAGCTCTAGTAGATTGAAGCTTGCAACAATGGTGGAGAGAGAGTGAGGAATCAAGCTTAGTCAACCGGAGGTAGGTGGAGGGGTATAAATACCCCTCCCAGAAATCTGGCCGTTGGAGCTGTAAACAGCCCGCAGCGGTAGTACCGGGCCTCGCCCGGTAGTACCGGCTGACGGGAACTGACGGCCTGGCGCCAGACTGGTCAACGCCTCCTCCACGCGCGCATCGGTAGTACCGGACCGCCTGGTCCGGTAGTGCTCCCCACCCGGTAGTACCGCGCTACTACCGGGGCTACTACCGGATTAAATCGAGCGAGTCCAGAGAGCTTTTGGAGATCCGGTACTGGGCCCGGTACTGGGCCCGGTAGTTCCGCATGGCAGAACACCCGGTAGTACCGGGGTGAACCCGGTAGTACCGGCTGACGCAATGAAGACTGCTTCTCTTCCTTTTCTTGAGACAAAACCTGTGCAATATTAATTGATACAATCCTGCACACTTTTAGCACACACATTAGACATCTAAGTGTGTTGTCAACAAACATCAAAACACTGTGGGGAAGGATATGTCCTTTCAGCAACCTTGGCGGGGCTCTCTTCTCGGTGTTATCCATGACATTTCAAGTTGTGAGCTTGGTCTGAAACACACTCTTGGGCCGACATGGGCCGTTATCACTCTGGCCTATGAATGAAAAATGGGTCAGCAGCCCAATCTCACACACAGCCATCGGCACGGAAGAATCGAAGGGAATCAAAGGGGCTGTTTGGTTTAAGCCCACACCTACCACGCCAAATCTGGGGCTAGCCAAAATTTTGGCGAAGGTTTTGCCCGCCCCACTTTCGACAGCGCGTGGGCGCAAAAGAGAAAAATTCAGCATTAGTCACTGAAGTGAGCCGTGGTCTCACTTTGGTCACTGAGATTCCGAATACCCTAAATACGGTCACCGAAGTTGTTTAGGTGGCTCAGTATGATCACTGGTACAATTTAACATATGTATTTTGCTTAACTGGCATACGGTTGACCGATTGACCGCCACCGTGGCAAAAATTAATGTAGCTTACGTGGCTGGCTATTTGACTAATTTTTCTGGTCCCACCTGTCAGTTGGACTGTTGGAGTAACAAATAAATATGATAGGAAAACATTGCTCTAATGAAGAATCGAACGAACACAAGACCTCACAGCTAAAACCAGCGCACCCTAGCCACTAGAGCCCACATCTATTGATGTCATAACTAGAGCGTTTTGTTTCTCCACTCCTATAAAAACCACAGTTGGTGATGATGGTGTGCCTGCCATCTTTCATCAACGACCGTTCGATTCATATCTAACGATCAGGAGGCGATCTATGGCAATTTAACGAAAACACCCCACATTCTGTTACATATTCGGAGTAAGTCCTTGTCTTCTTCTCTCTTCCCCACCTGAACATTTTGGGGGAAAAACGTGAGAGCCACCAGCCTGCCGGCCAGCCGACCCGCCCGCCCAGATCGATGAGAACGACGGCGAGGAAGACGAGGTGGGGGTACGGCCGCGTTGAGGGTCGGGAGCAATACGTCCCCGCCGCGCCGTCGCCGACCCGTCCGCCCAGATGGATGGTAACGACGGACAAAGAGCAAGAGCAACGGCACCCACTACGGCTGCATCTGAGACAAGGTCTCCCGGCCGCCCCCACGGCAACACTGGCGTCGTTCGCGCCAAGTTCAGGTCCAACCATGGTGAGTTGGTCGTTGTCTGTCCGGACAATACTTGTGCATCGTGCTCTCGGTGTCCTTCCTTGTGTTGGCTGCTAACGCTGCTGTTGTGTTTGCTTTATTCAGGGGCGCAAGATGAGGGTCTTCATTACGGATCCTCCTTTATCCTCTGAGCAGCGGCGACCGACGGGGACGCAGCGTCCGCCAGAGATCTTCTCCGGCCTTCAGTCCGCCCGCAAGTAGAGCCGCTCCGCCGACGCCGCCGTCCTCAAGGATAAGGTCCACCAGATGCTCCGGGAGTGGCGGTCCGAGCTCAGTGTCGCCTCTCCCGCCTCCTCCCTCCAGGCACATCCGCAAACCCTAGCCTCCTCTTACCCGTATACCAATTACCAATTAGTGCTCTCTGGGTTTGCCGTCGCTGACTTGTGTGTGTTTCAGAACTCGCAGGGGAACAGCCTTCAACAAGGTAATATGATAAGAGCAATATATATGTTGATCTGAATCTCTGGTTGCTCTCATAGAAATTATAACCTTCAACAAGGTAATATGATAAGAGCAATTTATATGAGAAAAGCTGCATGAAAAATAGATTTTCAGTCATAGTTTGAGCTAGACAAAAGTGCATTGTACCTAAACAATAATCGATCATCTTGTTAGGATTTATCAAGTACTAATACATGTGCACTATTATCGTTGCTATTGCTGATGTACTGATTTTATGAAGACAAATGCTGCCATTTAGTTTAGTTGGAGTGCTGCTGTGTGTCGTCTGCACCTTAGCTGCTTAGTGCGTTCTTCAGTAGGCTTCCAATAAACCTGCTGTTTTGCTGTTGCCTGATGGCGGTTCTGAACCTAGACAACACATCTCAGTATGTCTTGGATGTTTGTAAACTCTGGTGGTTGGTTTCAATGAAATCAGGCCTCTGAATGAAGGCCAGACACTTGCACTGAATATCTCAGGTTTCAGATCTTCTAAGCTGCTAAAATTTCAGTTGTGTGATATTTGGGACTTTATAACCGCGTTATCATCACTTGGCACTTTAACAGTTCCATTTTTGGGGAAAAGATCACCACTTGTGTGACTGCAGAAAGATTAAATAAGAACAATACATTTGCTCGGAGTTGTATGCAAAGAATGTCTATACTAGGTACTAAAGGTAGACACAGCAAGTCATACTGTTGTCTTTTTTTTCTTCTCATTGATTTTAAACACGCACTCCTCGTACCAAATCAAACACCCATATGAAGTGATAAAAAAATGCCTGATGAATAAGAGTATTCTTCACTGCTCATCGGGCTGCGGCATGGGTCTTTGCCGCCCTGTCCTCCTTCTCCTCCTGCGAGCTAGGGTGCCTTGTTCCTGCCGCCCCGCCAATGCCACGGAGGTGGACGTTAGCATGGACCAACAAGAGTTCTCAACCAGATCGCCATCCAGGTGAGCGCTGCACCCACTTGCTTGAAGCAAATGATTTATCTCCATACATTCTGTCATGATCAAGGTATCAGTGTCGACATGACTCAGGTGAGGCGGACAGCATGTTGCTGGTGAGATGGAGCAGCTGGGCGTGCCAGCGCCACCTCGCTTATGTGAGGATACCATTGATCCCTTCTGCTACATGATGAATAAACATAGCACATCAGTGGTAAATTTGGGATTACACGTATCTAAAAGAGCAAGACCATGGTTGAGTTTGGGGCTGAAATTGATTTTTTGTAGTCATTGCATAAATTAAAGAAACTCATGTTCTTTTCTGGCCGGCTGGGTGTGAGAAAATTTCAGCTTGTTCAGTGGCTATACGGATTTCATCTCATGATGTGGGCTGGATGCTACAAAATTGCCTCAAGGAGAGTGTTTACTGCTACAAATATTTCCAGTCGGTCTTCTTAAACTGACCTCTACATGTAATAGCATCTTCGTTATAAAGCTTGATTTGCTCATGTGCATCATACTGCACTGCCTAATATTTGTTAAACCTGTCTACGATGTCTTTATAAACCAAGTTTTGTGCATATAATGTCTTTATCTAATTCACTAAGCAATTGAGTTATCATGAACTAATTAAGGTTAAGAGGTCCTAGATAAACAACTAATGTTACAATGATGAATAAGCTAAGAAGGTTCTCGTGAAGGTACTCAAATTGTATGAACTGAAGCTCTGTTTTCTTAATCGGTAATCCAGTTTGCATCCCATAAAAAATCTACACACTTATATTGTGTCCAGTCTTTTGCAGAGCCCTTGTCACTAACTAACCCTTGTAACCACACCTTGGAATTAAGATGATTAACTGCAGATTGCAATAGTGGATGAAGGTTTGCTTCCCTTCGTTGTGCATGATGCTGGCACGTCGTGGTGTAGATGTGGACCCCAGATGCCTGGTCTGCTTTGAACTTGACCAACAAGGTGACCGTTGTTTCCTGTCATATATTGAAAGAAGTTAAATGGTGTCAACCAGTGCTAGAGCCTAGAGATTTGAGGTGGTACGCTAGAATCTTCTTATTTGCACACTTGCATGTGACTTTGTGTCTAAACTTCTGATCTTGTAAGATAACACGAAATGTGTCTTTGGCTCCTGACCTTCAGTGCTGAATCAAGACAAACATATGTGAATTAGTGTGAACGTCATGCTCATTCTGGAAACGAACTGAACAGCTTTATCAGGGCTTTGTATTGTATTGTGTTGCCCACATGCACTTAACTATATAGGAGTATTACTGATTATTGCTGTGTATGCATATGATGTAATTTTTTTATCTTTTTATTGGATTACATTTTAAGCAAAGTAGAACATTATTGTTTTTCAATATTACATGGCTCTGTTTCTATACATATGAATTTTTATGTTAATTATATTTACATGTATGACAAAAAATTGTGACCCGTAGCAACGCACGGGCATTCAACTAGTATTATAATGAATCTGCATCACATCGCTACTAAGGATGTCAACGCCGCAGTGGTCGCAGGCCACGCGCCAAAGCTCGCCGTGTCGTGCTCCTCTGCACATAATCACCAGTAGCAGCAGCTCCGCAGGTCGCTGTGCCCGTCGTCGCCGGTGGGTCCAATTCCCTCATACACGCCATCCTTGCCCAGCACCCCTCCGCCGACCCCTTCTCCGAGGACCGACCATCGTACCGTCCGGCGCTCCGGTTCCTGTGCTGCATCCTCTGGGTGGACGTGGAGGAGGCGCTGCTCGCCGAGTACCTGGACCGACGCGTGGACGACATGGTGGGCGGCGGCATGGTCGACGAACTCCGGGAGTACTTCGCGGCCACCACGCCCGCGGAGCGCGCCGCGCACGCGCCCGGGCTCGGCAAGGCCATCGACGTGCCGGAGCAGGGCGGCTACTTCGCCGGCAAGAAGAGCCTCCGCGCGGCCGTGGACGAGATCAAGGCCAGCACGCGCGTCCTGGCCGCCGCGCAGGCGTGCAACATCCGGCGCATGGCGGACGGCTGGGGCCGGCCCGTGCGACGCCTCGACACCTCCGCCACCGTCCGCGCGCGGCTCGCGGGGGCAGGACTCGCCGCCGAGGCCGCCTCCTGGGAGCGCGACGTCCGTGGCCCTGGCCTCGCCGCCATCTGGAACTTCCTCGCCGCCGGGAAAACGACACACGATCTCCTAGCATCGGGGACTTCCTCGCCGCCGAGGTTGGTCTGGACGGCATGGACGTGGTCGTCCTTGGCGCCGTCCTTGGGAGCAGCCCACTGCCGTCGAGGTCGTGGTGGCGGCCGGAACCATGGCGGCGCGCAGCTGCACGAGCTCTATACTCTGTTGGTGTGCCGCTGTGCGCAACGCGTCTGTGTGAGACGCATGCGTACGCGTTCTAGTATAATTAGAACTCAGTTTAACAATTGAAAAATTAATTTGTCCAGGCTGGTGTGGCTAAACCGCGCGGGCTTCGTCTCAGAGTTCCTGAGTTCAAATCTACACCGGAACAACATTTTTATTTATTTGTTTCTCCAACTGACAGGTGGGATCAGAATAATTAGTCAAATAATCTGCCACGTAGACTGCACTAATTAGTGCCACGGTGAAGGTCAATCGGTCAACTGTATGCTAGCTAAGCAAAATACGTATGTTAAATTGTATCAGTGACCATACTAAACCCCTTCAACAATTTCCATGACCGTATTTAGGTATTCGGAATCTAAATGACTAAAGTGAGACCACGGCTCAACTTCAGTGACTAACGCTGAATTTTTCTCGGCGCAAAATCAAGCCTGGCGACCAAAATTTTGGCGAGGCTGCGGTACCTGGGATTCAATCCAAACGGTTGGCTGTGCCACCCGTCAACGCCCATATTTTGGTACGGTAGCCGTCGGCCACGATCAAACAGCCCCGAAATCACCTCGCCAGGCCATCCCGTCGCAGCATCGCCTCCCCGCCGCCGCGGGGCCGATTCCGTTCACCCCCCCATCCCTTCCACACCTGCTAAAATTTCCCCAGTATCGGAACTCCCGATCCGGGTCCTCAAGACCTCTCGAATCCTTTCCCACCCCGCTGGCTACTGTGCGCCGCCGCAGCTATCTAGATCTCCGCTTGCTGGACCACCGTGCCCGTTGCCTGAGACGCGCTCATATTGTCCCGAAATCCGATCAGTGAGCCTTCGCCATGTCGAGGCTGCGGGCGCTGTGGCAAGCTTCCGTGAACGCCACCAAGAGAGGTAGCTCCCTGGTCCCTGCAACACACCCCACTCTTATTGATGTCATCTATCCTGTTTGATCCATTTCCTCAACGAACCCCACCTAGTGCTGCTCACAGTTGTCTTGTCCATGATAACCTTGAACTGTTTATTTCGTGCAAATGTTGTCTGGAAAAGGTCAATCTAGGAATGGAGCCCACTTGCAAGTTCTGAGCATGAGGTACTTACCTTGTTCGCATAAGAATGTAGCCTAAAGATTAGTGCGATGCAGTGCGCATAATAAGTTATTTGCACATGGTAAATTCACTGAGATTTACCATGAATATCCACTCGATATTACTTCAGCACTAGCCAGAGATATATTAAGCATTTCAATTTCATTCCGAACATACGCTGATGGATTGGAACCTTTAGCTATTGCCTGCACCATCTTGTTATTTAAATTGTGCTACTTTTACATATGGTTACTATATGATACAATAAGTAAATTCATGGCATTCTGTATAAAGGGGAAATGGTGCCCACTTTTTCTTCTGTGATTGGCAATATTTATCCAAGGAACTTTCAGACCTTCTGCTTTAAGTAACCTGAACAACTCCTTTGCCATATCTAACCCCTTCTCTCTATTGGCATTACATGCCTTGGGTTTCAGAATAGTAGTGTATCACAATATACACATTATTTTAGGCCGATGTATTTCTCACTTTATATACCAAATTGGCAGCTGTCGTATGGAATTCAGAAGACTTATTTCCACCAAGTGAAAAATACATCTTCAATTTCAATTCAAAGATGAAGTGAAGAAGTGGCACCTATACTCGGATTCCGAGTATGGAGGTAACGCACCATGTTGAATATTTCTTCTTTTATAAATATAATTTGTCAGTGTCACAGTTTCTCTGATTAATTGATAGGAGTATGCCACAATAGATCATTTTTGTTTGTGCTCTTGTGATTCTGTGGTCAGTATTCTCAACATATCTGCCTGGTACCAAATTTGTTCTTTTATTTTTATTCTCCGGATATTCAAAGACGGTCACATGGTCTGTTGCTGAACTGATTTAGGCAGGAGTTCTTGATGCTTCTATGTTTTGAACAAAAATCTATAATGTGAAGAAAACCTCTATTCTGTAGGAGAACAGCATAAAATGATTTGCTATCGATTTCTGGTACTGTGGTGCTTAGACTCTTCCTGATGTATTGTATAGTCCTTCCAAAGGAGATGTGCTACAGTAGAGCATTGCGGTATGTTTCCTTTCTGCTCACCGCAGAGGGTTATAACTAGTACAATGTATTACAGTAGTTTAACTTTTTTCATAGGGAGCCAAATGGATGTCTACTCACCTCACTAACGACTAAAAAATGCATACAATGGCATATTGTCACTAGTTGGACCTCCTTGTGAATACTCTACATTCCAAACAGGCAATTGTGAATGGTACATTATTTTTGTTGTCAAATCAAACATTCAGACTGTGCAGTGATAGCCTATTGGCTTATAATAATATATATGGGACGGGTTTCTTACGTCTGATGGACTTTTGATTGCATATTTTCTCTAGCACAGATGATTATCTTTCTGACATCCGTATTAAATTTATATACCATCGCTTAACACCTTTGTAAATTGGAATTTGGAACTAGTGTCAAGCTTCGTATTTGCATTTATGAGATAATATGACCGAACAGAGTTGTTTTCCAGGTTTATCATCTGCATCATTGGAGATAACTGATGGTGTTTCTGGTGGAGATACTTCAACAACTGGTACTATGTCTTTGCCATGCGTAATTTTTCCAGCTAGGCCGAACCTTTTGAAGTAAAGCTCACATTATGATTTATAATTTTCCAGCACGAAAGAGATGAAAGTGTTTGTTGTGCAATTGCAGCCATGTAGAACTTATGAGAAGAAATAAGCTTATGCACTGTCTAAAACAAGGGAATACCTCATAGTGTTGTGTTATGTCATTTGTCTGTACCAGTCTAAGTTATTAGGGATATCAGTTAAAGTGTTTTCTATTTAGTTAATAGAATTTAAATATATAAAGCATAGCGTCCATTTATTCATTACTTCGACAGATTGTATCCGTGATTAGCTCAGATTAATTTTAAGCTTGACAGACTTTGTAACTAATTAACCAACATATGCATTTGGGAAGGTGTCTTCTCTGGCAATCTCTCCTTGGATATGTCGGAGGGATCACCATGGAGGATCAGGCATAGCGGTTTCTGCGGAATGCGATCAAAGAAGGTACAATGCTTTGTCTGCACTGAGGGGATCTTGTTCGTATTAGATTATATATAGACTAGTTCGTGGAGAGTCACAATTGTAGTAAAATAGCACTTTTAATTTAAAAGAATGTCAGTTACTTAAAGGGCAGCCCCGGTGCAGTAGCTCCCGCTTGCGCAGGGTCCGGGGAAGGGTCCGACCACTTTGGGTCTTTAGTACGCAGCCTTTCCCTGCATTTCTGCAAGAGGCTGTTTCCAGGACTTGAACCCGTGACCTCATGGTCACAAGGCAGCAGCTTATACCGCTGCGCCAAGGCTCCCCTTCAAAAGGTCAGTTACTTCACAAAAAAAAAAGTGTCTTTAAATAACTACCATAATGCTGAACATTACCTCAGCTGTGCTTCCTTTAGCTCACCTCGTATTGTTCTAAGTTGGTCAATTTATACCCTGTGTTAGGCTTTGGTCAAAGCTAGGTTGAGATTTCCTGTGATGTCCACGAAATAACAGGGATTTCTATTTTTTTAGCATTGTTAGTATGGAGTAAATATTCTGCAGCTTCTGCTGACTTCATGTGATTCCTTGTTTCAGTTTGATGGTTTCATCGATCTTGATTCATATGATACAGTAGCAATGAAGCTCAGAGGGGATGGAAGATGCTACATATCCACTGTAAGTATCCGACTAAATTAAAATGAATATTTGATGTCTGGTCGATATACTGTTCCATAATATGAATTTTCTATACAGATATACACTGAGAACTGGGTAAATTCACCTGGACAAGAGGAAGATAACTCATGGCAGGCTTTTGTGTACGTACCTCTGGGTAGTTGGCGGACCTTGAAGGTAATGTCTCTAGTTACTAATGACAATATGTGCTTGTTCATGACTAAACACAACTTTTCCTTTGATCCAGATCCCCCTTGATAGCTATTTACCTACATGGAAAGGAAATGTCATCGAAGCAAAGCTGGAAATGAATCCTTCGCGCGTTGTGGGGATGTCTCTCTCTTTAAATGCAGAAGGTGGTGTTTCTGGTGCTAAGACTGGGCCAGGCGATTTTAGATTAGAGGTTGATTGGATCAAGGCAATGAGGGCACTGTGATTTGCACAGTTTGATAGGCTTTCACAGGATTTTTCGGGGCCTAATATTCCACAAGTGTGTGTCATTTCAGTTTGTTTGCTGAGCCTACTTACAAAAGATAGTCTCATTCTGGATGAAGCTACTTTGTTCTATCACGGTAGATGTATGTCATAAGTAACCAGGAGTATGGACGGTAAAATATCTCACATTTTGTACTCCTGCATCCACTGTAAGATGCATGAAATGTTTCAGTCTGTATCAGCACAATAACATGAATTTTAGTTTGTATGGGCAGTGGCTTAGTGCCAGTGAATAAAGATTTCACTTTACTTGTTAGAATGGCCACAAATGGAAAATGTTACACTTCTCATTTAGATGAGCTTGCCCATCTGAAGCTTTTCGTGCTAGCGTCTTGGCAATGAATGATCGTTCTGCGTGTGCTGCGTGTGCATATTTCGCTCAGTTCTATGGGAGACAAACTGAACCATTTCTGGAGAAAGTGTGGAAGATCAGAGCGGAAGGCAAAAAAAAAAAAAAAAAAAAAAAATCTACGACTTCTGCTTCAGAATCGTAACTGGACAGCTGATAGATTGCAGGCGAGAGGATGGCCACACGATGACAAGTGCAGTCTGTGGTTTAGTTCTAGAAACGGCTGTGCGTCTAGCCCTCTTGTGTCCTTTTGCTTGGGAAGTTTGGGGTTGTTTCGGTGACTCTTTTCCTCAGGAAGTGCAGCTGCGCTGCGAATGCCACGACAATCTCCGGTTGGTGGAAGGGACTGTCCTGCGGTAAATTTGACAAGATCAAGAAGCAGAGTATTGCCTTCTCGGTGTATGTGATTTGGCATACCTGGAAAGAGAGAGGGAGAAGGATTTTTCAACACCAAGAGTTTAGGGTTGGTTGCAGGTTTAGTCCGAGCAGATCTCGATCTGCTAGAGTTGGCTCACCGTGAAGGTGTGTGACGAGTTGTGAAAGTTGTGTGTTTTGGGTTGGATTGAGGTTCTTTGAACTTGTGTTGTACTTCTCTTTTTTCTAATATAATGAATAAGCAGCTGCTGGTTTACGTAAAAAACAAAATTCCATGTTTTGCTCTGTACTTCAAACTACGAAGCTGGGAGTGTGAGACTTCTAGCATTTTGAATAGTCCACCTGCCAAATTGCACGTTTTTAATTAATACGGGATTTGCCTGTTTGGTCAAAGAACACGTTTTTGCCACTAAAATGGTCAAAAATTTGGTGCCGACAGGCAATAGCAACGGAAGCTTCTCCAGACAAGGGCCAAATATGGACGCAGTTTAGTTCCAAGAATCACATATGAACATTGCTAGTTCCGTGCTGAAAATCCTAACTCAAAGAAGTTTCCCTCAACAAGAGAAGACTAATTTGATTGGGAACGATGGGGAAGAGGAGAGTAACAAAATTGGTCGACCAACGCGACTGGTCAGCCTTGTCATCCTTCGATGAAGCCGGTCATCCGCAGCACCGAGTTGCGCAGGTGGCTGAGGTCCCGGTGCGCCCGCCCGGGCCCCGACCGCAGCGAGAACGCCACCGCCGCCTCCCCACCCGACCGCCTCCGCGACACCAGCAGGTGCGGCGGCACCATGGCACCATGGCACCGCAGCCGTCCTCAACCTCCTCCCCCTCCTCTTCCTCGTCCCGGTCAGCACGCCCACGGGGCAGGCGGGGCGCGGCCCTGGGGATGTCCACCGGCCGAGAGCCCGCTGAACACGGCCGGTGGGTCCTGGAGGCCCTCGGAGAAGCAGAAGAAGACGAGAGCCCCGCCCTCGCCGGAGCACCGTGGCGCGCCTCCGGCCACATCACCTCGCGCTCGGACAGCTCTTCCTCCACCGTTGCCATGCTCTGCAGTCTCGTACTCGCGCACGTAGTAATTCGCTCGAGGACCTGGATTGGAACCTGGAAGCGCGTTGATCTTTCTGGTTTAGCGTCCTACTCCTATCCTGTGACGGGTAGGGCTTATATATAGGGAGGGCGCCATGGCGCCGTGCCGCGTAGCTTCCCACGTACGGGCGGGCAGCCGCGTGCGTGGAGAAGGAGGCCGGAGCCGGATCACGCGGGCCTACGGGGTCAAGTCAAGCAAAGGCTGATCCACCGGGCCCAGATAGAGGTCAGTTTTTCTTTCTTACACCTGATAATTAATAATTTACTATAGCAGCACTAATGATGACTAGGATCATTGGTGGGAGGTGAGGAAAGTGCCACGTACAAGCCCGCAGTCTTGATAGAGAATATATGGGTTGAAAATTAGGTGCTGAAGAAGTTGTTTGAAAGTGTCTATCATTATCTAAAGCACCGCGCGCAGCAGTTGTGAGATCCGTATTTAAAAGTGGAGCAAGATTACGCCAGGCTTGATCCGGATTTGTTAATCCTCAGCTTAATCCAGGACGTCTGATCGTACGCGGACAGGCATCCTGCCAATCTGCCATGGTACCATTTGGTCCTCAGCTCACGTACTACGTCTAAATTTTAATCATTTCGGCACCAATAGCAACGCGTTTGTCTTTGTGGTGACGCGTGTGCGCTGCAGTGCACCGTCGGGCCGGTTGCTATCGTACCTAGCTCACGAATGCGATGATTTCTTTCGTCATTGCCGTGCAGCCTCCGTCCGGATAAATATTGGACTCGGAAGCATCCACGTAGGTATCACTGCACGCGTGTTGGATTCAGGGCAAGAAAGCCAAAAACTGAAAAATCGGGGAGGGACGGATGTGTGCACGGAGGAACAAAATATTTTCCAGCCACCTACAACGCGTCGCATGATTAGCTCGCATAAGCCCATTGCGTGCGACCCCGTGCCCATGTTCCTTATCCGACCGCGGTCAGCCGCCTCCGACTGGAGCTGCTGCTTGGCCACACGGTGCTCGGCCTCCGCTGGATCCGTGCCTGCTCGGACTCCGCCTACGCCCTCCACTGCTCCGCCGCTGCCGCCTTCGCCTGATGTCGGGCTTCCTCCTCCTCCATTCACCGGCGGAACTCCGCACCCGTCATTTGGACGAATGCGGGCTCCGCCTCAAGCTACACGACGCCGACGACCACCGTCTCCGCCGCCTGCACCTACGCGGCCGCCTGTGCCTCCGTGTCCACCTACGCTTGGGCCGCAAGTGCTGACACCTCCGCCGCGTCGCACGCCAACGCCTCCCGATAGATCTGCGCCCTTTTCTCCGGTGTGAGCACATGGCACAGACGGTCGAAAGGCGGTGAGGCATGGTGGAGGTGGAGGATGAGGTAGAGAGGTGGAGGTTGGGGAAGAGAGGAATGCGGCTAGGGTTGGAGCGGGCGGCGGTGGAGAGGAGTGCGGCTAGGGTTTACTCCGGCCCTCCACTTATAGTCGGAGATGGCCACCTCGGGCGGAGCGCCGGCCGGTAAGCCATGAATGCCGGCCGGCCGGTGCACCATGAATGCGTGGTTAAGGTGGCCTCACCGTGTGGACGGGGTGGTCAAGCGTGGGGCCGCCGCGTCCGGGCGGCCCCAAACCCGCCCCACATATGGGCTGGGTTTAGGCCTAAATGGTATACGGGCTGCCCGTCCAGTCGTTTGGGCTAGGTTTAGGGGCCATGGTTGGAGATGCTCTAAGCCCATTGTGGTGTACTTGTGCCAGCCCGTTCGTTATTTCTATCTTTGCGTTATTTTCTTGTATTGTGTTGCGCATCGTCATCTATGATTATTCATCTAGTTGCATTTTAGGTAAACCTTATTAATCCGCAATTATCCCTAAGATCAGTAAAATTGATTAAAATATGTAGTCGCATGTTCACCCCCGCTCTAGGCGCCACCTTTGATCCTTCACCTCTCCTGAAGGCAGTGTGCCAGGGTGGACCCACGTCCCTTTTCACGTGCGTTGGTCCTAGGGCGCACCGTGATGGCGTGAAAGCTACCTCACACACTCGTTTATCCCTTTCACTAGTATCCTCTTTTCCTTCCACAACGGACTCATCCCCCATCCCACCCACCTCACACACATTTTTTCTCGGCTCGATGGTTTTTGAAATATGAAAACATAAAGGGAGTTTAGCACCAACAACGGAACAAATTTGGGGGGAGGGGGGGGGGGGGGGAGGAGGGGGGAGGACTCAGAGAGCATGACTCGTGTCAGCTAGCCCATCGCTGGCGAAGGGTGACAGAGGCATGTGGTCTTCGTGACCAGGTCCATAGCTTAAAGCACTAGGTGTCGATTCCACTCCGCGGAGTCGTCAGAGGGCATCATCAGTTCAACACCGCCACACTCCATGGCCAAGACTAGCCTTCATTGAAATGCGAGCAACACTTGAAGGTCGCCTCGCCGCTGCCATCCTTGAAGGACATACGAGGCTTGCCCGCCAGCTCGGTCTACTCTTGCAGAAATGTTTGATTACCGGTGGGGAAATCCACTTACTGGTCGGTAACCGGATTTCTCGAACACCCCGGGAAATGGTCATACCGAGCAAAAAATATCCAAATTTTATAATTCTTTTAATGTTTAATGAAAACTCTCGGTAAAATATCATACTGAAGAATTTGAATTCAAATTTTGGATCTCAAATTTGTCCGGTAACCGGAAATCCCGACCCCCCGTCAGGAATTGTTTGTCTACTACTCCGTATGAACCAAGACCTTGCTCTTGAGTCGTCCCTAGGACCACGATCTCTGTTCTATTTTTTCGGAAAGTAAAAACGCAGATAGCTGGGCTGATGAGTAGGATCTGTCATCCTGTCACGCATGCCAAATGGTTGCATACCGTTTTGGATAGGATGAACAATCGACGTTTCTGGTAAGTCAATAATTGATTGCCGAGTTGTTATATTGTCGCGCAAGAACATGAGGCTGTGAGGATGAACAGGTGGGCGACAAAATCAAATCAATACTCACTTGCCACTGTAAGCAAGCAAGAACCCCAAGAGGAGTGCACACGTTTTGATTGGCCAGATCATCCTCCTCGGTATGAAAATGTCAGCAAGAGAATAGTGTTTTTCATTTATTTTTTTTGAACAGGGGAATGGCCCCGAAGGGCCTAGAAACTGCATTCCAGCGGTGGATACAAATTTACAGTGAGGACCCCAAAGTAAAAATAAATTACAAAGTGGTACTCACACTTTTCACCTAGGACCCAATACAAAGATAAAGATTCGCAATCAAGTCCTTCTTCTCCACCGCACCTCGCCAGCGACTTGACAGCACGGGCACCATGGACGCTGCCGGGGACGCGACCACTTGGAGCAATCCCGGTGATGAACCCCATGCTAAAGTCGAAGATCCTCCGCATCGGCATAAAAGCCTGGAGGAAGAAGAAACTCGGGCGCAAGCAACCGAGCACGGAGCAGCTCCTCTCGCCATGGATAACTTCGGCAACGCAAGGCCTCCGTTGATCGACTCCGCAACACGCAGTTTTCGGAGCACATAGCAAGCCATGGACTCCATCTTCCCAAATAGCAACGCATCTGGCCATGTCTGAGACTCGACCTTCGTCCTCTCTCCTTCCGTCGCCACGATGGCCAGAGCAAAGGAGGAGGAAGAAGCACATCAGAATCGCCAAAATACGAAGATGCCAAAAGCCGACCTTATTCACGGAGATGCCCGCAGCAGCTTCACACGCCACATCCGGCTCCATCCATCGGAGCACCGCCGCGAGAAGAAGCACCACAAGCCGGCGCCGGATCCGGCCGGAGGGATCCCGCACCTTTCTCCCAGCATGACGCCAAGCTAAGGCATAAAGCCAAGATTCGGCATAGAGCCAAAGAAACCTACAGCTACAACCTAATCTACAACTGTACAGAGAGGGCCGGCACCCTAGAGCATCTCCACACCAACCAGCGACGGCGCCGACGGCGGGAGCGGCCGGATCTGGCAGCGCCCGGCGGAGGACTCTCAAGGAGCAGAGGGTGGGGAACGAGAGGAAAAGAGAGTCAGGGTCCTTTCTTATGGTTTTAGTGTTTTTCATGGGAGTGGTCACAACTTGTGCTAGCTGCTAACAAAATCTGATGGGTACACGAGTACTGCGTCAATTACATGTAGACACCTGTACTGACGTCGACATCTGGATGAGTAGGAGAGGTCGAGTGAATGTCTACACATAATCCTGAGAGAAGAAGATAAGGTTATACACGACGTGTCCCGCTGTATGCTATGGAGGAAATAATCTTTTGCCGTTGCTTGCGTTGATGTACTATATGCCTGTCCTCTTATATAGCTGTAAATCTTAGCGAGAGGTTTAATTTGAAATGTTCAACGTAATCTTGTGACATATATTCCTTCTGGAAGGATAAGTTTGTACTCCACTTAATTATTATGGGAGGATACTTTCCTTTTGCGTCCAAGCATACTGCTCCTATAACTGTGGACGCGCCCAAAGTTTTCCTTGGGAAGGAAGATATGCCGTCATAGGGTGAAAAATTACAGCTGGTAGTGTTCTACTTGCGTGGATGAAGTTGACACTAATTTGTCTAAGCTTCTCGTTCAGGTTAATCAAGTGCTATTCAGAAAGGTAGTACCGTAGTAAAACCGTGTGATATATAGATGACGAAATCTTCCCTCTCTCAACACATGCGAAAACAAAATGAATACAGACAACAGATGAACGGATAAAGCAGCAGCAGTGAAATAAAACGTGTGACCACTTGTACTGTTTGTACATGTATTCCAGCAAATAATTCAGATTACATGAGCTCGCTAAACGCCTGTAGCATTTTGAGGTAAATCAGTAGGAGAAGTTTGTCTACCTTTCAACTACATTCACGTCAATTGCACAAAATGGCCGGACTAGAGATTTTCCCAAGTGAAACGAACATTGGCGACAAAACTTTCGGTAGGAACATTGCTGAGAAAACTTCCGGTGCTACTCGAGCATCACCATCGCCTTCACCTTCCCCTTGGGCACGTCGACGAGCATCAACATCGCCGTGTCCCTCTTGGCTCTCCTATCAACGATGACATGCGGCGGCACGAAAACTTGGCTGCCGATCATCAGGCTGCTGCTGCCGGCGCCGGCAAGGCTCGCGCTGAACTTGCTGAACCCGGCCTGCAGGGCCAGCGCTTCTGCACCAGTAGCCCTACCGGACTTCCCAGGGATGTCGATGGGGGAGGAAGAAGATATCTGCCGGTTTGGCGGCGTGGTCGGACGACGATGCTCGCCGGAATACTCGTCATCGTCGTCGACTTCAAGAGAGTAGTATATGTGGGCTAACTCCATATCTTGTGCTGCATCTGCTGGCCATAGTATGTCTGCTTCTTGAAATTCCTCTTCCTCCTGCTCTTCGCGCAGCATCGATCTTCCTTTTGCTTGACTTGATTTGTTAGCTTTGCTGTATTTAGGAGAGGATAAGTACTTATGAAGTAGTACTGCTAGCTAGTGGATGAGGTCCATATCTAGGACTTTCTGAGCTTATTAGTACCCATCTAATTTTCCCATCTTAATGTTATCTTACATGGGAATTTCCAGGAGTTTACCCCGCTCGTGTTGTCCACGGATACTTTTTTTTTTCGAACCTCGGCAATGCCTTTAATTGATAGTCGAAAAAAGTTGGACAGTTTATGAGGAAAACCGGCCGAAAACCATATAACACAACGCACCACACCGGTCCCAAGGCCACGCCCCAAAAAACGAGTCGACGACTATGTCGCCCTAGCGAACCATAGACGACACAAACACGGCGGAGGCAAACTCAACGCAAGACGAAATTCGGAGCCGCCGCTCCGACATCCACGCCGGCCCCAAGGCCACGCATCAAAAACGAGTCGACGACCATGTCACCCTAGCAACAATAGCCGACACTAACATGGCGGAGACGATCTCAACGCATGACGAAATCCGGAGCCGCCGCTCCGACATCCACGCCGGCCCTAAGGCCACGCACCCCCTAACCGAAGACGAAAGCTCGCCGTCGCCAACCACCATCTGACTCCACTGGTCCTTCTGGCCGGTGGAACATCCAAGGCGAGGCCCCAAGAAGCATGCGACGCAGCAGCGCCGCCCTTGCCCGATCCCGCGAGGGATCAAGGGTTTCCCCCGGAGAACCCGGCGTGGGGAAGCGAGAGCACCACCTCGATGACGCATTCAAAAGGAAGCGGCGCCCGAGGGCGTCGCCGTCATCGGCCCCGGCGACAACCGGGGCAAGGCTTTCACCCAGTGATGTGTCACAAACCCCGCATCCGCTCGCCGGAAACCGGCCAGACCACCGACACCCGTATGCCGCAGCCACTTGTCCACATATACTGTTTGTCTGAACTTTGAACGAGCCCATAGATACTGGTGCAGTGTGCGCGCAGGTCGCAGTCACTGAATCAGCAGTGAGTCAGCGACGTGTAGGCCGAGCGATGGGGTGCATCAGAATTCAGAAACGGCATTTGCATTTTGGTACATTCGTGCACATACACAAAGAAAGGGACATACACCCCCGCAAAAAATAAAAGACAGTCACAGCGTAAGTTTACACCAAAACGGATTGATTTCAAATTTTCACCTCACTTTTCCAATCAATTCATCCACAAATGACCATATGTATCCATTTGCACACATACAGTACGTAAATTTACAGAGGAGGAAAGATCAACTGCACCTTGCTCTTCCAACAACAGTTCACAAATGACTAAATGAGACCGGTCGAAGAAAAATGGAAATGGTAGTATTAACATTTCTTAATCTCTCGTAGCTACAGCTATCTGATTCCACAAGCTAAATCAACCGAGGAAGTAATCATCAGCGCAGGCAGGCCGCACGCCGTTGGCCATCTGCAGATGTCCAGTTGCAAGGCCGGCCGCGCGCGGCCAGGTCTGGCTAGCCCTCGATGAAGCCTGTCATGCGGAGGACGGAGTCGCGCGTGCGCGTGAGGTCCCGGCCCTTGAGCGTCCTCCCCTGCCCCGAGCACACCGAGAAGGGCGCCCTCCGCCGCGCCATCAGCACGTGCGGCGGCACCTCCACCTCGCCGCCGCCATGCTCGCCGTCCTCTTCCTCGCGGCTCGCTCGCCGCTCGTCCGGCGCGCCCGAGGCCGCCGGGATCTCGATCGGGCGCGTGAAGAACGGCCGCCTCTCCTGAACCCACGCCGCGCTTTTCTCCGACAACGCCACACTATGCGTCGACATGGCCGGCCGATCGATCACGAACTAGGAGCTTCGAATGAATAACCAATGAGAGCTCGTGATTGCGAATGCGACAAGCTGCTCGCCCAAAACCTTCCTCTCCGCAGCCCGGCGCGGCGCGGGAGATATATAGGGACGTGGTCCCGTGGTGGCCCGGCGGCTAGCTAGGGAAGCTAGGCAGGTTCCGTGGGGAGCTGCACCGCCTTGTGTGACGGATAAGTATGCGGCCGGTTTGGGGGCTTTGACGGCAAGGGAAAGGAATAATTCTTCCATAATTCCGTCCGCGATTGAGCTAAGCAACAAAAATGAGGCAAGTTAAAATTCCAACCCTGTTCGATCAAGATGTGGCCGGCAGCCGGGTACGTTGCCTTTCATGTTCGAGCACTCCACCTCGTGATTAATTTGATGACAAAAAATCCATATAAACCCACAACTATCAGGTTCGGACGCAGCAACCTATAAGTTTAAAGTTGCATACTTAACCCCTCAACTATCTAAAACGGAGCAATTAACCCCTAGACCCTGGTAACCTGTTTTGCATAATGGTTTTGACACATGGCATTCAACCATTGGCCCAAAAGTCAACGCACGGAGAGAGGAGCACCTCGCGGGGACGACTGCTCGAGCGTATATGGGGAACGGGTAGCATCAGATGCGACGATCCTCTAGCAAATGGGGGAACGGGTGATGAAGTAGACGTTAGGAGCACTAGTTCGATGAACTTGCGATTTGCGAACGGCTCCTCAGATGGTTTTGGCATCACTTGACTCGCTGCGTATGCATTGCCACTTATTCAAATTAAAGAAATTTATCAAACCAAGTTCTAATCATATCAAATCAAGGAAATTAATCTCATATGTGTGTATATATAAGAGACTAACTACGAGTGCTAAATCTGCATAACTTTTTTTTAAATGCTAAATCTGCATAACTTGGCGTATATGTTAACTGACCGACAGGTTGCTCTCCGAATAATCTTTACTATTAAATGGGAGTTCGTATATACGTAGCGCTGGCAGAAAATTCTGCCGATCCTTCGTCCAACATCGCTACCATCGCTACCTCGCGCGCAGGCCCATCTAGCACGAACGCATGGTGCGGCCCAGCAAAAACGATCGCAATCCCTCTGCCAAAGCGCCCCCAATCACTGCATCACCGCGTTGAGCGCCGTCTGCTCCGACTCCGGTGCTGCCCCTCCGTCCGCCTGCCCTCCCTCCTGCTCTCCTTCGCTCGGTGTCCCATTCCCCAACAACCACGCCCTCCTCTCCAGCCTCACGCGCCCGCACCACACACGCGCATCTGCACCGCCACCGCCCCCACCGCGTCCCCGCCCTCGTCTGCCGCGGGGGACATTGAGGGCACGCCCACGGTCATCGTCGCCGAGAAGCTCGACGCCTCAGGGATCGCACTGCTCCTACGACCTCTCCCCCGAGGAGCTCGCGCCAAGATCTCGTTGTGTGACGCGCTCATCGCGTGCATCGAATCGTTTCCCCCTACCTCCCGATCCCCTCCCTCACAGCCTGGTTGGGTTTGCTCGATACAGCCCCACATGCCGCCGGGCCCAGTTCATCCGCACACCGGCCCAGGCTCCCGTCCCTCCGCACATCCCTGCCATCGCCGCCCCACTTCCCGCTGCGGCTCCCGTCCCGTCGCCCACCCCAACTCCAGTCCACAGTCGTCGTGCTTCTTCGGGCATGGAGGACTGGGTGCATCGAGCAGGAGCCTTGATGTGGCGCTTCGGCCGCAAACGTTCTTGGACGGAGTTCACCACCAACTGGCTGACACCGCCTTCACTCGCTGGTACATGCCTTCTCCTCTCCATCCATTCTTCTCTTTCACCCCATTCTTTCTTCCATTACTTAAGGATCGGATTGGTTGATTTTGTTTGAATTTAACCACGTTACAGATCCCAGTCCGCAAGGACAAGACCTGCTTCTGTTGATATCTACAACCGTCTTAAGTGGGCTAGCAGCTTCTCTGGTGTATTGTGGGATGGTTGATGTAGTCACTGTCAGTTAGCCTCTTTCTCGCGTAATGATTTTCATATCATGTGATTTTTCATGCGTTTCTTGTACTCTACATACGAGTCCCGGATCTGTTAGCGTGAGCAGTATCTCTGTTAGTGCAAACCATTTTTGTTGCCTCATTGCCTCTTGAGTCGTTGTATTTGCAAGTCAAAACTGAATATCACTTGAAATATAACATAATAAATTTATTTAGGATGGGGACTCGAGTTTTAAATATAACATTATCATAGAAGAATGAATATTCAGTTATGTTCATTATCATAGGCTTTTTCCATGTTTTTTATCCAGTGATTTTTGTTTCTGTCTTTTAATCTGAAAAGAACTCATGGGGTGTTTTTCATATACTTACTGTTCTTCTAATAGGATTTCCAGCATATGTCGTCATCCAGCGGATGATTCTTATTATGCCTCTCCAACATTGACAACCATGAACAGAGCAGCAAGTCAACTGAAGATGTAGGCTGGTGTCTTTTCTTTCTGATGCATGTTAATGTGTTCCGCTGTTAACTCGGTCTGGATTTGCATAACTTTATTCAGTATTTGCATTCCATATATGAGAATTCCAAGCCATTTAGGAATAAAAATTAGATGATGCTCTACTCTCAAATTCTATGTACAGCATGACTGTGCATCATCGTACAATGAGAAAACAGGAGCAGCAGAAGTACATATCTGCAATAAAGTACACTTTGCATGATGCTCTGTTAATTTGACAAGGCAATTTTCAGTACATAAATGATACGAATAGCTTTGTGTCTTCCATGTTTTGTAGGCACACGATTTCCCCTTTTTCCGTCTCTACAACATAATTCCAAATTGTGCATCAGGTTAGAAGAAATTTGTTCCAGTGTTCTGGTGGAAGAAAAATTCAGAAGCCAAATTGTGCATGAAGTCATAGGTAACCTGCATGTCTCATTAGCTTTTGTTCTTTTGAAGCATCCTTATTCCCGAAGCCTGATCATAGTCACACTATTTTGTTCACGGACATACTTCTCCACGGAAACGTGAAGATATACTCCTGCAAATAGCTTAGAAAGGCCACAAGAAATTAGTTATTTGTTGACATATACCAATGAAAAGATCAAAGTTTCTACTACAGGGAACTTATGACCTAAAGTGACACCTAAAAAAGTTACAAAAGAAGATCATGTACCCAAGATAAAACAACAATTACACAGTAATTACTTGGATGAGTCTACAGAAGATTTGTTACTAGGAGTACTTCGTTGCATTTGTTCATGATTAGATAGTTAAGCTTTGTACTTTAAGTAGTTCCTTGTTGCAGCAATTTACTAGATTTAAAGATAAAGAGAAGTTATTTTCCGTCATTAGGTTAATAAATTTTGATATTAAAAACTCTAAACCTAGCACTAATTTTTTTTCATTCTCAGTGGAGTTAGGGCCTATATGTGATTTCTTTTAGCTGGATAATTATCATTCCCTTATGATCGAAGATGTCCGGAGTTAGTATGTAAAGTGTACTTTATTTGAGTGTTGCTAAAATCTGCAGACATATAGATATAAATGATATCACTAATGATGGAGGTGTCAAGTGCAGAAATTAGTATATTCTGGCAATGTCCGGTTAATCCTCATATGTATCTTTTTTTTCATGCGATCTGGCAATGGAAGCATCTCTTATCACCTCTTACTCTTACAGATATGAACAGAGCTATCTGTCTTGAAGCATGTAGAAATTTACAAAGAGGGCATGACGACCAAGTCGTCTATCATGATTGGTCTTGGAGAAACTGATGAGGAGCTGAAACAAGCTATGATTGATTTAAGTGACATTGGTGTTGATATCCTTACACAACCGCTCATATGCAGTAAACTGAAGGTGCGACAAGTTCGTCGAATGCATACGCACAAACACAGCCCCCAGCATAACAATGATGTGCACAAACTCACTTTTCTTGTGTGATTCTTCTCAGGTTCGGTCATCATACCGTGCAGGGGAGCTTTTTGTCCAGAATTTGGTTAGGAATGAGAAAGCCAAACCTGCATCTTCCTCCTCTTAACCATACATGTCTACATACAAAAGCAAGCCATGGAATTCTTCTGCTTTGTATGCTCAGAGCAGATCGATTCTGCCATCGCTACCATGGGCTATATCGAGCTAACATGGGCTTTCGTCTGCCGCCCTACCTTCTGCCCGCTCCTCGCGCGGGATCGCAAATGTTTCTCCCATCCTGGGCATAGTCCTTCCGCCGCAGCCACCAGCCTCCCACCATCGCACCTTCCTCTAATGTCGCCTCGATCTTCCCAGCCTAGCCCGACCCCGGATCAGATCCATCTCTCTTCCGATGATGCCCTGGCATGGTCGCCGCCGCCCCCCATTCTCCCCTACGATGCCCCTGTTGAAGCCATCGCCTCCTCCCCTCACTCAGCGTTGCGTCTCCATTCTTCCGTACGCCATCCTCATCGCCTGGTGCGGCCTCATTTGAAGGTCGCCGTCGTTGGCTCTCATGAAGCCCGTCGCCTCCCCTACAGGACTGCGCCGCCGCCTCCTCCAGAGTCGCGCTGTCTCTCGTCCGTCGTCCAGGTTGCTGTCGCTGCCTCCGAGACCCACTTCGGTTTCTCGTTCGCCAGCAGCACGCACGGTGAGCCCTCCTCCTGCCGCCCTAATCCTTGTCGTCGGGATGAAGCCATCGGCACCAAGGTCGAGGGACTCAACATCGCCGATGACATCACCCAGGTAACCAATCACGTCCTGCCCCCCGTTTCATTGTTTCACCAATAATAGACTTAGGGCGGTGGGATTGTTCCAACTTAGTATTGATTGCATAGACTCATTAGATTAACAGCAAAGATCTACTAGCCCTCCTGTTGCGACATGTCTCATGGGTTTATTTCTGATGAATCTTGGTGACATACCTCAACAGAGTCATCAAGGGTTGCGTCCCTAACGTGCCTCAACAGAATCATCAAGGGTTGCGTCCCTAACGTGCCAAGCTCGAGATCCTGGAGCCCTGCTGCAGCGTCCAGGGCAGGCTGCACCAATTATTTTCTTCCTGCACATTTTATTGTTTCATTTCGTTTCCTTCCCTTAATGGACCTGCCGATCAGCTAAACGTGCTTGTGTGTTCCAAGATAGAAATCAGAATGTTATCCGTCGCCGAAGAGAATGGTTTGATAACACACGAAAAGGTGATTCACCACATGTTCTTTCTGTCTGCATACACATTTGCTCAGAGTGTTCTCTGTTTAGAGAACTGTGTACCATATAATTATTAATAGGGGAAGCATGTACGGTAACAATATTAATTTGTGTTCTCTGCTCAGAGTGTTTTGGTGGAAGCCACAAGCGGGAACACATGCATCGGTCTTGCTTTCATCGCTGCCTCCTGGACATACAAGTTGATACTGACAATGCCCGTGTCCATGAGCATGGTAGAGTATTAAAAGCTATACTGAAAACCTACTAGCTTCCAGCGAAGTGGCCAGACATTCAGATTATTAGTTAGCATCAATTGCAAAGGTCTGGCTCTGCAAGTTATCTTACAGAATTAATTCAAAGCGATGTTGTGTTCGATCTAGAGGCTTCTCATTATTTAAACCATACAATTGCAAGAAGCAAGATTTTATAAATGTCCTTATTGTACATAGGCAGTACAATATGCTTAAGAAAGACCATCATCCAAATTTAAGCTTCAACCATTAATTTGTTGTATCTCATGATTTTTGATTGTCTTATGCTTGGCTTTTGTTGCATCCGCAGGTTGGTCCAGTCGTCGCATGCAAAGAAAACCGCTGCTGGTTGAGGTTTAGCTGCTCAAGGTCCTATGATCATCATCTCGAGCCCAATACAGATAGAAGATTTCATCCTACCAGTTCCATTAAATACCACACTCCTATTTGTACCGAAAGGGTTTAAAGATTCTCGGTATTCCATTTTCCCTCTCTGACATCAAGGCATGGATATTGAGATGTGGAGAAATTTACGGGTTTTTTTTTATACACTAAATGTTGCCAAAGACTAATTTCGGTCCCCCAACTCTAATGTCTTGTTTGGCCATCGTGTCAAAACTGTCAATATTTGGTCTCGAGACCCACACAAAAGTAGTTTTACGATGCCATGGCAGAAATTTTGCATACCTGATTGCCCTTCCACCACACATAAGAGCATTATAAAGGTTCAGTAAACATGACCCCTATGAAAATATTCTAGAAAACACATTGGGATTCCTTAGATTTTGAAAGTATTGATTTGTAATAGTTTCTATTTGTTCCTATCTCACAAACTTTCTAGAGAGTTCATATTTTCTATAAATGTGTGGTAATTTTCTTATTTCTCTCTCACTTATATCAGTAAGATTCGGAAAAAAGTAGACACATGTGGTGCTTTTGTTACGTGGGAAGGCTAGCCAAGACACCAACACATGTATTGAGAGGGTTGCACGATAGTGGACACACCAAAGGAGTAGAAGGAAGATGAAAGTATTCGAAAAAAGAAAGGATGAAGAAAGAAAATCGATGCAGTCGTAAAGAACATGTGTACATCACTCGGCTTATGTATCCACAAAATAAAATGCTTGTTATTCCGTAGCAACGCACGGGCATTTAGCTAGTCAATATGCAATATCTCGCTTTTCTTCTTCGGCTAACGTACAAAAACACACAGCCGTAAGCCTGTAAGTAGCCCTGAACTGGCAACCGAAGCACCAGGTGTCGACATGTCAGCTACATACCAAACACGCAACTTTCTTCTGTTGATTAGAGAGATGACTAGTTGAATTTTGCGTGGCGTCACGCCACGCCCTTGGTGATTTTTTTTTATACAATATGTATATTTTTTGTTCACCAAAATGTTGGACAAATTGGAGATGCATGAAGGTGGCCAGACCAGAAGAAGTATCCATCAACGCGCACACAATAAAAAATAGTCGCAAGAACAGGAACAAACGCAGTAGTAAGCCAACAGAAATCAGTATCCAACGAACTACGAAGAAAAAGAAGGAAGAAAAGCAACAAATGGTAGAAAGAGAAACAAAGAGAACATAACTTGAAGGCACATTGCTTTGGGTCTTCTGTCAAAATTCCATGTCTGGCATCTTAAGAAAAAAGAATGTAAACTTGGACCATACATATACATATATTAAGAGCAAATGCGTGACCCAGTAACAGCATAGATCACTTGTAGCATAGTTTGTGCTTACAGGAAAATAAACAGAGTAATATACATTATATAGAAAATATTTGTAAAGAAGATCAGCTTGGCTGTCCGAGCAGGTCAATTGAATTTCTGGCATATTTGTTAGCTTGATTGGAATGAGCAGCTCACGCACTATGACAGAATAAACAGATGTAACGTTTTTGAATCTGAAGCTAGGCTGCTATTTACAAATTTTAAAACTCTTTGCACATGCTAGCAGTAGTATAGATTATTTACATTAGAGGGTTTTTTTTTTGAGAGCACATTAGAGGTTGTGTGTGCAAAAAACTTAATAAATCTACACATAACAGAGCTAATAAATCTGAAGAGGCTCGATTTGGCTAGCAAAGTAGGTAAATTTTGACACACATATGTACATAGAACCTTGTGTTTGCAGACTAAACTGATATATCATCCTGTCTTCAACGGTTATACATTTATACATCGATAACTAAAACTATCTAGAACACATGTAAATAGAGGGGGGACAGGGAGAGTACCTTTTGCAGGAGAGCACATCCAGCATTATCTTCTTCCAGTTTATATAACCATACCAATGGATGCCAAGCAGCAATCCTGCATCATCAACTAAAAATATAAAAGATTTATGAGCCTATATTCTCAAACATTTTTAAAGAAGGGGAGTCAAACAGCAATTACTTTCAATCCATCCACAGCTTATTGACGACTGACGACTGTGGCTTTTTGTAAGGAGACTGGATCCGGTATTGTCTAACAGGATCTTTGTAACATTCAATGCGCTTTGCCAAGCATTGAAGCTCTTCAACAGGAGCTAACAACTCATAGGTCTTCACTTATACACAAAAAAAATCTAGCACTATACCCTGCTTTTGAAGCACAATAAACCGAACTCAATAAAGGTAGATAAGGCACAACGAAACATTTATCATTTCCTCCAAGGGACATCACAGTAAATTATACCTTGATGTCTGTTCTCCTTAGCAGCTTCCTGACAGCCATCGATGAGCAAATCATACAGCTCAATTTGCGCTTCATATGGAGACTTTGGTATTGCAGCATGAACATCCTCCATAATCAAGCCAATTTGGCTTGGGTTTCCGAACTTCTTGACTTAAAGTTCACCATTAGAATTAGATAGATGAACCTTGAGAAAATACACCACACCCATATATAGCTCGAAAGAACAATCCCATGCAATCTACATGTTTACAAACATCCACATGTATTTCAGAAGTTCCAAAAAGAAACAAACTTAATACCCGTTGCAGAATTTGAGCTGGAATTAATCGCAGTGCCGATGTAATTGTAAATAGCAATCAAGTTAACCCGACATTAACATTTGACAAAATAGTAAATGCAGTAGCATAACCTTGAATCTGTTATTACATTACTATAATTATGTTATTAAGATTTAAAAGGCGTAGAAGAAAACATCAGAGACTATATACTTGAATGGTTATACACCAATAACTAAAACAATCAGATACAGGTAATTTCTGACACACATATGTACATAGATTCAGAGCATAGATACCAATAGAACACATGTTTTATGCTAGATCAAAAAATGCGCAGTGAGTGGCAAGAGGCTGAGAAGAAAAGCGAGCTAGGTGCAAGGTAGGGTGAAAGAGCAGTTTGGCCAGAATTTCACACACCCTGGATGTTCAACTGCTCTTCCATGAAACTGGCATTGCTACCTGAAGCTTCTTCCGATATTTCAACATCAAGCTCATCTACTACCTCGTAGTATTCTGATGCATCAGATTCTTATTTCACTACAACATCATCCTCTAGCACTGCAGTCAAGTCAGTACTGCTTGCTGAAACAGCATCCTGAAACTTAAACTGCTCCTCCAAGACACTGGCACCAAAAGGTTCTTCACTTGGCATTGCCGATGCTTCAGCAAAATTGTAGTAGAAATCAGCACGATGATCCGCATCTGCAGATGCAGCATTCAGTTTGGCTGCAAAGTGCGGACCAAAATACTCTTGTTCTTGAGTAGAAGCGGAAGCCTCCCAGTAGGAGGTGATCGAATCCAACGAACTGCTTAACCATTGCTTGAGCCAAGCAGCCAACTCCACATGATGCAATTCTTGAACTGAAAGAAAGTTTGACACTTTCGACACGGCGGTGTTTGACATGATCGGAGAATCTGGCGGCAGCGACGCACACACAAACGCAGCAGCCATGAATAGAACCAGAGCAAGTGGAAACATGAACCTCAGCCTTGATCTCTTCTTCGCTGGAGCTCGCGCGGAGTTCACATCAAGCTCTGGCTCTGGCGCCAGTGCACGGGTTCGCGGAGATGTCGCCTTAGGCTCCACTGCCAAGACGCGAGCCGGCGGGGACATCACTGCAGACTCCGATGTCAGCACAGGAGCCTTCGGCGAACCCGGTGCAGGTTCCGTATCGACCCAGGGGCGGATCTAGACGGTGCGCCGCCAGAAATTGGAAAACAACCTAGCTCATACCTCAAGGGAGACTCAGTGGCCAAAGACGGGGACGGGGTGGAGGCGGCAGGGGCGCGAGGTCCCGGCGAGGAAGAGCGGGGACGGTGACGCGCGTGACAGCGGCAGAGGAGAGGGATTGTGGTGGCGGCGGCGTTGCGCACGGACGCATCAGGCGAGGAAGAGCGAATCGCCGGGGTAGGGAGGCAGAGGACCGCGAGGCGCGTCCTTCGCGCCACAGCACGGTGGCGGAGGTGGCCGGAGCTCGCCGGATTAAAGCGGCGACGGCGGCGGCGACCAGAGGCGCGGGAGCGAGAGCGAGAGGAGGGAGGAGAGCGCGAGTGGCGTTTTTGCAGAAAAGTCCTTCAATTTTCTAGGTACTAGTTGTATGCCCGTACGTTGCTACGGCTTATTAAGTTTTTCTATTGTCGCAAACGTAAAATATGCACGTATACGATTAGATAGTTTGCAACCATTACAAATGTCAACTATTATAGTATTTCAAATTTAAAATATGTCGTTAACATGAATATATAAGATAATTAAGGAAGTTGGTCAAATCTCGTATAATGACATCAAGGGTTATAAAAATTCTTTGTAGGTAATGTTATGCGTGGTCGCTACTAAGAACTTGGGTATGTTTAGTTTTTTTTAATTATTGATCTGGTCCTTTCCATTGTCCTTGATGGCGGGATCCCGATGCTGGTAGGCACGCAACATAGTGCTGACCATAAGAGAATAGTAATATTCTATTTCCAAATACTTGGTGTGAAAATAATACTGAAGATATGAAATACTACAGAGATCAATCATGTCAAATATTTCAAGTTGACTGCCTTCTATATAAAATTGATTATAGTTCCATAAAGATCACCAACATCAATTGTATCTGGTATCCCTGCCTATATGTATCCGCAAAAAATGGAGCAGGAACAGGGGCACGAAGCAAATGTCCAGTCTCCACCGCCAAATGTCCAGTCTCTAAAATAGTAGTTTGAACCTTCACAACACTACCCAGTGTCTAACATACATCTTAACATTGCAACTGCTAGCACAAATACTTAGGATAGTAATTGGTTCGTTCCTCTCTTAACATGTAATGCCCAGCCATTCATCTCGAAGCATATGCACCAAATTACTAATTACATCGACATCTAAAGCGAAGTATACACACCAAACTGCGCTCAAACTTGACCTCCCATTAGCCGTTCCATAGTAATCTCTGTTACTAAAACCAATTTTCTCATACAATAAAACAGTGACGAACTGAAAAAACGAACCAATTTGGCGGTGGGGAAGACACGTGCACGCTCGGCGATCTCCTCCACGGCTTTGAAGTCCGATCAGAACACCCTTACTGCCCCCAACGCTGCCACCATAACCTGATACATAAATTAGAGGCGGTTCAGTAAAATGGACATATATCATGTGTACATGGTAAAAGAGAAATTAGAACACATCTTGCAAAACATAGTGTTGATGCTCTACAGGTTTGGAGCAAGACAGGAATTTAAAAAATTGCCATATTGACCTGCTTCATATTCTAAATTTATCCAATATCTGCCCTGCTTCATATTTTAATTTGCACAGACACAAAACAAATTGCACTTACCATCCAATACACGCGCCCTAGATATTGAATGGCACAACTTTGCAAGGTACACTCTTGCAAGAACATCATGCAAATGAAGAATGTCCTGAAGAGCCCCTGATTCAATTTGACAAAACACACAATCGAATGAGTGCATCAAAGTGGAAAGAAGAAAAACCCCACATCATTGACGTTGACAAAGCAGGAAGCTAGCGTTTATAGGCAAAGGCAGGTAATGCTCTTTGGGTGGAATGGGAAACTGGACTAAAAAGGATAAGGATAAGAAACATACCACCAGGCTGTGCATTTTTTCCTGCAAAACATCAAGTCATACATGAGGGTGAGAAACTACAGAAATATCATGGAGCCAGATATGTTAAATTGAAAAAATGTACAAATATTAACTGGAATTCACATTTTGACATTTCTAGTATAGGTAATATGCCCGTGCGTTGCAACGGGTGAGATAAAAATCTACGTTGTGGAGGCTTACACAGAGATCGACTGGATCAGTTCCTTGTATTTTCAAAACATTTCAGCCGTAAAAAAGAATAGTGAAAAATTCGCATCCTAGCAAAATGCCCGTGCGTTGCTACGGGCTGATTGAAAGTTGGACATTTTTTTTAGAAAATTATGTCAACCTTGACAAATATCGGAGGCTGATTGAAAGTTAGACAATTCATTTTTGGAAAATTGTGTCAACCTTGACAAATATCGTTTATGTCTACCGCATCCTTAGTACTCGTTTCTCCTTAACCTACCTCACCGTCTAAGAAGACGGAGAGTTATATTTCTTCTCACCCCTCCTTATTTCCAATTCCATTTTCTTTATCCGTTATTGTTCTAGCATTGTCATCGTTTCAAAAGTCTCATCTGGTTTTTCCATTGATTGAGCATCATGTTTAAACTTTAGCAGCTCTATGAAGTGGCCCTCGTGTAACATGAGCGATGATGACGCGGTGTATGTCTTCATATTTTCCGATGGTAACAAAGATAACACGTTTCTAAATGCAAGAAACTTAAAGAAAACAAATGCGGTGTATAGCTGAGAAAATGAAGCTTCAAAAATACTTGATTACATAACTTGAGAACCCCATCTCTGACTCGTCCTAAAAGTTTTGATTATTTTATTTGAATGATTGAAATCTGAAAGGGTGTTCCTTTATTTTTGTAAGAAATCGAAAGCAGAAGAATGTAAGCAATCTAGCTTTCTTACCTGACGCCGACGTGGTATTCCTGCTCTTCAGGTTGAATCTCGGCCGCCCGAACACTCCCTCCTTTCTTGTACAAGATGTTCACCTCCCCTGTATATACAGTTTAGTTCAGAGTACATTGCATCAGTTCAGTACAAACAACTTCAGTTTAATTAAGTTCAGTTGTAAACTCGCTACCATTCTTATAAACAAAAACAATTTGATGGAGCAAAGCAGATGCAACGAAGTACCTTTTTTTTAACGGGAACGAAGTACTTACCTGTCTGCTCGTTCCTGAAGACACAAAACTCTTTGTCGACGTTCTCGAGCTGCTCCAGCGCGTCCTCAGCAGCCCTCCCTACCTAGCTGCTAATAACTCGTTGGTACAATCACGACATATTGCTAGCCACTTTGTTGAACACAGAAATACTAAAAGCCCTTTATTGCATTTGCCAGTAGATTTTCAAGCAAGAGAATAGTTTAGACATATGAACTGAACAATAAACATACATCAGACAGAACCACATCTTTGCACAAGAAAGAAGATAGAACTACTTCTAGAAAGCTGACCCCGATCTTCAGTTTGCCACTCTGCACAACAGCTACAGATCTGCAATGTATTTCTTCACTTGCCAAGGAGCTTGATGGACCCAGCTAAGGTTAGTTGTTCTCCTGTCCTCCAATTCTTCCACGAGAATCTTCAGAAAAATGATCCCAAAGGTTTTCTGATTAAATCCATGGAAGAGATCAATAGTCGGACATGTACTCATATATTCAATGCTCCCACTATCAAAGTATTCTAAAAGCGAGCTGATTAACAATGCTTGTATGGCTGTTTGAAGCTCCCACTGGAATACAATTTAGCAGATTGATAAAAGGAAAAATACAAATGTGTCTTTTCGTAGAACTTAAAATCCCAAACATCTGGAAAAAAAACTCTGTATGGCAATACCTACCTAGTCATCCTAGAAAAAAAAAGGTCCGGACACCACTTACAAGTTTATCTCTCATATCTACCAGCAGAAGCAAGCAACCAGTAAATAGGAATCAGGATGCCCAGTTTATCCATCTTCAGTCTGACATTTTTCAGCTCATCTGCTTTGACAATATAATCTTCACATGTCTTGTTTGTAAGAACACCTAGAAACACAATGATCATTTGCTTCTGCAAACGAGAAAAAGGTAAAATCGTCAAACAACAGCCTTCAAAAGCTAGCTAACGTCGAATTGCATAAGATTAGCTCGTATTGAACTACATAATTGAATTGATTTGATGCCGAGAGTAAATCAATCAACAAACTGCTGCAAAATCCATTAGTTTGAGGCGAGTTGCATATGAATTTCTCAAGAAAAATGTAAGATGCGTAAAGAAAAAGTGATTTTATTTTTGGACATTAGACATGTGATCTTTTATTCACCAGTACTGATCCCACGCTCCTTGTGGTACTCGAATTTGGAGGGCACGCTCTCTGAGTCACACGAGTCCTTCTTGGGCACCATAAACCTGGACCCCCTGAAGCAGGTATCCCATGACCTATGCCTGCTCCCAGTATCCAATTCCAACAAGGACGAGGATCCTAACATGGTATTCACCACGTCCACGTTCTTGTGTTGTTCTATACAGGACCATGGATGCATGTAAATGACAGACGGGAACAATAAGTAAACCCAAAATTGACAAAATGGAAGCAAATCGAGCAATGCAGAGGCGGCGAGCAGCAGCAATTGGTCACGAACGGAAAAGAGAAATACTCACTGCGAACGTCGGAATCTGAGTCAGCAGCGTCAGGTCCGACGAAGGTCATGGGCGCTCCGTAGATCTCTCATTCCCTGCTGTTGCCGTCCCAGGCGGCGGCGTCTTTGCACTCCATCGCCCACATCCATGCGTCGGCAGCTCTAGGCCACGGCGTCCATTGGGCGCAGATCGAACACGACCCACAGGCGTAGATCGACCGCATCCACGGCCATGGATGCATGTAAATGACAGACGGGAACAATAAGTAAACCCAAAATTGACAAAATGGAAGCAAATCGAGCAATGCAGAGGCGGCGAGCAGCAGCAATTGGTCACGAACGGAAAAGAGAAATACTCACTGCGAACGTCGGAATCTGAGTCAGCAGCGTCAGGTCCGACGGAGGTCATGGGCGCTCCGTAGATCTCTCATTCCCTGCTGTTGCCGTCCCAGGCGGCGGCGTCTTTGCACTCCATCGCCCACATCCATGCGTCGGCAGCTCTAGGCCACGGCGTCCATTGGGCGCAGATCGAACACGACCCACAGGCGGAGATCGACCGCATCCACGGCGCTCGACGGATCGACCGCCGTCGCCCCTTGCCCGCAGTCAAGGCTGAGATTCCGCTGTATATCGAACCCCATGGAGGTGCGGAGGTGGTGGAGGCGGGAGGAGAGGCGCAGGATCTCGGCCACGATGTGGCTGATCGGCGTGCGGGGCTCGAGGATTGAGGGACGGGGAGAGGAATACCAGCAGCTCTGCAGCGGCGGCAGAGGAGGAAGCGCACGGCGGCGGTGGATCTCACGGGAGGAGACGGGATTGGGGGAGAGACAGGCGAGGGGATTGGGGGAGAGAGTCGCGACGGGATTGGGGGCGTGCGGGGACGGGATTGCGGGGCGGACTGCGGGGCGGACGACGGGCGAAGCAGGAAGCGTCCGATTTCGTCCGTGGATGTTCTCGTCCGTCCGATTTCGTCGGTCGCTGGCAGACGACAGGACACTGCAGTCTTTTGTAGTAGAGATTACAAATAGGTACCTCCGTGTGGTACTGTTCAACACTGTACGTACTGTAGATACTGTTGATAAGCACAGTAGCCCGAGCGCGGAGAGCTCGCCAAAGTGCTCAGCTTTAATATAATTAGAGATTAGAGATGATTAGGACACGAACACCCGTCTAGCTACATGTAACGACGAACTTAACGTACACCCTGTGTCAACCAGTAGTACTGCGAAGCAAGGCGAAGGAAACACGTCAATGTCCAAGATCGAAAAGCAAAAGCAAAAGATCGAATCGCGTCACACCGCTTGGCTTGACACGGGCCTACCAAAATTGCAAGCTACTCCACGTTTTAGTTCGACACAAGTTTCATAATCTGGCAAAAAATGCCTGTCGCGAGGTTGTATTAATTTCAGAAACCCGCTGGCCATGGCGCGCGGTTTCAGACACTAACGACTGAGAAATGCCCACAACAACTAGCTAGTTGATGGCACCGAAACTTTCAGTGTTCACCCTCTCTAGCTAGCGGCTCTTTCTCACAAACCGCACAGTTTGTTATGAAACTTGGTTAAAAAAATATCTTGGTTAAAAAAAACTTGGTTAAACAAATATCTTCTCCAAGTAGTACTTGCAAGCACGAGCACGCGCGTGCGCGTGCTATCGTTATCGTGAACTTTACGTCCATGGGATATATCCAAGCGGATGCTGAATTTTCAGAATTGGCAAAGAAAAAGACAAGCAACCAGTGTGCCGTACATGCGTGAGCTAATGGACTCTAGCTACGAGTCCCGCGTCGACGGCTTTCTACCGTGGCAGCGATTAAGAGCACAGACATACTGCGGGTCATACATATAAGAAATTAGGGTCGGATATATTCGGCTTACCCTCTATTTTTTCTGTTTTATTGATGGTGCCGTTCACAATGTATATTGTGTCGAAAGAATGAGACCGTCATATAAAATTCAAATTTCAGATATTTCAATCTATTATTAAACTAATCACAATAATTAACATCTAATTAACGAGCCTATTACTGTTAAACAAAAAGGTCTAAAACACGCATGTGTGAGTCGTGCGCCGAGTTTGAATACAAAATCAAACCCGCAGGTTTTAACAGTACACCTATGAACACTCTCGCCTTCGACTCTATTCTATTCCCGCGTATAATTCCAGCATATTCATATGTTGTGTTCCACTATAGTCGTACCAGCTTCTTTAAGTATATTTTCTTAATTACAATTTCATATCATTAACTTCTTGTTATTTCTATGATACTTTCACACTGAAGTTTAATTCCGGACAATGTAGTAGACATATAATATGTTGCAAGAGAGAAATTCGTGAAACCATTTTATTTCAACAAAGTGGATTCACACACAATTAGTGTGGTTAAAGGATAATTCCTTCCTGCAATGAATTCATGTTGCATATAAGCTTTGTGACCTTTGGAGTCATATCATCACAAAGTAACAGGTAATGATGCATCTTTTCACGATCTTAGATTCACGAAATTCCCTTATCCATAGGCCTTCCTTCAATGTTTGAGATGCATCAAAGTATGCATATATTGTAAACAAAGTGTATCTAAATCATTTTTCCTTTGCACACCATAAATACCTATAGAAGTAAATATTAACATATAACATAAAAATAGATTATCTTTCACCAAGACACCGCGGTTGCGAACCACTTCGCACCCGCCCCATCTACCGAGACCGTCCAGATCTCGAACGACGACGACGACACCGGGTCGATCTTGCCCGTTCTCGACTACAAGTCGGAGGGCTCGACCGATCTGGCCTCGGACGGCACGGCGACACCCGCCCTCATCTACATGACGGGCGAGGCGGCAAACTCTGCTGCCGCAAAACCCGCGGCAGCAAACGCTGCCACAACTGAGGCCAACGCGCAGAAGCAGCGCGAGCAGGAGGCTCGCGAAAAGCAGCAACGCGACGAATCTCTCGCCGCCCTGCGAGGACAAGCAGGTCGGGTGGGTGACCCGCTCAGCACCCCGATCACGCCGGTGAACGTCGTTGACCAGGCAACGCAGCTCGAGCAGCTGCGCTGGAAGATGGCTCACCAGCAGGAGGAGATCCGCCAGAAGGAGTTGGAGGTCGATGCTTTGTCGACCGCACTCTCCGCGGTCACGCGGCACCACAAAAGCCGCAAATCACGGCTTAACCTTGGCGCACCCACTCGCGTGCTCGACAACGCCTTCGCGCGCGAGACTGAACTGGAGAGGCAGCGTGACGAGTGTCGCAGGGCCCAGCCCGGCGGCTCGAGTCAAGCTCCACCTCAACCTCGCCCGGCGATGCCGCCTCCAGCATCGCGGCCTCCTCCGAACCCGGCTCGTCCTCAACCCCAGCCGTAGAGCAACGACGACGCCGACCTCGCGATCTTCGGCACCCCGGTCGATTGCATGACCGCCGCCGCCTCTCTCTTCAAGAGGATCCGGGTCAAGGACAACCCCTACTGGAGCAAGGGGTGTAAGCTGGTGGACAAGGCGTTGGAGCTGCAGGAGAACCTGTCGCAATCCGACGGCAAGTTCTACTCCAGATCGCCACCCAGCGAGAAAACGGCTGATACGTCCAAAACGTATCTATAAATTTTGATTGTTTCATGTTAATATTATGCCTTTGGCACTTGTTTTTATATTAAGTTTATGATTTATTTGGACTAACCTATTAATAGTTGCAAAAGTGCACAATGTTCTTGTTTTACACTTTGATGTGTAGGAATTATCAAGAATACAAGAGGAAACCTTGTTGGAGTCGAATTGGAACTTTGCTGAAATCTGTCCCAGAACTGTTTTCGGAGTTTGCCAGTTTGACCGTCGAAGATGACGTCAAATGGAGACCTGGCTGTTACGAAAGTTGTCAGAAATTTCCATACGAAGAGTTTGAGCCCGAGATCAGCCCAATCGGAGTTCGGATGCGGCATGTAGGCCAATATGGTGAAACCCTAAAAGGGGTGACGGAAATCCGAGAAGATATATAAAGGGAGGAAACCTAACTCGTGGAGGACCCCCATACCATGAATTTCAGCCACCAAAGCCAAGTTTTTGCCTCCCCCATGGATCCCATCTTCATAGGGGAGGGCTCCCAAGAAGCCATGAAGGAGGGAGGCTAAGGGGCGGCGCTCCCCATGATGCCGGCGGCGGGGAAGGAGTTCCCCGCACCGCCGGCGCCGCGCCGCCGCCCTGCGCTCCTCGCTGCCCTCTCCCGTCTTCACCGCCATCTTCATCACCATCTCCTCCATTCAGTGGTTCATCCTCCCATAAACCTCTGTACCGTCCTATGTAAACATGGTGTTTGATGCTATAATATTTATCCTATGATCTATGACATGTTTGCGTAGTTTATTTGTCTTTTGATTGCTTTGTTGAATGTCTATGGTTCATTAGAGTTGTATGTTGATATGGTATATCTTTGGTGTCCATTATTTTGTGCGCGCATGGATCAACACCCTAGGGTTAGTAGTATGTGCAAAGGAAGGGGGTAGTTCTGCCGGAGTGACAGAAACCTGAGGACTCAAACCGGTTAGTTGCACGTATGGGAGTAAGAGGACCATAAACTTAAGGCTATGGTTGGGGAAACCTTAATGCATTGTTAGTATTTACGGATGTTTGCTAACAATCCAATCATATAGTACTTGTAATCCCAAGTAGTGGAGTGCATGTATATTTAGCCTCTCCCACATAGAAAACTGCATCGAAGACAATGAACTGATATCTTGACTAATTAATCTTGGACAAAGCCATCACAATTACCACCACTTTTCCACTCATGGTACTGTTAGTATATGGTTACTTAGTGTATTTATTGCTGCAGCACTAACTTTTACTTTCTTGTATTTATTATCCTGCAAAACTATCTCTCATACCGTATTGCTACCGTAGTTTTATTTCCTAGATAATGCAAACGTTTAGTGTGCGTAGAGTTGTATCAGTGGTTGATAGAACTTGAGAGAATACTTATCCTACCTTTAGCTCTCGTTGGGTTCGACACTCTTACTTATCGAAAAGGCTACACGCGATCCCCTATACTTGTGGGTTATCAAGACCTTTTCTGGCGCCGTTGCCGGGGAGCCATAGCGTAGGTGAATATTCTTGTGTGCACTTGTTTGCTTTGTCTCTAAGTAATTTTTATTTTCAGTTTTAAGTTGTTCTCTATCTTAGTATGGGTAGGGAATGCGAATTAAAAAAAATAGTTGTACTTGTTATCTAAAAAGTTTTCAAAAAGAAAAGTGATTGGAAAGATGAGTATTGGTTAAGTGGGGGTCGACCTTGAACACTTGTGTTCATGCCTATAAACCAAAACAAATCTTTCCATGGAATTTTCATCAAAAACATGTAAATATTGTGTATATACCTCTGTACATAAAAATAAAATTGGTTATAACAATCTCTAGTAGAAAGTTGATGCTAGATTTGGATTTCTGCACAGGACAGATTTTTCTGTCCACCGTTTTGAGCTTTAAAATTCCAGAAAAATTGAAAAATTCTGAAAAAATTCGTGCGTGATCCTCAGATATGTACGCAACTTTCATTAATTTTGACTTTTCTGATTTGAGGTACGTAGATAGGTCGAACAATTCGATCTTTACTGACTGTTCTGTTTAGACAGATTTTGTGCTTCTCTGTAAATAAAATCGTGATAAATCTCAGAATATTATTTTGACCTGAAAATTTTTGTGCATAAACCTGAGATTATTATCTGTCTTTAATTAATTTTGAGTTTTGTCATTTGAGCTATATAACTATCTCGTTAAGTGTCATCTTTACAGACTATTCAGTTTTGACAGATTTCTATTATGTTTATTCAATATTGTACTTAGGGTCTCTTGATTTCCTTAGTTTTTCGACGGACAACGGAAATAATAAGAACTTCGGTATATACAGTGGCTAATGTTAGATAAATATTATGTAATTTGTCAATGCTTGAACATGAGTGGATTTTATTTAATGAGTACTAACCCTACTAATGAGTTTTGTGAAGTTTTATGTGGATGTAGCTTATAAGATCCAATCGATATGGTGATATGAGATGAACAAGAAGATGCAAGAGCTCAAGCTTGGGGATGTGTAGGTGCATCCCAAGAACATATTCAAGAAGATACAATCATCTAAGCTTGGGGATGCCCGAGTCATCCCCTATTCATCAACAAACATGAGGTTATCTCGTTCATACTCTATATTACCCGTCCACATGATATGAATTGTCTTAACGTGTATTATAATTGCTTTTATATGTCTTGGTATTACCTTTTTAGTTTTCTTAGGCTCTTTATTTGGTTTCAATTGCTTCTTTGCTTTCACATATAAATTCAAAACAACAAAAATATTTTCTTTTGTTTTGCTTCTTTGTTAGGTTCTTTATTTGGTTGTTACTTTTGGTTTTCTTTTAGAGTTTTCCTTACTGTAGCTAGCATGTTTAGGTCTTGTTTAGCCTCTGGTCTTAGTTTATCAAAAATAAAGTACCAAGTTTTACCCATTTAGCTTAGTTGATACAATTGTAAAAAGTGATTTTCTGTTTTCGGTATCTACTGCTCATTGCGCGATTTTTCATGTTTTACTGGAAACTCTAAAAATCACGAAAAAATACTGAATATGTATCACCGAATCTATGCATGCAAAAAATTGGCTAAAATTTCGGACATGTTTAAGAGCACCTAAAAATTGCGTTTTCCAGCTGCTGTTTTTCTGGACAGATTCTGACTTTTGTTGCAAGAGTGGCCTCTTTTCGTTTTCATTTGATTTTTAATGGTTCTTACCTTTCATTTATAAGTTGGCCATTTAAGCAACCTTTCTGTAACTTAAAAACAAAATTTGATTTGGTTTAATAGCAGCACTTGGGAAATATTATTTATTGCACTAATGTCTAACCGCAGAAAAGAATGGGAAAGTTTTTGTGTTGAAGTTTTTTCACAGAGAATGAAGGAACACCAAATTGTGAAATGTTGAAGAATGGCCAAAGTCATAAGCTTGGGGATGTCCCCCATCCCTCTTCATCAATAACCCCTCGGTTTGCAAACCTTCAAACTTTGTTTTTTGAGCAACATATGAACTTACTAAACTTGAAGCGGTTGTATTTTATTATCTATTTATCTTAGCATCAAACACCAGTTACATTAATAAGTGGATCCTCACATATTTTATTTATCTTCTGTTTTCAACATTTACTTGGTTAATGGATTATTTGATGAAACTTAAAAATGATGTGTGAATGATATTGTTTAGTGGTTATATTTTCTTATGGTTAGTCTCAACTAGCTAATAGTGTATATTATGATATTTTGATGTTAACATGCATTGTGCTGTTCATAAGATGGTATGGTATTGTGGTATCCTCCTCTGAATGATTCTTTTGAATTGACTTGGCACATGCTCACGCATGCTTATGACTGAAAAACAAAAAGTCAATTAAGCCTTGATGATTTACTTTGCCTCAGAGTTCTTGTATCACTTTTATGCCTCCGTTAATTTTGTTTTGTCGCAAGCATGATTATGACGGTTATTGCTCTCTTGATTGTCGCTTCCCAGTCTATTGCTAGCCATCACTTGTACTGAGCGGGAATGCTGCTCGTGCTTCCAAATCCCTGAAAACCAAGTTATTCCAAAGAGTCCACTATAAATTCCTATGCATGGCATTTCAAACCATTCAAGTAAATTTTCATGTGCTACCTTTAAAACTTCAAATTACTTCTCATTTTGTGACACTGTTTTTAGCTCATGAGGACGTAGTAGTTGGGTTTGTTATCTTCCATACTAAATTAAGTACCCCGACTTGCATGCTTCATCTGCTCGTCACTAATTTTACAAAGAGCTGGTTAGACCACTATAACATCCAAAAAGTAAAAAAGTAAAATAGACACTCCTCCATGGTATGTGATTGTTGGCAGGCACCCGAGGATTCGGTTAGCCATGGTTTGTGTAAGCAAAGGTTGGGAGGAGTGTCAAGCTATATATAAAGTGCATGCTATAAATGCTAATATCAATATTCGGAACCGCTCTCAACTTGTTTAGTATGGAAGATAACAAGAACTCTATTGCCATTCGTTGACAGGAACAACCACCTCCCAAAATAATTTTACTTCTGTTTTAAAAATAAAAAGCTCTAGCACATGTTAATCCCTGCTTCCCTCTGCGAAGGGCCAATCTTTTATTTTATGTTGAGTCACCATCCTTTCTTTGAGCACCTTCTCGAGAGCATAACTGTCATTCTTAGTGTAATGTGCTTGTCCCAGAAACGGTTAACTGTGGTATAACTTTGATGCTTTTATCTTTGATATTCTTACTTCTAGTCTTCACTTGAACTTCAGAGGTGCCTTGGCATTTATGTTTTGCTCCAAATTAAGGGCAAGCGAGATACCACTCTACCATGCTTTATTATGATCATTACAATCTTGTTGATGTTTATAAATTTCATATTATGAACTCTTAGTTGGTTGATACTTTTCATTAGGTAACATGATTGCTAAGTTTTATTATCCATACATCATGCAATTGTTAAAGACCTGATCATAGCATTTACAATCAAAAATTATTTTGTTATCATTTACCTACTCGAGGACGAGCAGGAATTAAGCTTGGGGATGTTGATACGTCCAAAACGTATCTATAATTTTTGATTGTTTCATGTTAATATTATGCCTTTGGCACTTGTTTTTATATTAAGTTTATGATTTATTTGGACTAACCTATTAATAGTTGCAAAAGTGCACAATGTTCTTGTTTTACACTTTGATGTGTAGGAATTATCAAGAATACAAGAGGAAACCTTGTTGGAGTCGAATTGGAACTTTGCTGAAATCTGTCCCAGAACTGTTTTCGGAGTTTGCCAGTTTGACCCTCGAAGATGACGTCAAATGGAGACCTAGCTGTTACGAAAGTTGTCAGAAATTTCCATACGAAGAGTTTGAGCCCGAGATCAGCCCAATCGGAGTTCGGATGCGGCTGTAGGCCCAATATGGTGAAACCCTAAAAGGGGTGACGGAAATCCGAGAAGATATATAAAGGGAGGAAACCTAACTCGTGGAGGACACCCCCATACCACGAATTTCAGCCACCAAAAGCCACGTTTTTGCCTCCCCCATGGATCCCATCTCCATGGGGGAGGGCTCCCAAGAAGCCATGAAGGAGGGAGGCTAAGGGGCGGCGCTCCCCATGATGCCGCGGCGGGGAAGGAGTTCCCCGCGCCGCCGGCGCCGCCGCGCGCCCTGCGCTCCTCGCTGCCCTCTCCGCCGTCTTCACCGCCATCTCCATCACCATCTCCTCCATTCAGTGGTTCATCCTCCCATAAACCTCTGTACCGTCCTATGTAAACATGGTGTTTGATGCTATAATATTTATCCTATGATCTATGACATGTTTGCGTAGTTTATTTGTCTTTTGATTGCTTTGTTGAATGTCTATGGTTCATTAGAGTTGTATGTTGATATGGTACTGTCCTTTGGTGTCCATTATTTGTGCGCGCATGGATCAACACCCTAGGGTTAGTAGTATGTGCAAAGGAAGGGGGTAGTTCTGCCGGAGTGACAGAAACTTGAGGACTCAAACCGGTTAGTTGCACGTCTGGGAGTAAGAGGACCATAAACTTAAGGCTATGGTTGGGGAAACCTTAATGCATTGTTAGTATTTACGGATGTTTGCTAATAATCCAATCATATAGTACTTGTAAACCCAAGTAGTGGAGTGCATGTATATTTAGCCTCTCCCACATAGAAAACTGCATCGAAGACAATGAACCTGATATCTTGACTAATTAATCTTGGACAAAGCCATCACAATTACCACCACTTTTCCACGCTCATGGTACTGTTAGTATATGGTTACTTAGTGTACTTTATTGCTGCTGCACTAACTTTTACTTTCTTGTATTTATTATCCTGCAAAACTATCTCTCATAACCGTATTCCTACCGTAGTTTTATTTCCTAGATAATGCAAACATTTAGTGTGCGTAGAATTGTATCAGTGGTTGATAGAACTTGAGAGAATACTTATCCTACTTTTAGCTCCTCGTTGGGTTCGACACTCTTACTTATCGAAAAGGCTACACACGATCCCCTATACTTGTGGGTTATCAACGGCCTCGGCACCACACCGAAGCCAGGGAAACAAGGGTTCCCCCAGGCGTGACGCTACCCCACCACCGCCACGCAGTCGGCACGAGGAGCCGATAGTGTCGAGCAACGCGAGAGCCAGAGGCAACCCGCCTCGGCTCGCCCGCAACGACGCCCGGCACACCATCAACAACAACCAGGCACAGGCGCGCTCCAATCACTCCGCTCCGGATCTGCGCCACCACCTCAACGACAAGCGCGCCGAAGCGACGCGCAACTACAACGACGACGACGATGTCGGCCCTAGATGCTTTGGACCCTCCATTAGAGGCGAGCGTTTCCCTAGCAGCTTCAAGGGACCGAGGGAGGCGCCCAAGTACAACGCTGCCATGAACCCGGAAACTTGGGTCCAGGACTACTTGGCCGCCATGAGCATCCAGAACGTATCTTCGCTCTGTTGTGCGCACTATTTTCCTCTCATGCTTGAGGGAACGGCTCGTACTTGGCTCAACAACCTCCCCAGGAAAAGTGTCAACTCCTGGGCGAGTTGAAGAAACTCTTCATCACCAACTTCGAAGGGACCTGCAAGCGCCCAGCCACGGTCGAGGACCTCAAGCGCTGCGTCCAGAAGGAGGGCGAGTCCACTAGGAAGTGGTATTGCCGAGTCGCTGACCTCATCAACTCGGCAGAACACCTCAGCGTCGACACGGTGCACTCTCACCTCGAGGACAACACCACCTTCGAGTCGCTCAAACAAAAGCTGAGGCGCTCACACAAGGGCGACATGACGATGGGCCAGCTACTCGCCATCGTGCACAAGTACGCCGAGTCCGACGTCACCAAGGACGACTCCGAGGAGGACGACGACGAGAAGAAAGGCGGCAAAAACAAGAGCAAGGCCAAGCACTCCGGCGCTCATAAGCGCAAGGGCGACGGCGGCTCCGAACTCGTAGCCGCCACGGCTGCGGGGGGCCACGGCTTCAAGAGCCAACGCGGCAACTTCCCGCAAAAGAAGCTGACCGCCACGGAGATCCTGGCCATGCCGTGTAGGTATCATAGCCTATCCAGCTAGCCAGCCGGCCACACGACTGACGAGTGCAGCTGGACTGCAGAAATCGTCAAGGCCAAGACTGGTGCCAAGAAGCGGGCACCCGACGGAGACGACGACGGTGAGCAGCAGGAGGGCATGCCTCCCACTGCCGGCTTCATGGGCCACACCTTCGTCGGCCTCGATTCCAGGCCGGAGGAGAATGTCATTCGGCGCACCGTCCACGCGACTCTGCCAGACGTGCCCTAGTGGCTCGACTGGTCAGAGCAGCCGATCACATGGAGCAGTCAAGACCACCCGCCCCGCGTCGATTACCCGGGCAAATTCGCTCTGGTGGTCGCGCCCCAGGTCAAGGGCTACATCTTGACCAAGACATTGATGGATGGAGGGTCAAGCATCAACATCCTCTACTACGAGACGTTCCAGCGCATGAAACTGCGTGACGAGCAGCTAGTCCCCACCATCACCACATTCCACGGCATTGTCCCGGGGAAGAAGGCCTACCCGCTAGGCAAAATCGCACTCGACATCGTTTTCGGCACCGCCAAGAACTTCCGGCTCGAGAAGATTTGGTTCGAGGTGGTGAACTTCCGTAGTTCGTACCACGCGATCCTTGGGCGACCCGCCCTCGTCAAGTTCATGGCAAGGACCTGCTACACCTACCTGAAAATGAAACTGCTGGGTCCGAACGGCATCATCACTGTACACGGCGACGTCGACCGCGCCATCGAGTGCGAAAAGGGCAACGCCGTCTTTGCCGAGTCCGTCATCACCACGGAGCAGCTGGAGCAACTCAAGCTGCAAGTCGACCCCAACGACATGACCATCGTCAAGAAACCGACTCTGGACTCACGCGACAAGTTCCAGTCGGCACAGGAGACCAAGCGCATCCAGCTGGTCGAGGGCGACTCCTCCAAGGCGGCGGTGATTGATACGTCTCCAACGTATCCATAATTTCTGATGTTCCATGCTTATATTATACCATTTGCTACATGTTTTATATACACTTCATATCACTTTTATGCTTTTTCTGGGACTAACCTATTAACAAGATGCCGAAGTGCCAGTCCCCTGTTTTCTGCCGTTTTTGATTCCAGAAAAGTACTTCTGCGAATATTCTCGAAATTACACGAAACAAAAGGCCATGTCCCTATTTTTCCAACACGTACACGGAGTCCGAAGGAGATACGAAGGAGGGCTCCGAGGAGGCCAAACCACCAGCTGGCGCGGTGGGGCCCCTTGCCGCGTCGCCCTATGGTGTGGGCCCCTCCGGACTCCACCGACGCCGCCCCTTCGCCTATATATTCCTCCCGACGCGAAAACCCTAAAAAACAAAGTCATATTTCCAGAAGAGTTCCGCAGCGCCGCCGCCATCGACGACAAGTTTCGGGGGACAGAAGTCTCTGTTCTGGCACGCCGCCGGGACGTGGAATTGCCCCCGGAGTCATCTCCATCGACACCACCGCCATCTTCATCGCCGCTGCTGACTCCCATGATGAGGAGGGAGTAGTTCTCCCCCGAGGCTGAGGGCTCTACCGGTAGCTATGTGGTTCATCTCTCTCTCCCATGGTGTGATCTTTATGTGATCATCTGTATTGCTAGTATCGCTGAATACATTAATAATGTTTATGCTACTCAAGTGATTTTGTCTAGTTTCTGGAGTCATTGTGACAACACGGTATCAAGGTGACAGTGTGGGTACTTGTGTGACTCTATGAATAATTTAGACATTATCATGGCTTATTCTTGGGAATTGTGGTGTTTGTTTACTCAGACTTTGAGGTGTGCTTTTGCAGCCCTACGCATAGTACTCTTGCTTCATCAAGAAGGAGAATAATCCCGAGTAGTATTTACTTGTGTTCAGTTGTGCTAATCTAGTTGAATATGTAGATGTTACTCTTTATCTATTATGCACTCTAGAGGTTACTTTAATATGAACTCCGGTACTCTCCACGGTGTAAAGGTGACAGTGTGTGCACCGTGTGTGATTCCTTTATGACGTTGTGGCACTTGTTTACTCCGGCTTGAGGTGTGCTTTTGTAGCCCTACACAATGAATGGTGTTTGTTATCCAACAAGAGAGTGTTTAAGAGTAGCTTTTACTTATTCAGTTATGAGATCATTGTTGAGAGTGTCCACTAGTGAAAGTATGATCCCTAGGCCTTGTTTCTAAGCATTGAAACACCGTTTACAACAAGTTCTGCTACATGTTTGCTTGCTGCCATTTTTATTCAGATTGCAGTTACTACTTATAATCATCCATATTACTTGTATTTCACTATCTCTTCGCCGAACTAGTGCACCTATACATCTGACAAGTGTATTGGGTGTGTTGGGGACACAAGAGACTTCTTGTATCTTAATTGCAGGGTTGCTTGAGAGGGATATCTTTGACCTCTACCTCCCTGAGTTCGATAAACCTTGGGTGATTCACTTAAGGGAAACTTGCTGCTGTTCTACAAACCTCTGCTCTTGGAGGCCCAACACTGTCTACAAGAATAGAAGCACACGTAGACATCAAGCTATTTTCTGGCGCCGTTGCCGGGGAGGTAAGTGTTGGAAGGTATCTCCTTTAGATTCTGCAATTATTTCTTTTTGTTTCTTGTTTTTATTTTCACTAGTTAGGCTTAATGGAAAACAACAAAAAAATTAGAGATCTTTATGAACTTTATATTGAATTAGGACATGATGCTTTTGAAGAGAAAATTAAAAAACCTATGGAGGCTTGTTTGCATGATGGTAGCAATGGTATTACTATAAATTCTTTGAACACCATTATTGCTAATGCTATGCAAAGTCTAAGCTTGGGGAAGCTGGTTTGATGAATATGATATTTTTAGTCCCCCAAGTTTTGAGGAGAAAATTTTCTTTGATGATACTTTGCCTCCAATTTATGATGATTATAATGATAGTGGTATTTTGGTGCCACCTACTATGGAGGATAAAGTTTATTTGATTATACTATGCCTGCAATTTATGATGATTACAATGATGGATGTGATACTTTTACTCTCACTATTACTAATGATAATGTTATGCTTATGTGGAGAGTAATGATACTTTTATGCATGTGGATCATGATAAGAATGCTTTATGTGATAGCTATATTGTTGAGTTTATTCATGATGCCACTGAAAATTATTTTGAGAGAGGAAAGTATGGTTATAGAAATCTTCATGTTACTAAATTTCTTCTCTTTATGATGAAGTTTTGAGCTTTCTCTTGATTTGCTTTTATTTGCTGGGTACTTTAAGACCTACTGGTCCTTATGAGAGAGGGAGACACGATTTCATATATCACAATAATATTAAGTCTTCTCTCTTTATGTTGAAATTTTTGAAGTTACACTTGTTTTGCATTTCTATGCTAGTCACTTTGTTCTTCATTGACTTGTTTTCTTACAAGACTCCTATGCATAGAAAGAGTGTTAGATTTAAACATGTTTTATATATGCTTCTTGATGCTCTCTTTTATGTTTCAACTCTCATCTTTATGTGGGCATCATAAAAATCACTATGCCTAGCTAAAAGGCTTTAAAGAAAAGCGCTTATGGGAGACAACCCATTGTTTTTATTTTCTGTTATTTTTGCTTTTCTTTTTTTTGAGTCAAGGTGCTTGTTACTTCTGTAGCAACTCCTTTGTATCTTTATTTTATTGCATTGTTGTGCCAAGTAAAGTTTTATTGAAAGTTGATGCAAGATTTGGATTTCTGCGCAGAGACAGATTTTTAGCTGTCACGATTTGAGCTATCTCCTGTAGAAAATTGAAAAATTCTGTAAAAATCACGCATCTTCCTCAGATATGTACGCAACTTTCATTAATTGGACCAGTTCCATCTGAGCAACTTAAGTGCCTCGAAAAAATTCGTCTTCCAGACTGTTCTGTTTTTGACAGATTCTGCCTTTTGTTTTGCATTCGCTCTTTTACTATGTTTGTGTGGATTTCTTTGCTCCACAAAGCATTGGTGGCTGTAGCTAATGTCCAGAAGCTTTGGAATGATTGTATCATTACAGAATATGAGAATTTTTGATTATGCACTAACCCTCTAATGAGAACTGTTTGAGTTTGGTGTGAAGGAAGTTTTCAAGGATCAAGAGAAGGGTGATATTATGTGATCAAGAAGAGTGAAAAGCCTAAGCTTGGGGATGCCCCCGTGGTTCATCCCAACCATATTCAAGAGACTCAAGCGTCTAAGCTTGGGGATGCCCAAGGCATCCCCTTCTTCATCAACAACTTATCAGGTCATCTCTAGTGAAACTATATTTTAATTCTTTCACATCTTATGCGCTTTACTTGGAGCGTCTGTGTGCTTTTTTTTTTGTTTTTGTTTGAATAAATTCGGATCCTAGCAATCCTTGTGTGGGAGAGAGACACGCTCCGCTTTTTCATGTGAATACTCATGTTCTTCACTTATATTTGTTGAGTATTCTTAACTAGCTACTGCAGTGCTTTTAGCTCCTGTTTTTCATGCATCTCTTCGAGCTGTTAGCACTTGTTTATAAATACTCTCTTGCTGCATTATATTATCATTTGGAGAGTTTATGTTTAAATAAATTGATTGGTGTTTGTTTGGAAGAAAGAAAATGCTACATGTAGTAGTTGGTATTGGAAAAGACATATGCATTCTTGTAGATCATTGTCTTGTTTCGATTTGATACTTTGCAATTGTTTTGAGCTCTCAAGTAGATCATGTTTAAGCTCTTGCATCATGTAGTTAAAGCCTAGTAGTGGAGAACTACCGTAGAGCTTGTTGAGACTTGGGATGCATATTTGTTCTCTCTAAGGTCTAGATATTTTCTGGTAAAATGTTTGAGCAACAAGGAAGACAGTGTAGAGTCTTATAATACTTGCAATATGTTTTTATGTGATTCTTGCTGTACCGGTTTATACTTGTGTTTGCTTCAAACAACCTTGCTAGCCTAAACTCTGTACTGAGAGGGAATGCTTCTCGTGCATCCAAAACTTGAGCCAAAACCCATGCCATTTGTGTCCACCATACCTACCTACTATGTGGTATTTCCTGCCATTCCAAGTAAATATTTCATGTGCTACCTTTAAACTATTCAAAACTTTATTACTCCTTATTTGTGTCAATGTTTTATAGCTCATGAGGAAGTATGTGGTGTTTTATCTTTCAATCTTGTCATTTACTTCTGACAGACTTTCACCAATGGACTAGTGGCATATACATCCGCTTATCCAATAATTTGCAAAAAGAGCTGGCAACGGGGTGCCCAGCCCCAATTAATTACAACTTTCATTAATAATTCTCTTCACATGTTTTGCCCTGATTTATCAGTAAGCAACTTAATTTGCAAATAGACACTCCTCCATGGTATGTGAATGTTGGAAGGCACCCGAGGATTCGGTTAGCCATGGCTTGTGTAAGCAAAAGGTTGGGAGGAGTGTCATCTATAAAGAAACTAAAATACATGTGTAAACAAAAGAGAAGAGGGATGATCTACCTTGCTGGTAGAGATAACGTCCTTCATGGGAGCCGCTCTTGAAAGTCTGGTTGACAAGGGGGTTAGAGTGCCCACTACCATTCGTTGACAACAACAAACACCTCTCAAATACTTATTTTGTGCTCTCTATATGCTTTCGAAAACTTAAAAAGCTCTAGCACATGATTTAATCCCTGCTTCCCTCTGCGAAGGGCCTATCTTTTACTTTATGTTGAGTCAGTTTACCTACTCCTTTCTATCTTAGAAGCAAACACTTGTGTCAACTTTGTGTGCATTGATTCTTACATGTTTACTTATTGCACTTGTTATATTGCTTTATGTTGACAACTATCCATGAGATATACATGTTACAAGTTGAAAGCAATTGCTGAAACTTAATCATCCTTTGTGTTGCTTCAATGCCTTTTACTTTGAATCTATTGCTTTATGAGTTACCTCTTATGCAAAACTTTTTGATGCTTGTCTTGAAAGTACTATTCATGAAAAGTTTTTGCTTATATGATTCATTGTTTACTCTTTATCTATTTGTTAGCAAACTATAGACCATTGCTTTGAGTCACTTCATTCATGACATGAGCCTTGCAATATATTGATCAAGATTGTGTGAAAGCATGTCTCCTCAGAAATTATTTGTTGTTATCGTTTTACCTACTCGAGGACGAGTAGAACTAAGCTTGGGGATGCTTGATACGTCTCCAACGTATCCATAATTTCTGATGTTCCATGCTTATATTATACCATTTGCTACATGTTTTATATACACTTCATATCACTTTTATGCATTTTCTGGGACTAACCTATTAACAAGATGCCACAGTGCCAGTTCCCTGTTTTCTGCTGTTTTTGGTTCAGAAAAGTACTTCTGCGAATATTCTCGGAATTGCACGAAACAAAAGGCCACGTCCCTATTTTTCCAACACGTACACGGAGTCCGAAGGAGAGACGAAGGAGGGCCCGAGGTGGCCAAACCACCACTGGCGCGGTGGGCCCCTGCCGCGCCGCCTATGGTGTGGGCCCCTCGGACTCCACCGACGCGCCCCTTCGCCTATATATTCCTCAGACGCGAAAACCCTAAAAACCAAGTCATATTTCCAGAAGAGTTCCGCAGCGCCGCCGCCATCGACGACAAGTTTCGGGGGACAGAATCTCTGTTCCGGCACGCCGCCGGGACGGGGAATTGCCCCCGGAGTCATCTCCATCGACACCACCGCCATCTTCATCGCCGCTGCTGACTCCCATGATGAGGAGGGAGTAGTTCTCCCCCGAGGCTGAGGGCTCTACCGGTAGCTATGTGGTTCATCTCTCTCTCCATGGTGTGATCTTTATGTGATCATGTGTATTGCTAGTATCGCTGAATACATTAATAATGTTTATGCTACTCAAGTGATTTTGTCTAGTTTCTGGAGTCATTGTGACAACACGGTATCAAGGTGACAGTGTGGGTACTTGTGTGACTCTATGAATAATTTAGACATTATCATGGCTTATTCTTGGGAATTGTGGTGTTTGTTTACTCAGACTTTGAGGTGTGCTTTTGCAGCCCTACGCATAGTACTCTTGCTTCATCAAGAAGGAGAATAATCCCGAGTAGTATTTACTTGTGTTCAGTTGTGCTAATCTAGTTGAATATGTAGATGTTACTCTTTATCTATTATGCACTCTATAGGTTACTTTAATATGAACTCCGGTACTCTCCACGGTGTAAAGGTGACAGTGTGTGCACCGTGTGTGATTCCTTTATGACGTTGTGGCGCTTGTTTACTCCGGCTTGAGGTGTGCTTTTGTAGCCCTACACAATGAATGGTGTTTGTTATCCAACAAGAGAGTGTTTAAGAGTAGCTTTTACTTATTCAGTTATGAGATCATTGTTGAGAGTGTCCACTAGTGAAAGTATGATCCCTAGGCCTTGTTTCTAAGCATTGAAACACCGTTTACAACAAGTTCTGCTACATGTTTGCTGCCATTTTTATTCAGATTGCAGTTACTACTTATAATCATCCATATTACTTGTATTTCACTATCTCTTCGCCGAACTAGTGCACCTATACATCTGACAAGTGTATTGGGTGTGTTGGGGACACAAGAGACTTCTTGTATCTTAATTGCAGGGTTGCTTGAGAGGGATATCTTTGACCTCTACCTCCCTGAGTTCGATAAACCTTGGGTGATTCACTTAAGGGAAACTTGCTGCTGTTCTACAAACCTCTGCTCTTGGAGGCCCAACACTGTCTACAAGAATAGAAGCACACGTAGACATCAAGCTATTTTCTGGCGCCGTTGCCGGGGAGGTAAGTGTTGGAAGGTATCTCCTTTAGATTCTGCAATTATTTCTTTTTGTTTCTTGTTTTTATTTTCACTAGTTAGGCTTAATGGAAAACAACAAAAAATTAGAGATCTTTATGAACTTTATATTGAATTAGGACATGATGCTTTTGAAGAGAAAATTAAAAAACCTATGGAGGCTTGTTTGCATGATGGTAGCAATGGTATTACTATAAATTCTTTGAACACCATTATTGCTAATGCTATGAAAAGTCTAAGCTTGGGGAAGCTGGTTGTGATGAATATGATATTTTTAGTCCCCCAAGCTTTAAGGAGAAAATTTTCTTTGATGATACTTTGCCTCCAATATATGATAATTATAATATTGTGATATTTTCAGTCCACCTACTATGAGGATATAGTTTATGTTGATTATATATGCCTCCTATTTATGATGATTACAATGATGGATGTGATACTTTTACTCTCACTATTACTAATGATATGTTATGCTTATGTGGAGAGTAATGATACTTTTATGCATGTGGATCATGATAAGAATGCTTTATGTGATAGCTATATTGTTGAGTTTATTCATGATGCCACTGAAAATTATTTTGAGAGAGGAAAATATGGTTATAGAAATCTTCATGTTACTAAATTTCTTCTCTTTATGATGAAGGTTTTGAGCTTTCTCTTGATTTGCTTTTATTTGCTGGGTACTTTAAGACCTACTGGTCCTTATGAGAGAGGGAGACACGATTTCATATATCACAATAATATTAAGTCTTCTCTCTTTATGTTGAAATTTTTGAAGTTACACTTGTTTTGCATTTCTATGCTAGTCACTTTGTTCTTCATTGACTTATTTTCTTACAAGACTCCTATGCATAGAAAGAGTGTTAGATTTAAACATGTTTTATATATGCTTCTTGATGCTCTCTTTTATGTTTCAACTCTCATCTTTATGTGGGCATCATAAAAATCACTATGCCTAGCTAAAAGGCTTTAAAGAAAAGCGCTTATGGGAGACAACCCATTGTTTTTATTTTCTGTTATTTTTGCTTTTCTTTTTTTTTAGTCAAGGTGCTTGTTACTTCTGTAGCAACTCCTTTGTATCTTTATTTTATTGCATTGTTGTGCCAAGTAAAGCCTTTTATTGAAAGTTGATGCAAGATTTGGATTTCTGCGCAGAGACAGATTTTTAGCTGTCACGATTTGAGCTATCTCCTTGCAGAAAATTGAAAAATTCTGTAAAAAATCACGCATCTTCCTCAGATATGTACGCAACTTTCATTAATTAGACCAGTTCCATCTGAGCAACTTAAGTGCCTCGAAAAAATTCGTCTTCACAGACTGTTCTGTTTTTGACAGATTCTGCCTTTTGTTTTGCATTCGCTCTTTTACTATGTTTGAGTGGATTTCTTTGCTCCACAAAGCATTGGTGGCTGTAGCTAATGTCCAGAAGCTTTGGAATGATTGTATCATTACAGAATATGTGAATTTTTGATTATGCACTAACCCTCTAATGAGAACTATTTCGAGTTTGGTGTGAAGGAAGTTTTCAAGGATCAAGCGAGAAGGTGATATTATGTGATCAAGAAGAGTGAAAAGCCTAAGCTTGGGGATGCCCCCGTGGTTCATCCCAGCCATATTCAAGAAGACTCAAGCGTCTAAGCTTGGGGATGCCCAAGGCATCCCCTTCTTCATCAACAACTTATCAGGTCATCTCTAGTGAAACTATATTTTAATTCTTTCACATCTTATGCGCTTTACTTGGAGCGTCTGTGTGCTTTTTTTTTTTTTTTGAATAAATTCGGATCCTAGCAATCCTTGTGTGGGAGAGAGCACGCTCCGCTTTTTCATGTGAATACTCATGTTCTTCACTTATATTTGTTGAGTATTCTTAACTAGCTACTGCAGTGCTTTTAGCTCCTGTTTTTCATGCATCTCTTCGAGCTGTTAGCACTTGTTTATAAATACTCTCTTGCTGCATTATATTATCATTTGGAGAGTTTATGTTTAAATAAATTGATTGGTGTTTGTTTGGAAGAAAGAAAATGCTACATGTAGTAGTTGGTATTGGAAAAGACATATGCATTCTTGTAGATCATTGTCTTGTTTCGATTTGATACTTTGCAATTGTTTTGAGCTCTCAAGTAGATCATGTTTAAGCTCTTGCATCATGTAGTTAAAGCCTAGTAGTGGAGAACTACCGTAGAGCTTGTTGAGACTTGGGATGCATATTTGTTCTCTCTAAGGTCTAGATATTTTCTGGTAAAATGTTTGAGCAACAAGGAAGACAGTGTAGAGTCTTATAATACTTGCAATATGTTTTTATGTGATTCTTGCTGTACCGGTTTATACTTGTGTTTGCTTCAAACAACCTTGCTAGCCTAAACTCTGTACTGAGAGGGAATGCTTCTCGTGCATCCAAAACTTGAGCCAAAACCCATGCCATTTGTGTCCACCATACCTACCTACTATGTGGTATTTCCTGCCATTCCAAGTAAATATTTCATGTGCTACCTTTAAACTATTCAAAACTTTATTACTCCTTATTTGTGTCAATGTTTTATAGCTCATGAGGAAGTATGTGGTGTTTTATCTTTCAATCTTGTCATTTACTTCTGACAGACTTTCACCAATGGACTAGTGGCATATACATCCGCTTATCCAATAATTTGCAAAAAGAGCTGGCAACGGGGTGCCCAGCCCCAATTAATTACAACTTTCATTAATAATTCTCTTCACATGTTTTGCCCTGATTTATCAGTAAGCAACTTAATTTGCAAATAGACACTCCTCCATGGTATGTGAATGTTGGAAGGCACCCGAGGATTCGGTTAGCCATGGCTTGTGTAAGCAAAAGGTTGGGAGGAGTGTCAACTATAAAGAAACTAAAATACATGTGTAAACAAAAGAGAAGAGGGATGATCTACCTTGCTGGTAGAGATAACGTCCTTCATGGGAGCCGCTCTTGAAAGTCTGGTTGACAAGGGGGTTAGAGTGCCCACTACCATTCGTTGACAACAACAAACACCTCTCAAATACTTATTTTGTGCTCTCTATATGCTTTCGAAAACTTAAAAAGCTCTAGCACATGATTTAATCCCTGCTTCCCTCTGCGAAGGGCCTATCTTTTACTTTATGTTGAGTCAGTTTACCTACTCCTTTCTATCTTAGAAGCAAACACTTGTGTCAACTTTGTGTGCATTGATTCTTACATGTTTACTTATTGCACTTGTTATATTGCTTTATGTTGACAACTATCCATGAGATATACATGTTACAAGTTGAAAGCAATTGCTGAAACTTAATCATCCTTTGTGTTGCTTCAATGCCTTTTACTTTGAATCTATTGCTTTATGAGTTACCTCTTATGCAAAACTTTTTGATGCTTGTCTTGAAAGTACTATTCATGAAAAGTTTTTGCTTATATGATTCATTGTTTACTCTTTATCTATTTGTTAGCAAACTATAGACCATTGCTTTGAGTCACTTCATTCATGACATGAGCCTTGCAATATATTGATCAAGATTGTGTGAAAGCATGTATCCTCAGAAATTATTTGTTGTTATCGTTTTACCTACTCGAGGACGAGTAGAACTAAGCTTGGGGATGCTTGATACGTCTCCAACGTATCCATAATCTCCAACACGTACACGGAGTCCGAAGGAGATACGAAGGAGGGCTCCGAGGAGGCCAAACCACCAGCTGGCGCGGCGGGGGCCCTGGCCGCGCTGCCCTATGGTGTGTGCCCCTCCGGACTCCACCGACGCCGCCCCTTCACCTATATATTCCTCCCGACGCGAAAACCCTAAAAAACAAAGTCATATTTCCAGAAGAGTTCCGCAGCGCCGCCGCCATCGACGACAAGTTTCGGGGGACAGAAGTCTCTGTTCTGGCACGCCGCCGGGACGGGGAATTGCCCCCGGAGTCATCTCCACCGACACCACCGCCATCTTCATCGCCGCTGCTGACTCCCATGATGAGGAGGGAGTAGTTCTCCCTGAGGCTGAGGGCTCTACCGGTAGCTATGTGGTTCATCTCTCTCCCATGGTGTGATCTTTATGTGATCATGTGTATTGCTAGTATCGCTGAATACATTAATAATGTTTATGCTACTCAAGTGATTTTGTCTAGTTTCTGGAGTCATTGTGACAACACGGTATCAAGGTGACAGTGTGGGTACTTGTGTGACTCTATGAATAATTTAGACATGTCTCATGGCTTATTCTTGGGAATTGTGGTGTTTGTTTACTCAGACTTTGAGGTGTGCTTTTGCAGCCCTACGCATAGTACTCTTGCTTCATCAAGAAGGAGAATAATCCCGAGTAGTATTTACTTGTGTTCAGTTGTTCTAATCTAGTTGAATATGTAGATGTTACTCTTTATCTATTATGCACTCTAGAGGTTACTTTAATACGAACTCCAGTACTCTCCACGGTGTAAAGGTGACAGTGTGTGCACCGTGTGTGACTCCTTTATGACGTTGTGGCGCTTGTTTACTCCGGCTTGAGGTGTGCTTTTGTAGCCCTACATAATGAATGGTGTTTGTTATCCAACAAGAGAGTGTTTAAGAGTAGCTTTTACTTATTCAGTTATGAGATCATTGTTGAGAGTGTCCATTAGTGAAAGTATGATCCCTAGGCCTTGTTTCTAAGCATTGAAACATCGTTTACAACAAGTTCTGCTACTTGTTTGCTTGCTGCCATTTTTATTCCAGATTGCAATTACCACTTATAATCATCCATATTACTTGTATTTCACTATCTCTTCGCCGAACTAGTGCACCTATACATCTGACAAGTGTATTGGGTATGTTGGGGACACAAGAGACTTCTTGTATGCTAATTGCAGGGTTTCTTGAGAGGGATATCTTTGACCTCTACCTCCCTGAGTTCGATAAACCTTGGGTGATTCACTTAAGGGAAACTTGCTGCTGTCCTACAAACCTCTGCTCTTGGAGGCCCAACACTGTCTACAAGAATAGAAGCACACGTAGACATCAAGCTATTTTCTGGCGCCGTTGCCGGGGAGGTAAGTGTTGGAAGGTATCTCCTTTAGATTCTGCAATTATTTCTTTTTGTTTCTTGTTTTTATTTTCACTAGTTAGGCTTAATGGAAAACAACAACAAAATTAGAGATCTTTATGAACTTTATATTGAATTAGGACATGATGCTTTTGAAGAGAAAATTAAAAAACCTATGGAGGCTTGTTTGCATGATGGTAGCAATGGTATTACTATAAATTCTTTGAACACCATTATTGCCAATGCTATGGAAAAGTCTAAGCTTGGGGAAGCTGGTTGTGATGAATATGATATTTTTAGTCCCCCAAGCTTTAAGGAGGAAATTTTCTTTGATGATACTTTGCCTCCAATATATGATAATTATAATCATTGTGATATTTTCAGTCCACCTACTATTGAGGATATAGTTTATGTTGATTATGATATGCCTCCTATATATGATGATTACAATGATGGATGTGACACTTTTACTCTCACTGTTACTAATGATACTGTTTATGCTTATGTGGAGAGTAATGATACTTTTATGCATGTGGATCATGATAAGAATGCTTTATGTGTCGGCCCAGTGAAATCCAGGGTGTGCTGGGCCTGTCCTATACGGCCCTCGACACTTGGTGGCGAATTTTCGCTAAGGACCAGGCCTATGGCCTGGAGAGCCTCTCGAGGATCATTGCCTCGCGAGGGCATTTGAGGCAGCAGGGGCCTGTGGAGGCCATATCCGCTGCTGCCCCCTCTTCAAGGAAATCTCCCCTGGGGAGAGGTCAACGCCGAATTCTCTACAGGGCATCCAAGCCCTCGTGGAGATCGCTTCGCTGCAAAGCAACCTCTGCAGAGCGCACATGGGCTCTGCAGCGGCCGCAGAGTGACGCGCGCCCCTGCGCCGGTGACGACGACGCCACAGTTGCCATTTTGGTGATTAAAGGGGTCAATAAAGCTGTGTCATCCACTCCGGACTACAAGGATTTCCTCTTTGGTGATAAGGGGACCGGCCGGCGCTACGCTCCAAGGCCAACATCACCGTGGGCACCCCCACGTTCCTCTGCGGCCCCAGCTGGCCGTCCTGCATGGACGGTGGGTACTCTGCTACAGGAGTCAGCTTTACGCTCATGGACCGCGTCCATGGACATCCGGGCTGCGATGCACCGCGCTCCACCTTCTGCGCCACGTGACCGCCCTACCAGTGCGAGTGCAAGGAGGGAGCACGGGGCGCCTATAAAAGGAGGGCAAGGTGCACCGTAGCAAGGGATCGGATTCTCATTCCAGCATCGCCACTTATGCGCAAGGAAGAAGAAGACCCTTGTTTTCCTTCCTTGTACACCCCATTGCCAAAAGAGAGCCTTCGGTAAGCTCATTGTACTGTAACCTCTATAAGCAGTGCAATACAGACAAGCAGGAGTTGCGGTATTACCTCCACATGAGGGCCGTGAACCTGGGTACGGGCTGGTGTTCAACTCTGTCGTGATGTCCCTCCGCTTGCTCGACGAGCACCATCGCCGTGCAGGATGAGGGTTGTTTGACCAACGTGTTCAGCCCCTTACATGAACTCTCTTCGTGAGCTTGACTATCCCTGTTACGTGGGAGTCATTCTCCGACAATTGGCGCGCCAGGTAGGGGACTGAGGCGCGTCTTCAACCTTCACCGACCTCTGCACCATGGCGGACACTCGCGCAGCTCGCGCCACCCGGCGGGCATCAGGCAGGGCCACCACCGAGCCTGCTGCCAACACCACCAACCCTCGCGGCCGTCCCCGCGCCAGCCGTGCCACGGGGCGCAACACCGCTGAACCGCGGGTGGAGCACCCCGAGGACGACGACGGCAACCACGACGACCGCTTCGACGACGACGTCGACCACGGGCACGGCGAGGACGCAGAGTCCTCGCACCCGTCCCAGCGCCACAGCACCTCCACTCTTGGGCGTCCAGCGCCCAGCCCAAACACCGCGCTGCTCATGGCCGCGGAACTCTTCCGCTACCGTCCCACAGCTGAGGCGCACGACAACTAGCTCGGCCGCCTTCAGCACCTCGTCGATATCGCGGCAGCACCACGCGCTGCTCCTGCGGCGTCGCGCTCTCTGGTGCACCACAACTCCGGACGCGCTGGGACCACCGCGCATGGCGCACCTCCACCGCCGCCTCTGCCGCCGCCTCCGCCAGGTCCACCTCCAGCCGCGGCGCACAAGGCCGCATCCCACGTGTCATCACCACGCGATTGTCAAATCGTGCAGCGGACACCCCCAGACGCGCGGGTGGAAATGGAGCGCCAGAAGGACCTCCAGAAGCGCATCGTGGAGGAGATCGGCCAGGCAGGGCGACAGAACTCCCGTGCTCTACAGGGGGGCATCGCCTCGTACGCCACAGGTTGCGCGGCCTTCACCCGCAACCTGCGGCGCGTCGTCTGGCCATAGAAGACCAGGCCTGACCTACCCAAGGGCTACGATGGCACGAACAACCCCATCGAGTTCTTGCAGCTCTACACCACCTCCATGCAAGCTGCGGGGGGAGACGACAAGGTCATGGCCAACTGGTTCTCCCACGCTCTCAAGGATTCCGCCTTGTCGTGGCTCCTGAACCTTCCCGAGGACTCCATTGACTCGTGGGAGGAGCTCTGCCAGCAGTTCGTTGCGAACTTCAAGGGCACGTACGAGCGCGCCCTCACCTACAACGACCTGCGAGCTGTGCGCCAGAAGCCTGGCGAGACCCTCCGCAGGTACATCCAGCGCTTCAGCCAAGTCCGCAACAAGATCCCGAACATCCCGGACTCGCACGTCATTGCGGCCTTCAGGGAGGGCGTCACCAACCACAGGATGCTCGAGAAGCTCGGCATCCACGATACCCTCTCCTCCTGTGGTGAAGCTCTTCGACATCGCAGACTAATGCGCCAAAGCAGAGGAAGGGCTCCTCTTCGTCAAGGTGGGCTCGACAGACGACCCTGTCGAGGGGTCCAAGACCCAGAAGAGGCGCGACGAGATCAAACGCAAGCCTACCGCAGTCCTGGCAGCTAAACCCGACGCCAAGCATGTTCACGAGGACTCTCCAGAGGCTGGCAAGAAAGAGGTGGACAACCGCCCGTTCTGCATCTACCACAACAGGCGCGGCCATGCGACAGAGAACTGCTATGACCTCAAGCAACTGAGCAAGAAGCATGAGCAAGAAGAGGGCAGCGGTGGCCGCGGCAGAGGCCGTGGCTACCGCAAAGGTGGACGCAAAGGCAACTTCCAGAGGCCTCAGGGAACTCAGGCGAATGCCGCCGAGAAAAACAACAATCTACCCGACGAAGAGCCTGGAGGCTACCAGGCCCCCAAGGGCGCCATGGCATGCATCCTCGGCGGGTCCCAGGCGCCCAAGTCGAACAACCAGTTCAAGCAGTTCGCTCGCGAGCTCAACGCAGCGCTTCCTGGGGTCGAGACGTCCCGCCCCCTCAAGTGGTCCCAGTACACCATCGCCTTCGACGCCAAAGACCACCCCAAGTCTACAAAGACTGTGGGCACCCTCCCGTTGGTGTGTACCCCCACCATCAACAACATTGCCGTCGGTAAGACGCTCATTGATGGGGGTGCAGGCCTAAACATCATCTCTGTCGAGACCTTCGAGACGTTTCAAGTGCCCTACGAGTGGCTCATGCCCTCCAGGCCTTTCACCGGGGTCACCAGCGGCTCAATCTCGCCTCTGGGGCAAGTGAGGCTCGCGGTCACTTTTGGCACGAAGGAGAACTACCGCACCGAGCTAATTGACTTCGACGTCGCGCACATTGGCCTGCCCTACAACGCCATCCTTGGCTACCCCGCCCTCGCGAAGTTCATGGCCGTCACGCACCATGCCTACAACATGGTCAAGATCCCTGGCAGTGGTGGCACCATCACCATACGCGGTCACGTACAGGATGCCACGCGCGCCGTCGAGATCGCCTACAAGGCCGCTGCCATGGCATTCCCCGCTGACGAGGACATGGAGCCTCTCGAGAGGCCCAAGAAGAAGAAACAACTGTTCACTCAAGAGCAAGCATCTACAAAGAAGGTGTCGCTGAGCACCAGCGGCTTGGGGGCTGAAGGCTCGGGGGCTAGCGTCACCATAGGCGCTGGCTTGCCTCCCAAATAGGAAAGCGCGCTCGTCGCCTTCCTTCGGGCAAATTCTGACATGTTTGCATGGACTCTGTCAGAAATGTCCGGTGTACCAAGAGAGGTGATCGAGCACCACTTAGCCGTGTGTCCAGACGCACGCCCTATAAAGCAAAAAGCGCGGAAACAAGCCCCCGAGAAGCAAGCGTTCATCATCAAAGAAGTAGAGAAGCTGAAAGCAGCAGACATCATTCGAGAAGTTCGGCGAGAGAGCCTTGCCATTTTTCAAGATCATGAAGAAATCCGGCACCTTCAAGTGGACTCCAGAGGCTGACGAAGCATTCAAGGACTTGAAGAAATACTTGGCTAGCTCACCAGTCATGGTAGCCCCCAGGGCAGGCGAGCATCTGAAGCTGTACCTAGCAGCCACTCCCAAACTGCTAGCGCCGTCCTGGTGGTGGAAAGAGAAGAGCCAGTTCTCCCCAAGAAAAGCACTGCCACACCAAGTCCAGAACCTCCCGACGAGGAACGGTCTCTCCAGACCCAGCGCCAGGCCCACAGCCTCAAGTCGAGCCCTCCACGAGCTCTCCTGCCGAGGCTCCTCCACAGGCAAACCTCGCCAAAACTCCTGAGGAGCCTCTCGAGGGAGCCGACGCTGCTGCACCATCAACGACCCTCGTCGAGCATCCAGTCTACTTCGTCAGTACTGTACTGCGAGATGCTCGCGAGCGGTACCCAGTGCAGCAGAAGCTCCTCCTCGCGCTACTCATCGCCTCCAGGAAGCTGCGCCACTACTTCCAGGGTCACCCCATCACGGTGGTCACGTCCTTCCCCCTGGAGCAGATCCTGCGCAACCCCAACGCTACTGACCGCGTCGCAGGGTGGAACATTGAGCTGCAGCCATTCAACTTGCGCTTCGACACCACAAGAGTCATAAAAGGGAGAGCGCTGGCGGATTTCGTCGCCGAGTGGACAGACCCAACTCCTGAAGAGCCTCGCGAAGAAGAAACCGCGTCATCGGGAGATACAATGCCAAGCCACTGGACCATGCACTTCGATGGAGCTTTCGCCTGCCGCAATGGTGGGGCTGGCGTTGTCTTAACCTCACCAAAAGGTGACAAGCTCTACTACGCCATCCAGCTGTGCTTCACAATGGACAAGATCTCCAACAACATCGCCGAGTACGAGGGCCTCCTCGCCGGGCTCAGAGCCGCAATCGCCCTTGGCGTCAAGCACTTACTCATAAAGGGTGATTCCCAGCTCCTGGTTAACTTCTCCAACAAGAGCTACACGCCTAAGGACGACCACATGGCCGCCTACCTTGAAGAGGTCCGCAAGCTCGAGAAGCACTTCAGGGGCATGGAGCTCATGCACATCCCGCGAAAGGAGAACCAAGAGGCAGATGACATCGCCAAGCGAGCATCACGAAGGCAGGCCCAGTCGGCCGGCGTGTTTGAAGAGAGACTCTCCAAGGCGTCCATAAAGCAGCCACAAGAAGCAGCAGCCGCAAGCACAGACGAAGTACTCCCACCACCTCCTATAGGTGGGGCACCCAACTGCGGTCCATCCTCAGGGGAGCGTCTGCTGCTGGCTATGGTGCACCAAGAGACAGGCTGGGTTGACGAACTCAAAGACTACCTGCTGAAGGGAGTCCTTCCTGAAGAAGACGCGGAGGCAGAGCGAGTGGCTCGACAAGCCAAGTCATACTACATCCTCGAGGGAGACCTGTACCGCAAGCGCCCAAACGGAATTGCACTCAAGTGCGTCCCCCCCGAGGAAGGCCGCATGCTGATCAGAGACATTCACAGTGGAGAGTGTGGCCACCATTCCTCTGCACGCACCCTGGCAGGCAAGGTCTTCAGGAGCGGTTTCTACTGGCCCCAAGTGCTTCAAGATGCCACCACCATCGTCCAATCTTGCGATGCGTGCCAGTTCCACGCCAAGCAAGTTCATCAGCCTGCACTGGGACTCCAAACCATCCCGCTCTCGTGGCCTTTCGCGGTCTGGGGCCTTGACATTCTGGGACCCTTCCCGAGATCACAAGGGGGCTACCGCTTCCTCTTCGTGGCAGTCGACAAGTTCACCAAGTGGGCAGAGGTTGAAGCAGTGCGCAGCATACCGGCCAGGGCGGCAGTAAAATTCATCAGAGGCCTGGTCTGCCGCTTTGGTGTGCCTAATCGCATAATCACCGACAATGGCTCACAATTCACCAGCGGCATCTTCAGGGCCTACTGCGAGAGCCTCGGCACCAAGCTCTGCTTCGCCTCGGTGGCTCACCCACAGAGCAACGGCCAAGCCGAGCGAGCAAATGCTGAGGTCCTCAAGGGCCTCAAGACAAGGAGCTTCAATCGCCTGAAGGGTACGGCAAGGGCTGGATAGACGAACTCCCGTCCGTGCTCTGGTCCATCCGCACGAACCCCACGAAGCCCACTGGTGAGACGCCATTTGCCTCGTATATGGAGCTGAAGCAGTCCTCCCCACAGAGATCAAGCATGGATCCGCACGGGTCCTTGCCTTCAACGAGGACGATCAAGCAGACCTCCACAGCGACGACCTGCTACTCCTTGACGGGTTGCGCCGCCGTGCCGCCCTCAGGGCAGCCAAGTACCAGCAAGACCTGCGACGCTACCACAGCCGCCACATACGTCCGCGCACTCTCGAGACAGGCGACCTCGTCCTCAGGAGAATCCTCTCCAGGGAAGGTCTCCACAAGCTCTCGCCAATGTGGGAAGGCCCCTACAGGGTCTCCCACATCGCCAGGCCTGGCGCGGTACGCCTCGAAACGGAGGACGGCATTCCGGTCAAAATCCATGGAACATCGCGCATCTACGCAAGTTCTACCCGTGATCATAGTCACGCCAGACATTTTTTGTCTCTAGAGGGAAGCACACAACTTCACCTCCAAGCTTCACAAAAGCTTCTCCTCCCGAGGGCCAGCCCCTCTGAGCTCTCCTGATTACGTGCCGCCGCAGGCCGTGAAGAGTCTCAGCCACTGAATGTGGTCCCCATGCCTCGACATGGAAAACTTTATCTTGGTCACACCAAGTGTAATGAACCAATTCGTTTCTCGATGAAACATTGCGCTGAGGCGCCGCTATGTAATATTTTGGTGGTGAGTTTTACTTTTCATCATCTTAGTTCATTTCGCGCTTATATTCTTCCCCATGCGCACCTCGCGAGCGGGGGCTGAGTACGGTGACTGTGCCTCAAGAGCACCCCAACAGCACCGCAAAATCCAAAGGATCCGAGCTCTAGCACGTGAGCACGCTCTCACGCCTGTTACCTCCCCAAAGAGCTCTGGCCCATGGGCTTGCTCCCAAAACACGCCACCTCACCAAAGGACCTTGGTACTTACTCTCCTCGCGAGATACCCATGAGGAAGCCTATAAGCGCGCATGGGTGTTTACTACCATGTGCCGCTTTGGGTCTGCCTCTCTAACCAATACAGGGAACAAGAAGTCCTCCCCAAGGTCGAGAAGTCGCGCTCCGACCCCTAGAAGGGAGCGCACCATCAGGGAAGCCAACGCCCTCTACGAGGCCAAAGTCTCACCAAGCTAAGTCTAGCGCTTGCGCTCCTCAGAAGTGTTTTCTCCCTCTCACGGGCACCTGTCGCCCTCGAGCGGTTTTTTCTCTCTCACACTCCATGGACTGCTTGTGCGTCAAAGGGGAGCCCTCGAGCACCGCGACTCGAGAGCCCTTACCTCTCCAAGCCTTAAACACCCCCCGGCCTTGCCGAGTCACGCTCCGGCATACCGTAGCGGCGGTGTCATAGCGCAAAGAGACGGGTCCTGACGACGTAGAGCGAAGAAAGACATGGAACAGGGACAAAGGACCCTTCGAGGGGCACACACACATGTTTGCATACGATTAAAGTATCTTACAAGCCAGCGTGAATTAAAACAAGTCTTAAAACAAAGATAATTGCGCCAAGCGCATCTTGTTGCAGGAGTGGCCTAGGCAGAGGGTTCACCATCGCCGTCCTCTTCAGCCTTCTCTTCTTCGGCGCCTTCATCCTCCTCAGCGGCCTGCTCCGCCTCAACCCTCTTGAAGCGGTCGACGTAATCGTTGACTTCTTCTCGAACCAAGTTGGAGAGCTCCCAGGCCGGATCTCCCTCGATGGGCTCGGTCACTGACTCGAAGTCGAAGCCGGGGTGAAGGCGCTGGAGGTTGGCGAAGACGCGATCGATCGCCACGGTCAAGAGCTTGCGGCACTCCTCATCAACAACGTCGCCAAGTTCCGCCACAGGGCCCTCGAGCACAGAGAAGAGCTGGTCGAAGTAAGCAAGATATGTGGCGGCATCAGCGTTCCCATGGACGGGAACAATAGGTGCATCCACTCCTAGCTGCCCCGCGAGAGTATTCCCCCGGGCCACTAAGGATTGGAACATGCGCTCCCGTTGCTGCGTCAAGACCTGTGCCGCCTGCACGCGATGCTCAGCCTCTTCGGCGCGCTCCACGACAGGGCCCACCTGAGCGGTCAACTCCTTCATGTCCGCCATCAGAGAGGCAAAGTTCTGTTCCGCACGCGCCCGAGCCTCCGCGGCAGCCTGGAGGCGAGAGTCGAATCGCTTCTTCTGGGCCTCAAGGTCCTGGACGCGAGCCTCAAGCTCTTTGCGTCTCTTCGTGAAGCGCTCCTCTTGCTTCTTGGCCTTATCCGCGAAGTCTTTTCTACAGCTGTCGCGAAAGAGCTTCTCCTTCGTCGCAGACTCTTCCGCCATCTTCTCCTCCTTCTTGCGAAGGTTCTCGTTGGTCAGCGCAAGGCGCTTCTGGTAGAACTCCTCATCTTGAGTGACCTTGTACTCGCGGGCTTCCAGGTGCTCCCGCTGCGCGGATTGATCCTTCTCGATCTGCTCAACCTGGTCTTCGCGTTTGCGCGCCTCGGCCTCGCGGGCGTCGAGATCAGCTCCGCTGCACGATCAAGTCTTCGCGAATGCTCAAACTCTCACGAAATTTCTCCAACTCTGCCGCAATTTTCCGACTCGGCGACGATCCCCGCCTCGCGGTCCAGAAGCTCTTTGTGCTTGGCGGAGACCGCCGCTTCGCGCGCCGCCAGCTCCTGGTGTTTGGCCTCGGTCTCCACCTCGAGAGCCTCGCGCCTAGCACCCAGGTCCGCTAGGGTCTCCTCAACCTCGCGGACCACGCTGATGCGGATTTCCTCAGCAGAGCGCAGCGCTGCCTCGCGCTGCGCCTGGGCAGCTTCGTTCTTCCGGCGGCAGCTCTCCACGGTCTCGCGAAGACAAGCCCAGCCCCGCGCAAGCTCAGCGGCCTCCTCCGCCCTGGAGCGATCTTCCTCGGCAAGCTGGGCCTCAAGCTCGTCGAGAACCTCCCTCGCCGAGCGGAGGATAGCCCCACGGCGGGCTGCGGCGGGGCGCCGCCCCCGCAGAACTAAGGCCCGTGGCTCGCCGGAGGGCCTGGAAACGCCGGCGCCTGCCGAGGATTCCGGAGCGTCCAACCTTGGGCTCCGAGTGGCCTCAAGGCGCGCCGGGGGCTCTGGTGCGAGCCCCCCTCTTGGTCCACCCAAGGGCCTTCAGGGGGCTTTGATGAGAACCCCCCTCACCGGAGGCCTCCTGGGGTTCGGGGCATCTTCATCTTCAACCACGTCATTCTTCTGCCCCTGGGGAGCGCTCTCCTCTCCAGGGACAGGGTTGGCCTTCTCAGTTGAGGCCGCCTCCCCAGCGGCCTCAGAGTCCGTGTGGCCTCTCCAAGTTTCGTGCTCGGTGGGGGCGATGACGCGGCGGCCCCTCCATTTCGACGTCAGCGCACGCCCCCGCGGACGCCCCTGTCACCGCGGCACACTCCTTCGCCGGCGGCGTGAACCTCGCCGCATCCGCATCCGCCGTCCCCTCCGGCTGCGGGGGGGGGGGTGTCAGGCCGCATAGGTGGAGGCATCGCCACCTCTGCTTGCGGAGGAGCACTGCAAGGAGATGGAGCAGTGCCCTCGGGAGGCTCCTCGTCAACTGTACACGCTGCAGATGCCGCTGCAGCGCTGGGGATCTCCCCAAGCCTCCGAAGTCTCCGCCTCTTCGGCACCTCGGGGCCCCTGGAGAGGCTAAAACTCAAAAACTCCACAGGAAGCCTACGCAAAAGCAAGCCAAGACAGAAAAGGGAGTCAGTTCTTACCCTGATGCCTTGGAGCGGGAATCGACCCACACCGTGTTCGACGACCGCCACGGCCTCAGTGGTGCGGCTCCGGCGCCGGACCCCTCGAGAGCGGCCTCGGCTTTCCTCTTGAGGGAAATGCCCGCTGGACTCCCGGCGGCCCGGTCATGAACGGCCTTGGAGCGGGGCTCGCAATGGCCTGATGAAGCTCCGTCATCGTCGCTCCCCTCTTGCCCCTCGGCGCGCTGCGAGGGAGCGACCGCGAACTGGCCGCTGCTGCCTGAAGAAGCCTCGTGGGCCTCCACCTCAGGCGCCATGCTCTTCGAGGTGCTCGAGCTCTCCGCTGAAGAGGCAGAGCCTCCCGAGGCGCCGGTTGCGCCTGCGTCGGATTCCACAGGCGTTACCGTCATCTCCTCGTCGCCTTCAGCTGGCGCCCCCTGCGCCGCGGACTCAGGATCTTCGCGGGGCCCCGCATGACCCTTGGGCACCAGGCCCCACCGGTCGAACTTCGGCATCGTCTGCACGAGCGAGACGCGGCGCCCAAGGTCAATCCTGTGGAGCGGGACCGCCTTATCGCCAGGCTGGGGAATATCCGGAGCCGTGAAGAGCGTCTCCATAATGGTGCGCACCTCCTGCTGCGTGAAGAGGTTTGCGCTTAGGCGCATTTTGTCCCTCTGGTTGGAGTAAAGCCACATGGCGTCCGCGTGCCACTGGAGCGGAGCAATGCGGCGCTTCACGAAGTCCTTGGCCACCATCTGCCCGGTGAGGCCTGCCTCGCGGAGGTCCTTCAAGCGCCTCATCACAGGGCCAAGCGCGGCTCCCTTGAGCGCTTTGGAAGACCAGCTCGCCCTCTTCATCGGAGGCGCCTCGGGCAGGTCAAAGAAGGCGCTCCGGCTGCCGAACTTCATGAGAAACCAACGCTTGCGGAAGTCCTCCACCCTCTTCGTCACATTGGTCACAATGTTCTCGCCATTCCGCGCGATGGGGATGTATGTGCCCTTCATGCCCTCCGTGATGCGGAAGGACATGCACCCTGACCGCTCCTTGTTCGCCGTGATCCGGAGCGCATAGAAGCTACGAAAGAGGTCCACCGAAGGTGGGATGCCGATGTACGCCTCGCAGAGGTAGGCGAAGATGGCGAGGACAAGGATGGAATTAGGATGGAGATGAAGGACCTGGATCTGGTAGCGATCCAGAATCGCCAGGAAGAAATCGGAGAAAGGAGGCACAAGCCCGGCGAATATGGTGTGCATGAAGATGGGGTAGAAGTCGCCGAAGGAGTTGCCCGCCGGCTTAAGCACCGCAGCGCCGTGCTCGTTGGTCGCTGAAGCCGCCAAGTGACGCACTTTCTCCAGCTGCGCCTTCTTCTTAAAGCGGAAGCCGGTCAGAGCCGGCTCGAAGTCGCCGACCTGCTGCGTCGCGGCAGGTTCGCCGCCCTGCACCCCGGCTTTGCCTTTCGAGGCCGCGGAAGCCTTCTTGGGCGCCATTGCCGCAGTATTGCAAGGGGGGAGGTGCGTCAAAGACACAGGAGCGCAGGCGTCAAGAGCAAGGAGACGGGCGCGCAAATGAGGCAGTAACTGCTGCCTGAACCGGCGCCGCAGGCTTTATCCCCCTCAGAGCAGTTACCAAGACGTGGTGGGACCCCCCACGACGCCCATCATCTACGAGGAGAACGTGTCGTCGCGGCGTAACTGCCCTGCACGTGTCTCAGGCCGGCCGGACACTTTGGGCCCATGACGGTTCGCCTGCGTCCAGTGGACTACATCGTGCCCGTCATGGGCCCGAGGGCTACTGTCGGCCCAGTGAAATCCAGGGTGTGCTGGGCCTGTCCTATATGGCCCTCGACACTTGGTGGCGAATTTTCGCTAAGGACCAGGCCTATGGCCTGGAGAGCCTCTCGAGGATCATTGCCTCGCGAGGGCATTTGAGGCAGCTGGGGCCTGTGGAGGCCATATCCGCTGCTGCCCCCTCTTCAAGGAAATCTCCCCTGGGGAGAGGTCAACGCCGAATTCTCTACAGGGCATCCAAGCCCTCGTGGAGATCGCTTCGCTGCAAAGCAACCTCTGCAGAGCGCACATGGGCTCTGCAGCGGCTGCAGAGTGACGCGCGCCCCTGTGCGCGGTGACGACGACGCCGCAGTTGCCATTTTGGTGATTAAAGGGGTCAATAAAGCTGTGTCATCCGCTCCGGACTACAAGGATTTCCTCTTTGGTGATAAGGGGACCGGCCGGCGCTACGCACCAAGGCCAACGTCACCGTGGGCACCCCCATGTTCCTCTGCGGCCCCAGCTGGCCGTCCTGCATGGACGGTGGGTACTCTGCTACAGGAGTCAGCTTTACGCTCATGGACCGCGTCCATGGACATCCGGGCTGCGATGCACCGCGCTCCACCTTCTGCGCCACGTGACCGCCCTACCAGTGCGAGTGCAAGGAGGGAGCACGGGGCGCCTATAAAAGGAGGGCAAGGTGCACCGTAGCAAGGGATCGGATTCTCATTCTAGCATCGCCACTTACGCGCAAGGAAGAAGAAGACCCTTGTTTTCCTTCCTTGTACACCCCATTGCCAAAAGAGAGCCTTCGGCAAGCTCATTGTACTGTAACCTCTATAAGCAGTGCAATACAGACAAGCAGGAGTAGCGGTATTACCTCCACACGAGGGCCGTGAACCTGGGTACAGGCTGGTGTTCAACTTTGTCGTGATGTCCCTCCGCTTGCTCGACGAGCACCGTCGCCGTGCAGGATGAGGGTTGTTTGACCAACGTGTTCAGCCCCTTACACGAACTCTCTTCGTGAGCTTGACTATCCCTGTTACGTGGGAGCCATTCTCCGACATTATGTGATAGCTATATTGTTGAGTTTATTCATGATGCCACTGAAAATTATTTTGAGAGAGGAAAATATGGTTATAGAAATCTTCATGTTACTAAATTTCTTCTCTTTATGATGAAGGTTTTGAGCTTTCTCTTGATTTGCTTTTATTTGCTGGGTACTTTAAGACCTACTGGTCCTTATGAGAGAGGGAGACACGATTTCATATATCACAATAATATTAAGTCTTCTCTCTTTATGTTGAAATTTTTGAAGTTACACTTGTTTTGCATTTCTATGCTAATCACTTTGTTCTTCATTGACTTGTTTTCTTACAAGACTCCTATGCATAGAAAGAGTGTTATATTTAAACATGTTTTATATATGCTTCTTGATGCTCTCTTTTATGTTTCAACTCTCATCTTTATGTGGGCATCATAAAAATCACTATGCCTAGCTAAAAGGCTTTAAAGAAAAGCGCTTATGGGAGACAACCCATTGTTTTTATTTTCTGTTATTTTTGCTTTTCTTTTTGTTTTGAGTCAAGGTGCTTGTTACTTCTGTAGCAACTCCTTTGTATCTTTATTTTATTACATTGTTGTGCCAAGTAAAGCCTTTTATTGAAAGTTGATGCTAGATTTGGATTTCTGCGCAGAGACAGATTTTTAGCTGTCACAATTTTGAGCTCATCTCCTTGCAGAAAATTTGAAAAATTCTGTAAAACATCACGCATCTTCCTCAGATATGTACGCAACTTTCATTAAATTGGACCAGTTCCATCTGAGCAACTTAAGTGCCTCGAAAAAATTCGTCTTCACAGACTGTTCTGTTTTTGACAGATTCTGCCATTTGTTTTGCATTCGCTCTTTTACTATGTTTGAGTGGATTTCTTTGCTCCACAAAGCATTGGTGGTTGTAGCTAATGTCCAGAAGCTTTGAGAATGATTGTATCATCACAGAACATGTGAATTTTTAATTATGCACTAACCCTCTAATGAGAACTATTTCGAGTTTGGTGTGAAGGAAGTTTTCAAGGATCAAGAGAGAAGGATGATATTATGTGATCAAGAAGAGTGAAAAGCCTAAGCTTGGGGATGCCCCCGTGGTTCATCCCCAGCCATATTCAAGAAGACTCAAGCGTCTAAGCTTGGGGATGCCCAAGGCATCCCCTTCTTCATCAACAACTTATCAGGTCATCTCTAGTGAAACTATATTTTAATTCTTTCACATCTTATGCGCTTTACTTGGAGCGTCTGTGTGCTTTTATTTTTGTTTTTGTTTGAATAAATTCGGATCCTAGCAATCCTTGTGTGGGAGAGAGACACGCTCCGCTTTTGCATGTGAATACTCATGTTCTTCACTTATATTTGTTGAGTATTCTTAACTAGCTACTGCAGTGCTTTCAGCTCCTGTTTTTCATGCATATCTTCGAGCTGTTAGCACTTGTTTATAAATACTCTCTTGCTGCATTATATTATCATTTGGAGAGTTTATGTTTAAATAAATTGATTGGTGTTTGCTTGGAAGAAAGAAAATGCTACATGTAGTAGTTTGTATTGGAAAAGACATATGCATTCTTGTAGATCATTGTCTTGTTTCGATTTGATACTTTGCAATTGTTTTGAGCTCTCAAGTAGATCATGTTTAAGCTCTTGCATCATGTAGTTAAAGCCTAGTAGTGGAGAACTACCGTAGAGCTTGTTGAGACTTGGGATGCATATTTGTTCTCTCTAAGGTCTAGATATTTTCTGGTAAAATGTTTGAGCAACAAGAAAGATAGTGTAGAGTCTTATAATACTTGCAATATGTTTTTATGTGATTCTTGCTGTACCGGTTTATACTTGTGTTTGCTTCAAACAACCTTGCTAGCCTAAACTCTGTACTGAGAGGGAATGCTTCTCGTGCATCAAAAACTTGAGCCAAAACCCATGCCATTTGTGTCCACCATACCTACCTCCTATGTTGTATTTCCTGCCATTCCAAGTAAATACTTCATGTTCTACCTTTAAACTATTCAAAACTTTATTACTCCTTATTTGTGTCAATGTTTTATAGCTCATGAGGAAGTATGTGCCAACCCGGTGCTCGTTCTGAAGAAGAACGGAACATGGCGGATGTGCATTGACTACACAGGCTTGAACAAAGCCTGTCCCAAGGATCCATTCGCATTGCCTCGCATCGATCAGCTGATTGACTCGACGGCAGGGTGCGAGGCGCTATGCTTCCTCGACGCCTACTCCGGGTACCACCAGATCAAGATGGCGCCCGAAGACCATGAAAAGACGTCCTTCATCACGCCCTATGGCGCGTTTTGTTACGTCTCCATGCCCATCAGCTTGAAAAACGCCGGAGCAACCTACCAGCGGTGCATACAGAACTGCTTGCACAAGCAGATGGGCCGCAATGTCCACGCATACGTGGACGACATCGTTGTCAAGTCCAAACTGAAGACATACCTGATTACCGACCTCACGGAGACATTCGCCAACCTCCGCAAGTACAGGATAAAACTCAACACGGAAAAATGCGTCTTTGGCGTACCCGCGGGCAAACTCCTGGGCTTCATCGTCTCCGAGCGGGGCATCAAGGCCAATCCAGAGAAGATCGAGGCGATCGAAGCTCTGAAGAAGCCGGAAAACCTCCGAGACGTGCAGCGGCTCACAGGCTGTGTTGCTGCCTTAAGCCGATTCATCTCGCGGCTTGGTGAGAAGGCAATGCCTCTATATCGACTCCTTAGGAAGTCGGACACGTTCACCTGGAATGACGAGGCGGATGCCGCCTTGATAGCACTCAAGAAGACGTTGGCCGAGGCGCCCATCCTTGCATCTCCACTGGAAAAGGAGCCGATGCTCCTCTACATCGCCGCAACCAACCGAGTCGTCAGCGCGGTGGTCATCGTCGAGCGCAAGGAGGAAGGCCACGAGCAACTGGTCCAGCGGCCAGTCTACTACGTCAGCGAAGTCCTGACGGATTCGAAGCAACGTTACCCGCATTACCAAAAACTTGTATACGGTGTTTTCTTTGCTTCAATAAAATTGCGACACTACTTCATGGGCCACCCGATGACGGTGGTCAGCTTGTCTCCCCTGGCTAAAATAATCCGCAACAGGGAGGCAACTGGGTGCGTCGCCAAATGGGCCTCCGAGCTGCAGCCTTTCGGCCTCAGCTACGCGGCCCGCACAGCGATCAAGTCGCAGTCACTATCCGACTTCCTAGTCGACTGGATGGAGACACAGCTGCCGGCTCCGACCTACGAAGCCGGCAGATGGAACCTGTTCGTTGACAGGTCAAAGATGTATGAGGGCTCGGGGGCTGGAGTCGTCCTCACTTCCCCCCAAGGCGAGAAGATGCGATATGTGCTTCAGATACACTTCACCTGCACCAACAACGTCGCCGAGTACGAAGCCCTCCTACACGGCCTACGCATGGCCAAGGAGATGGGAATCAGCCGTATCAAATGTTATGGCGACTCCGACCTCGTCGTTCAGCAAACGATGGGGACCTGGGATGCAAAAGATCCCAACATGGCGGCTTACCGCCGGCTCGTCGATTAAGTCGGCGGTCACTTCGCCGGCATGGAGCTGGAACACGTCGACCGGAGGAAGAACGAGGCGGCTGACGCACTCTCTCGCTTCGGGTCTAAGCCGGACCGAGTCCCACCCGGTGTCTTCCTCGACCATCTACATAACCCGTCTGTACGCCCGCCGGCCGTAGTCGACATCGCCAACCCGCCTTCATCGGATACAATTCTGGTGGCAGTCACCCAAGAGACAAGCGACAGGAGGGAACCCTACATTGAGTTCCTCACCACCAAGAAGCTGCCAGCCGACGAGGTCCTATCACGGCGAGTCGTGCGCCGGGCCTCAGCTTACGCCATCATCAACAACGAGCTCTACAAACGCAGCGTCGAGCCAGAGGAGGGAAGGCGCATCCTTCATGAAATCCACTCGGGCGATTGCGGCCACCACGTCGGTGCCCGCAACCTGGTCGCCAAGGCGTTCAGGCACGGTTTCTTCTGGCTCTCTGCACATCAGGATTCAGTCGACATCGTCCGTCGTTGCATCGGGTGCCAGAAGTACACCCGACAGGATCACCTACCCGCTGCGGCTCTGAAGACCATTGATGGCTACGTGTTGGTGAACCCCAAGAGGAAGGTTATGATGTAGACAGCAGAAGTTTTCCCTTGAATAATCTACCCAAGGTTATCAATCCAGTAGGACTTGATGATCTATCGGAAGGTTGTTGATGTTGACTCCCCCTGGCGCTAGGGAGCTTGCACCAACGTGGAATCTGCACAGACACAAACCAGAACTTTGCCCAACACGAAACAGAGAGGTTGTCAATCTCTCCGGTCTTGCAGAAACAAAGAGTTAAACGTATGGTGTGGAAAACAGCAGGAAAAACAGCAAGTAACAGGAAACAGATGATTGCAGCAGGTTGTGTAAACAGTATGAGGAAATTGGACCAGGGTCCACAGTTCACTAGTGGTGTCTCTCTCAGAACAGATAACTAGCATGTTGGGTAAACAAATTACAGCTGGGCAATTGACAAATAGAGAGGGCATAACAATGCAATACATGCCAAGATGTCTACTATGAAATCTAGTTGGGCATTACAACAAAGTACATAGACCGTTATTCCAACAGCATCTATGCCTAAATAATCCACCTTCAAGGCAGCATCCGCATCCATTCAGTATTAAGTTGCTAACAACAGATTATTGCATGAAGTAAAGTGTGTAATGTAATCAATACAAGTGCCCTTGGACACTGCACCAATGTTTTATCCCTAGTAGCAACAGCACATCTACCATCTTAGACCTTTCTGTCACTGATCCAGATATCTAGAGACTGAACCCACTATCGAGCATAAATACCCCTCTTGGAGTCACAAGCATCTACTTGGCCAAAGCATCTACTAGCAACGGAGAGCATGCAAGATCAAGAGCACATAGATAAACAACTTGAATAAACATGGTATCAATATTCATCGGATCCCAGCAAACACAACATCTAGCATTACAATAAGATGATCTTGATCATGTTAGGCAGCTCACAAGATCTAAACATGGAGGCACAAGGTAGAGAGACAACCATCTAGCTACTGCTATGGACCCGTAGTCCAGGGGTGGACTACTCACGCATCACTCCGGAGGCAGGCATGGTGATGTAGAGCCCTCCGGTGATGATCTCCCCTCCGGCAGGGTGCCGGGAAGAGCTTCAGAACTCCTCCGATCTGAGATTGACGATGACGGCCGCGACGGAACTTTTCGTGGAATATGATCGACCGTAATAGGGTTTTCGCGTCGCGGAGAATATATAGGCGAAGAGGCGGCGTCGGTGGCCGAGGGGGGCCACCACGCCATAGGGGGGCGCGGGCCCACCCTGGGCCGCGCCCTAGTGTGGCGTGGCCCCCTGGTGGGTCTGCTCCGACTCCCCTTTGGACTCCGTGATCTCCTCGTGATATTATTGACGATGTCTTTTGTTTCGTCCAATTCCGAGAATATTTCCTTAATAGATTTTCTGAAACCAAAAACAGCAGAAAACAGGGAACTGGCACTGTGGCATCTTGTTAATAGGTTAGTCCCAGAAAATGCATAAAAATGATATAAAGTGTAACCAAAACATGTAGCAATTGATATAATAACAGCATGGAACATCAAAAATTATAGATACGTTTGAGACGTATCAAGCATCCCCAAGCTTAGTTCCTGCTCGTCCTCGAGTAGGTAAACGATAAAAACAGATAATTTTTGAAGTGACATGCTACCAACACAATCTTTGATCAAATAACAATGTAATGCACATGATCTGAATGAAGTGATCCAAGCCAATGGTCTATAGTTTGCAAGCAAGTAAATAAAGAGTAAACATAAGTGATCACACAAGTGCAAACTTTCATGAATAACACTATAAAACATTTAGAGATATAATAGTCTAACATAATAGTTAGTTCACAGCAGCAATAATTCTCAACATGAAAGTGTTTGTATCAACACAAAGGAAGATAATAGCTTCAGCTTTTGCTTCAACTTTCAACATGTATATCATATAGATAATGTCAATGCAAAGAATATGATCAACCAAACACAAAGTTATGTAAAAACTGTTATACTGGAGTTGACAATGATGTTTGCTTAAGTAGACAGAAAGAAGTGGGAAAACTGACTCAACATAAAAGTAAAAGAATGGCCCTTCGCAGAGGGAAGCAGGGATTAACATCATGTGCTAGAGCTGTAGTTCCCGAAGGCATATAGAGAGCATAAAATATTGTTTTGTAAGGTAATGGTGTATACAGGTGTCAACAAATCAGCAAATAGGCAATACTCTACTTCACTAGTTGATCAAACTTTACAAGAGCGGCTCCCATGAAGGACGTTATTTCTACCAGCGGGCAGATCATCCCTCTTCTCTTTTGTTTACACACTTGTGAACATTGCTTGACTGACGAATCAGGGGCAAAAAGATGTGAAGAGAATTGTTTGGTTAAAGTTGTAATTAATTGGGACTGGGCACCCCGTTGCCAGCTCTTTTTGCAAAATTATTGGATAAGCGGATGTATATGCCACTAGTCCAGGTGTGTAAAATTTGATCAACCAGGAAATAAAGACCACCTATCTACGTCCTTATGAGCTTTTCAAGTAGTGACACAAAAAGGAAATGTAACAGTTTTGAGTAGTTAGTAGATAGCACATGAAGAAATTTACTTGGAATGGTGAAAACACCACATAATAGGTAGGTATGGTGGACACAGGTGGCATGGATTTGGCTCAAGGTTTTGGATGTACAAGAAGCATTCCCTCTTAGTACAGAGTTTAGGCTAGCAAGGTTATTATAAGCAAACATCATTATCAACTGGAATAGCAAGAGTGTACATAAAACACAAGGTTTGACGAACCATAGACTCCCACTGTCTTCCTTGTTAACACATAGCCTTCATCCAAAAATTATCTAGACTACTATGGACTTCCAATTATGCAACAGATTATTATAGCAGAAAATCCTTATAGTAGTTCTTCATTAATAGCCATTACTTACATGATGCACAAGCTTAAACATTAATTACTTGACAGCTCAAAACAATTGGCAAGCATCAAATTACTCAAGACAACGATCTAAAAAGATTCATGTAAGCATTTTATACCACTACCACATGCATAGCATTTTTCTGGTCCAACCAAACACCAATCAACTTATTTGACAACTCTCCAAACAGATATAAGTGAAGCAAGAGAGTACTTTCTTCAAAAGAAACTGAAAGCTCTAACAAGAGATATGAAAAACTGAGAGCTAACAGCAATAACAGCAACTAGACAGGAATACTCAACAAGTATAAGTGAAGCACAAGAGTATTCTAATGAAAAAGTGGAGCGTGTCTCTCTCCCAAACATGAATACTAGGATCCAACAAGTATAGCACAGCAAAACAAAACAAACTGAAAACAAAAACACACTGACGCTCCAAGGAAGAGTACACTAGTATGAAGCAATAAAAATATAGCACCATTAGAGATGACCTGATAATTTGTAGATGAAGAAGGGGATGCCTTGGGCATCCCCAAGCTTAGATGCTTGAGTCTTCTTGAAATATGCTGGGGAGGTAAGCCTCCCCAAGCTTAAGCTCTTCACTCTTCTTGATCATGTAATATCATTCTCCTCTATCAACACTTGAAAACTTCCTTCACACCAAAACTTAACAGCTTTTCTCATTAGCAGGTTAGTGCACTAAAAGATAATACTTCAAAGTTCTAGCAAAGACAAAACTCACAAGCCAACTATTTTAAACATTAGCCACTGTTACTAGGCTCAAGTGGGCACTTTTACACGAAAAGAAACCACTTAAAAACTTGTAAAAGAGAGAATGCAAAATAAAAGACAGAATCTGTCAAACCAGAACAGTCTGTAATGACGAATTTTTTCGAGGCACTTACGATGCTCAGATGAAAAACTTTTGAAATAATGAAAGTTGCGTAACATCATCAGGAACATGCACAAAAATTTCAGCATTTTTCGATTTTTTCTGATTTTCTACTGAATTAAACGGTGACGAACAGCAATCTGTCCCAATGCAGTCCCGAAAATAAAACCAACTTTGCATTAGTAACTCTCCTTGGCACAACAAAACAGCAAATAAAAGATACAAAGGAGTTGCTACAGAGGTAAACAAGCATCCTTGACTCAAGAAAACAAAAATAAAACAGCAAATAAAAACATGGGTTATCTCCCAGAAGTGCTTTTCTTTAATGCCTTTGAGCTAGGCATGAAGAGATGCATCAAGTATTGTCAAGACCAGAAACATCAAGGTTCCCAAAAGCTTCAGATAAATCATAATTCACAACAAGAGGGGTTTTCATTTTAGCTAGTTCTTGAGAAGAAAACTTGAGAGGCCCACTGCAAGCTTTATTAGTAAATTCATAAAATCCATTATCCAGCACATCAGAAGTTGAAAGTTTTGGTTTAGGCCCCTTAGGTACATACATGAATTTCTTTCCTTTATCTAGAATATACCCTTGCTTCTTAGTTTTGAAAGAGGAAAAAGTATTACTCATGGTGTCAATGACTTCCTCTATCTCCTCAATCCTAGAGTTTTGATCATGATTTTTAAAGCAAGTTTCTAGAGCAACAATTCTTTTATTAAGATCTTCCAAGGATTTATCAAATTTTCAGTGTTCTCAAGTAGTTTTTCAAGCTTAACATCAATACTTGGAAGATTCTCTACAACCTCAAGCTTTTTCATAACATCCTCAAGAGAGACTTCAATTTTAATTTCATTAACAGGTGGTATTCCTACTAGACTTTCAAGGATGTAGCTAGCCTCTAGAGCAGGTGTTCCTAGGAAGTTACCCCCTGTCAAAGTGTCCAAAACATATCTATACCAATTGGTAATGCCAACATAAAAGTTCCTAAGAAGGATTGTAGTGGAATGTTTTTTAGCACACCTATGATGAGCATTACTAATTCTGTACCAAGCATCTTTTAAACTTTCTCCCCCTTGTTGCTTAAAAGTTCGAACCTCAACCTCAGGAGATGAAACAAAATAAGAAGAACCAGACATGATGAGCAAACCGAAATAAACTAGATGCAGGAATTTAATTTTTTTGGGTTTTTGATTTTTAACAGCAAGCAAAACAAAATAAAACAAGACAAAAAACAAAGTAAAGAGATTGGAACTGAGAGACTCCCCTTTCCAATAGCCTCCAAGTCCCCGGCAACGGCGCCAGAAAACAGCTTGATGGCTACGTGTTGGTGAACCCCAAGAGGAAGGTTATGATGTAGACAGCAGAAGTTTTCCCTTGAATAATCTACCCAAGGTTATCAATCCAGTAGGACTTGACGATCTATCGGAAGGTTGTTGATGTTGACTCCCCCTGGCGCTAGGGAGCTTGCACCAACGTGGAATCTGCACAGACACAAACCAGAACTTTGCCCAACACGAAACAGAGAGGTTGTCAATCTCTCCGGTCTTGCAGAAACAAAGAGTTAAACGTATGGTGTGGAAAACAGCAGGAAAAACAGCAAGTAACAGGAAACAGATGATTGCAGCAGGTTGTGTAAACAGTATGAGGAAATTGGACCAGGGTCCACAGTTCACTAGTGGTGTCTCTCTCAGAACAGATAACTAGCATGTTGGGTAAACAAATTACAGCTGGGCAATTGACAAATAGAGAGGGCATAACAATGCAATACATGCCAAGATGTCTACTATGAAATCTAGTTGGGCATTACAACAAAGTACATAGACCGTTATTCCAACAGCATCTATGCCTAAATAATCCACCTTCAAGGCAGCATCCGCATCCCATTCAGTATTAAGTTGCTAACAACAGATTATTGCATGAAGTAAAGTGTGTAATGTAATCAATACAAGTGCCCTTGGACACTGCACCAATGTTTTATCCCTAGTAGCAACAGCACATCTACCATCTTAGACCTTTCTGTCACTGATCCAGATATCTAGAGACTGAACCCACTATCGAGCATAAATACCCCTCTTGGAGTCACAAGCATCTACTTGGCCAAAGCATCTACTAGCAACGGAGAGCATGCAAGATCAAGAGCACATAGATAAACAACTTGAATAAACATGGTATCAATATTCATCGGATCCCAGCAAACACAACATCTAGCATTACAATAAGATGATCTTGATCATGTTAGGCAGCTCACAAGATCTAAACATGGAGGCACAAGGTAGAGAGACAACCATCTAGCTACTGCTATGGACCCGTAGTCCAGGGGTGGACTACTCACGCATCACTCCGGAGGCAGGCATGGTGATGTAGAGCCCTCCGGTGATGATCTCCCCTCCGGCAGGGTGCCGGAAGAGCTTCAGAACTCCTCCGATCTGAGATTGACGATGACGGCCGCGACGGAACTTTTCGTGGAATATGATCGACCGTAATAGGGTTTTCGCGTCGCGGAGAATATATAGGCGAAGAGGCGGCGTCGGTGGCCGAGGGGGCCACCACGCCATAGGGGGGCGCGGGCCCACCCTGGGCCGCGCCCTAGTGTGGCGTGGCCCCCTGGTGGGTCTGCTCCGACTCCCCTTTGGACTCCGTGATCTCCTCGTGATATTATTGACGATGTCTTTTGTTTCGTCCAATTCCGAGAATATTTCCTTAATAGATTTTCTGAAACCAAAAACAGCAGAAAACAGGGAACTGGCACTGTGGCATCTTGTTAATAGGTTAGTTCCAGAAAATGCATAAAAATGATATGAAGTGTAACCAAAACATGTAGCAATTGATATAATAACACCATGGAACATCAAAAATTATAGATACGTTTGAGACGTATCAACCATCCCCTGACATGGCCATTCGCAGTCTGGGGAATAGACATGGTGGGCAAGTTCAAAACAGCTCGTGGTGGCATGACACATTTGCTGGTCACAGTCGACAAATTCACCAAATGGGTCGAGGTCGAACCCATCAGGAAACTCGACGGCAAGACCTCTACCAAGTTCCTCCAGAAGCTCATCTTCCGATTTGGCTACCCGCACAGCATCATCACCGACAACGGCACAAATTTCGCTGAGGGAGAGATGAGGGCCTTCTGCAAACTAAAAGGCATCCGTCTCGACTTGGCGTCTATCGCCCACCTGCAATCAAACGGGCAGGCGGAAAGAATGAACCAGACAGTGCTGGCCGGGATCAAGCCGTGACTTCAAGTTCCACAGGAGCGAACGCCGGGTTGCTGGTTGGACGAGCTACCAGCCATCCTCTGGGGCATCAGAACGACTCCAAACCGTTCCACCGGCTACACGCCATTCTTCATGGTGTACGGGGCGGAAGCCGTCATGCCCACCGACCTCGAACACGACTCACCTCGGCTCGCCCTCTACAACGAGGAAGAAAATGAAGAAGCCCGCCTAGTCGGCGTCGACCTCCTGGAAGAAGCTCGCGAACTCGCACTCTCTAGGACGGCGATATAACAACAAAGCCTGCGCTGCTATCACAGCCACCGGGTCAGAAGTCGCTCTTTCCAGGAAGGCGACTTGGTTCTTCGGCTCATCCAATAGTCGAAAGGGATGCACAAGCTCTCGGCACCATGGGAAGGACCTTTCGTCGTCAGCAAAGCGATGGGCAACGGCTCCTACCACCTCGTTGACTTGCGTGAGCGAAACAAAAGCTCCAAGTCGGAAGAGGAGACCAAGCGTCCATGGAACATCAGCCTGCTTCGCCCCTATTATACATAGTATCCATTGTAATGCTGTGTAATCAATCAAGGAAATAAAGCCGATACATACCCGGCACGCTCGGGGGCTATCGTTTCGATTCAATCTTGCTTTCGAGTCTTTATTCTTCCTACTCGCATGTTATATGATTGATGGGTTGTCAAAGAGAGCCGACGCCACGATGCGCGACTCACCACTGGACCCCCTGCTCATGCAGCAAAATCAGAGAAATTGTTGTTTTCTCCCAAGTCGTCAGCTACCCGCAAAAAGTGAAAAAGTAGTGCAGCCGGTTTAAACCTAACTTGACAATGAAGCCGCACTCGGACTTTGTCACCATGGGTACCGCGCGCGTCACGAAAAAAAATCACGCGAAGCACACTTGGTGAGGTCGCACGATCGACTAGCTTACAAACAAGCGAAAAACAAACAAAGTGACGATAAGAGCACAAAAAGCAAGCATGGAAGTGCCAAAACAAAATCAATAAGCCGCAGAGGCGCATGCTGAAACGCAACCCGGCACATAGCATACTTGTTTCATTACATAATATTTTTTCGCCCGCAGGCGACAAACCCTAACTACTTCAAAATAACCCCTCTTCTGAAAGCAGGGGAGCAAACTTCAAGACGGTGGAGCCGCCCGAGCAGAAGACGTCGACGCCTCGTTCGTCGCAGTCGGCGGTGGCAGAGCCGAAGCCCTTGCAAAAAGTACTCCGACGCCAGCTCCCTGTCCGCCACTGCGCCAAGGTCGTTGCCCTCTGGCACCACGTCGAAGACGAAGTCGTCGTGGTCGACCATCTTGGCAGCTCGGCAGGTGTACGGGGCGTAGTACTCGAACACCGGCTGCAGATCTATCTCCCGGCCGCTGCTATCGGTCGGGATGCTGGCCGTGATCTTGTCCACGTTCGTCTGCTTGTACCGGTCCCGCACCAGCCCGAGCGCAACGCACGCGCCGGCTCGGGCGGACGACTCCCGCACCCAGGTGATTACCTGGGGCATCAGCTCCAGAACCCGCAAGACCTTGCAGACGGTGCGGGGACACCTTCCTTGGGCGACAGCATCCGGACGACATTGCTGGCCAAGCCGTGAACGTCACGGGCGAAGACACCGATCCGGTGGACGTGCTCCGCAGACGTCAGGCCAGCCGTTTCTTCGCCTGTTCAACAGAACAAATTTCAGCAACAATGCCACAAGTCAAGCAGGCACAAAACGTAAAAGCAGCATGGAAACTTTACCCCAGATGCCGACGGCGAGGCTGGCAAGCCGCTCGGTCAGCTCCTTCATCTCGCGCTCGGCCTCGGTGGATTTGCGCTCGAGCTTCTCGAGGTCCTCGCCGTACCCCTTGGTCGCATGGGTGAGGGCGGCGTCCGCCTCCTCCTTCTGCTTGCTAAGCCGTTCGCAAGATTCCTGCACAGCGGCAAACGCCTTGGTGTGCCGGCTCTCCTGTGCGGCCAGCAGTCGCTGGTGCTCAGCAACGGAGATGAAGCCGTCGCGCGCTTTCTTCAGCTCCTCCTGCAGGCGGCGGGTCTCCTGCTGTTCGGCTTCAAGGAGTCAGGACAGATCCTGCAGTACACAAGAAAATGACCAATCATGGAGAAGCATGGGGGCTACGCCATGGGTTACCTCCACACCAACATTTGTTAACCCGGGGGCTAGCCCCAACAAAAATACAAAATACGCCGAATCAGGAACTTGGGGGCTACGCCCCGAGTGGCATCTACATCTACACCCGCCACCGGTCTGCCTCTACTTCGACATCGGCAAACCAGGGACCACGCTATTCGCCAAACATCGCATCCAGAAGACTATGAAGACCCAAGCCGCTTTCTACGAACATGACTCGGGCCTTGGAGGCTACATATACGCTACGGACGCAACAGGTGCAAGAAGGATTCTACGTACCTGGTGCGCATCCATTGCTATATGGATGGCGGCTCGGAAGTCTGGCCTGGGAGCGGAGGCACCCGGGACGGAGCTCGGGGGCTGGGCAAGCGGCCCACCCGGTGAGGAAGCCGTCGTGGCGGTGCGAGTCGCCGTCACAATCAGAGCCGTCTCTGACACAGGCGCGGCGTCCCCTGTGCCAGCCGGCACGGTGTCATCAACGCCGGCGGAAGGCGGAGGAGTTGGCGCTCTAGCAGTCGGCTCCGTGACATGCGAAGTGGGTCCCGCCCGCTGGGAGTCATTCTCCAGCGCGTCCTCCATGTCGCTGAGGGACGCGTCCTCAGCCCTGCGACACTCGCACGGGTCAAACTCAAGATAGCGTCTCCAACGGAACTTCGGATGAGGATCAGCGGCTGACCTGTCACCCGCAGGTGGGAGAGTTGAGGTCCGCACCCCTAGGAAGCGAGGCGCGGGAGGCGAGTCGGCGCGGGCCCTTGCAGGGATGTCCCGCAAGGCCTTCTGCCTCCGCTCGGCAACGACAATGCGCTGCACGGCAGCCCCAGCTGATCGTTCTGGTGGCGGCGGCGTCGAGTTCGCCGACCTGGAGCGCTTGGAGTTGGGCCCGGCGTCCTCGGCCGCAGGCCTACGCCTCCGCCGGATGCGGAGCGGCTGATCATCTTCGTCATCTTCTCCTTCCTCCTCATCCTCAGACAGGATGGGGATTGGTTGGCGGGAGGAGAAGGCGGCCTCGTTGGCCATGGTGGTGCTGTCGACTTCGTCGTCGGAGTCATGCTCGACAATGTCGTTGGGGCCGGCAAGCACCATGGGAGCGTCTCCACGGATCAAAGGCAGCCCAACAAGCGATCGGAACTCCTGAATTCGACGAACAGGAAGGATCGGTATAAAAAGACCAAGAAGAGGAAAGTATTTCGAAATGTCAAGCAAAGGGACTCACCTCAGGAGCCGGACACTTGGCGGAGAAGGCCTCCAAGCCGCCCACGATCCACTCGGGAGCCGGGTGGGCCGTGATCCGCTTCATCCGCAGCGTGAACTGCTCTACCAACTCGAACAATGTCGGGTCATGGCGCTGCGGGTCCTTCGTCCCCGTGTACTCGCAGATCAGCGAGGGCTGGTGTTGCAGAGGCGCGATCTTCCTCTTCACCCAGGTGGCGATGAGGTTTAGACCCGTCAGCCCCTCTTTCTTCAACTCCTGGAGTCGCGCCGCCAGCCGGCGCACCATGGGCAAGTCGGCATCACGCGGCAGCTCTTGGAGATTGCGTGGCCGGCTCGGCGATGGCGAGAAGGAAGGAATCCCGATCTCGCCGTCAGGCGCCGGCTCCCGCATGTAGAAGCCTGATTTCCTCCAATACACTTTAGAGGGGAGGCCGAGATCCAGTAGTCGACGTCGCCGCGGACTTGGAAGTTGAGGCCGCCGCAAGGTGACATGTCACCACCCTTCCCCAGCTTGCCGTGGAAGATCCACAGCCACAGCGGGAAGAACGGGGCGCACCCGAAGTAACCCTCGCACAGGGTAACGAAGCAGGCACGGTGGAGGATCGAGTTGGGCGTCAGGTCGTGTACCTGCAGCCCGTAGAAGTCAAGGAAGCGCCGGAAGAACTCCGACATGGGGAAGCCTAGCCCACGCTCGAGGAACGCGAGGAAGGCGACGAACTTGCCCGGCGACGGCCGCGGGCGTGGATCCGCGGAGGCGATGCGCCACCGACGCTCCGACGCCGGCGGCAACAAACCCTCGTTGGCGGTTTGCTCCAATGCTTGCGTCGTCACCGACGACCTCTCCCACTTGTTCTTGGGCGCCACCATCTTGGCCGGAAGAGAGGGGGAGGAGCAGGAATGTCCAATGGCTGCGGTGGCGGTGCGGCGAAGAGCTCGGGCGCGAACTGTTTTGAGGAGAATCGGCGAGCGCGAGGAAGAAGTGGAGCGAGAACTCACCAGCCGCGCTCCCTTGCCGCTTTAATAGGCACTGTGAGTGGAGCCGTTACCGCAGTAAATGGCGCCGCCCACGTCGTCCACTATCGCCACGTCGCACGACGCCTCGGTTTCCACGGGAGTGTGCCGAAAAATGCGGCTCAGATTTGGCCACGTCACCCTGTCACGACGTTTCGGACCGATGGATCAGGCGCGTGCGGGTCAAAAGACATCATCATTACCATTGATCCATCCCGAGGTGGAGGCAGTCGATGCGCCGTCAGGTCCCATCAGTCGACTCGGCGTCAGACAGACAAACACTACAGGACAAACGGTCAAAGATGCCGTGACGTTAGGCTGAGAAGACGAGGAGACAACCCGCACAGAGGCGAGTTGGAATGGCAAACGTCCCGACGGGCACAAGCCGGCATCAAACAAAAACTTGGGTTAGACCAGACGTTAAAAGCCAAAATCCACCACTCCGAGCCGTTGTTTTCTTTTTTCTCTGTTTCAGGAGTTCGTTCAACGACACGACCCGGCAGTTCGCAAGACGAAGACCAAGCCGGAGACGAGTCCCTGACGAACTCGGGGGCTAATGATGGGGGGATGCCCAACCGGGTAGGCCCAGGACCCGAGTCGGCCCTCAAGGCCGGGTGGCCCAAAACCCACCCGGTGTACATCTTCCAGGATACCGGGTCCCCGAGGATCCCGGTATGACGGCTCGGGGAGGCGGCAGCAGATATCTTCGAATCAGTCTACGATTGTGTATCCCGAAGAGTGCGCTCCACGAAGCCACACTTGTAGGCAGGATAGCTAGCGCCGCCAGCGGAACCCGTCATTCCCTGTAAACCCTAGCCGTCTCCCTATATAAAGCCGGTAAGGAGCAACCCTAGAGGTAGACTCATCTCATTCCATAGCCTCCGGAGCACCCGCAAGCTCTGAGGCGCACACCATTGTACACCCCATTCAGATCCAAATACATACAAGCAGGAGTAGGTCTTTACCTCATACAGAGGGGCCGAACCTGGGTAAACTCTGCGTGTGCTACCTCTCTCTGAATCCTACGTCGCTTGGCTCACACCCGAGTTAAGCCACCCCGTATGGCATCTGACGTGATTACCCCATGACAGGCGGCCCGTCGGGGTGGCGAGCTCGGCAAGGGGCTCGTCGACGCGGCCCCTGGCGGCGTGGCGGCCTTGTGGTGGTTCTGCGCACTCAGACTGCTGCGGCGCTGCTGGCGGCGGTGCAGGTTCGGGCAGGGCGGCAAGTTCTTCCCGGTGGTGGGCAGCAGGTACCAAGGTGCGAGCTCGACGGAGATGGCCTTGGCGGTGATGTTTCCACGACGGCGGCAGGTGGGGGCAGCACGGCGACGGTGGTGGGTGAGCCCGGATGTGGCCATGGCTCGGTTTGCCTGGCGCAGATCTGGGCCCATTTGGGCCCGATCTGGGTTCTACGGGCCCTGCCCGGTGCACACGTCTCGCTTCTTACTGCAGGGGTGACAACTGCGACCGTGGCGCTGCAGCGCGGCGGCGGGAATGGTCGGGCCTGATCTGGCCCTGCTAGGGGTGATCTGGGCCTGGCTGACCCTGCTACTGCGTTCGGTCAGTGACCGCCTCGAGCGGTGGAGGACGGCGGATCTCCTCCTATCGGTTGCGGATGTCACCCTAGCGGGCCTGGATCTTTCGTCGGCCCCACTTGTCCACCATGTTGACCTCACGGCTTGTTGGTCCCTCGGCTTAAAGTTGCGGACGCCGGGGCGGCGGCTCTGAAAGGTGGACTGCACGGGCGTCTCTGCGGCGAGCGGCGTGACGGTGGTGATGGCCTTGCTCTTTGGCCATGTGGATGGCGAGAAGCGGGCGATGGGGGTTCCTGTCGTTGGTGGCGGCAACTCCCAGATCGTGGTTGGAAGACCATTCTCGGGGTAGTGGGAGATCCGGCTGTGCGGACGTTGTGTGAAGGTTTTTTCGAGCGAAAGCTCTGCGCTCCGGCGCCAATGGCGGTGATGTCTGCGGGTATCGTTACCTTCTTGGTGGCGCTATTGTGGTTACCTTCGCCGCGTTAGGGTTCCGGGTGAAAACCCTTGACCATCTTGGTCTCGACGGCGGCGGTGTGTTACGTCGTTACCCTCTTGGGGGCGTCGTCGTGGAGCCTCGTCCTTCAGGCTTGTTCTGGTGTCCTCGGTGGCAAGTTTGGTCTTCTTGTTTTCTTTTTCCTATCTTTGATCTGCTTTGTAAAAGACTCCCCTCATCACTTTGTATCGGTTCGGCCGTTTGGTTTTATTTATAAAGCGGGACGAAAGCCTGTTTCGGGGATACATAAGACCAAAGTGGACCAGATAGAGTTTAGATACTTGATGCACAACCGAAAGGATATCACATGTGTTTCTAATTTAGTATATGTGTAGGAGAAGTTACCAGCAATACAATCTGCCACTCAGCTCGTGTATCAGCAAAATTAGCAACACGCTGTGATGCTCATCCTTCTTTCAATTAGATGACTGCACAGAGAAATTCAAGTCCTGAAATATATTGCAGAATTTCAACTGAATTAGATGATCTACTCCGACTAACTGGATCAATCATGAATGAACAAATAATTACTGCAAATCTACTCCTAGATCATTTAAGAGAGTTTGCAATGTTCATATCAATGAACACGGCACACCGTTTGAAACTCTTAGTCAATAGCTGAACTACTAACGGGAACCGTTAGTAAATCTGCATCAAATAGGACATCTAATTGGAGACGTTCGGAGGACTAGGTTCGATGAACTTGCGATTTGCGAACGGCTCGTCAAATGGTTTTGGCAGCACGAACTGTGCTTACCTCGCTGCGTATGCATTGCCACTTATATTCAACTTAAGGAAATCAAAGCAAGCTCTACTTATCAGATTTGTTCTACAAGTACAACAACACCTCAATTTTGCCCATCTAGCATACTCGATCTGCTTTTGGAGAAAAAAAATCTTGTCGGACTCACGACATTGCTAAACGCTAGCTACGAGTGCTAAACACTGCATAACGTGGCGTATGTGTTAATTGACCGACAGGCCGGTTGCTCACCGAGTAATCAATACTCTCTCCGTCCGAAAATAAGTGTCTCAAATTTACTCAAAAGTGGATGTATCTAGACATGTGGCCAAATTTCAGACACTTATTTCTATGCAGTAGTATCTCGCTTTTCTTCTTCGGGATAGTTACAAAAACACACAGCTGTAGCTAGCACTAAACCGGCAGCCGAAGCAGCAGGTGTCAACAGGTCAGCTACACATACAGCTCCTAGTGTACTGCTACCAAACACGCAACTTTCTGATGAATAGAGTGATGATTAGGACAGGAACACGCTTCACACCCGTCTGGCTACATGTAACCAACTTAACGTATTCCAAGTGTCAACCAGTAGTGCGATGCGAAGCAAGCTAGGGGAAAGAAACACGTCAATGTCTTAGCCCGAAAAGCGAAAGAAAAAGGATCGCGTCACGCTGCTTGGCTTGGCTTGGCTTCACACGTACGGGCCTACCCAAATTGCAAGCTACTCCACGTTTTATTAGTTGAACAGAAGTTTCAATCGTTGGCCTTGATCCAGACGATTCGCATGCATAACCTGGCAGAAGAAGAAAAAAAATGCCTGTCGCGAGGTTGCATTTCAGAGGCCGCCCGGCCTTGGTGGTTTCAGACACTAGCTGAGAAATGGCCACACCAATTAGCTGATGGCGGCGAAACTTCCATTGTTCACCTCTAGCTAGCTGCCGGCTCTATCTTTCACAAATCGATCACACATTGCGTTGTTACTACAGCAGTAGTACAAGTCAACAACTTGGTAAAAAAAATCTTCCATCGTTATCGCGAACTTTACGTCGATGGGATATATCCAAACCGATGCTGAATTTTCAGCATTGGCAAAGAAAAAGACAAGCAACCAGTGTGCCGTACTACATGCGTGAGCTCATGGACTCTAGCTACAAAGTCCCGCGTCGACGGCTTTCTACCGTGGCAGCGATTGAGAGCACGGACTGATTGTGGTGTTGACGTGAACTAGTCTATGCATACTGCATGCGGGTCAGTCATACACCATGCGGTTTGGACCATCGGACGGGCCAATCAGCGGGTAGGCGGTGGACTGTGGTGGTCTGCACGCCACGGACGTCGGCGCTGAAGACTGACGGTGTGGTACCGCCACGGGTGTGCTGTGGATAAGCATGTGGGTAGCCGTCGGCATTGGATGATCCGAGGAGTACAGAACAGGACACGAATTCGTGATCTTTTTGGCAGGTGGCATGTGCATGGCGATGAGGCTGTTTTGACCCGCATGATCTTTAGGGTTAGATATATTCGGCTACCCTCTATTTTTTCTGTCCTATTGATGGTGCCGTTTACAATGTATATATTGAGTTTAAAGGATGGGATCTTCATACAAAATTCAAAATCCAGATATATGTGAATCTGTTTCTGGATATAACTCGTGACTTATTAAACCAACCATAATAACTAACATCCGGTTACCAAGTCTATTACTGTTAAACAAAAAGGTCTCAAAACACGCATGCGCTAAGTTTGAATACAAAATCAAACTCGCAGGCTTTAAAAAGTGCATATAGTCAATCGTATGGACACCCTTGCCTCCGACTCTATAATGTTCCCCGGTATAATTCCAGTATATCCATATACACCGTGTTCCACTATATAGCGTACCGGTTTCTTTAAATATATTTTCTTAAGTACAATTCCACGTCATTAATTTCTTGTTATTTTTATGATACTTTCACACTGAAGTTTAATTCAGAACAATGTAGTTGATATATAAAATGTTGCAAGACAAAAATTTCGACATCTCCACTTGACTGAAAACATTTTATTTCAACAAGTGAATTCCCACACAATTAGTGTGCTTAAAGGACAATTCCTTCCTTCATTGCCTTCATGTTGCACATAAATTTTGTGACCTTTAGAGTCATATTATCACAGAGTAAGAGGTTACGATGCATCTTTCCACGATCTTAGATTAACGAAGAAATTTCCTTAGCCATATGCCTTTCTTCGATGTTTGAGACGCATCAAAGTATTCATATATTGTAAACAAAGTGTATCTAAATCATTTTTCCTTTGCACACCATAAATACCTATAAAAGTAAACATTAACATAAAACATAAAAATAGATTACATGTCACCAAGATCCTATTTCGAACATAGTATGTCTGCTTCATGAAATTCCTCCTCCTACTCTTCGCGCAGCATCTTCTTTTGCTTGCTTGACTTGAATTGCTAGCTTGTTGTATTTAGGAGAGGATTAGTACTTATTAAGTAGTACTCCTATTAACTAGTGGATGAGGTACATATCTAGGACTGTCTGAGCTGACTACCCACAAAATTTTCCTATCTTAATGTCATCTTACGTGGAAATTTTGCCGCTTGTATAGTCCACAAATACTACTCCGTATCTTATTGAACTTTGAACGAGCCCATAGATACTGGTGCAGTGCGCACGCAGGTCGCAATCAGCAGTGAGTCAGCGACGTTTAGGCTTGGCGATGGAGTTCATCAGAAACGGCAATTTGCATTTTCGTACACATATTAGTGCCCACGTACACAAAGGCAGTTAATTAGAGTGTAAGACATCCCGTATAAAAGAAAAGTCACGTACTAACTCCGATACAAAAGAAAAGTCATGGACATAAAGGTTTCTCCAGATGCTGAATCCAATAAGTTCCTTGAGGAAAAATTTAATCCTGCATAAAATGTTTGGATGATCATCCAAGTAGTCAGTCCATGAGTGGGACAATTCTTCACTAAAGATTTCATTCTTTCCCAAGATTGAGCAACATGTTCATTATCAAGTTGTTTAAAATTCATAATGCTACTTCTCAAGGATATAATTTTAGCAGGAGGATATATTTCCCTATGAAAACATCTTTGCATTTTGTCCAAGAATTAATACTATTTCTAGGCAAAGAAATCAACCATTTTTTTAGCTCTTCCTCTCAACGAGAAAGGAAAAAGTTTCAGTTTTATAATATCCCATCCATATCCTTATACGTTTACATTTCACAAAGTTCAACAAAGTTATTAAGATGGGCAACAACATCATCAGTACTAACACCAGAAAATTGCTCTTTCATAACAAGATTTAATAGAGCAGGTTTAATTTCATAAAATTCTGTTGTAGAAGCAGGTGGAGCAATAGGAGTGCATATAAAATCATTGTTGTTTGTGCTAGTGAAGTCACACAACTTAGTGTTCTCAGGAGTACTCATTTTAGCAAAAATAAAAGCTAGGCCGAAATAATAAAAGTAAAACAAGTAACTATTTTTTTTGTGTTTTTGATATAAAGAAAGCAAACAAGACTAAATAAAATAAACTAAGCAAGACAAATAACAAAGTAAAGAGATTGGGTGTGAGAGACTCCCCTTACAGAAGCAATTCTGTTTTCCCCGGTAACGGCGCCAGAAAACGTGTTGGTGGCTCTAGGTCAATAGTGCCAGAAACAATGCTTGTACGTCACACGTCAGTTGGGAACCCCAAGAGGAAGGTATGATGAGTGCAGCAGTAAGTTTTCCCTCAGTATGAAACCAAGGTTTAATCAGACCAGTAGGAAAACGAGGTTTCCTTCGAAGGTGTTGGTGAACGAGTGTAGTGCGGCGCAACACCAGGGATTCCGGTGCCAACATGGAACCTGCACAACACAACCAAATTACTTTGCCCCAACTTAACAGTGAGGTTGTCAATCTCACCGGCTTGCTGAAAACAAAGGGTTAAACGTATCGAATGGAAAATGATGTTTGTTTGCATAAAACAGTAGAGAACAATGACTGCAGTAGATTGTATTTTAGATGTAAAAGAATGGACCGGGGTCCACAGTTCACTAGTGGTGTCTCTCCAATAAGATAACTAACATACTGGGTAAACAAATTACAGCTGGGCAATTGACAATTGATAAGTGCATATAACATGCATGTGTGAGCTGTGGTGTCTACTATGAGATTCATTTGGGCATTACGACAAAGTACATAGACCGCTATCCAGCATGCATCTATGCCTAAATAGTCCACTTTCCGGTTAACATCCGTACCCCTTCCAGTATTAAGTTGCAAGCAACAGACAATTGCATTAAGTAATGTGCGTAATGTAAACAATACATTCATCCTTGAATAAAGCATTGCTGTTTTACCCCTAGTGGCAACAACACATCTATAACCTTAGAACTTGCTGTCACTATCCCAGGTTAAATAGAGGTTGAACCCAACTATCATGCATAAATACCCCCTCTTGGAGTTACAAGTATTCACGTGGCCAAGGCTTCAACAAGTAACGGAGAGCATGCAAGATCACAAATGACATAGACATGATAATATAATATTTAGCTCCACATAGGTATCAATATAAGTCAGATCCCAGCAAACACAACATGTAGCATTACAATAAGATGATCTTGATCATGATAGGCAGCTCACAAGATCTAAACATGATGGCACAAGTGGAGAAGACAACCATCTAGCTACTGCTATGGACCCATAGTCCAAGGATGAACTACTCACGCATCACTCCGGAGGCGGGCATGGCGATGTAGAGCCCTCCGGTGATGATTCCCCTCTCGGCAGGGTGCCGGGAAGAGCTTCAGAAACCCCCCGAGTTAGGGTTGACGACGACGGCGGCAGCGAATATGTTCTGGATGAAAAGCTCGGTGTTTTAGGGTTTTCGCGTCTCGGGAAATAAATAGGCGAAGGGGCGATGTCGGCGGACCCCGAGGGGCCCAAACCACCAGGTGGCGCGGCAGGGGGCCCAGCCGCGCCTGGGTGTGGTTTGGCCACCTCGTGGCTCTCCTTCGTCTCTCCTTCGGACTCCGTGTACGTGCTGGAAAAATAGGGACCTGGCCTTTTGTTTCGTGCAATTCCGAGAATATTTTCAAAAGTAACTTTCTGAAACCAAAAACAGCAGAAAACAGGGAACTGGCACTGTGGCATCTTGTTAATAGGTTAGTCCCAGAAAATGCATAAAAGTGATACGAAGTGTATATAAAACATGTAGCAAATGGTATAATATGAGCATGGAACAGCAGAAATTATGGATACGTTGGAGACGTATCAATCATGTCCTGGAGGACGTCCTCCTGGACGTCGTCCCCTTCATCATGGACCTCCTCCTCCTCCTCGTAGTACCTGGGGTCACCCGGCGACGGCCTGGGCATTTCGCCGAACAGGTTACGCGCCGGGGCGACCACTGTCGGGGCAGCTGCACGCGCGGCCGCAGTCTGCGCCGCCGGTGAGTGTCCGGCCAAAGGTTTAGCAGGCGTGTTCAGATCAAGCGTAGGTACCTCGACTGGGCTGGGTGCGGATTCGCCTGAGGTAGGGAAAACCCACGGCGGCATGGTTCCCGGAAGGTACCCGTACGGTGGCGATGGTGTCGTCGCGGAAGATCTCGACCTTGGTGGTCGGGCCGCCGAGGCGTTGGAGCTGGCCGCCGCAGTCGTGACACCGACCGCGGCCGCCGTCGGGGTAATTCCAATCCGGAGGAGGGCAGCGGTCGCGGTCCTGGACACAAGGTCAGGTTCGTCCTCCTGCACGGCGGCGGCCTTCTTGGCGGCGTCGAGCTTCTCCTGCTTCAACCTCCTCCTCCGGGCGCCCGCTTCTGGGTCTCTGCGGCCCTCTACTCTTCGGTGAGTTCCTTCTTTGGTTTCTTTGCAGCTTTGGGTGCACGTCCAGCGGCGGGGCCGGCAGGTTCAGCGTCGGAGGCGGCGGCGGCTGCACCGGCCATGGCTAGGGTTGGAGTGTGGACTGGAGTTTTGGGAGAGGGAGAGGCCGAAGTGCGGACCAGAGGAGGACACAATTGCGCTCCGCCGCGCGTCCGCGCCCGACGCATCCGTGGCCCAAATTTGGGCCAGAAATGCGTCGCGGCGGTCAGAAAAACGGACCGCGGTCCATTTGCGTCGCCCCGTTGGGCCGTGTTTTTGGCTCGCGCGGACAAAGACGGACACGCGCGGACTCGATGCGTCGGCCCGTTGGAGTCATCCTTATATTATCGCGCAAGAACATGAGGCTGTGAGGATGAACAGGGGGGCGACAAAATCAAATCAATACTCACTTGCCACTGTAAGCAAGCAAGAACCCCAAGAAGAGTGCACACGTTTTGATTGGCCAGATCATCCTCCTCGGTATGAAAATGTCAGCCAGAGAATAGTGTTTTTCATGGGAGTGGTCACAACTTGTGCTAGCTGCCAACAAAATCTAATGGGTACACGAGTACTGCGTCAATTACATGTAGACACCTGTACTGACGTCGACATCTGGATGAGGTCGAGTGAATGTCTACACATAATCGTGGGAGAAGAAGATAAGGTTATACACGACGTGTCCCGTTGTATGCTATGGAGGAAATAATCTTTTGCCGTTGCTTGCGTTGATGTACTCCATCCGTTCTAAATTAGATGACTTTCATTTGTTCACATGCGGATGTATCTAGACATGTTACAAGTATAGGTACATCCACATGTGGACAAATAGAACTCATCTAATTTGGAACGGAGGGAGTACTATATCTTATAGCTGTAAATCTTAGCGAGAGGTTTAATTTGAAATGTTCAACCTAATCTTGTGACATATATTCCTTCTTGAAGGATAAGTTTGTACTCCACTTAATTATTATGGGAGGATACTTTCCTTTTGCGTCCAAGCATACTGCTCCTATAACTGTGGACGCGCCCAAAGTTTTCCTTGGGAAGGAAGATATGTCGTCATAGGGTGAAAAATTACTGGTAGTGTTCAACTTGCGTGGATGAAGTTGACACTAATTTGTCTAAGCTTCTCGTTCAGGTTAATCAAGTGCTATTCAGAAAGGTAGTACCGTAGTAAAACCGTGTGATATATAGATGACGAAATCTTCCCTCTCTCAACACATGCGAAAACAATATGAATACAGACAACAGATGAACGGATAAAGCAGCAGCAGTGAAATAAAACGTGTGACCACTTGTACTGTTATATATGTATTCCAGCAAATAATTCAGATTACATGACCTCGCTAAACGCCTGTAGCATTTTGAGGTAAGTCAGTAGGAGAAGTTTGTCTACCTTTCAGCTACATTCACGTCAATTGCACAAAATGGCCGGACTAGAGATTTTCCCAAGTGAAACGAACATTGGCGACAAAACTTTCGGTACGAACATTGACGAGAAAACTTCCGGTGCTATTCGAGCATCACCATCGCCTTCACCTTCCCCTTGGGCACGTCGACGAGCATCAACATCGCCGTGTCCCTCTTGGCTCTCCGATCAACGATGACATGCGGCGGCATGAAAACTTGGCTACCGATCATCAGGCTGCTGCCGCCGGCACCGGCAAGGCTCGCGCTGAACTTGCTGAACCCGGCCTGCAAGGCCAGCGCTTTGGCACCAGAAGCCCTACCGGACTTCCCAGGGATGTCGATGGGAGAAGAAGATTTCTGCCGGTTTGGCGGCGTGGTCGGACGACGATGCTCGCCAGAGTAGTCGTCGTCGTCGACTTCAAGAGAGTAGTACATGCGGGCTGACTCCAGATCTTTTGCTGCATCTGCTGGCCAAAGGATGTCTGCTTCTTGAAATTCCTCCTCCTGCATCTTCTTTTGCTTGCTTGACTTGATATACTAGCTTGCTGTATATAGGGGAGGATAAGTACTTTTTTAGTAGTAGGACTGTAGGAGTACTAGCTAGTGGATGGGGTACATATCTAGGACTGTCTCTGATCTGAGTACCCATCTATTGTTTTCGTATCTTATTGTCATCTTACATGGGAATTTCCAGGACTTTACCCCGCTTGTGTAACCCACAGTTACTGTTTTTTTCTGAACTTTGAACGAGCCCATCTAAAGAGTATAATCATGGGGTGCTAGGGCCTTCACCGTTGCTAGACATTCTGGGCCGTTGATCTGGTTTTACGGTCGATCTCAGGCGTCCGATCGTGCTGTTTTTTTTTACTGTGCCTGGTCCCACCCGTCATCGTCTTGGTGGGTGGAAATCTTGGTGCACACAGCGGCGCGGTGGCAGTGGCCGTTATTCCGACGGAGCCGCTCGGGGCATTCTGGTCATTTCACGTCTGTGGTATATAAGCGCCCACCCGCGCGTTGAAAACCCTAGCTAGCCGCCAGCCCCCGCGCGACCCATCCCCGCGTCTCTTCTCCCCCGCATCTCTTCTCCTCCTCCTCTTCCCTGCCGCCGCCTCCTCCTGCCCTCCGCCTCCGCCTCTGCACCGCCGGCCGCCGCCTCGCCGTGCCTGTAGGAGCGCGTCCCGGAGGAGAGAAGACTGGTGGGCCGGTGGTTGGCGACGAAACGCGAGTGGAATCCCCGGTGCCGTGCCTGGAGAAGATGGGCCAGGGACAAGATGGAGCAGACCGCCGCCGTCCATCTCTCACTCTTGCGTGCAGGTACTACCTCAGTCCCCAACCCCTCCGCCTCTCTCTCTCCCTCTCTCTCTCTCCCGTCTCACCTCCTCTCGCTCTCTCTCTCTCTCTCTCAGCCGCCGGCGGCGACGACGCTGAGGAGGTGGCTCGCCCCTGCCGATTCGTCGCCGGGAAGAGCAGCACACCGCTGTCACAGGCCATGACGTTGCTGGGATTAGCAGCTGGTCGGAGCTTGCAGCCTCCATCTCCGGCTAATCTTGGTGGAAGAACACGGGCCGTCGCCTCCAAGCTCTCCTATCAGCCTCCCATGGAGGCCTGCAGCGTCAAGACATGGAACGTCCAGCCTCACATGGAACGCAGGTGCACAGGATCTTCTCTTCCTCGTGATTTTCTTCCTCTCTGTATTTAATCCATCCAAATCCTGTATGTATGTGCAGATTGTAAATATGTATGCCTACAAGGTGTTTGTGCTTTGTCACTCCCTTCTCCCAGGCACTCAACACGATCTGAACTCACATGTAAGGCAGCAGTTGATTTAATCCCAAAAAAATCATGTTTGTTTGTGCAAATTCTGTTTATCTATGACTACAAGGTGTTTGACAAAATTCCAAGCAGGTTGTTCTCATTTTTTTTTTTCACACTCTTTTGGTATTTTGGTTCATCAAAGATGAAAAATCAAAACTAGGTTGTTTGGCCCACTAGCTTAAGCAATTGTTAGCAATTCTACTGACCTGTATTGTGCCTTTGATTTTAATTAGAACAGAATTGTATGATTGCCTAACAGTGCTATCCATTAATATATTTGTTATCCTGTGCATTATATGATTTTAATCTCCCCCTCACTTTAATCTATGTATCTCTCTCTATTTTACTATGTGTGTTCATTGATGATTCCCTTTTTCGGCGGATCAATTTGCATCATTGTATATGCCTTAATGGACCAACAATGGTGCAGTTCAGATTTAAGTTTCGGTAGCATCTGGTGTTTGAATCAATTCTTAATCAATGGAAGCAGTGTTCACTTTTGTATTTGAGCCATGCTTGCTCGGAATAAACTGATATTAGTAATCAAACATATGTATTCCTGTACTTGGAAATAGAGGTGTCATTTTCTCAATTATATTGTATTGCATTTGGCCAGAATTACTCTACAGCAGGGTGTGCAAAATATATATCAATGCTAACTGGAACATTTATATATTGGAAAGCGAACACCTCATAATTAATGAATGAACAAATGGTCTTGGACTCTTGGTTTTATGGGTTATATCAGTGCATAATCAAGGAGCAAAGTTTGCATATTGTGTTTCTTATTTATTTGAAATCTTACTAAATAAATTATGCAATGAGTAGTCTCTTTTAACTCCTCTTGCTTTGTCACTTCTTTTTTTTGAAAATCTGCTGCCCATATTCGGCAGGGAGGTGGAAACATTGATGATGGTCTCACCAGGCTGCTAGATTGGGCCTGAACCCAAGGTTTATATCGAAGGTAAGGTACCCATCTTCCTTCTCTACCACCACCAACATTAACTACAATATATCACTGTTAATGGCGGTTGATCCATCCTTTACTTAATGTTGCTCCTTCTACAGAGAGTAGGTCCAATTCTCATACGAGCTCCTCCTTAGTGTTGTGAGCTGGTGAGGCATTGGGCCAAAGCAAAAGTCCATCTGAACATCCTATCTACCTTATTTTTTAGTCTCCAAGTCAGTACAGGTTTAGTTCTTAGTGCCTTCATTCTTTTGTTGACTATTTCATTCTTAGTGTATGAGCTGTATTAGATGTGGTCTTGGTAACATTTGCGACTTTATAATAGAAATATGTAAGGATGCCCTTTTAGGGCCCTGATTTGATGCTCTGCTCTCCGATTATTCCTACCTTGGAACCCTGTAATTACTCCTGTTATCTGACATGTTTTGTCATCAAAATTGTGTATTTAGTTCTTAGACAAAACTAGGACAGTGCATATAAATAAGAGTTGACATGTTTTTCTGCTGGTAATGTCCATTATTGGTGTTTTACTGCTAAAAATATGAGAATGACCCAATAATTGGAGGTGGCAGTTGCATAGGAAATCACCCATTTCATTGACTAGGCAGAACCTACATTTGGATTGAGTTGGTATAGTTCTGAAATCAGCTCCTCTCTTGCCCAAGCCCCTTCGTCCAAGTGCTGTAAACCACTCATGTTGTAGTAACCTCGATGAAGTAATCTGTAAAAAATAGGATCTCAAAGAAACTGTTATATTGTTATGATATTAAATATCTCGAGCAGTTAACATCAAACTAGAATAGTTATCTGCCTCTGTGATCTGATGTTTCTGCTGAACTTTGGTTGGATCTATTATAGAACCCTAATCAAAAGGATAAAGGAAAAGATGCTCTGCTGACTTTGTTAATTCTTACTTACCTATTTTTGTTCTGTTATTGTTAAATGCATTCCTTCTATACATAACAACAATTAATTGATACAGATCCGCCAAGAGCGTGATGGAAGGAAGGTTGATATGGACCTCTTGATGGGCATTATGCGTGGCATATGCCGCTCTGAAGTCAAACCCTCAATGAAACATGCTGTTCTTCAAGATACATATGCTTACTACTCCAGGAAAGGTTCTGAATGGATTGTTCAGTACCCTCTACAAGATTACCTTGCCAAGGTCACCACACTTCAGCAATTAATGAGTCAACAAGTCGGGCGTTACTTCTTTTTGTAGTTCATTAACATTGTTTATATGTGTTATCTGTAGGTCCAGGATACTATGGAGAAGGAAACCATGAGATTGATGCACTATCTGTTTATTCCTGAGTCAGATTGCTCGGAGCTCTGTTTGAAGGTTCTTTTTAATTACGAGAAAAATATGTTATCAGCATTGAAGTGTTTTGCCTCGTCATTTAGGATTAGTATTGCCTCTTCTGCTGTTTTCTTTGATTATTATTCTTCAGTTTCCCATTTTCTTGTCCTCTGCATTTACTTCACCAGTATTTTAGTGGTTCTTCTGAAACGCCAAAATAAGATATGTGCTTGTTTGCGCTATATTGGAGATATACACAAGTAACATACGAGAATATGATTGACTAGAATTAGCTTAAGTATTAATTGACTGAGGTTACTTAAATTCAGCTGCTTAGATCATGTCCTGCAATATTTTGGATCCTTCTACTGCCTCCTTTCCTGTCGCAGGTTGTTAGTGCTCCATTGATGCAAACTTATGACAGCTATGCAACAGAGAAACAAATTGGTGGCCAACTTTTGCTTCAAACGTACAAGGTGAACTCAGCAGCACTCATATCATCGTTAATTTCTCCTCTCTGAATTACAACTAACCATCTCTTCACTCATGCCAGACTGTAGAGGATGATCTGCTGGCCAGATGCAATCGCTTGACAATTGACAGCGGCTCAGACAACAGTTCTGCCAAATCCTCTGCTGCCGAGCACCTTCATTCGCGTCTCCATGCCTTCATAGGTGGTGCTCCTACTGGTTATCTAACATTAACTAAGTAAGAAGTATGTTTTTCTCCTACTTGGTATTGGTTCATTTTATTTATTTGTTTATATACTTGCTATTGGCACTGTTTGCTATCCATAATATTGTTCCTGGTGATGATTAATTACTAAAACAGATAAAAGATATTGTTTTATGTGTGTAAATGCCTTCTATTGGTAAACCAAATATTATGGTGATTTGGGTCTGGACAGGTGTGTATCTATGGTGAGAAATTAGTACATGCCATTATACTTCAAAATGGTCCAGGTTATTGCCTTTGTAAAGATATGTTTGTGGTGGGATAGTAATACCTGAAAAATTAGGCATTTTTGGTGATATCCTGATTTTAATTTGGATTCTGCTGTGTTTGTTTTTACAATTACTACTTGTGCTATGTTAGGAGTGGATAGTGCAGCAGTGGGAGATGAATTACCATGCTACTTTATTGGCCCTAAATAATGTAAGTTCTTTAGGTTTATGTCAAGAGGACGTGATTACAAAGTATCTCAGAAATTACAATTACTATCTCTAGCTTTCATTGCAAACTATCTATAGCTTTATCTAATCATGCAAGAAACGACCATTTTACTGTAAATTTGTCCTGGTGCATTATTTCGAGGCTAGCGATGTTAATGGTGTTTCAAAATAACTCATACATTCCTAATTTGATGTGGTCGAGTTGGCCAGCTGCAGTCAAGTTAGGAAATGTGCTTCTTTCTATCAAATCACTAACCAAACCGACACCAGCATCTAATAAGAAATAGAGGGTTCAGTCCTTCATCTAAGGTAAATCCTTGGCTTTAGATTTGCTTATAAAGTGATGTAACTACGGTTGGAAAGTGCTACTGGATGGGTTGCCATATTATTAGTTTTGATGAAATCAAGTTGTCCTCTTTAAAGCTATAACTCATAAATATACGAGGGATTCATGGGGACATAATTTTGTGCTAGGTTATTTATGACATGCAGAAGATGGTCTCATTAAAACCCATGTTGATGTCACCATCTCTTGCCAAGCCGAGCTTGTGCTGCTGCTGCTATTCCGCCTCTCCTCCACCTCGGTGTCCAACACGAGGAGCACCCCTGCTGCTGCACTATCTTTGTTTAGTTTTTGACTGCAGAGGAAAAAAAGTTAATATTGCTTGCTTTATGTTTGTCGTTACCTAAGCAAAAAGAGATAGGAAACAGATTGCCTTTTCGCTTGGTTCTGAGCTATCCTTTATTTTAGCCAACCTTTGTTTTGTGGTTTCGATTGTGTGTAACATTTAAGAAATGTGCTGATGTTTGTTTGTCTATTATATAGGTATACTCTCGGTTAATTCATCGATTATATAAAGCCTTATTTTCTCGAAGCTTGTGGTGTGTATACCAGAGAATGCCATCTTTAAATATGATCAGTTTGCGAACCACATAGAGGTTTGTCGATCGACTCTGTTACAGATTTTGACTAATGTTTTCTCTTGCTCATTGCCATTTTTGCTTTTGTAATGTGTATTTGGTGTTTGTTTAGTTCTTATGCATAGCTTTGCTGGTTGACCGTGGCGTGTCGCCTCCAGTGACATGGAGGAGGCCAAGAGAGACACAGTGGGTTTGAAAAGATGGTGAGGAGTGAAGAGGATAACTCAGATGACTTGCTGCTGGAGAATACACCCCAGGTCCTCCTCCAAGCTAGCTACAGCCTCCGCAAAGCAACGCATGCCTACAGAATCAGGTGAGCACCCCACTTTGCCGTTTTTTCTTCACGTCTTGCAGCAGCAAAGTGATCCATGGAATTGTGCATACCTTGGAATCCTAAAACACATGAGCATGTTTCTCTTGCTATTATAGTAAAGAACTAAATTGTTCTAATCGAAGCCTTTAATTCGTTGTTCCTACAGGGCGCTAGAGTCCTGCCATGAGGGTGGTCCAAAGTGTCGGTTGCCTTGCCGATCGATACATTGCCCAAAACAGAGGGCATACATCCGTCAGTTGGAATGTATTTATTTGATGTGTTCATGTAGTACAAATTAGCAGGTAAATAATTTGGAATATGCACTCAAGCTGTTGGGTGGCATCTGGTGGTCTATGTTTCAGTTTTTTGTCGATAAAAATTAGGTAATGTGACTTTGAAAGAATTGTTCTGTTGTCTTCCTTACAATTGTTTGGTTACTTCCGCGGGGCTTGATCCATGTGTCTTCTTTGTTACAGGGGTGGAATTCATTGCTTCTTTATTTTGCTAATTTGCCACTGGAATTCTGTTTGGTTGCTGTCAGGTATAATTTATCCCTTCGTATGTTTTCTTCTCCAACTTGGATGATTATTTTGGTAGTATTTTGATTGTTGCAATTTTCATGTCTCCAGTTTTAATGCATATATATGTGAATTAGACCGCCCCCTATGTTATTTTCAAGCTTACATTCTTCCACGTACGTGTTGATTTTTATATGTGTCTTACCAAATAACAGGACATTGTTGGTGTAATATGATATGTACTTTCATTTTATATATCGATAATTTGCTTGAAATGATGTTGGTTCATGCTCCAAGATTATCAAAGACTTTACAATAGGCTTAGATGACCTGTCGGCCCCACCTACTCATGAAACAACAGTGGCACCACCTCCAGCACTATAGGATCCAACAGTTCTTGGTTCAGGCTCCCAGATTATCAAGGTTTTAGCGTAGCTTCAACTGTGTCGTCAAGCCTATTGTCACTCCCATGTTTTGCTGGGTCCCGAGATCATTATGTTAGCCTGGTGCTAACTGCCAATATTTATCTCTGAAAATTTACTCCCATGTTTTGCTACACTTAATTTTCCCCCCCTGGTTTTAGTCGAAGTAAGGTGATTAGCATGAAAATTAGTGTCACATTTATTATGTGGCATGCTTCTTATGCTCCTTGCTTGCATTCCGAAAATTATTGATTACAATTTGTTAGGTGAAAGAAGTGTACTATGGCTACTGGTTTGTTTCAATTTTAACCTTATTTTCCTTTTCTGTAGGATGGCAGTGAAAGAACTATAATGGAAGCATTGAACATGGCCACACTGGATTTATTGAATATTGATATTACAGTTGCAGCTAGCAGGTGCTTTTCTTCTCCTCAAGATTAAGCAAAAATAATAATATTTATTATGTCTGCTTTATTAGCTCTGTAAATTATGAACAAATATAATTTGGATTGTATTCATCCGGTCTGTATAACAATTAACTCGCGGCACAATTCTATATTTTGTCTCGATTTAGTATTTTCCTTGGCATACAAAATGATATTGTTTTGTCTTGCAGTTATCCGAACAGTCTGTTCTACCTCTCTCCCCTCTTCGATCCTCAATGGGACAAGCGGGCTGTTGTTGCAGCCGAGCTCGCATGGAAGATCCTTCCAGTCCAGTTGGAGCATCATTTGTAATGAAACAATTTAACTTCTTTGGAATTCTCTGCTTCATCTATATAGAGGTGGGATCCATTGAAAGAGAAGAAAGCCAACATCCCCATTAGCAGGTTGTGGCTTGATTGACTATCCTCCATTTTAGAAGGTTTAAACTTTTCTTTGTTATACAATCTCAGTTTTCTTGAACACTGGGAACAGCTTGATCAGTTCTCTTTCCGCACTCGACAACCATATTGGAAATTTTGCATTCTATCTTGCTACGAGTTTCAGAATTATAAATGAAGTGACATATCCTTGCATAGTTATCATTTTCATTGTGGTAAAACTTATAAACCAAAGGAAAATTACCACACCCTGATACATTTGATTTCCAGGTACTGCTAAATTAGATTAGTACGTCACGTTCTTATAGGTTCAGTTTCTTCAAATATGTGGGCTTTAGTAATGCAATGTTCATCGTCTAATTCCGTGATGGACTCAAAAACCTGTCCTCGGTGATATTTTTGTTCCGCCGTCTAGGTCTCTGTTGCCGAATGTCTCATTGTTGATGTATATTGAGACCAGCTACCTCTGCCTTTTAGAGTCGGTGTTGGTTACACAAAACTCATCAGGTTATTGACGCGTGTTTCCAAACTGATCAAAACTTATGTATTTAGTACTATTTACATGTGATCAAAACTTATGTATTGAATGCGGTGTGAATTTCTATATTGCTTCCCATGTGTGCTTCAGCATTGGTTATTTGTTTGATCTTCCTGTTTCTTAAGATTTTATTGTATGATGTTATGACTTGATTTCATAATATGCGAAAAATATGCCTTCAAATTTATAGAGCTGTGATCAAATAAGTATGGATATAAACTATCCTTTTAATAATCTGTATAAATTGTTGAAACCATGGGCAAAAAATTCAAAGAATCAACATGTGCTGCGCGGCGATGTTTTGATGTTTTGATTACCGATTTCAAAGAATCTTATTGTTGCTTAAGACTTTTATTGTATGATGTTTTGATTACCGATTTCATATGATTTGGAAAATATGCTTTCAAATATATTTATACTTGTGATCAATTTCATATGAATAGAATTGTCCTTTAAATGATCTGTATAAATGGTTGTAACCACGGGCAAGAAATTCAAAGAAGAAACAAGCGCTGCGCGGCGAGCCGCGCCGTTCGAATCTAGTAGATAAATACTAGTGCAGTGTGCACGCAGGTCGTAGTCACTGAATCAGCAGTGAGTCAGCGACGTGTAGGCCGAGCGATAGAGTGCATCAGAAACGGCATTTGCATTTTGGTACATTGGTGCACGTCAAGGTTTTGGTTACGGGTAGAAAAGAAATTCCGAGGGGGGTCAGGATTTCCGCGAATTTAACAACTAAAATTCGAAATTTCAAAAAAAAAAATGGTGCAAGAGTATGACCATTTAGGGATAGCTTTCGTCAAAATTCAAATTATTTTGAAAATTTCGGAATTGTTTGCCCGGTACGACCATTTCCCGGTGTGCTCGGGATATCCAGTTACCTGATGTTCCGACCCAACATTGCACGTACACAAAGAGATCAGACTGACACCCCCGCAAATAAAATAAAATAAAATAGACAGTCACATAATAAGTTCACACCAACAGATTAATTTCAATTTTTCACCTCGCTTTTCCAATCAATTAACAAATGACTATATGCATCCACACATACAGTAAGTTTACACGGCAGGAAAGATTAACTGCAGTAGCCTAGCTCTTCCAACAACAATTCACAAATGAGACCGGTCGAAGATAAATGGAAATGCCAGTATTAACATTTCTAAGCCCGTAGCCAGCTATCCGATTCCACAAACTGAATCAACGGAAACCGTGTGAGCTCGAAGCCGCGCGCGCCGTTGGCCACCAACGAGATGCATGGCCGGCCGCGCGCGCGGCGACGTGTAGCTAGCCCTCGATGAAGCCGGTCATGCGGAGGACGGAGTCGCGCGTGCGCGTGAGGTCCCGGCCCTTGAGCGTCCTCCCTTGCCCCGAGCACACCGAGAAGGCCGCCCTGCGCCGCGCCATCAGAACGTGCGGCGGCTCAACCTCCTCGCCGCCACGCTCGAAGTCCTCCTCCTCGCGGCTCGCTCGCCACTCGTCGGGCGCGCCCGAGGCCGCCGGGATCTCGATCGGGCGCGTGAATGGCCGCCTCTCCTGCGCCCACGCCGCGCATTTCTCCGACAACGCCGCGCTATGCGTCGACATGGCCGGCCGATCGATCACGAACTAGGAGCTTCGAATGAATAACCAATGAGAGCTCGTGATTGCGAATGCGACAAGCTGCTTGCCCAAAACCTTCCTCTCCGCAGCCTGGCGCGGCGCGGGAGATTTATAGGGACGTGCTGGCCCATGGCCCGGCGGCTAGCTTAGGCAAGCTAGGCCGGTTCCGTGCGGAGCTGCACCGCCTTGTGTGACGGATAAGTATGCGGCCGGTTTGGGGGCTTTGACGGCAAGGGAAAGGAATAATTCTTCCATAATTCCGTCCGCGATTGAGCTAAGCAACAAAAATGAGGCAAGTTAAAATTCCAACCCTGTTCGATCAAGATGTGGCCGGCAGCCGGGTACGTTGCCTTTCATGTTCGAGCACTCCACCTCGTAAACCCACAACTATCAGGTTCGGACGCAGCAACCTCTAAGTTTAAAGTTGCATACTTAACCCCTCAAGGCCTCAACTATCTAAAACGGAGCAATTAACCCCTAGACCCTGGTAACCTGTTTTGCATACTGGTTTTGACACGTGGCATTCAACAATTGGCCCAAAAGTCAACACACGGAGAGAGGAGCACCTCGCGGGGACGACTGCTCGAAGAGGTGGTCGCGCCGACCACGAATGGCAGCGGCGTAGGGCGCGCAGGTGAGGTCGTGGCATTGCAGATCAGGATTGCAGCGGCACGGGAGGCGGTCGGACGGCGAGATAGACCAAATGGTCACTGGGTGCGATGCCGTTGACCACCGGAGCGGAGGCGCGTGACATCGCATGTCGAGGCGAAACTTTTCAACTGCTTAGTCCAGCACGGTGGGGTCCATGGTGTCGGCGCGGCAGCAGTCTTCCACTGCAACTGCATGAATGTATCGTCTGTGTGCATGTGCAACGCTGACGTCCGGGGAAGGATTTGCACGCGTGGCGCACGTGTCAAAAACGTTATGTTATGTTTGCACCCTTCTCGACTCCAAGCTCTCCGGTTCTCCATACTGGGAGGGAGGACCTCTATTTCGGTTGGCAATGGCAGCAGCAGCACATGCATGCATCAAACTGTACTCGTACTTTAATTGTGCCTGAAAGTACTGTAGATCTTTTAACGGACTGCTACTTTGGTACGGTAGCATCAGATGCGACGATCCTCTAGCAAATGGGGGAACACGGGTGATGAAGTAGACGTTAGAGCATCTCCAACAGGCGTCCAACGCGCCGGCGCTGTATAAATTTTTTGCAGCGCTGAAATATACGTTTGGCGCGCTGCGCGTAGGTTTCGCTTTAGCAGGCGCGCTATAGTTTAGCGCGCCGTTGCCGCGCTTCACCAGGCGCGCTAGAAAGCAGCGCGCGAGACAAATATGATATTAGATATGAAATATGATATGAGACAAATATCCAACAATATGATATGAGATATGAAATGAAACAATATTGAACAAAATAGCATACTTCAAATTACCACAACCAAGTTCAACTTCATCAATTTACAACCAAGTTCATCATCACAAAATAGTTCACACAAACATCAAATGAAACATCATGCTTCATTTTGTTCATCCTCCTCTTTCTCTTCCTCTTCCTCTTCCTTTTCATCAAGATCTTCTAGAGCTCCATCGATTCCATCATCGACTCGGACGGTGTTCCCACTATCTCCAAGAGCACCTTCCGAAGAAACGGAAGGCACAACGGAACCATTGCCTCCCATGCCAACCGGTGGTGCACTCATGGCACCAATGCCTCCATATGCTCCCATGCCAACCGGTGGTGCACTCATGCCACCAATGCCTCCATATGCTCCCATGCCTCCTCCCATGCCTCCCATGGTAGCACCAACACCTCCTCCCATGCCTCCCAAGAGAGAACCAAAAGTCATGCCTCCTCCCATGCCTCCCATAGAAGGAGCAAAGCCTCCCATGGAAGCACCATATCCTCCCATGCCTCCTCCCATGCCTCTCATGGATGTACCAACACCTCCATAGCCTCCTCCCATGCCTCCCATGGAAGCACCAACCCCTCCCATGCCTCCCATGGGAGCACCAACCCCTCCATAGCCTCCTCCATAGCCTCCTCCAATGCCTCCTCCCATGCCTCCCATCATGCCTCCCATTCCTCCTCCAATGCCAATCATTTTCTTTTTCATCAATAGTTGATCACGGCAAAGGTTGACATACTCCTTTTGCTTCTCATCTAGACGAGATGTGTCCATAAAGAAGAGATACTTCTCATGTTCCATGAGTCTAGCTTGTTCCTCCATTTCAATTTTCTTCTCCTCCAATGCTAACTTCCTCTCCTCCGCTGCCACCCTTCTAGCCTCGGTCTCCTCATGCTTGAGCCGTGCCAACTTCCTATCCTCCGCCGCATCCTTTCTTGCCTTCACCATTTCTCCCATATGCTTCGATAGCTCATCTTCTCCTCCTTTCTTCTTGGCCTCTTTTGCCGCTTTACCTCCCGTTGGCCTTCTTGGATTGCCATAGGGAACCGAGTTTGGGGTCGGGCTTCTCTTTGGGTGGGCGTCGTCGCTAGATCCATCTTCATCACCAAGCAACACCCCATCTACGGTTGGAAAGTTAATCCCATCCAAGCGGTCACGCCTCTTCCATTTCTCTTCATCCTTCAACACTTCATAGCAATGAGTCAAAACAAATGGTTTCCCTTTCCTTACATTTCCCTTCTTGGTCTTCTTATCCTCCCCACGAAACAAGTTTTGTGCAATATTGAGTTACAAGGAGAAACAAGTTAGCAAAACAAGTTAGCAAAACAAGTTAGCAAAACAAGTTCACCCAAGGAAATGCCGCTTACCTATCAACCTCATTTGTTCCACTTGGGTTTAGGGCATCCACCGCCGTCATTGCCGCCGTCCACCTTTGACATTCCGAGTTTATCATAGACCACCGAGACCGAAGAGACCTATTGCTACGCTCAACTCCGCTCTTGTTGTGTGTGTTGTAGTACATCATCATCCTATCCCAATATGTGTTCATTGTTTGGGCCGTCGCAACGGCGGCATCCAAAGACACATTCAACCATGTGTTGCATAGCAAAACATCATCTTGGACGGTGTAGTTAGCCATCCTTCCTTTTGGCAGCTCCATCAAACCCTCACCTTCGGCATCCATGTCTTCATACTCATGATCGTTCTCATGTACTTCATTGGTTTCGGACCAATGAGAACTTTGAAAACCAACACCCATTTGTGACAAAAAATCATCATTGTTGTAACTACAAAGGAATGAGAACTATTTAACTACACATTTTTGCACATTTGTTTACAATGAACAACAAAAAAGAAAAGAAAATCATACCCGGGAATTTCGTCGAACACGTCGGTGGCATCGGCGCCCGCATCGGCAGAGAACGCCGTGTGACCATCTGCGGCCGGGGCATCGAACGGTGGCGGCGGAGGAGGAGGAGGCGGAGGAGCAGGCGCAGCTTGCGGCACGGCCGTCGGTTGCTTCGCGCGCTTGGGCGCAGCCGCCGTCCTCCCCTTGGGCGGAGGTCGCTTGGCGAGGGCTTTGCGCGGCTTCGCCGGCGGAGCGCCGACGGGGTTCGACCGTGGTGGCATGAAGAGCCCGCGCGCGATTCCGACGGCCGGAGTTGGTGCGGCGCCGCCGGCGGACGAGGTCAATTCAGCGCTAGGGTTTGCGGCAGCGCCGACGGTCGAGGCGTCGCGGCTGTAGGGAGGGGTCGGTGGAATGTCCGAGCGACCGTCCATCGCCTGATTTTGGCCGGCGGCGGCGCGGGAGAGGGGCGGGCGGGACGAGGGGGCGCGAGCGCGGGAGGGTTCAGATTGGCGGTTGGTAGCTCGCGCCAGATTTGCTGCCGTCCCGCGCGCTGTAGTCGCCGCCCCAAATTTGAGGCCAAATCTACCGCTTGGCACCGCGCGCTGGACGTTTTTTAGCGCGCGCGGGTTTTTGCCGCTGCCGCTGGAGCGCTGGATTTCGCTCCGCGCGCGCTAAAAAGTCGTTATTTGCAACGCGCGGTCCAAATAGGGCGCCTGTTGGAGATGCTCTTAGGAGCACTAGTTCGATGAACTTGCGATTTGCGAACGGCTCCTCAGATGGTTTTGGCATCACTTGACTCGCTGCGTATGCATGCATTGCCACTTATTCAAACAAAGGAAATTTATTAAAGCTAGTTCTAATCAAAGTAAATCAAGGAAATTAATCTCTTATATGTGTATAAGAGACTAAGTACGAGTGCTAAATCTGCATAACTTGGCGTGTATGTTAATTGACCGACAGGTTGCTCTCCGAGTAATCAATTATACAGTATCTCGCTTTTCTTCTTTGGCTAACGTACAAAAACACACAGCTGTAAGCCTGTAAGTAGCTCTAAACTGGCAACCGAAGCACCAGGTGTCAACATGTCAGCTTCTACCCAGTGTAGTTGTTAGGTTCTAGCTATGATTCACTCGATTTGTCTCAGATACACTCGAATCTGGGATACAATAGTGTCGAAATTGGAAGAACAGGAAAGAAACTCAGAGACGCAGCTCTGCCTCCGCCGTCACGGCCTTGATCACGCAGGATGCTTGTCAAGCAGGTCACGTTCCCCTCTTAAGCCGGAGACTTGTCTCACGTGGTCCAGTCGGGCCCGATGTGGCATCGGTTGGGTTGGGCCAGTCTTTTGGGCCGAGCATCGCGAGTGGCGAGGCCCATGTCGATGTTTCTGCCAGCAGCGTCAGTTAGGATGCTAACATCCCCTCCTCCTTGAGAAGTGGCTTGCCCCCAAGCCACCATGTCCGGGAACTTCGCTTGCAGCTCCATCTTGTCCTCCCAGGTCAGGTCGTCGTCGGCATCAGCAGACCACTGCACTTGTACCTGCTCGCGGCGTCCAGTGGGAGTTTGGCGCCAGCGATGCCCCAGCAACTTCACAAGAACTGGAGCGACGTCAGTAACGACAGGTAAGTTGACAGACGATGGAGTACCTGGTTTGAGGACCTTGCGCAATTGTGAGACATGGAATACTGGATGAATTTTGGAACCGGCAGGAAGAGCAACTTCGTAAGCCACTGGGTTGATGCACTTGGTGATGGAAAAAGGGCCAAAATATCGAAAAGCCAGTTTGGCATTGGAGCGACGCTGCACTGACATCTGAATATAAGGCTGGAGCTTGATGAAAACTTCCTCACCCAGCTGGAAAGTGCATTCTGTCCTCTTTTTGTCTGCCTGGTTTTTCATATACTGCTTGGCGTGATTCAGATTATGCTGCAAGAGTTGCTGCACCTGCTTGCGCTCTGCTAGCCATTCTTCCAAACTTGGAGCTGTGCACATATGAGTGGACTCTATCCCCCAATGCCGTGGCTCGTGCCCATACAACGCCACAAACGGAGACATCTTGATGGCGGAGTGATACGTACTGTTGTACCAGAATTCTGCCAGAGCCAGGAACTGACTCCATTTGCCGGGACACGCGTGTGTGAAACAGCGTAAGTAGATTTCCAGGCATTGGTTGACTCGTTCCGATTGCCCATCAGTTTGTGGATGGTAGGCAGAACTCAACCTTAACTCACTGCCGAGCTGTTCAAAGAGCTCCTTCCAGAACTTGCTGGTGAAAACAGGGTCTCTGTCGGATATCATGATCTGTGGCAAACTATGGAGTTTAAAAACTTGATCAATGTAGGCAGTGGCTACCTTTGCTGCACTGAAAGGATGGCGGAGAGGAATAAAGTGGGCATATTTCGTGAATTTGTCGACCACAACCATGATGCAGTTGGCAGAACCAGATGTTGGAAGTCCCTCGACAAAGTCCATAGTGACCATCTGCCAGGCACGCTTGGGTGTCGGGAGTGGCTGGAGGAGTCCTGGGTACTTAACTCTCTCAGGTTTGGCCTGTTGGCAGACTAAACAGGTTTGGACAAAAGTTTTGATATGTGCCTTCATTTTTGGCCAAGCGAACAATCGAGGAATGCGTGCATATGTTGCTGGAAACCCTGAGTGTCCTCCTATCTTGCTGGAGTGGAAAGCTTCCAAATTTTTTTGTTGCAGCTCCTGTGATCCTCCCAGCCAGATACGTTTGCGGAAATACAGAATTCCATCCTGCCATGAGAAACGACCCTTAAGGTCAGGTGCTGATTGCAGTTTCTGTATCCATTTGCTGGCATGTGCATTAGTTGTGTAACTTGCTCTGACTTCATCGAGCCAAGCAGGTTGGCACTCTGTAATTAACTGCAGAGATAGGTCCTCATCGTGGGTTCTTCTTGAGAGTGCGTCTGCTGCACGGTTATCTACCCCTTTGCGATAGCAGATTTTGTAGCGCAAACCCAACAATTTGGTGAATGCCTTTTGCTGCCAAACTGTGGTGGGGCGCTGCTCTTCCAGGTGCACAAGGCTCTTCTGGTCTGTCCTGATAATGAATTCCTGATGTTGCAGGTAAGGGCGCCACTGCTCTATGGCCATTAAGATGGGGAGGAACTCCTTTTCGTAGGTGGAGAGGCCCCTGTTCCATAGGCCGAGTGGCTTGCTCATGTATGCAATGGGGTGACCGTCTTGTTGAAGAACGGCTCCGACACCTGAATCGCAAGCGTCTGTGTCCACCACAAAAGGCTTAGAGAAATCGGGCAGTTTGAGAACTGGTGCCTCAATTAGCTTTTGCTTCAGGAGTTGGAAAGCTTGCTCGGTTTCGCTGGTCCAGATGAATGGCACGTGCTTCTTCAACAGGTTAAATAGAGGCCTATCAATAATGCCAAAATGCTTTATGAACTTCCTATAATAGCCCACGAAACCTAGGATACTCCTGACATCCTTGCAGTTGGTGGGTGTCGGCCACTTTTGAACTTTGCTGATTTTAGCTGGATCCGAAGAAACCCCATTGTGATCAATGACATGCCCGAGGTATGCTACTTTCTGCTGTCCGAAAGAACATTTGGATCTCTTGATTTGCCAGTGGTCACGACGAAGGAGTTGGAGTACTTGTTGGAGGTGTGTTAAATGCTCAGAGAAACTGTTGCTGTACACCAGGATATCATCGAAAAAAACGACTACACACTTTCTCAGCAGAGGTTGCAGTGTAGCGTTCATCGCACCTAGGAATGTCGCTGGTGCCCCAGCCATCCCGAAAGGCATCACTGTATACTCCCAGTGCCCCTCATGTGTTTGAAACGCTGTTTTGTACTCCTCTCCTGGAGCTAGTCGGATTTGGTGGTATCCCGCTCTGAGATCCATCTTAGAGAACCATCTGGCCCCTGTCAACTCATCCAGTAATTCATCAATAACTGGTACTGGAAATTTGCTGACTATGGTCATGGAATTCAGAGCCCGATAGTCAATGCACAACCTCCAGGTGCCGTCCTTCTTCTTTACCAGGATGGCTGGAGAAGAGAAATTGCTGGTGCTGCGCTGGATAACTCCAGATGCCAACAGTTCAGCTACTTGGCGTTCAATTTCCGTCTTCAACTCTGGTTTGTGCCTATATGGCCGAGAGTTGACTGGTTGTGCACCTTGGATTAATGGGATGCGGTGGTCACATGCACGCCTGGGAGGCAAAGCAGTTGGTTTGGCAAACACATCATCAAACTGAGACAACAAGTTTTGAACTTCTTCTGGTGTCACTTCTTCAGTACAGATTGTTTCACCCAAAGCATAAACATGAACCAAGTGTGCCACTGAACCTTGACGGCAGATAGAAACCAATTCACTGGAAGATATAGCAGAGCACTGAATTGGTCCACTGGTATGCCCCTGCAATTTGATTGGCCCTTGAGTAGTTGCAATAGTGAGAGACTTGCCCACCCAGTCTATGTCAGGGTTATGTTGTTCCAGCCAGTCCATACCTAGAATTACATCAAATGCACCAAGAGGTAACACCTTCAGGTCTGTTTGAAACTGGTGTCCTTGTGAAGACCACTGACAACCAGGAATAAATGTTGTGCACTTGTGTTGAGAGCCATCTGCAACATTAACTCGACATGGTTTACTGAGAAGCTGACTGCCCTGAACTTGAGAAGCTAGCTGTGTGTTGATAAAAGAAGCTGAACTCCCTGAATCCACTAGAATGAGCACTTCGTGTTGAGCAATGAAAGCCTGCAGTTGGATTACTCCAGATGTTGATGTGGAAGAGCCTGTCATAGCGTGCACCGATATGGAGCATGCTGTTTCATCTGAGCTTGTCTCCGGACTGTCAGCACCCGTCACTTCTTCAGGAGAAAATAATGCCAGCAATTCCTCTACAATGTGTAACTGGACAGTCTGCGGACAGACATGTTCTTTACTCCATTTTTCTGCACATGTAAAGCAGAGTCCTTTGGCTCTTTTGTAATCTCTCAAGGCTCTGAGCTTGTCAGCATCTGCATTGCGTGCGCTGTCAATGCCCCTGTTGTCTGATGAACGCCCAGCTGGTGTGGATGGCAATGACTGAGGATATGCTTGCACAGACTTGGCTGGGTATTTGAAAAAACGTTGCTCAATTCTTCTCGGAGGAGACTGAGACTCGCCTTCACTGACTTCTTCTTGCAATAAGGCCAGCGAACATGCCGTATCCAGATCAGTGGGTCTCTGGACCATGACCACAGACCTGATGTCCGCCCTCAATCCCTCGACAAAACGAGTAAGAAAATAATATGGATGAGTAGCGTCTGAATAGGAAACTAGATGATTAATGAGTATATCAAAACGCTCTATATAATCTGCTACTGTGGATGTCTGTTTGATGGAGTAGAACTGTCGTATAAGCAATTGGTGTCTATCACGGCCAAAACGAGTGCATAACAAGGATGTAAATGAAATCCACTCTAAGGATGCTATCTTCTTCCTAACTGACTGAAGCCAGATGCCTGCTGCTCCAGAGAAATGCAGAATTCCCATGGAGACCCAGTAGGACTCATGGATAGCAAACATATGAAAGTATTGCTCTGCTAGCGTTATCCACAGATTAGGGTTGTCGCCGGTAAAAGGTGGGAAGGGGAAATTGGGTGCGTTCGTACCCAATCCCGCTAGAATTTGACTAGAAATCATAGGGCTATCCGCGCTAGTAGACCTCGGGTGCTGGAGGGAGTTCATACCAGTGACCGGAGGCACCGACGACGGCACAAGGGCCGCCGCGGATAGACCCCCGGAGTTGTTGACGACGCCGTGGCCATTAGGCCCGTGGACCGCCCCGTCGGGCTTGGTGGCGAGGTCCGCCGCCACCGATCCACCATGCGCCGCAGCAGAAGAAGTCTGCACGCGTTGCAGTTCCGCGACAGTGGCCTGGAGCTCGGTGAAGCGGGCCTCCAAATCCGGCTTCCAGCCGCACAGATCGGAGAGCTGGGCCGCCTGCGAGTCGAGTCGTTGCGCCACGGAGGTGATCTTGTCGCCGTTGGCTGCGATGGAGTTCTTGATCTCGGTGGAGTCCTTGCGCATGTCATCCAAGTACGATTTGAGCGCGGGATCCATGGTGTCGAGTAAGCGACGCCGATCCGCAGCAGATCGACGCGTTTCTGGAATTTTTGGGAGGAGATTTTTGGTGGGGATCGATACGCTCTGATACCACGATGTTAGGTTCTAGCTATGATTCACTCGATTTGTCTCAGATACACTCGAATCTGGGATACAATAGTGTCGAAATTGGAAGAACAGGAAAGAAACTCAGAGACGCAGCTCTGCCTCCGCCGTCACGGCCTTGATCACGCAGGATGCTTGTCAAGCAGGTCACGTTCCCCTCTTAAGCCGGAGACTTGTCTCACGTGGTTCAGTCGGGCCCGATGTGGCATCGGTTGGGTTGGGCCAGTCTTTTGGGCCGAGCATCGCGAGTGGCGAGGCCCATGTCGATATTTCTGCCAGCAGCGTCAGTTAGGATGCTAACAGTAGTATACCAAACACGCAACTTTCTGATGATTAGACAGATGATGATTAGGACACGAACACACCATCTAGCTACATGTAACGAACTTAACGTACACCAAGTGTCAACCAGTAGTGCGAAGCAAGGCGAAGGAAACACGTCAATGTCCAAGATCGAAAAGCAAAAGCAAAAGATCGAATCGCGTCATGCCGCTTGGCTTGACACGGGCCTACCAAAATTGCAAGCTACTCCACGTTTTAGTTCAACAGAAGTTTCATAATCAGACACTAACGACTGAGAAATGGCCATAACAACTACTACTCCCTCCGTATCAAAATATAATCGCACTAGTCACTTACCACTAGTGAATCTTGCACTAAAACATGTCTACAAACATGTGTGTGGTAAGTGACTAGTGCGATTTATATTTTGACACGGAGAGAAGTTGATTAGCACCGAAACTTTCAGTGTTCATCCTCTCTAGCTAGCGGCTCTTTCTCACAAACCACATATTTTGTTATTACCACAGTAATAGGACTAGTCAAAAACTTGGTAAAAAAAATCTTCACCAAGTAGTACTTGCAAGCACGAGCAGCACGCGTCCTATCGTTATCGTGAACTTTACGTCCATGCATGGGATATATCCAAGCGGATGCTGAATTTTCAGCATTGGCAAAGAAAAAGACGACAAGCAACCAGTGTGCCGTACATGCGTGAGCTAATGGACTCTAGCTACAGAGTCCCGCGTCGACGGCTTTCTACCGTGGCAGCGATTGAGCGTCAACTAGTCTGTGCATGTACGGGTCATACATGTAAGAAATTAGGGTTGGATATATTCAGCTTACTCTCTATTTTTTCTGTCTTATTGATGGTGCCGTTCACAAAGGATGGGATCTTCATACAAAATTCCAAATCCAGATATATATCAATCTGTTTTCGGATATAACTCGTGACTTATTAAACCAACCACAATAATTAGCATCGAGTTACCGAGTCTATTATTGTTAAACAAAAGGGTCTCAAACACGCATGCGTGAGTCATGCGCTGAGTTTAAATACAAAATCAAACTGGTAGGCTTTAAAGTACGTATAGCCAATCCTATGGACACCCTTGCCTCCGACTCTGTAATGTTCCCTGGTATAATTTCAGCATATCCATAAAAACTATGCTGCACTATATAGCCGTACCGGCTTCTTTAAATATATTTTTTAAGTACAATTTCACATCATTATTATTTTTTATTTCTATGATACTTTCAGACTGAAGTTTAATTCAGGACAATGTAATTTATATATTAAATGTTGCAAGACAAAAATTTCGACATCTCCACTTGACTGAAAACATTTTATTTCAAAAAAGTGAATTCCCACACAATTAGTGTGGTTAAACGATAATTCCTTTCTTCAATGCATTCATGTTGCATATAAACTTTGTCATTTTTGGAGTCATATTATCACAAATTAACAGGTTCTGATGCATATTTCCACGATCTTAGATTCACAGAAGAAATTTCCTTAGCCATAGGCCTTCCTTCAATGTTTGAGATGCATCAAAGTATTCATATATTGTAAACAAAGTGTATCGAAATCATTCTTCCTTTGCACACCATAAATACCTAAAAAAGTAAATATTAACATATAACATAAAAATAGATTATCTTTCACCGAGATGCTTTCCGAAAATACGCGCAGCATCTTCTTTTGCTTGCTTGACTTTGACTTGTTAGCTTGGTGTATTTAGGAGAGGATAAGTACTTATATTAAGTAGTACTCCTATTAGCTAGTGGATGAGGTACATATCTAGGACTGTCTGAGCTGAGTACCCACCTAATTTTCCTATCTTAATGTCATCTTACATGGAAATTTCACCGCTTGTATAGTCCACAGATACTATTTGATTGAACTTTGAACGAGCCCATAGATACCGGTGCAGTGTGCACGTAGGTCGCAATCAGCAGTGAGTCAGCAACGTGTAGGCCGGGCGATGGAGTGTATCAGAAATGTCAATTTTCATTTTGTTACACATATTAGACGTACACAGAGACAGTGAGAGTGTAAGACACCCCTGCAAACAGAAAAGTCATGTACTAACTCTGATCCACATACTAAGTGTCACAGTTTTGATCTAGTCCTGTTTCTAAACTGAATCAACCGAAGCAGTGTAATTTCAACTTTTCACCTCACTTACACAAGGACGGATTAATTTCGAATTTTCACCTGGCTTTTCCAATCAATCAATTCACAAATGACCATATGTATCCATTTGCACACATACAGTACGTTTTTACTCCCTCGGTTCTATTTTAGTTGACTCCAAAATAGGTACTTCTATTTTAGTTGACTCCAAAATAGATAGTATAGAACGGAGGGAGTACACAGCAGGGAAGGTTCACTGCACCTCGTTCTTCCAACAACAATTCACAACCGAGACCCGTCGAACAAAAATGGAAATGCTGTTTAACATTTCTAAGCTCGTACTGTAGGCCTGTAGGCTGTAGCTAGCTATCCGACTACAGAAACTGAATCAGCCGAAGCAGCGTGATTTCGATCGAGGCAGCAGGGCAGGCCGGCCGCGCGCGGGCAGGTGTAGCTAGCCCGCCCTCGATGAAGCCAGTCATGCGGAGGACAGAGTCGCGCGTGCGCGTGAGGTCCCGGCCCTTGAGCGTTCTCCCCTGCCCGGAGCACACCGAGAAGGCCGCCCTGCGCCGCGCCATCAGCACGTGCGGCGGCTCCACCTCGCCGCCGCCATGCTCACCGTCCTCCTCCTCCTCGTGGTGCCGGCGGTGGGTCGCTCGCCGCTCGTCCGGTGCGCCCGGGATCTCGATCGGGCGCGTGAAGAACGGCCGCCTCTCCTGCGCCGCCCACGCCGCGCATTCCTCCGACAACGCCACGTTCCGCGACGACATGGTCGGCCGGCCAATAGATCGATCACCAAGCTTGCTGTGCAAACTAGGAGCTAGCAGCTGTGAACGAAGCAACCAATGAGAGCTTGTGATTGTGGATGCGACAAATTGCTTGGCTCGTCGCAAAACCTTCCTCTCCGCAGCTCGGCGCGGCGCGGGAGATTTATAGGGACGTGGTGGCCCATGACACCGGCGGCTACGTCGCAAGCTAGCTGAAGCTAGGCAGGTTCCGTGCGGAGCTGCACCGCCTTGTGTGACGGATAAGTGTGCGGCCGGTTTGGGGCTTTGGCGGGAAGGGAAAGGAATAATTCCTCCATAATTCCGTCCGCGATTCAGCTAAGCAACAAACTGAGGCAAGTTAAAATTCCATCCATCCCTGTTCTGTTCAGTTCAGTTCATTGAAGATGTGGCCGACCGGCAGCCGGGTAGGTTGCCTTTGAGGTTCGAGCACTCAACCTCCTGATTTGGTCGATCGTTTTGGGTTCTACAACGGCGCAAGTTCAGTGAGCTGCGCATGCGCGTGCTGGCGAGATCGACGATGATGGTTGGTTCTTTTTGGCGATCATGCGTTTGCCGCAACGCCAAGGAAGCTTAAACTGGTCGAGCCGTTTTCTTGATTTGTTTGTTGGGTTTTGCTGCCCACGTGGCACGCAAGCGACTTGCATGTGTAAGTTTGTGGATAACACTGACGTCCGGACAAGGATTTGCGTTGCACGCGTGGCACACGCCAACAACGTTATTATGTTGGGCTCGCCATAGCGGATCGTGCTGAGCGTCCCCCGGGGGACCCGATCCCCCGCCTCCCCCCGTTCAACACGTGTCCAACCGGAGTCACTCCACAAATGAAATAAATCCCCACGCTCCCGAAAAAAGTCAAAGCGCACTACTATGTCCTCGCTCGTCTCCTTGCTGCCGCAGCCCCGTCGCTCTGCGGTGAGCACCGCCCCTAGCCGGAGAAGACGACAGCGCACCCCCGCCGTTCCTCCGTGAGCGCCGCTCGTTGCCGAAGAAATATCACCGGACGCTCGAAGCCCGCCCGTCGCCGTCGCCGGAGAAGACGGCACCGCACACCCGCCGCTCCTCCACGAGTGCCGTCCTCATCGGAGAAGACGTCGCCGGCCGCTCAAAGCCCACCCGTCGCCGGAGAAGACGACACCGCAACCCCGCCGCTCCTCCGTGAGCGCCGCCCTCACTGGAGAAGATGTCGCCGTCCGCTCGAAGCCTTTGGTAGCACCCGGCGACAACTCTGCGGGCTTGCAGCGGCAGCGGCGGTGCAGCCACCGCCGGCCTTCTGTGGCAGCACCGCCACGAACCTACGATAGCACCATGGGCCGCCTATGGTAGCTCCGCTGGGCGCCGGCCGCCGATGGCAGCAGCGCCGACCTTCTGTGGTAGCACTGAAACGCCGCTACGGTAGCACCGTGGGCGGCCTATATTAAGCACCGCCGGGCGTCGACCGACAATGGCAGCAGCGCCAGCCTTCCGTGGTAGCACCGTCACACACCTATAGTAGCACCGTGGACCGCCTATGGTAGCACCGCCTGTCGCTAACGGTAGCACGGCCCGCCACCGATAGCAGCACTGTCAGCCTTCCGCGGAGGCGCTGCCATGCACCTGCGGTAGCACCACGGGTCGTCGATGGCAGCACGGGTCGTTGATGGTAGCATCTCGGCTTTGGCTCGTAGCACCGCCGCCATGACCGGTAGCACCACCGCTGGCCGGTGGGAGCACCACGGCTTGCCGCTTGCAGCAGCCCTGCCTATTTTCGTCGCAGCTTCCCGTTGCATCACGCGGGTGCGCGGGTCGGCGCCGTCGAAGCTCGCGGTAGCCGTTTGTAGCAGAGGGAGCACGGCCTCCACGAAATTGCTGTAGGACTGCAGGAGGGAGAAGGAGAAGCGCTGGGGCGGGGGCAGCGTGCGGCACTGGCGGAGGTAGCCGAAGGAAATACAGGAGAAGGAGCAGCATGGGAGCCCGGCGCGCGGCGCTGCTGGAGGTAGATAAAACACAAAAGGAAGGGGATGGCCAGATGGGAAATTTTCCTCGATGTAGTAGCAGCGAAGGGAAGGCGGACGGGTCGCTTGGGTCCACTAGGACACGCGGCGTGCGATGGAGATGGGGGACGCGTCGCTGCGATCCCCCGGGTGATACCAAGTGTTTTCCTTCGCCATACTGGAGGAACTCTGTTTGGGTTGACGGCAGCACATGCATATGCATGTTTTTTTTTTGAATTTTCCATATATATTAAACCAACAAAGAGTACGCGATTACATCGATTACAAAAACAATACTAAAAGGGACGAAAAAATCTATGAGATCTTCAAACCCTTTCTTCTTACATGACACAATCTTATACTTTTCTGAAGGCAGCCGTAGAACAACGCCGAATACACCAAACCACAGACCTGTGAATACCAACGAAGTTTCTCCCCTTTTAATTTTGAATCACAATGCCAAGGCTTTATGCACGCACGCAGCCATTAAATTAATCAAGCAACATCGGCAAGAGCACCACCACTGATATTTCAGGACAAATAACCGAACCACTTTGTCGACATCGTTGGGAGCCGAGAGAACGAAAGACCACTGCCGAAGACGTAGTAGCCGGGTTAAATAATGCGAGGACAAACCTCCTCGTGGCAACCATGAGAAACAATCCAAAATTCACTTGCATATGCATGTTATTCGATCGATCGTCAGGCATGGCGAGGAACATACATCAAAATGTACTTTGCCTAAAAGTAGTCTTTAACGGACTGCTACTTTGGTATGGTAGCATCAGATGTGACGATCCCTCGACCAAAGGGGGGAAGAACGGTGATGAACACTACATCACGGTTGACATTTTGGGGCACTATGTCAATTTTGTGCCCTAAATGTATTTGGGGCACTTTTTTTAAATGCCACATTTGCCTGTCTCTCTAAAAGTACCGGGGGCATTTCTAAATGTGCCCCAATAAGTGCCCCTAAAAGTAATCACTAGAGAAAGTTTAAAAAATTTAGGGGTACTTTGAGATACTGCCCCAAATAATTTTTAGGGCACTTTTCAAAGTGCCCCAAATACGTTTTGTCGCACCTTAAAAAAAGTCCCAAAACTCTACATTTACATATTACACAAATTCATAATTCAGCAAACAATTCAATATTCTGTTTACACAATTCAAAAATAATCAAGAATCTCATTTGTATTCTTAGCTCAACTGAACGCAGCTTCACATAATCAAAATGGCTCAACTGAAACGATGACAAATTGCTATCTCTCATCTCTTTGGATACATGATCGTATCACTACAGATTGCACATCAAACAGATTACCATGCAACTGATAGTAACACTTAAACATGTGCTGACTCTACTAGACTGTTTGACAACATATTATTCTGAAAGAAAGCTCCTTGACACTTGATACATGCTGTAAAACGCCCAAAAGCATCCTCTTTATGCGCTTCAAAAATCGCAGGTCTCCTTTATGGAAAAATGAAATAAAGCTGACCAAACTCAACAATTGAAATACACAAAGCATTACTGTAGTGTCGCAATATAAAGGTACTTAAACTGAAACAATTTCATGTTAAAACTAGTGTCATAGCATGTACCTCTATCAGGTTTATGCAAGCTATTACTCTATTTCTTTAACATCTATGAAAATTCATCATAATATGTACTCCCTCCGTTCCTGTATGTAGGGTGTATAGTTTTTCTGCACGAATATTAAGACATGTGTATTTTGCATATAGTGGACTCATTTTTTTCTAGAAAAAATCACGAGAGATGAGTTCTTAATATGCATAAAATGAATACAATCCGTTATATCCCTCTTTTGAGACTAGGTCTCACTTTTTGATAGGTCAAATTATCCATAAATAGCAAATACACCTTATATTATGGATTTTTCTTCAAAAACTATACACCTTACATCAAGAAACGGAGTGAGTATTGTTTACCTATTTATTTCTTCAAAGCTCGCATTTTAGAAAAAGCAGCTGGCAATACATAAGAATACTGACTCCTCGACCCCGGCCCCTTCTCCCTCCTCGTCGCTCCCGTGGGCGGCGCGGGAGGGAAACCCTAGCCTCCCGCCTCCGCCGCCCCCCCCTCCCTAATCCTCCTCGCCGCTGCCGGACGGCGTCGCCAGGCTGATCCCGGTCGCTGGCGGCGGCGGGGCCTCCCACCCCCCTTCGTGGCTGAGGCGGCGTGGGTCATGGCGGCCCGTCGAGGCGGCGAGCTCGGCAAGGGGCTCATCGACGCGGGCCCTGGCGGCGTGGCGACCTTGTGGTGGTTCTGCGCGCTCGGACTGCGGCGGCGCTGCTGGCGGCGGTGCAGGTTCGGGCGGGGCGGCAAGTTCTTCCCGGTGGTGGGCAGGAGGTACCAAGGTGCGAGCTCGACGGAGACGGCCTTGGCGGCGATGGTTCCACGACGGCGGCAGGTGGGGGCATCACGGCGACGGTGGTGGGTGAGCCTGGATGTGGCCATGGCTCGGTTTGCCTGGCCCAGATCTGGGCCCATTTGGGCCTGACCTGGGTTCTACGGGCCCTGCCCGGTGCACACGTCTGGCTTCTTACTGCAGGGGTGACAACTCCGACCGTGGCGCTGCAGCGCGGCGGCGGGGATGGTCGGGCCTGACCTGGCCCTGCTAGGGGTGATCTGGGCCTGACTGACCCTGCTACTGCGTTCGGTCGGTGACCGCCTCGAGCGGTGGAGGACGGCGGATCTCCTCCTATCGGTTGCGGATGTCACCCTAGCGTGCCTGGATCTTTCGCCGCCCCACTCGTCCACCAAGTTGACCTCACGGCTTGTTGGTGCCTCGGCTTGAAGTTGCGGACGCCGGGGCGCGGCTCTGGAAGGTGGACTGCACGGGCGTCTCTGCGACGAGCGGCATGACAGTGGTGATGGCCTTGCTCTTTGGCCATGTGGATGGCGAGAAGCGAGCGATGGGGGTTCCTGTCGTTGGTGGCGGCAACTCCCAGATCGTGGTTGGAAGACCATTCTCGGGGTAGTGGGCGATCCGGCTGTGCGGACGTTGTGTGAAGTTTTTTCGAGCGAAAGCTCTACGCTCCAGCGCCAATGACGGTGATGTCTGCGGGTATCGTTACCTTCTTGGGGGCGCTATTGTGGTTACCTTCGCCGCGTTAGGGTTCCGGGTGAAAACCCTTGACCAACTTGGTCTCGGCGGCGGCGGCGTGTTACGTCGTTACCCTCTTGGGGGCGTCGTTGTGGAGCCTCGTCCTTCAGGCTTGTTCCGGTGTCCTCGTGGCAAGTTTGGTCTTCTTGTTTTCTTTTTCCTATCTTTGATCTGCTTTGTAAGAGGCTCCCCTCATCACTTTGTATCGGTTCGACCGTTTGGTTTTATTTATAAAGCGGAGTGAAAGACTGTTTCGAGGATACATAAGACCAAAGTGGACCAGATAGAGTTTAGATACTTGATGCACAACCGAAAGGATATCACATGTGATTTCTAATTTAGTATATGTGTAGGAGAAGTTACCTGCAATACAATCTGCCACTCAGCTCGTGTATCAGCAAAATTAGCAACACGCTGTGATGCTCATCCTTCTTTCAATTAGATGACTGCACAGAGAAATTCAAGTCCTGAAATATGTTGCAGAATTTCAACTGAATTGGATGATCTACTCTGACTAACTGGATCAATCATCAATGAACAAATAATTACTGCAAATCTACTCCTAGATCATTTAAGAGAGTTTGCAATGTTCATATCAATGAACACGACACGCCGTTTGAAACTCTCAGTCAATAGCTGAACTACTAATGGGAACAGTTAGTAAATCTGCATCAAATATGACATCTAATTGGAGACGTTCGGAGGACTAGGTTCGATGAACTTGCGATTTGCGAACGGCTCGTCAAATGGTTTTGGCAGCACTGTGTTTACCTCGCTGCGTATGGATTGCCACTTATACTCAACTTAAGGAAATCAAAGCAAGCTCTATTTATCAGATTTTTTTTTGATAAAGGGATTTTATTACTTAAGAGTATTAAGCATTACACCCGGCCTCTGTATAATTAGGATGCACACAGCCCCAACAAGTTCTAAAGTTACAAAGTATGCAAAAAATAAAAAAAACGAATTACATATCATGATGAGGAATTGTAAAGACGCCTATGGTGGTGGATGGTTGATCCGGAAATTATGTGGTCATCCATGCTGGGAGAATAACTCCCGTGCCGTAGCCTCCAAACGCGACGACACCTCCAAAAATAGCTCCCGGTGCTCCACACGCTGCAGGGCGTACCATGATCGGAGCGATGATGTGCATCGGTAGATAACCTGCATAACAGAAGAATTTTATCATTAAAAACCTTGTCATTTCTACGTAGCCACACCGACCATATAACGGCAATCGCTCCCACCCTAATAAGTTGTTTCTACTTATCAGATTTGTTCTACACGTACAACAACACCTCAATTTTGCCCATCGAGCACACTCGATCTGCTTTTGGAGAAAAAAAATCTTGTCGGACTCACGACATTGCTAAACGCTAGCTACGAGAGTGCTAAACACTGCATAACGTGGCGTATGTGTTAATTGACCAACAGGTTGCTCTCCGGCAGGGTAATCAATACTCTCTCCGTTCCAAATTAATTGACATGCATTTGTCTAGTAACGAATGCATCTGGACACTAAACAAGTATAGATACATCTGTATTTGAACAAAACAAGTTAAGTAATTTGAAACGGAGTGAGTACTATGCAGTAGTATCTCGCTTTTCTTCTTCGGGATAGTTATAAAAACACAGCTGTAGCTAGCACTAAACCGTCAGCCGAAGCACCAGGTGTCAACAGGTCAGCTACACATACAGCTCCTAGTGTACTGCTACCAAACACGCAACTTTCTGATGAATGGAGTGATGATTAGGACAGGAACACGCTTCACACCCGTGTGGCTACATGTAACCAACTTAACGTATTCCAAGTGTCAACCAGTAGTGCGATGCGAAGCAAGCTAGGGGAAAGAAACACGTCAATGTCTTAGCCCGAAAAGCGAAAGAAAAAGGATCGCATCACGCTGCTTGGCTTGGCTTGGCTTCACACGTACGGGCCTACCCAAATTGCAAGCTACTCCACGTTTTATTAGTTGAACAGAAGTTTCAATCGTTGGCCTTGATCCAGACGATTTTCAGGCAGAAGAAAAAAATGCCTGTCGCGAGGTTGCATTTCAGAGGCCGGCCGGCCTTGGTGGTTTCAGACACTAGCTGAGAAATGGCCACACCAATTAGCTGATGGCGGCGAAACTTCCATTGTTCACCTCTAGCTAGCTAGCTAGCTAGCTACCGGCTCTATGTTTCACAAATCGATCACACATTGAGTTGTTACTACAGCAGTGGTACAAGTCAACGACTTGGTAAAAAAAATCTTCCATCGTTATCGTGAACTTTACGTCGATGGGATATATCCAAACCGATGCTGAATTTTCAGCATTGGCAAAGAAAAAGACAAGCAACCAGTGTGCCGTACTACATGCGTGAGCTCATGGACTAGCTACAGAGTCCCGCGTCGACGGCTTTCTACCGTGGCACCGATTGAGAGCACGGACTGATTGTGGTGTTGGCGTGAACTAGTCTGTGCATACTGCATGCACCATGCGGTTTGGACAATCGTTCGGGCCAATCAGCGGGTAAGGCGGTGGACTGTGATGGTCTGCACACCACGGACGTCGGCGCTGAAGACTGACGGTGTGGTACCGCCACGGGTGTGCTGTGGATAAGCATGTGGGTAGCCGTCGGCATTGGATGATCCGAGGAGTACAGAACAGGACACGAATTCGTGATCTTTTGGCAAGTGGCATGCGCATGGCGATGAGGCTGTTTTGACCCGCATGATCTTTAGGGTTAGATATATTCGGCTACCCTCTATTTTTTTGTCTTATTGATGGTGCCGTTTACAATGTATATATTGAGTTTAAAGGATGGGATCTTCATACAAAATTCAAATCCAGATATATATGAATCTGTTTTTGGATATAACTCCTGACTTATTAAACCAACCATAATAACTAACATCCGGTTACCAAGTCTATTACTGTTAAACAAAAAGGTCTCAAAACACGCATGCGCTAAGTTTGAATACAAAATCAAACTCGTAGGCTTTAAAAAGTGCATATAGTCAATCGTATGGACACCCTTGCCTCCGACTCTATAATGTTCCCCGGTATAATTCCAGTATATCCATATACACTATGTTCCACTATATAGCCGTACCGGCTTCTTTAAATATATTTTCTTAAGTACAATTCCATGTCATTAATTTCTTGTTATTTTTATGATACTTTCACACTGAAGTTTAATTCAGAACAATGTAGTTGATATATAAAATGTTGCAAGACAAAAATTTCGACATCTCCACTTGACTGAAAACATTTTATTTCAACAAGTGAATTCCCACACAATTAGTGTGCTTAAAGGACAATTCCTTCCTTCATTGCCTTCATGTTGCACATAAATTTTGTGACCTTTAGAGTCATATTATCACAAAGTAAGAGGTTACGACGCATCTTTCCACGATCTTAGATTAACGAAGAAATTTCCTTAGCCATATGCCTTCTTTCGATGTTTGAGACGCATCAAAGTATTCATATATTGTAAACAAAGTGTATCTAAATCATTTTTCCTTTGCACACCATAAATACCTATAAAAGTAAACATTAACATAAAACATAAAAATAGATTACATGTCACCAAGACCCTATTTCGAACATAGTATGTCTGCTTCATGAAATTCCTCCTCCTACTCTTCGCGTAGCATCTTCTTTTGCTTGCTTGATTTTTTAATTCCTCCATATATATTAAACCAATAAAGAGTACACGATTATATCGATTACAAAAACAATACTAAATAGACGAGCAAATCTATGAGATTTTCAACCCCTTTCTTCTTCCATGACACAATATTATACTTTTCTGAAGGCAGCCGTAGAACAACGTCAAATACACCAAACCACAGACCTGTGAATACCAACGAAGGTTCTCCCCTTTTAATTTTGAGCCGCAGTGTCAAGTCTTTGTGCACGCACGCAGCCATTAAATTAATCAAACAACATCGGCAAGAGCACCACCACTGATATTTCAGAGACAAATAACCGAACCACTTTGTCGACGTCGTTGAGAGTCGAGAGAACGAATCACCATTGCTTGACTTGAATTGCTAGCTTGTTGTATTTAGGAGAGGATTAGTACTTATTAAGTAGTACTCCTATTAACTAGTGGATGAGGTACATATCTAGGACTGTCTGAGCTGACTACCCACAGAACTTTCCTATCTTAATGTCATCTTACATGGAAATTTTGCCGCTTGTATAGTCCACAAATACTACTCCGTATCTTATTGAACTTTGAACGAGCCCATAGATACTGGTGCAGTGCGCACGCAGGTCGCAATCAGCAGTGAGTCAGCGACGTGTAGGCTTGGCGATGGAGTTCATCAGAAACGGCAATTTGCATTTTCGTACACATATTAGTGCCCACGTACACAAAGGCAGTTAATTAGAGTGTACTAAGACATCCCGTAAAAAAGAAAAGTCACGTACTAACTCCGATACAAAATAAGTGTTGCAGTTTTGAACTGGTCCCGTTTCTAAACTGAATCAACCGAACCAGTCTAATATCAAAATTTCACCTCACTTACACAAATACGGATTAATTTCAAAATTTCATCCCGCTTTTCCAATGAATTCATTCACAAATGACCATATGTATCCATTTGCACACACACATCAAGGAAGATTAACTGCACCTCGTTCTTCCAACAACAATTCACAACTGAGACCCGTCGAACAAAAACGGAAATGCTGTTTAACATTTCTAAGCTCGTACTGTAGCTAGCTATCCGACTACACAAACCGAATCAACCGAAGCAGCGTGATTTCGATCGAGGCAGCAGGGCAGGCCGGCCGCGCGCGGCCGGGTGTAGCTAGCCCTCGATGAAGCCGGTCATGCGGAGGATGGAGTCGCGCGTGCGCGTGAGGTCCCGGCCCTTGAGCGTCCTCCCCTGCCCCGAGCACACCGATAAGGCCGCCCTCCGCCGCGCCATCAGCACGTGCGGCGGCATCTCCACCTCGCCGCCGCCATGCTCGCTGTCCTCGTCCTCCCGGTGGCACGCTCGCCGCCGCTCGTCCGGCGCACCAGGAATCTCGATGGGGCTCGTCAAGAACGGCCGCCTCTCTTGCGCCGCCCACGCCGCGCATTTCTCCGGCAACGCCACGTTCTGCGTCGACATGGCCGGTCGGCAGATTGATCACCAAGCTAACTGTGCGAACTTGGAGCTGTGAACGAGACGACCAACGAGAGAGCTTGTGATTGTGAATGCGACAAACTGCTTGGCTCGCCCAAAATCTTCCTCTCCGCAGCTCGGCGCGGCGCGGGAGATTTATAGGGACGTGCGTGGTGGTGGTGACCCATGGCACCGGCTGACCGGCGGCTAGCTAGGGAAGCTAGGGAGGTTCCGTGCGGAGCTGCACCGGCTTGTGTGACGGATAAGAGTGCGGCCGGTTTGGGGCTTTTGACGGGAAGGGAAAGGAATAATTCCATAATTCCGTCCGCGATTAAGCTCAAATGCCTTGGGCGGTTGGCCTCGATCGCTAAGCAACAAACTGGGGCAAGTCAGAATTCCATCCCTGTTCAAGGAAGCTAACCGGTGATCTAGCCGTTTTCTTGATTGGTTGGTTTTTGCTGCTCACGTGGCACGCCCACGCGCTTGTAGGTCTGCGTGCAGGTGCACGCTTGTGGATAACACTGACGTCCGGGGAAGGATTTGCCCCGCCAATTCCTGGTAATACATCATTTTTGCCCTATGTGGGGCAAAAGTAAAATGAAAATGGTGAACTTTTGTTTTGCTTTTGCCCCTACTATTGTTGTTTTGCTTTTGTTTTTGTCCCTCAAAAGAGCAAAAACAAAATATCAAAACTTATAGTGGCAAAAGTAAAATGGGCAGAAACTAGTATGGCAAAAACAAAATTTTCCCTATGTTGAACCCTTCTCGGCTCCAAGCTCTCATTGGTTCGCCATGCATACTGATACTGGGAGTGAGGAACTGATCTGGTTCGGTTCGCAATGGCAGCAGAACGTGCATGCATGTTATTCGAACGATCGTCAGGCATGGCGAGGAGCATACATCAGAAGCAGAAGGTACTCCTACTTCAATTTTGCCGGAAAATTGATCTTTAACCGACTGCTACTTTTGGTACGGTAGCATCAGATACGACGATCCTCGAGAGAAGCGGGTAAAGGCGATGAAGTAGACGTTAGGAGGACTAGGTTCGATGAACTTGCGATTTGAGAGCGGCTCCTTATATAGTGTTGGCATCACTCTGCTTAATTGTCTCACTGCGTATGCATTGCCATTCGTTTAACTTAGTTAACGAAATCAAAGCAAGCTCTAATCATCTGATTTGTCCTACACGTACGTCATCTCGATTTTACCTGTCACGCATACTTTATTTTCGAAGGAAAAAAAATCCTTTGGGACACACGACATTGCCAAACCAGCGAGTACTCCATATGTATATACAAGGTTAAATACGAGTGCTAAACACTGCATACCATGTCCCTTCGTTTTTTAATATAAGATGTTTTAGTTGTTTCTCATTTTGTGTAGATGCATACTACAATGAATGTGCGTACACACTAAAATGTGTCTATATGCATTTGTATGCATGTGAATGTGAATAAATGTTAAAACGTTTTATATTTATAAATGGAGGGAGTATATATTAATTGACCGACAGGTCCCTCTCCGGGTAATCAATATGTAGTGCAAATCTCTCTTTTCTTCTCCGGGTAACCTACAAAAATACACAGCTGTAACCACCACTAAACCGGCAACTGAAGCACCAGGTGTCAACAGGTCAGCTACATACAGCTCCTAGTGCAGTACTCTACACCAAACACGCAACTTTCTAATGAATAGAGAGATGATGATTAGGACATGAGCACTTGTTCTAGTGCACTTCACACCCGTCCACATGTAACGAACTTAACGTGTACTAGTAGCAAGCGTCTACCAGTGCGAAGCAAGCTAGGGGAAAGAAACACGTCAATGTCTGAGGCCGAAAAAGCAAAAGCAAAAGGATCGCGTCACGCCGCTTGGCTTGGCTTGGCTTGACACGGGCCTACCGAAATTACAAGCTACTCCACGTTTTAGTTCAGGAGATAAGCTTCATTTGTTGGCCTCGCCTTGGTCAGTCTGAATCTACAGATCGAAACGATTCTCATAATCTGGCAAAAAAAGTCTAGTCGCGAGGTTGCGTTTCAGAAGCCCGCCGGCGGCGGCCTTGGTGGTTTCAGACACTAGCTAGCGACTGAGAAATGGCCACACCAATTAGCTGATGGCGGCGAAACCTCCATTGTTCACCTCTAGCTAGCTAGCGGCTCTTTCACAAATAGATCACACATCGAGTTGTTACTACGGTGGCGGAGCCAGGGCGTGACTAGAGATGTAGTAATTTAGATGGGCAAATACTTAACAAAGCAAGTGCAGCTATATTTTGCCCGGGCAAAAACGGCAAGCTGGCTCCGCCACTCTACTGCAGTAGTATAAGTCAACGACTTGGTAAAAAAAAATCTTACATCGTTATCGTGAACTTTACGTCAATGGGAGATATCCAAACGGATGCTGAATTTTCAGCATTGGCAAAGAAAAAAAAGCAAAACCAGTGTGCCGTACTACATGCGTGAGCTCGTGGACTCTAGCTACGACGAGTCCCGCGCCGACGGCTTTCTACCGTGGCATCGATTGAGAGCACGGACTGATTGTGGCGTTGGCGTGAACTAGCCTGTGCATACTGCGGGTCAGTCATACACCTGTAACACCGTGCGGTTTGGACAATCGTTCGGGCCAATCAGCGGGTAGGCGGTGGACCGTGGTGGTCTGCACGCCACGTACGTCGGCGCTGAAGACTGACGGTGTGGTGTGGGTGTGGACAAGGATGTGAGCAGCTAGCCGTCGGCATGACGATGAGGCTGTTTTCGACCCGCATGGAAATTTTATAGTATAGCAAATATACTCCGTACTTGCGTTTGCGTTGAGTGCACTTGCGAGCATAAGAAGGTGGCTCCCACGCCGCTGTGGCCGGCGATGACGACGAGGCCCATAAGGTAATCATCCGCTTCCATTAATTCATTAGCATTAGGGTTAGGGTTCCTCCGAATTGGGGAATTTCATAACTAGCGTTTCGGTAATTTGGGGATTTTTCTTCAAATCATTCAATCCCCACTTCAATTGTACTTTAAACCGAAACCACAAAGTTAAAGCAGAAGGGAATCAAGCAATTGCTTAAGCTGGGGTCTCGGATTTGGGGAAAGCATTAAGATTCATGCATAATTAGCTTTTTTCCCCATCAATTTATGTCATAAACCGAAACCCTTATCCAAATTAGGGGATAAACAGAGGAATTTGTGTTCTAGGGTTTTTAGAAATTGGGGATTTTCTTTATGTGCATCAGTCCCCCTTTAATTAACTGCATAACTGAATCCCTAGAACCTCAAATGATCTGTTAGGACTGGAAATCTTTAGTATTTAAGGCTAAATAAATTAGATCAAGCCAAGACAAGAAGAATAGCTTGACACTTAACATAAACTTGATAGATCAAGCATGAACTTGAGCATAAGAGGTCTAAAACTTGAAGCTATGCGCTCTGATACCATTGTTGAATCCTTCAGGATCAACTAGCTCAAGCTTAAGCCACAACCAGAACAAGGTTAGCATGATTACCTTGATCTTGTGATGTTGTCATCTTGTCTTGATGCTCACACCACCTAGGGATTGAGCTGTTTGTGCTCTGGTTCTTCCTAGTGTTTCAGTGCAAGGCTTGATCGGTAAGCCAGGAGCTAAGGGTGAGAAGAAAAGTGAGAGCCGCAGCCTCCCTGTCCCATAAAAAAGCTCTTTATATATTAGCACTGCACACCAGGGGAACCGGCACCAGACTGGATGAGGTTGCTCCCGATCAGGGCACATCTTAACCAACCTACTGTAGCAGCCGAAATTGTTGACTTATTGGTTGCCTTAGTTGAGAAGCCAAGATCATTAAAATATCCCAACAGTAACTAGTACTAGGGAAAATTAACTATTCTTTTTCTGTATTGGTCTGGAGTTGAAAAGAATCATGTTTTTCCAAGCTTTTTAAATCTGCTATTTGGATTAGACTTTTGGCATCACGCCCATGTGTGAGATGGTAGAGTCAGTAGTGTTAGGTTTCCAGAATTTGTTGGACTTCTAATGTACTAGAGAACTGTACAGTGCCTGCACAAGTTAGTGGTTTCTAGTGGATTCTTCTTGTTGATCTCCATTGCTTGCTGGGAGGAACCATCGGTTAAACAATTAGCGTTTGGTCCTTTAAATAGAACCCAGTATTTGGTGGTGGTACCAATATCTTGTAGCCGCACTCTAACTTGAGTTATTTAGTTTTTGGGTGAAATACAGGAGTCAAGTGCAATGCTCTCAGCCATTAGATATTTTTTTTTTGAAACGGGGCAAAAGTTTTGTCTTATATTGATATAGAAGGAACAAACACGAAACGGCCGATGCCAAAGTAAAAAGCAAACAGAGGGACTAGTAAAAAACTAAACAGTCTAATCTAGTCCCGTGATGGAACTAAGTCAGCCAACACCATCCAGTCTCTCTGTGGCGCCCTGACCCGACTGCTATACAGTGATGCTGTGTGTCACCGGTCAAGCGATACAACCGGAGGTTACGGGTTTACCAATCCCCGGCCAAAACCTTTGGCAGGCGTTGCTGGGTACACCTCACACCAGACAACGCAACACCCCGATTGATGCCTCAACACAGGCACAACTATCAAAGCATAATAGTAAGATCAAGACTTGTGGAACAACTGGCACATCACAGACTCTACGACACAAAAATCATATAGTTCAACTCTTATACAGAGAAAGATAGCAAATGACAAACAGAGGTCACAGACCCAACATTACAACAAGCGGAAGCAAATTAGGTTGTTCTAAACAACAAGATCCAACATATGGCCTAAGAGGCCTACAGATAAACATCACAGCGCCAGCTGCTCCAGGATGTCCCAAGCTGCCACCTGGGAACCCCAGACTACTCGTCGATGTCCACAAAGAACCCACCTTCGAAGTCGGTGAAGTCCTCCTCTGAAACAAAAACAAAGACGTTGAGTTCGACGAACTCGCACGATTAAGAGCTAATATATGCTCGATGAGGCTTTCAAAGCTATAAGGTTGTTTTGCATAAAGCTGAATTTATTTATGAAAACATAACTCAAAGGCATCGACTATTCAGAGTATTTTCAAAAGAGGTAAGAAGTACTCTTTCTTTCATCACCTTTCTCAACATCAACCACGGTACCTGTTCATCAAAGGCACCTCCCCGAATCACCCTCGAGGAAGCTCACCTTGCATGTGTGAGTGGTACCTCTAGTACCCAGTTTTTAATCATTCCGTTAAAGTTATTCTATGATCTTACCTTCACTTCCCAAGTTCGTCCATAACCGTGGACACGGCTTTTCGAAAAGATTTATCCCTGCAGGGGTGTACAAATGTTTGCCACGCGTACCGTCCGGCCCATTACCTGCGCATTAGCTCTCTTCCTTGGAAAGCCGGCTGGGTGGGAGCGGTGTCGACTTCTCCCTCGTTAAGGACTTTCCAGGATCATCAGTGGCGGTAGGACTGCCAGGATCACAACACCCCGCCCCACGGCCACTTATTTTCCTAACACCACAATCCTCATCTCAGCTCATACCACCATCATCACGCACGCGCAAATGGAAGCCCGAACTAGAGGCCCTGGCTAGCCCCGCTCGAGTTATTTAGTCTATGAGGGTTCCTGCGAAAGCATAGGCCTCACGCATGGTTGCACGCTCAGTCTTGGTTCAAGAGGTATAGAACTCGCACCTAGGCGGCAAGAACGAGACAAAACACCACAACCACAGTGGCCTCTCATCCCCACCTTTAAGCATTTTATTATCCGTCACCACATTTTCCTCCACCAACTACCATCATCTCAACACCTGTTTCCAACACGAACCATCCATCGTATAGCTATGCAATTAACTAAGCATGGCTAAGCATCAACATAGCATAGTAGGTATCTCGGCCAACAATACAAACCTATGGATAATAGGAGGGAAAACAGGTATTGGCATCGGGAACTTAATGCAACTATAGGATACTCTAATCCAAGAAAATTGACATTTGGAACCGCATGCAATATTATAGTGGAGAAAATATTTGCGGAAACATAGGATAAGATATGCTCAGAGGGGGGGATTACGCTTGCCTTGATGATACGGCTGGTAGTACGGATCGTCACAAGACGGGAGTGGCACTTCACCTCCTTGATCTACCGATGCACAAACAACACCGGAAAAACAATCAACACATGGCAATCGTGCAATGCATACATGGATGATGATATGACATTTTAAATGCACCCTAGAAGCTTTAGACATGTTCAACAAGTTAAATAGGGTCCCCGTTATATTTATTGCATTATTTGGGATAAACCCCATATTTAAGCTTAGTGATTATAATTACTACTAGAGCACATTATTGTGATTGTGAACCATTATGCATGATGATGAAGATTTTGGATCACTCATGTTTTTCTGATCATTTCGGTATAAGGAACACATTTTTCGGAGGTCCCGGTAAAAAGTTATTAATTTTATAAGTTCCTCCTTTTTAAACGTATGATTTTAATATTATTAGAGGCACCATATTTTAGATGTGATCAAATATGCGTGTTATTTATTTTAAAGCTTTAATCACAAATTTCTGTGCATCTTGAGGTATTACACGCATTTTTGGATACACCGATGAAAAATTACCAATTTTTTAACAATTTCCCTTTTATCTGACCTTTCGATGATTTATCTAGCAGCAAAAACCAGTGTAGATCATTTTGTAGGTAGAGGGATGAAAGCAAAATACCATTTCAGAAAGAATATTTGAATCCGGATGCCAGCCCGGAATTTTCCGGATTTTTCACCGGAGGAAATATTTCCGGAATTGTTTCCGGCCCAAATCCGGACATAGACCGGATAAAACTCCACCGGTCCAGTAGCGTTTTCGTTAAACCGGTATAGAACCCGGAAAAATCCGGTTCCTGCACCGGGTTCGTCAACGCGAGAAAGGAGGGGCTACGGAGACGATGATGCTCGGCGGCGTGAACGCGCGCTGGCGCAAGAGGGGAGAGGGGAGATGGTGCTTCGGCACGGGAGGCTCACCGCGAGCAAGTTGGCGAGGTCGGGGTGGCCGGAAATGGCTCGGCGGCGCCGGAATCGGGCGGCGGAGCGACGCGGTGGAGCTTGGACTGCAGCGGCAAGAGGTGGACGGCGGCGGCAGATGCGGCGGCCCCGCGTCGATTCCCGCGGCCAGGGGGTAGAGGAGGTGGCGGCGGAGCTTTCTCCTGTCCTCGATCTGAGCGGGAGGCTCTCAGGCGACGGCGACGAGCACGGCGGCGGCGGTGGCCATGGCGGCCCGCGGGAAGAGGAACGGGGAGAGAAGACGGAGCAGGGGCGAGAGGAATGGGGAGAGCACGTGGGGGTTCTCCTCCTTGCAGGGGTGAGGGCAGAGCAGGGGGCCCGGAGGCGAGGCGCACGGCGGCATGGCGGCGAGGTGGTGCGGCGCGAGCCCTGCGCTCGGTCGCAACAGTGAGGAAGAAAGGAGGTTTTCGAGAAAACCCCCTGCGCGAAATAAATTCATCACGGACAGATCCTCCCATATTTACAAACAGGTCCTTTTCTATTTTAAAATTAAAACCAGCACATGTTTTGAATTAAATGAGGCATCAAAATAATTTATAAAAATTTGAGAAAAATTGGGGAGCCTCCCCATATAATATAGAAGTACCACAAAAATTAGTTTTGCAAAATAACATGTTTTGAGCAATATTTGTTCATAGGGTTTGAATATGGCATTTTTGCTAGAGTTCAAAATGTTGCTCCTTTAACAATTTGGAGCAAGTACCAAATATTATCCGAACTCTTGGAACTTCCTTGACAATTATACAAGATGTCAAGAATTTTTGTTGTGTAAGCTTGAGTGCCTTCTTTGTTGTGAAATTGGTTGGGACAAGTTTTGCATTATTGGTTTTCAATATTGATAATAATAAATTGGGTGTGGTTTAGCAATTTCAAAGGATGCAATGATGCATGCATGCCATGATGCAAAAGAGGACACAAAAGTGAAAATTTGGTACTCAAATTTTGGGGCTGTTACAATTCTACCCTCCTTACAGGAATCTCGTCCCGAGATTCTAAGAGTGCGAAAAGAAGTCGGGATACTCCTCACGTAGACTAGACTCTCGTTCCCAAGTCGCTTCTTCCTCGGAATGGTGCGACCACTGAATCTTGAGAAACTTGGTAGTCTTGTTCCGGGTCTTCCTTTCAGCTTCATCCAGGATGCGGATAGGATGCTCACGATAGGTAAGATCTTCCTGGAGATCCAGCTCCTCATGATTGACCCCATGGATAGGATCTTTGAAACACCGGCGAAGTTGGGATACATGGAACACATCATGCACATTGGGAAAGATGACCGGTAACTCCAACTTATAAGAAAGATCTCCTCGCTTGGCCAGAATGGTGAAAGGGCCAACATAGCGAGGTGCCAATTTTCCTTTGATTCCGAAGCGGCGAACGCCACGAAGGGGAGAGACACGGAGATAAGCTTTATCACCAATTCATAATGAATTTCCTGATGATGCTTATCATAGTAGCTCTTTTGCCTAGACTGAGCAATCTTCAGATTCTCCCTTATGATTCTAACCTTCTCCTCAGCTTCATTGATAATATCTGGACCAAAGAGTGCCCTCTCTCCGGTTTCAGACCAATTTAGAGGAGTTCGGCATTTTCTTCCATAGAGAACCTCAAATGGAGCCATGCCCAGACTAGCTTGATAGCTATTGTTGTAGGAGAACTCCGCGAAAGGGAGATACTTTTCCCAATCCTTACCGAAAGAGATTACACATGCCCTAAGCATGTCTTCCAAAACTTGGTTCACTCTCTCGGTCTGACCATCAGTTTGGGGATGGAAAGCGGTGCTGAAGTTAAGACGGGTTCCCATAGCAGTTTGGAAACTAGTCCAAAACTTGGAGGTGAATAGGCTTCCACGGTCAGAAATTATCTTCTTGGGAACGCCGTGGAGGACAACAATCCGGGAAGCATACAGGTCTGCCAACTTGGCAGCTGTAATGTCAACACGAACTGGGAGGAAGTGAGCCACTTTTGATAGTCGATCAATGATGACCCAGATGGCATCATGTCCCTTTGGAGACTTCGGCAGACCAGTAATGAAATCCATACCAATTTCATCCCATTTCCACTCGGGATAGCAATAGGGTGAAGAGTGCCGGCAGGTCTTTGATGTTCAGCCTTTACCCGTCGACAGGTGTCACATTCAGCAACATACCTAGCAATTCCCGTTTCATACGGGTCCACCAGAATAGTGGTCGAAGGTCTTGGTACATCTTGGTACTACCGGGATGAATAGAGAGAGGAGATTCATGAGCTTCTTGGAGGATCAACTCCCTCAATTTTCGTTTCTTTGGCACTACCAAGCGGTCACCAAAATAAACAACTCCGGATTCATTGACAGAAAAACATTTGGCCTTCCCGCTAGCAATGTTCTCTTGATTTTCAGAATACCCTTGTCACGAGTTTGAGCATCCTTAATCTGGTCTACAAGAGTAGATTTGATCTCCAGATTTGCAAGGTAGCCGGAGGGAACAATTTCCAGGTTCAAACGGGCAAACTCTTCATAGAGGGCAGGTTGGGCCTCTTCAATCATCAGATTGTTGCAATAGGACTTCCGACTTAGCGCGTCAGCCACGACGTTTGCTTTGCCGGGTTGATAGTTCAGACTCACATTATAGTCCGTGATTAACTCCAACCAACGCCTTTGCCTGAGATTTAAATCCGGCTGGGTGAAGAGGTACTTCAGACTCTTGTGATCCGAGAAGATCTCGCAACGGTTACCAAACAGGTATGGTCTCCATTGCTTCAAAGCATAGACCACGCGGCAAGCTCTAGATCATGAGTTGGGTATTGAGCTCATGCGGCTTAATTGGCGAGAAGCATAGCCACCACATGGCCATCTTGCATTAGCACACAGCCCAAACCTTGTAGAGAGGCGTCACAGAAGACGACGAAATCCTTGCTGTGTCCGGCAGGACAAGCACAGGAGCGGACGTGAGCTTGGCTTTCAGTGTTGGAAGCTCTCTTCAGCTTCGGCCGACCATACAAACTTTTTATCCTTCTTGAGAAGGTCAGTCAAGCCTTGGCTATTTGGAGAAACCTTCGATGAATCGGCGGTAGTAACCCGCCAATCCGAGAAAGCTACGAATGTCCTTGACTGACATTGGAGTTTTCCAATCCAGAATGGCTGAATTTTGTCGGGAATGACCACACCATTGCAGATATTACATGACCAAGGAAGACAAGTTTATCCAACCAAAACTCACACTTGGAGAACTTGGCATAGAGCGGTGTTCTCGAAGTCGTGTCAGAACCAACGAAGATGTTCTCATGCTCTTCGTGGTTTTGGAATAGATGAGGATGTCATCGATGTAAATGACGACAAACTTATCAAGATAATCCATGAAAATGGAGTTCATGAGCCTCATGAAAGTAGCTGGAGCATTTGTGAGACCAAAGGACATGACGGTATACTCATATGAGCCATAACGAGTAACAAAAGCCGTCTTTGGGATATCCTCCTTTCTGATTTTTATCTGATGGTAGCCTGACCTCAGATCCATCTTGGAGAATACCGTTGCACCAGCTAACTGATCCAACAGATCATTGATGCGAGGAATAGGATACTTGTTCTTGATTGTCACCGCATTCAACGGTCGATAGTCAGAGACTAGACGAGGCACGGTAGAATCCCTCTTCTTGACAAAGAGTACCGGACAACCCCAAGGTGAACTGCTAGGCTGGATGAACTCCTTAGCTAACAGCTGATCAATTTGCTCTTTCAACAGAGCCAACTCTTCCACCGGCATACGGTAGGGCTTCTTGGAAATTGGAGCGGTACCGGGAAGTAGCTCTATGACAAACTCCACACTTCGGTCAGGAGGCATGCCAGGCAATTCTTCCGGGAACACATCCGGGAAGTCACACACCACGTGTATGTCCTGGATTTCGGAGGGGATTCGCCTTCCATAAAGCAAAGGAGAATCTCAGGTGAGCGGGGTACGATGGCGGACGGAGGTATTGATGTTGCAGGCCAATACTCACAATGTCACCGGAAGGAGCGGTCACGTAATGGTCTTGGCAGCACAGTCGAGATTAGCCTGTATTTAGCTAGCCAGTTCATGCCCAGTATGACATCAATGCCTTTGGACTTCAGAGCTACCAAGGCATAAGGAAAAGACAAGGAACCTATATTAATCTGGACCTCAGGAGTAACCCCATCGGTTTGCCATTTGGAACCAGGAGTAGCGATCACCAAGGGACGGCTCATTTTCTCGAACGGTATTTTGTGGTCTTTTGCAAACGCTATGGATATGAATGAATGCGATGCTCCAGAGTCAAACAAAACTGTAGCTGTATTGCCGTTGATTCGTAACTCACCCATGAGAACGCCGGGGTCTCTTCAGCTTCTTCAGCAGAGACGTGGTTCAGGCGACCACGCACAATAGGTCCAGCCTTGCCAGTTGGAGTGGCAGGGGCTCGTGCAGGAGTTATCGCGAGAGGTGCCTTCTGGGGGCACTCCCTGGAGTAGTGGCCAGCCTGGCCACAGGTGTAGCAAGTGAGTCCAGGTGGAGCAGGTAGCATAGGACGGTACCCACTTCCGCCTATCCCAAGTGTCGAAGTAGTGGGGCGCGGAGGAGGTGGCCTATATCCTGCTGCCCTCGGCATGAAGGGAGCACGAGGTACGGCGCTGTAGGGAACAAAACCCTGCGCTTCTTGCTCTCAGAACCCGAGGAACTCTGGTGATCCCCATGTGCGGGCCTCTTGGAAGCTTCAAGTTCCTTTCTTCCTTGCTCAAGAGTGAAAGCCTGGTTGAACAGCTCCTGATAGGTCTGGAACCTGAAGGGCAACAACTCATAGCGGAGCTGCGGATTCAGACCCTTGCGGAACAGCTCTTGCTTGTCAGCATCATTGGTCACGTCCCTTGGGGCGTAACGAGAAAGATGGTTGAACTCACGACCATAAGTGCGGAGGTCCATCCGTCCCTGTTGCAAATCCAGGAACTCCCTCCTCTTCAAGTCCATGATCGGCTGGGGAATGTACTCGCACGGAAGGCAGTGCGGAATTCAGCCCAGGTGAAGACATGGTTGGCTGGAAACAAAGCCACATGGCTTTCCCACCAACAGCCAGCAGCACCAACCAAGAGATAGGTGGCAAAGTTGACTTGCTCCGCCAATGGAACATGAAGCGCGGAGAACTTGCGCTCCAAAGCACGAAGCCAATCATCAGCTTCCAGTGGCTCCTTAGCATCAGCAAAGTGGGTGGCTGGAGCGCAGGAACTCAGTGAGAGTGTTGCACTCGTTCCTCCGTGCATTCTGCTGCACCAACTGTTCCAGCAAGCGCTCATTGCGCCCACGGTTCTCCTCAATGGCCATCAAGACTGAGCCATCGAGGGTGGTGGCGGCAGATCATCCTCATCATCATTGTGGTTACCGCGACCACCACGGCCTCCACGACCTCCTCGAGCCATTCTGGAGATTTGACAATGACACAGTTAGTATCTTTCTCCGAATGGTCGAACAATAGCATTAGCGTCTCACAAGTACACAGACTAGGGACGATAATACTTTGCGAGAAGGAAAACAACAAGATAGAACTTGGGTCAAAGATCAGCATCATGTGCTACTAGTGAGAGTTAAGAAATCACAACTTAACACACTCTAGTTGCACAATCCGGGACCTTATGTTCAAGTCCGTGGGTTAAAACCCAAAGAAAGGATCAAATGATTGACTCGGTAGAAACATCTGAGTTGATTTGGGATTGCAACGCAGCGGGAGCAACGTGACACATAACACTAAAGGTCGAACCCACCCCGTTTTCTAATTTTGAAGTAACAGAGAGAGTAAAACCTTTAATCAAATTGAGGTAAGATTGCTCCGAGATTAGAGGGTAACCAGATAAGGAGTAAAAAGAATCCTAAGATGGTTTTCACAACTCATTTTTAGGTTAAAATATTTTCACAAACACTAGACTCAACATCGACCAGTAGAAGGGTTTCCTACAGGCAGTACTGCTCTGATACCAACTTGTGGCGCCCTGACCCGACTGTATACAGTGATGCTGTGTGTCACCGGTTAAGCGATACAACCGGAGGTTACGGGTTTACCAATCCCCGGCCAAAACCTTTGGCAGGCGTTGCTGGACATCACACCAGACAACGCAACACCCCGATTGATGCCTTAACACAGGCACAACTATCAAGCATAATAGAAGATCAAGACTTGTGGAACAACTGGCACATCACAGACTCTACGACACAAAATCATATAGTTCAACTCTTATATAGAGAAAGATAGCAAATGACAACCAGAGGTCACAGACCCAACATTACAACAAGCGGAAGCAAATTAGGTTGTTCTAAACAACAAGATCCAAATATGGCCTAAGAGGCCTACAGATAAACATCACAGCGCCAGCTGTTCCAGGATGTCCCAAGCTGCCACCTGGGAACCCCAGACTACTCGTCGACGTCCACAAAGAACCCACCTTCGAGGTCGGTGAAGTCCTCCTCTGAAACAAAACAAACGACGTTGAGTTCGACGAACTCGCAAGATTAAGAGCTAATATATGCTCGATGAGGCTTTCAAAGTTATATGGTTGTTTTGCATAAAGCTGATTTTATTTATGAAAACATAACTCAAAGGCATCGACTATTCAGAGTATTTTCAAAAGAGGTAAGAAGTACTCTTTCTTTCATCACCTTTCTCAACATCAACCACTGTACCTGTTCATCAAAGGCACCTCCCCGAATCACCCTCGAGGAAGCTCACCTTGCATTGTGAGTGGTACCTCTAGTACCCAGTTTTTAATCATTCCGTTAAAGTTATTCTATGATCTTACCTTCACTTCCCAAGTTCGTCCATAACCGCGGACACGGCTTTTCGAAAAGATTTAACCCTGCAGGGGTGTACAAATGTTTGCCACGCGTACCGTCCGGCCCATTACCTGCGCATTAGCTCTCTTCCTTGGAAAGCCGGCTGGGTGGGAGCGGTGTCGACTTCTCCCTCGTTAAGGACTTTCCAGGATCATCAGTGGCGGTAGGACTGCCAGGATCACAACACCCCGCCCCACGGCCACTTATTTTCCTAACACCACATCCTCATCTCAGTTCATACCACCATCATCACGCACGCGCAAATGGAAGCCCGAACTAGAGGACCCTGGCTAGCCCCGCTCGAGTTATTTAGTCTATGAGGGTTCCTGCAAAGCATAGGCCTCACGCATGGTTGCACGCTCAGTCTTGGTTCAAGAGGTATAGAACTCGCACCTAGGCGGCGAGAACGAGACAAAACACCACAACCACAGTGGCCTCTCATCCCCACCTTTAAGCATTTTATTATCCGTCACCACATTTCTCCACCAACTACCATCATCTCAACACCTGTTTCCAACACGAACCATCCATCGTATAGCTATGCAATTAACTAAGCATGGCTAAGCATCAACATAGCATAGTAGTATCTCGGCCAACAATACAAACCTATGGATAATAGGAGGGAAAACAGGTATTGGCATCGGAACTTAATGCAACTATAGGATACTCTAATCCAAGAAAATTGACATTTGGAACCGCATGCAATATTATAGTGGAGAAAATATTTGCGGAAACATAGGATAAGATATGCTCAGAGGGGGGATTACGCTTGCCTTGATGATACGGCTGGTAGTACGGATCGTCACAAGACGGGAGTGGCACTTCACCTCCTTGATCTACCGATGCACAAACAACACCGGAAAAACAATCAACACATGGCAATCGTGCAATGCATACATGGATGATGATATGACATTTTAAATGCACCCTAGAAGCTTTAGACATGTTCAACAAGTTAAATAGGTCCCCGTTATATTTATTGCATTATTTGGGATAAACCCCATATTTAAGCTTAGTGATTATAATTACTACTAGAGCACATTATTGTGATTGTGAACCATTATGCATGATGATGAAGATTTTGGATCACTCATGTTTTTCTGATCATTTCGGTATAAGGAACACATTTTTCGGAGGTCCCGGTAAAAAGTTATTAATTTTATAAGTTCCTCCTTTTTAAACGTATGATTTTAATATTATTAGAGGCACCATATTTTAGATGTGATCAAATATGCGTGTTATTTATTTTAAAGCTTTAATCACAAATTTCTGTGCATCTTGAGGTATTACACGCATTTTTGGATACACCGATGAAAAATTACCAATTTTTTAACAATTTCCCTTTTATCTGACCTTTCGATGATTTATCTAGCAGCAAAAACCAGTGTAGATCATTTTGTAGGTAGAGGGATGAAAGCAAAATACCATTTCAGAAAGAATATTTGAATCCGGATGCCAGCCCGGAATTTTCCGGATTTTTCACGGAGGAAATATTTCCGGAATTGTTTCCGGCCCAAATCCGGACATAGACCGGATAAAACTCCACCGGTCCAGTAGCGTTTTCGTTAAACCGGTATAGAACCCGGAAAAATCCGGTTCCTGCACCGGGTTCGTCAACGCGAGAAAGGAGGGGCTACGGAGACGATGATGCTCGGCGGCGTGAACGCGCGCTGGCGCAAGAGGGGAGAGGGGAGATGGTGCTTCGGCACGGGAGGCTCACCGCGAGCAAGTTGGCGAGGTCGGGGTGGCCGGAAATGGCTCGGCGGCGCCGGAATCGGGCGGCGGAGCGACGCGGTGGAGCTCGGACTGCAGCGGCAAGAGGTGGACGGCGGCGGCAGATGCGGCGGCCCCGCGTCGATTCCCGCGGCCAGGGGGTAGAGGAGGTGGCGGCGGAGCTTTCTCCTGTCCTCGATCTGAGCGGGAGGCTCTCAGGCGACGGCGACGAGCACGGCGGCGGCGGTGGCCATGGCGGCCCGCGGGAAGAGGAACGGGGAGAGAAGACGGAGCAGGGGCGAGAGGAATGGGGAGAGCACGTGGGGGTTCTCCTCCTTGCAGGGGTGAGGGCAGAGCAGGGGGCCCGGAGGCGAGGCGCACGGCGGCATGGCGGCGAGGTGGTGCGGCGCGAGCCCTGCGCTCGGTCGCAACAGTGAGGAAGAAAGGAGGTTTTCGAGAAAACCCCCTGCGCGAAATAAATTCATCACGGACAGATCCTCCCATATTTACAAACAGGTCCTTTTCTATTTTAAAATTAAAACCAACACATGTTTTGAATTAAATGAGGCATCAAAATAATTTATAAAAATTTGAGAAAAATTGGGGAGCCTCCCCATATAATATAGAAGTACCACAAAAATTGGTTTTGCAAAATAACATGTTTTGAGCAATATTTGTTCATAGGGTTTGAATATGGCATTTTTGCTAGAGTTCAAAATGTTGCTCCTTTAACAATTTGGAGCAAGTACCAAATATTATCCGAACTCTTGGAACTTCCTTGACAATTATACAAGATGTCAAGAATTTTTGTTGTGTAAGCTTGAGTGCCTTCTTTGTTGTGAAATTGGTTGGGACAAGTTTTGCATTATTGGTTTTCAATATTGATAATAATAAATTGGGTGTGGTTTAGCAATTTCAAAGGATGCAATGATGCATGCATGCCATGATGCAAAAGAGGACACAAAAGTGAAAATTTGGTACTCAAATTTTGGGGCTGTTACACTCTCGGATAGGAAAATCGTCATATGTCGAATTGGGTCAGCGGCGCAGAACCCCCTGGACCCCTCCTAGCCGAAGAGATGAGGCCTAGTCGGTAAGTGCAGCAAGTCTCTTAGCACCAGCGAGGATCCAGTTCCTCGCCTCATCCTTGATCTTCTGCACCAGGAGGGACGGCATGATGAATTTGTTGTTGAAGACTCTAGCGTTCCTTTCCTTCCAGATCTCCCACGTGATGAGAATGGTTGCCATCTTCAGACCTTCACGAGAAGAGCAGTTAGAGGCGACGGTCGCCTTCCAGAACTCCAGGACAGTTGGTCTTCCGGACCCAATGTCCTGCAAAAGGTTTGGGCATTTCAGCCAAACAGCCATGTCCGCCCACACCCTCTTGGAATATCTACACTCAAAGAGAATGTGACAAGCCGTCTCAGGCTAGCATCTGCAAAGCTGACAAGTGGGTTGATGGGGCCAGCCTCTGATCACGAGACGGTCAGAGATCCACAATCTGTTTTGCACAGCCAGCCAGGTGAAGAACGAGCCATTAGAAAAATTCATACGATTCTTTCTAGCTTAGTTGGGTGCTTACCGTTAGACATTTGGCTGGGCTGTACCTAGTTATCTGTTGTTTATTTTTTTGCCCACGAGCCAATTGTTAGTGAGTATGCCAAAATGGCATACCTTATTTTATAGAAGGAAGCAAGAGAATTACAAGAAGTCTGGGCTGCAAGCAACCAAGCCAAGACTGGCTCGTTCAAGACTAGCCACACACACTTCAAACAAAACTAAAACCTACTCTCCCTCTACTTCTACTCCCTCCTCCTCTCGCAGCTTCCCACATCTTGAAATCATCCTTTATCACGTTTACAAGTTGCAGCACACTGAATTGCTCTCTCGTGTTACCGAAAACACGCGCGTTCCTCTGTTTCCAGAGTCTCCACGCCACTAGAATCACCAAAGTGTCGAACTTCCTTCTTTCGATGTTGTGAACCCTCCTCCTCGCATCCAGCCACCAAACAGACAGAGTGCTGTCTTGCCGCGGTGGTTCTAGCACAAGCTGCGCACTCTGTAAACAGTCGTACCACACTGCCCTCGCGTAGACGCACTGTACGAGGATATGGTCCACATTGTCTTCATCCTGGAGATAGGCGAAACAAGAGTTCACCTCCTCCTGCAGCCCATGGCGCGCACGTCTATCCGATGTACAGAGATGGTACTTCAAAGCTAACCAGTAGAAAATCCTACACTTTGGCGGGGCAAAAGACCTCCCGATTGCCGTCGCCATCTCACACTTGGTGCTCCCCAAACACAGCCATTTATATGTTTCCTTCGCCGAGTATTGGTCGTTTCTCGAACACGCCCAGGTGAGCTTATCTGCCTCCTCTGGTACCCGCTGTACAGTCCCTTCGGGGACATCCGATAAAATTGGAACGATATGGTACCCGCTGTACAGACGATAGTTCGGCCCAAAGCCTGATCAGCTATGTGCTGCCCACTGCATCCAGCGGCTCCTCAACATCCATGATCCAGTCATTGCCCTCTAGTGCCGTGCTCACCATCCTGCTATTTTTCGATACAGGTGTTGATATTTCCAGATTAGAATCCTACAATTCACAGTTTATGCCCTGCAGTTGAGGCAAGTCCATGAGGGGATAATACTTTGCATGATTCCCCTCACTCAACTTTTATTTTCTAGCACTTGTTATTTATTCTAGTGGATATATATTGTTTATATGTGTGGAGACAAAGTGAATATGGCAAAGGATAATGGTGCTTGCATTTTTTGCATAGCATCTTAAAGACAGTGCATAGTGTTGTGACCTACTGAGGTAGTCACATTGAGTCCGTCAATGATGGGTTGCGACCCACATTGTACGCAATCTCCACAAGTTGGAGTGAGTGGATGCCGATGGGTGTCCACTCAAGCGATACCGGTATACGCAAAGAAAGTGAAAGCAAAGAGCATGTAGGCATACAGGGTTATCACGGCGATAAGAAAAGTGTTAAAGGGTAATCGTTGGTGTCGTGTTTTATGCATTGCTTATTATTTCTTCATGTACTTGTTGAGTACTTTGTACTCACCTTGTGGCTTCTATGTTTTCGGGACCTTCGAGAACGACATGCATGGGACTGGGATTAGCACCTCTACATGTTTCAACACACTACTATCACACATTACAACCTTCCATACATAGATTAGTTTAACCTGGCTAAGACTCAAGTTTGCTCTTTACACTCTGTCGTGTGATGTTTGGATTATTCTTGTGACTACCCACTTGGTCGCTAAGAGATGTCTTGGATCTTGATTATAGCTTGGTCTTGTTGAACCTGGTAGTTATGTCTTTGTATAAATTTGGAGGTGTATTATTATCTATTGTCGCGGATGTCACCTTAAACAAAAGAAGCTCTGACGAAATTTATAGTTTACTGTCGGGGGGCTACCCCCGGGTAGGGTCATGGTGAGGTAAAAGCTATGCCCAAGTGTGGGCCAAACTACAGTAATACCGGCTTACCTAGGCTTCAGAATGGGCTGCAGGTGCAAACCGACATAGGCGCACGAGATACCCCAGTCCGGAAGGAACCGAGATACCATGCTGGTGACAGCCGGCATGTGCCGACCGAGACAAGGGATCCGAGATAACATAACCGACATATGTGTGTCGGTAACTTGTGTGTTTTCTTATGTGCAGGGAAAGATATTTGAGGAAGGTGGATCCGGCATATCCATGCCGGGTTATCCTAGTGTCGGGCAGAGGTCAATGCTCCGGTCATATCCGTCTGGCACGGGAGCGTCTGACACGGGGGCGTGCAGGAGACCGAGATGGCAGGCCATCATTCCACCGCTGACTCCGGGTTATCCGGGAACAGACTGTGAGGCAGAGGCATGGGCAGACCCTGTCCTGTCTCTGACCTCGGGTGTACTTTGGAGCAGAGACATGGGACAGGACATGGTCAAGCCACGTCCTGTCCACTATGCAGAGGACAATCATGACGTGCAGGCTTGCGTGTCTGCAGTGCCGGTACGGAGAGGTGACCGTTGCATGTGGAGGGGTATTCCGGTAACCCGGTTTAGCCTATATATGTGCCCTTACCCCCTCCTGCGTGAGGGACGGTGCCCTGAGAGACACTTCTCCACGTAGCTTCATCTTCTACCTTGTGTTCTTCCCATTGTCGTGTGATATAGCTCGAGGAGCAAGCTTGTATTTGTGATATCAAGATATATACAGAGAGACAGGCAGGAGTAGGGGTTTTACCTCCTCACGAGGGCCCCGAACCTGGGTAGATCTTGGTGTGTTTTTGTGTTCTTCGTGTGTGCTTCTTAGCACGCTAGCCCTCTCCCGGATTCCACCAGCGTCCATCGGCCCACACTTTAGCCATCCTATGGCATCTGCCGTGATACCACCACGACATTTACCCTTGGTCTGTGGAAGTTTTATAGTAGGTGTTGCATTGCTAGGTAGGGTTGATATCTGGGGTGTTACAGGACCAATTCTCTGTTTCTGATGGGGTTTTGGCCCGTTTCCAATGTGTCGTTCTGTACTAGTGAGGGAAGATCAAGCGTGGAGGTCGGATCTGGTTCTCCATGCCCAGATCTCGAGCTGCGCCTCCGCTTTCTTGCTCTCGATCTAGGAGGGTGTCGGGCCTCCATGGCATGAGACGTGCGGTGGGGAATTGGGACAGTCGAGGGGAAGGTGGTACGGCCGGATCCGGCGGCCGTTGTAAGGAGCACGTGAGGAGGAGGTGCAAGGGATACAGGGGAGAGTGGCTCGTGCGGATGAGAGTAGAGGGTGGGGCACGAGCGCGACGAAGGATCGGCGGAACGCGTGTAGCACGACGAAGGACGTGCGGCGGCTGCCACTGGTGCGTGCGCGAGGAAGGCATGGCGGCACACGTGTGGGGGTTGTTTGTCTGCGAGGGAGCCGAGGCGCGCGTAGCAGATCGAGTCGTGGGCGTGGCGGCGGTGCCCTACCAGGCACGGCGGGAGGTTGAGAAGAAGCGACGAGTGTGTGCGTGGACAAGACGGCAGAAGGCTGAATTCGCAGGCCCACTTGTCGGCGCGGAGATTTTGATTGGTATGGGAAGTTGGACGAAAGGGACGACGTATGACGGATTGGCAGAGGAACCAAATTCTTCTTTTAGATAGGAAGAGATATGTGTAAATTTGGAGAGCTATTTTATTAATTTCTCGTAATTACCAAATCGATATAGCACAACGGTCCACACACACAGAATAATATTAATAGTAATTCATTTAATGCAAAACGTGCACAAAATAATATTAATGATGCCACGTGAGAATTAATGTATAATTGTCGATGAGGGACTAAGACACTTCTCATCCATGTCGTCCAACTAGGACCTCACACAAAAGGCCGAGCACTACATGGAAGTGGTTGGCATGCTCTCTAGGGTCGGCAGTCTCCACGACGCATACGAGCTCGTCAAGAACCCGACGGACTGCCTGTAGCACTAGGTGCTTGCAGGACGTACCGTGGAGACGTGAGTCGCACTTGTTTTTTGGCATGTATACAGTCTCGCTTGGTGCTGCCCCCAATTGTAGTTGCACACGTGTATATTTTGTTGTTGATTGATAGTTGGGTGTGCGCGCTTTGTCGTGTGTATTTCGGTCGTGAAATTTCTGCTAATTGCTTAACTGCTTTGTTGCTCTTGTTTGCAGCTCTGAAATTCTGTTACAAACTTTCTTGTTATATCTAATGTTTGTGTTTGAGAGAGATATTAAAAAATGTGGATGAGAGGAATATAGAGAGAGGAGAAAGAGATAGACAACGGGGGCAGATTGTGAATAAAATAAAAGTGCCATTATTATTTTTAAACATATTAAAAAAGGTACTACCTCCGATTCAGATTAAATGTCGGAGAAAAACAACTAACTATGTACAATCTCATAGTAGTAGTCACGTCAATTATTTGGGATCGGAGTACATTTTTTAATTGAGTATAAGAAAGTATATCAAATAAGAATACAATACAATCTAAAGATTGCGACCGATAATTGACCAAATTGAAACACATTTGAATTTTATAAATCGTCAAGCAAGAACGATGCAAATCAAACCAGCACGGAACGACACAAGGATTATGAAGTGGAAAAACCTCCAAAGAGAAGGGGGACAACCTGCTAAATTCCACTATATTAGTGAGATTACAGAACTTCGGGTATTTACATTGATGATGTTGTTGGGAATAATCCTGCCTCTAATGTGTGAGGTAGTGTTCAAAGTCCAAATAGGTTTTCTAATTTGGTGAATGTTATGTGTGGTAGTCTTGCATGCTGGATCAATGCATGCATGTGCGAGTCCAAGTAGTAGTCGGCGTTGCATGACATACGTAGCTAGTTTGAGTGCTACTCGTGTTGCATGCATGTCCTAGCTAGGTGTTTAAGTATGTTTAGAATTTGTATTCGATTAGGTCTAGGTTACCAACCGTCTCGGTTGTGTATATAAACACAATGGGTCCGTGAGCTGTAACCGTGAGATTTGAGAAGAAACTATAGAAAACTATGGTGCGATACACACGATGGCGAATTTTTTTTGTACGTGTGTGTTCATCTAATTTGATGTGATTGGTCATTTGGATGAATCTTAAAAGATCTTATCTCACGCGGCGACTTATAAGAGGTATATAAGTTGTGCTGACTTAGGTCGAACTGTATCAGGGGGCATTTCCCCCCCCCCCCCCCTCCCCCGGCGCATGACAGAACTTAGCCTTTATATGGATTTGGATCACAACTCACATAACTCCACCCTGGAGCTATGAGTGTGATGGCAACAAATGTCGTGGAGCAGGCGAGGGAGCTCCTACGACGACGCCGCTGTTGTCGTTGGTGTGCAGGAGGAAACGGCAGGACACCCCGCCGGCGGCCTATGGGAGCTCGACGAGCGAGTGGACCAATTCGTGGTGATGCCATCCTGATTCCCCATCCAGCTTCGCCTCGACGACGAAGACAAGGCGGATTGGAACAAGGTAACACATCTTTTTGATGGTGTTGCTTCTAGAGTGTCATTCTCAAGGAATTGATCACCTGATTTGTCCCTGGAGCCGGACACTAGTGTGGTTGAATATCCTAAATTAGTTAGTCATAACTGGTGTTGAGAGGACAACAACGCTCGCACACATGAGAGGGTGTGTTTGTTTTCCAATATTTTGATAGCTTTTCAGTGTAACTACCAACTGAAAGCCTGGTAAGTTTCATCATTTGATTTGTAGTATGTGTAGTTGCAATGATCTTCTAATTGATCGGGTAACTTGAAATAGACAACTTGGTGATTATCATCACATAATCTGGTAGCTAAAGCAATAATGTGGTGATTGTTATCTACTAAACAGCCCCGTAACCAGAAAACCTTGCAACTGTTATCGAATAATCTGGTAGTACATAGACAGTGATGTGACAGTTTTGTCTACTGAACATGATGGTAATTATTAATGGGAAATCTGGTCATTATAAGTGGAAAATCTGGTCATTATAAACCAATGTGGTGGCAGTTTTGACTAGTGGATACGATGGTAATTATCATCTAGTAATCTGGTAGCTGTCATATAGTAATTTTGTTAGCTATTAGCGTTACGACTTTCCAAGTCGTCTGAATCATAAAGGGGTCCAAAGGGTGAGGAGGAGCAGTGGAGAAGGACGAGCTCCTCACATTTTTCTGCTGGATCTTTTTTTGCGTGGTGGGTGTGATCTTCCATGGCACGACTAGATTTTTTTGTTGGAGTGGCTTATGCTCCCTCTTAAACTTCTTTTTTATGCCCATGATGCACTCTAGACTGCATTATCTATGTAAGAGCTTGTAGAACGAGATGCCAATTCATTGCTCTAATTGAAAAATTATCTTGGCAACTACATGTTATGTTAGTAACCTGGCAATTACATAAGATAAATCATGTGACTACATTTCGATAGTCTGGCAACTACATGTTAGTACCTGGCCACTACACGGTACAAATCTGGCAACTAAACAGTATAAATCTGACAACTACATTTTAGTAACCTCGCAATTACATAAGATAAATCATGTGACTACATTTCGATAGTCTGGCAACTACGTGTTAGTACCCTGGCAACTACATGGTACAAATCTGGCTACTACACGGTATAAATCTAGCAACTACAAAAGTGTACATACCATCTGAATGTGGCAGCAGAACATTACATCCATGTTCATTTTACAACATTCACACTCATAGTGTTCTTTAGCAACTTTGTTGCAAGCACGTTGGATGATCTATTTTCGATAGAGTGGAAAATGAGGCAACTAATAATAAACAAACTGGCAACTTATCTTAAAGAACTTGGCAACTTATAACGAACAATCTGGCAATTGCTGAACATAACCGAATTGAAGTACCTTGTCGTTCTGAAATATCATTGCTGCTGGCATGCTCTCTTTTTTTAAACGAGTGCTGCATGCTCTAGCATTGCTTTATTTTCATCATCACAATTCATAGGGACATCCATCTTATCCCCAACCTGATACATAATACAAAAAGATGTAAGTTCAAAGTTATCTAACCGTGCTTCTTATTTTTTTTTCCAGAGCGGTTGGAGTTTATGACGACACGACTTGCAAAAAATGGTGCGCTGATGGATAAGAAGCGCAAAAGATACTGTAAGGATGGAGCAGGTTGTGCACAACAAGAGGTTTTAGGTGACAGGTTTAGGGTTTTGAATATAAAACACTTGGTTTATTTTGTTGTTTGCTTAGGTTCCAGATTTTTACTTGTCAGGTTTACAGAGTTTAGTTGCCATGTTTCTAGTGTCTAGTTGCCAGGTTTCTAGTGTTTAGTTGCCAGGTTCACAGTCTGTGATTGCCATGTTCATGTTCTTATATTTTGGCTTTTTGACAAAGATATTTCTTCTGCCCAATTTAAGATGTCCTCAACTCTGCTGTTATGGGTACCTAATTGCATAGTTTACGCATCTAAAGCACCTGATTATCTCTATGGTTTAGAGATAGAAATTTGTCATAATTGTGTACATGGTTTCTGTATATTTTTTTAATCTATCGTTTTTTGATTAGTGAGATAAAAACGATGCCATGGTGTTTTTACATGTTCTCTCTAGATCATAGCTTTGTACCTTTTTGGCGATGATTTTGCTTAAGGGTCACCTCATAAGTATGTGGGGCCAGTTGATTGTATACCTATATTGGACCTTTTTTTAAGGCTGATTTTGTCCATGACGAGCTTATATTCGTGTAGTTCCTGGTCAAATTTTATGGTGTGAGGTTATGGTTATGGAGTCTATTGGCAGGTGGGATTGTTTTTTTTTTGGCTAGATATCACCTGGAGGCCCAGTTGGTGATTGGGGTGTGCCAGCATGAAAGAGCTGATGCGAGCGGACGTGCTGGTGCGCTCGGGGTGTGGGGCTAGCGCGGGAATACTAGCTGGCTATCGACCGGGCGCCGTACGGGAGAGGGTATGTGGGGCACAGTCACAAGATAGCACGGTCCACTTCTAATTGGGTTGGGCAATATTTTTGGCTACAACGAGCTGTATGTTACATATTTGTGTGTCGACACACAGCGTAGTTACTAGTGCGCTCCATGGTCGAGGCCGTGTGACCGAGCCGCTGCAACCTCTTCAATGTGGTTGTACCAGTCCATCATGTAGGATTGCTTTTGCTCTCTTCTTTCGCGTTCGTTTGGTGCTTGATGGCGTTCCCGTCGTTGCGAGGTGCCCTGACTGCATGCACGTGAAGAGGAAATTGTTCACGCACAACTTGCATGAATGTGGTTCGATGCTGAACCACATATCGATCCAAGCGTACCGGCGACGGGTGTCCACTCCGGTCCGACGAAATCCTTTATATAAATTTGGATCACAACTTAACAACCAAATCTCTTTTGCTACTCATGAATATCATGAATTACAAAACAATCCAACGGTAAAAAATATTTTTCTCACTTGAACCCATGTTGCAACTCATTATGAGCGTGAATCAGGAAGCAAATTAAATGGTTTGGGTTATTTTCTTAGTTGCAGCCTCACTTATAACTGAAAATATCTCATGTGCCACTTTCAACCCCACGTGTAACTTGAGACTCGTAGTACACAAATCGCTATATTACAGTGCTTCGATCCCGGTCGTCGCCCGGCGATCGGACGGCACACAGGACACGCCCATCACGGTTTTGCAAAAAAAACCTTCCCCAACAGACGAAACAACCCGCAGTCCATCATTTTACGCTACAAAGGACCAAACTAAAATTAGGGGAAAATAGGAGGTTCTTTTTACAAAACCATCACCAAATCCCCCACTCCCCTCCCCCTCGCGCGTGCGACCGGAAAATCGCCGGCGACGCCGCCGCGCCTCGCCGCCGCTCCGGCCCTCCTCCCTCCGATCTATGCCCACGGTGGTCTCCGCCGTCGTCGCCTCTTCCTCCCCGCTGCAGATCGCGTGTCGGGCCGCCCCACAGTCGCCAAAATCGTCGACGTCGCGCCGCGCGTCCACGGCTGCGTCTGCACGCCGCAGCGGCCGCTCCGGCGACCTTCAGGCGGTGGCGCCGCCACTTCCGGGTTCGCCGCGTCGCGGCGCGTCCACTGCGCGCATCCGCGCATCCTGGATGGCAGTGCTTCGCCGCCGGCGTCCGCATCGCCGCCGCGGCAGCTCTGCCCGCCCCTTACGTCATTGTGACGTCAAGGCAGGCCTGGGCTGGGCAGTGGGCCGCCTCCTGGGCTGGCCTGCTTGCTGCGCCGATGCCTCAGCCCTCTCTTTTTTCCCCTCTTTTTGTTCTTTTTCCATCTTTCCACAATTTCCCTAACTTTTGAAATACAAATCAAAATCAATTCAAACCAACATCTAAAAAACTATGAAAACAAAAAAAAACATTTCAAATGTTCTGAAACCTTCTCCAAAATATTGCAAACCATATTTCGCAAACAAATATATTTCAGCCAAAAAAAACAAAATTACAACCAAAAATTGTTATCTCGCGCACTATAGAACCCACTATCCAGATATTAATATATAGATACAAAAATATGTACATACTATGGTAAAACAATATGCAAAAACACATAGAAACACACATAACATAAAAAAACAAAATCCAAACAACCATTTCTACAACTTTGTGACCTTCTCAAAATTATTACAAACTATACAAATTTTACATCACACATAGAACAACCATTTTACACATACTTGTGACCTTTTCCAAATTATTTCAACTTTAAAAAAAAGAAAAAAAAAGAACAGCTACTTCAAATATTATGGTGCCTTCTCAAAATAATTGCAACTCTTCAAAATCTTAAACAATACATACAAAACCATTTGACACTTCATGTCATTTTATACATGGATTCAATCATTTTCTTTCAACCTCAAATAACATCTAGAAAAATATTATCAGTGCTAGAAAACATATCATTTAAATAGAGTTTAGTACTCCACTTAAATACAATTATCCATTTATATCATGGGCTTCAAAATATCAAAATATGAATAGCACACAAATGTAAAAATTGACAAATAGCTGCTCCAAACTTATTTTACCACTAAACATAAGTGAATCAAAGAAAAAATGAAATAGAACATGCTTTACGTAATTTCAAACACTTCATTGGTAGCTCTTTGAGCATTTAAACAATTTCAAAAAAATGCTTATTACTTCAAAATGGGTAACTTAACCTATATCCATCAACAAATTATGAAAAATATATAATAAAAAACCACGCACAAAAAATGACTACTTATGGCGTACGATCAAATTTTGATATTTCAAACTTTTAAATACCTTCCAAAACTAATCATTTCACAAGTGTTGAAAGAACTCCAATATGAAAAACTTCCCAATTTCAACGAATTTAAAAACCTTAACAGTTTTACACCACAAACTTTCTCTACATCCTAATAATTTCCAGATCTACACACTTCTAAAATGTTGTCATTTTCGAAATTTCAATTTAAACACAAAAACGTGACATACACATTTAAATATTTTAAAATGTATCATGCCTTCCAAATCTAACCATGCTTCTACCGTTAAAAGATTTCAAATCTAAATAACTGTCCAATTTGAACAATTTTCGAGCTCTAAACAAATTTCAAATGTAATCCCTCTTTGCATTCGAACATTCTCAAATCCGCACAATCTTAAAATGTCAAAATCTTCATATTTGAATTTCACCACGTGCTTTGGAGTTCAGTTAAAAATTTATAGCAGCATATAACCATATATCTGAACATTTCAGTCCACAAACTATTTGGACATACTCTGCACACAAAAAATCCATAATATTTCAAAATATGCATTACAAAAAAATACAACTACTGCATTCCATACATAGTTAATCAACTTCATTTTGATTTTAATTGAACTTCCACGATTCAGATATCTATTTTTATCATTACAGGAAGATCTAAGATTTGTAAAATTTATAACTCCCCATCTAAAATTCGGAACAATGCAAAAATGTATGAAAATTTGTGGACCAATTGCATTCCATACATGATTGATGAACTTAAGAATAATTACAACAAAACATTACAATTTGGTGAAATTTTAGAGACAAACTATATGCATTTTCTCCAATTTTATATAATTGAATCTAATAATTACTCGCATAATGTATTTCCTCTGACCGTGGAGTTACAATCAATTTTAAAATCCAAATACTAACTAATTGCATCATTTCATGTAGATTAATATTTAGAGACCATTTAACTGAATTCCCTCCAATTATGCATATAACTTAAATACATGCTAAAAACAATCAATATTTCGAACTACCCATAATATATTCCCTCTTATTATGGTGCTAAATAAGAAAACTATGGCAAAATAGAACTATATTTGACCATTCCAACTTAGCTAACATGCTTACAAGCAGTATAACTTAAATCCACCTAATTACGTACTTACATTTCTAAAAAAATGAATGATTACATGAATAATCCGAGGAAGTACAAATTTGTTCCCTCTAATTATGGAATGAATTCAAATTGAACTTGTAGCCTACATACATTATACAAATTATAACTGCCTCCTTTCCTTATAATATATATGACACAATTAAAAAAACACAAATTACCATAAAATATTCTCATTAAACACGCGGCGTCACGCCGCGCAAAATTTAACTAGTCCCATGGTGTATGAGTTGATGGAACACTATCCGAGAATTGGCTAGACCTAGGAAAAATCCCATCGGCCATCAAGGATTGTACCTACAGTACTAGCTAGCAATAACAGATCACGCGTTCACCGGTTCAAGCGACAAGAACAACAATGGGGCTGCTCACAACATGGACGCCGTCCCTCCACGTATACAAACCAGCAAGATACTTCCCGTTTACACGCCGTTTAATGCTCCCTTTCGCTTCAACAATTATCGTGAACGTCTTCTTCTCCCCCGCACGCGCGAAGCTGAGGCTCGTCGGCGAGACCTTCACCGAGACGCCCACAGGCTCGACCACGGCGACGCTGTAACGCGCGTCGTGCTGGCCGACGTTGGTCAGCGTCCGGTGAACGGTGATGATCGACCCGTTGTTCATGCCGTGGACGGCCAGGGAAGGGTAGTTGAGCTCGTACGGGCGCGGCGGGGTCGCCGGGCACGGGAAGGAGCGGTCCAGCTGCGCGCCGCCGCTGGAGCAGGCGAAGAGGAGGTAGTCCTGGTACGACGCGTCGTACACGAGGCCCGGGTCCAGCGCGTTCCTGGGCCTGATGTGGCCCGACCCGTAGTCCATGGGCCCTGCCACCGTCCCGTCCCCGTTCATTATTGGGCCGCCCTCCGCGTTGTTCGTCGTTGCTGCAAAACGATGCAGATCAAACGTGCAGACGATGAGCAGAAGTTACCGAAGCACGATTAATGGCGTCGTTTTGGGTTGACACGAACCGTACCGGTTGTCATGATGGCCGATCGAATTGCGGCGGCACTCCAGTCGGGGTGCGCCGCCTTTAGGAGGGCGGCAGTGGCGGAGACGTGCGGGCACGACATGGATGTCCCGGAGACGATGTTGTACTTCACCACGCGGTTGTCGCCGTCGAGCTTTGTGGGCGACGACGCCTCGCTCCACGCCGCCAGGATGTTCAGGCCCGGTGCCGTAACGTCAGGCTGCACGCACTTTCAGTTAGCATGGATGATACGTGGCACAACCATGACACAAGTAGGTACCTTGAGAATGCTGGGCTCGAGGACGTTGGGGCCACGCGACGAGAACTGCGCCATCACCGGCGACGGCTCCACGTCCACCACAGTCCTTGAGCGGTCCAGGTAAGCAGTTGGGTTGGAGCTGGAGTTGATGTACTTGAGAATGGTGTCGACGTTGACCGCGGAGACCGCCGTTCCCGGGAGCACGTGCGCGTCGACGGGGACCTCGCTCCCGGACACCGGCGGGTTGCCCAGCACGATCGCCGCGCCGCCGGCCCGCTTCACCTCCAGGCCTTTGCCCACCCTCAGGCCGCTCCCCCTCAAGCACACCACTATCTTCCCTCGCACCTTCTGCGGCGACAGAGAGTTTGGCAGGCACTGGCTGCGTTCGAGTACAACAAAATTTGAACAATGCATTTGGTTAGCAAGTGTGCAACGGTTGAGTGATTGTTACTGTAATTTTTAGGGCATTTATGTACAGTTATTACTTGGTAACGTTGGCGGGAGTGCCAGGAAGAGCGGCGTGAGCTGCATAAACCATTTGATACGTCCTGTTGCGCGGCAGTTGATATGGTGTTACCGTCTGACCCTGGTATGAACGTAAATCATCGCAAGTGTCAGTCCAGTATGGAGGAGAACAAGTTACGTGACATGCAGCTTCTTAGCACACTTACCATGACCACCCTGCCATCACCAAGCCTGATCGGCGAGTTGAAAGAGCGGTCGATGCTGCTGGCGCCGACCGTTAGCATCCATGGCGCCAGGTTGGACACGGTGGACGGCGCGGGGCCAGAGTTCCCGCCGCTGCACACCACCACCACGCCGCGCCTGGCTGCGTGGAGCGCGCCCACGGCGATGCCGTCATCCGCGAACGGCGGCGGCTTCCCGGAGGCCCCAATGGAGATGCTCATCACGTCGACGCCGTCGCCGACCGCGTCGTCCATGGCCGCGAGCATGTCGGCGTCGAAGCAGGTGTTCTCGATGTTCGGGTTGGGCCCCGGGATGGGCCAGCACACCTTGTAGATGGCGAGGCGCGCGAGCGGCGCCCCACCCGAGGCCGTGCCGGACGCGAACCCGCCGAGCGCCGCCACCCCTCGCACGGCGCGGCCCGCGACGGTGGACGCGGTGTGGGTGCCGTGGCCGTCGTGGTCGCGCGGCGAGCGGTACGCGTTGGTCGTGTTCACCCCGCCGTAATGGGCCTCGTAGGCCTTGAGGTAGTATCGCGCGCCGATGATCTTCCTGCGTACGCAAGCACGATTACAACGACGCATATCGAAATTAAACAAACCGATTAGCCATCATCTACTGTGGTACAGTACATTTTCTGCCAATGCGTTACACAGTCTGATTAAACAAGTTTGCTGCCAGGGATCTTGTTTTGCACGCACTACGAGGAAAGGTATCAGGGGATGGGGATTAACAAATCTGCTGCCGCTGCTTGAGAGAAAGGCTAATTTAACGCAGGGTGTTTGTTCGTATGCTAAGCCACGCAGGCCGGAGATTATAAAATAAGTGGTGCAGTGCAGAGTGACTCGAGAAGATGCCAAGCTGGAGTCTTGCTCTTGTATTGTCCCTTGTAGATCATGCAGCCGCCCACACTGAAGATTCTAGTTTGGACAACGTAGTGTGTGGTGGTTCTGCTCTGGTCGACACTGCCTTGTCGTCAACTCGTCATCTCGATGATAGGTCGATGCACTTACATGTCTGCCTCTCTGCCGTTTGTTTAGTTATGAAATTTGTGTTTGAGCATCTTGTGAGGAAGATGACTACTACCAAGCTTTCCCATGAAAGTCGTATCTTTAGTCTCCATCGTATATGACATTTATTTTGCCTTCTGAATTTTTTTTCTCCTTCTCTAGCTTATCTTCCTGCTATTTTTTTCGGTTGTCTGGTGTCTGCATCCTTATTATGCAGTGTCTGGGTGTAGACTCTATGATTTTATCATCTATGTAAACTTATGAGCCTAATAAAATGCGCCATTTAAAAAAAATGGCTGGTACTGCTCCCCTAAAAGATTACACTAGAAAAGAACTACAAAGACCCATTCGGTTCGAAAAAAACTATTCATGCTTCCTTGACAGATTGTTTGCAGATAAAATCTCCTCGACTTCGAGAGGCTGGGAGTGATTTGTTAACAAAGAGAAGGAGAGGTTAGGGAGGTTTAAATTGTACATAACAAAGCCCCGAGACTGAATAATTTCCTTCTAGAGTTTTACTAGGTAATTTCGGACACAATCAAGCCTGACATGATGGCTGTGTTCCAAAAAAATTATGCTACTATACTTCGGATGTATAGCCTGAGATAAGGTGATATTACTCTTCTGTTGAAAGTGAACAGGCTAATAACATTCAACAATATCGCCCTATGTGCTTACTAAATGAAAGGTTTAAATGTTTGACAAATTAGCCAATAATCAGACTAATAGTGTGGCCGATCATGTGTTAGACCTACACAAACGACATTCATGTAAGGGAGGAATATCCTAGAAGGGCATTCGTTCTTCATGAAACTATGTATGATCTACAAGGGACCTGTTGGTCCAAGAAAAAATCGAGTCATATTCAAAACTGAGTTTAAAAAACCCCACGATAGTCAAATAGCCTCTCTTGTAACAAAACTTTATGGACAAAGGTTCATCAGTAAATGCCTCTATGGTGACGTGCCTAAACATGGAGCATTTAGTTTGGGAGCTGTTTACCCAACCTAGATGACGCCATAATCTTTGGATAGGTCATGTTTTATTTTTATTTGCTTTTCATAGTTCTTATTGGATTCTATACATCTTCCTATGCATAAATGCGGGTGTAAACTCGGTTATATCACTCGATGTGTCAACCAAGCTTGTCAACTATCAAGATGTACCGACTCACTCTTTCGGACGTGCTAATAGGGATATGGTGTACGTGCATGCGTCTAAAAATAAAATAAAGATTCTAATTTTTACCCAAAAAAATCAAATGGAAGATGCCATGCATACGGCCCCTCTTTTCAGCAAGAAAAGTACAAGCCTCGATGAAAATCATACACCGATAACCTCCCACAAAGTCCGACAGAAAGCAAGGCCACGAATGCATGATGTGATGAGCAGAATCATATACGGATGTCTGTCGATAAACTAGTGCTAGTAGCTGACCTATTGCAGGACGATGAATTGAAGGAATCTCCTCCTTGGCACACTCCCTTCCACCGCGCCGGCACTGGTCCGAGCCCTTCGTCGCCGAAGCTCTTCGACTCCGGCCAAATCCCTAAAACCCAAATAACACTGATTTTTTAAATACTATTAGTTAAGCACCCACAGAGCTAATTCACGAATCAGTTGATTGGCTGGCCGGAAGCATGCAAGCTACTGATATTCAGTAGATGGATAAAGTCTTCTTACCGGAGTCTAGCACGCCTACGATCACATTCTCGCCGGCGTTAGCGCCGGACGGCAGCCGCTCCTTACTGTCGAGGCCTCTGAGGCCTTCCTCGAAGCCCACAAACTCCCAAGACCTCGTGGTGTGAGGCGACCATCTCACGTCGCTCCGAAAGGTAGACACCACCTCTGTCCTCACTGCAGGACACATGCATTAGCCAAACACAAAGACAATATAGGTGACAGTAGTGTGGATAAAATACCAAAGAAAACATCTCTGTATTGTCACCTGATAGCTTGGTGGCTTCTTCTTCAGAGAGAAGAGCCGCGAAGCCATTCAGGGTGTGCTTGTAGCTGTACAGTAGCGACGCCCGTGCCTCCTCCTCGCTGGTGAATGACAGAGGGAGCATGTGAATGATTAGCTGTTCTATCTCTCAACACAATATCACGCAGCATGGCATGCACGTCGTCGAGTAATCGCTGTGGACGTACCTTCCCTTGACGGAGAGGAGGAGGGCATGGTGATCCTCTAGGATCGCTTCCTTCGCCCGCGCACCTGCGTGCTCGCCTAGATTCACTATATATACCTGTTAAGAACGCCGATATGTAAGTTCAGTATCAGTATCTTCTGCAAAGAAGTCAAGAAAACATATAGGATTGCACGCATGCAGTTCATGGAAAACTGAATAGAAGGGAGAATCATGAATGACGGATATAATGACCTGGTCTTGCTTCGTGTAAGCAGAGAGTGATACGATGGAGAAGGAAAATAGGAAGAGGAAGAAGAGAAGACCGGACATGGCTAGTTGTTCTCTTGTTAAGGCTCCTCCAGTTGTCTACTTCACCCGAAGGCCGTATCCCGCTCTGTAATTCGAGCGCTTTGAGCCTTTGAGGTCGTATATATACAGGCGCAGCGACAGGTTCTGCCGGCGAGGCGAATCAGGCGATGCATAGGACAGGAGTCTGACTGCCTCTCAGACGATAGTATATTTCAATTTCTTATCGTTGTATCTTATTACCTGCAATTTCCTGCTATATATCTCCCCAGTATCGCCCCGCTTGTCTAGATTCAACTTGAAGTTGTGGTAAACTAACTTGGATACTCTGGTCATGATTCGACCATATACATAGTCTTGCCATTTTCAAATTTTCACCGAAAACAAAATGAGCTAGTCTGTCACTGCAATCTTTATCCCGCATCTACGGTTGATGCGCCGGTATTCTCGGACCAGGCAGTTCAAACCGCATGGACCATAGTACGATTGGCATCATCCAGTGCCTTCCTCGAAGGTGAGCCGATCGATTGATGTTGCGAGAGCGCATCGATCGACCAGAGAAGAATAGGACCATATTGCACATTTCTTATGTGGACAGACATCCACATCTCCATAGCTATCATCCGTTTGTCCTGCATCAAGCACGCTTGCTTGATGAGAATAATGAACAGGGTATTGGATGGATACCGGCGACCGGTGCTAGACCAGTTAGATTGATCTCCACCAGATCGAGCCCAACGGCTCGACGGGCCCTTCGACTCGCGCCTTGATCGGGGGCATCCAACCCTCTTATGGTTAGTGGGCCCCTGTGACCTGCGCTATATAAAGAGGTGGGGGCCGGGGCACGCAGTACGAGGTTTGCCGTGCGCCACCATCCCACCGACAACACCGACCCGATCTAGGTTATTGCGCAGTGCCCACGGGAAGTTTAATATATTTTCTTAATCTTGTATGTGGATGATATCTTGCTTGCTAGCAGTGATGTTAGTCTGCTACAAGAAACAAAGAAGTACTTATCCTCAAATTTTGATATGAAAGATCTTGGTGAAGCATCATATGTTTTGGTCATAGAAATTCACCGAGATAGGAAAAATGGAGTCTTAGGACTATCGCAGAAGGCATATTTTGAAAAGGTTCTTAAAAAGTATAATATGGATAAGAGTAGTGCCTCACCTGCACCTATAGTCAAGGGCGACAGTTTTGGGAAATTCCAATGTCCTAAGAACCAGTACGAGATCGATCAAATGAAAGGAATACCATATGCTTCGGCTGTTGGAAGCTTACAGCATGCACAAGTGTGCACTCGCCCTGACTTAGCTTTTATCACCGGAGTACTCGGTAGATATCAATAGAATCCAGGCCCAGAGCACTGGAAGATGGCAAAGAAAGCATTGCGTTATGCGCAAGGCACAAAGGACCTCATGCTAACATATAGAAGATCTGATTCTCTAGAGATAAGAGGGTATTCAGACGTAGATTTTGCGGGAGACAGAGATGATAGAAAATCCACGTCTGGATACGTGTTCACTCTCGCTCAAGGGGCTATTTCGTGGAGAAACTCCAAACAGTCAATAGTTGCATCGTCCACGATGTAAGCAGAATTTATAGCAGCTTATGAGGCCACAGGGCAGGTGATATGGTTAAAGAAATTTATACCCAACTTGAAAGTGATAGATTGTATTGACAAACCACTAAAGATGTACTGTGACAACCAGCCCGTAGTATTCTATGCTCACAACAACAAGTCGGGTAATGCTACCAAACCAATAGAGATAAAGTATTATGTTGTGAAAGATAAAATTCAGGATCAAACTATAAGTCTCGAGCATATAAGGACAAATGATATGCTTGCGGATCCGCTTACGAAAGGCTTACCACCCAGCGTGTTCATGGAACACGTAGCCGGCATGGGTTTAATGGAAAGCCTATGATTTCTGGATCATGAGAGGCCCAAAAGAAACGAAATTTGTTTCAAAACAGAGTGGTGTGTTGTAGCTGTCTGATTCTATCGGCAATAGAGCTGTGACGATGAAACACGCTCTGCGCATCAATCCGTGATGAAACGAGTAAAGTGAAAAGAACATAGTTAAAAGTAAAAGTAGAGATCAAGGGGAGAATGTTAGATTGATCTCCACCCGATCGAGCCCAACGGCTCGACGGGCCCTTTGACTCGCGCCATGATCGGGGGCATCCAACCCTCTTATGGTTGGTGGGCCCCTGTGACCTGCGCTATATAAAGAGGTGGGGGCCGGGGCACGCAGTACGAGGTTCGCCGTGCGCCACCACCCCACCGACAACACCGACCTGATCTAGGTCATTGTGCAGTGCCCACTGGAAGTTTCCACCGCCGCCACTGCATCACCGCCTCCGTCCACCATGGCCGGAGCCTCGAGTGCCTCCGCACAAGGAGAAGGTAAAGAACCTCCTCCCGATCTAGTTTTTACTCGAATTGATCTACCCTAGGGATCCTAGGGATTCTACAAGACCAAGTATTCTTCTGGTGAGCAATGCGCATGTAGAAGTCGTAGACTGCAGTTGGTCCCAGAGTACGAAGGTTTAGCTTCGAGATACAAAGACATACGACGGATAATGAGCTATCGGTCCCCAATCAGTCATCACTTGTCAGTATCGTCCTGGATAAGGAGCGCGTGTAGAATTTAGATGGATGGTCAAGCAAACCTAGAAGAAACCAGGGGAATTTTTTTCGGAAATAGATAAGTTTCGGGACCCACCGAAATTTAAGAAATTTCAGTTTTTCAAAAAGACATGTGGGATGGCAGAGTTGAGTCCCAATTCTTAGACTTGCAATGAGGTTCTTTATCAGAGACCCTGCGACTTTAGGCGATGGTTGGACTTTAATTTTTAATTTTCCATTAATCTACCATAAGGGTGTAATTCCTCACAGTCGCGAAGGATGGAAAAAAAATTGAGGTGGGGCAAACTATAAAAAAATGATGCATGGACTGAAATACTGCCGAGACATTCACACTATATATGATTTAATCACTTAGTACAATTAAAAAATATAAACATATTTGACTATAAATGAAACCTATAACTCAGGCTGCAGGTGGGACTGCTCGCGGGCACCCCCTTAATGCCCGCACAGTCCTGCACATGATAAATGGGCGTACCGCGGCAGCCCACTAATCATACGTGGGTACCCACGAATCCCACATACTCCCGCATATGATTCAGTGCAGTTGCTAGCTTGCCGCCCACATGTAAACAAAGTAAAGATGGGAAGCTAGCAGCTGATAACCCCCAAGAGCAGGGGTCACTATAGCACCTCTCAAAGTGGAAGTAGGGTATCGATCCGCATGAGTAAGAAGGAAAAATTATCTATTCCCTACAACTAAAGTGTCACAAGTTTTAGTTGATTATGCACTAAACAAGTTTAAAGAACAAGATGGTTGATTTAATGGATGGAAGTTTAATGTAACAAAACAAGAATGTAAAAGTGTCCCAATCCTCTTCAATGCAAGAGGACAAGACAAAGGTTTTCTCTTATAGGAACAATGGACATGGGTTCATGGGTTCACTCAATCCTCTCTCCCATCTATGGTGATTATCATGTTATAGATAAAAAAGTACACACAATTGTCATGCTTTAATGGTAAACTTCTATGACGGCTACATGTCCTAAAACACATAGTTGAAAGAAAATAATCATTTGTGTTGCTAGGTCACCCTCGCAAGGCTAGCGTGGTTTGTTGTCACTCCCACATCATACTTCTTCCTTTTTACCCCCAGATAAAAAATGTTGGGCGACATTACTGTCACTTAATGCATATGCCTTCTGTCACTAGGCCACTCTCTACCCACATACATCATACTTCATAATGGACAATATTCTAAACACTAGTGCAATGATTCATATTTCGTGTGCATGACCACGTCTCTCTCATCTATCCACACTTGGTGGTGTCAATCACCTCATGACAAGGATAAACAAGGCATTATGCATAAATCAAACCATCACATGTATCATAGAATATCTCCAAAGTATGACAAACCATAAAAATCCCAACATGATGGTAAATGCATAACAAATATCATCTCATACCACAATATCCACCATAGGAATTACAAAGATAGTTCCATAATCATGCAAGGCACATCATATGGACTTCAACAATGATCATACATAGAGAGATTGGATCAAGTTACCACCACAAACCCAAAGTCCAGGGGGTGGACTACTCCCCCTTCATCATGGAGACGGTGGAGAAGTCGTTGGGGAAGATGGAGACCACGCCGGCAGCGCCCCGCCATAGTTTTCCCCCTCCAATCTGCAACTCCAGGTCTCTGTTTCGTGGTTTCTGTGTTCCTGCGGCGCTCGCTTCCGAAGGGCGTCAGGGACTATTTTTATAGTCGGTTTTAGGTCAAGACGGAGTCGTGGGCGAAAAGATCGACGGCAACAGAGCCTCGAGGCTCCAGATGGTGGGTCCCACGCGACCAGATTCCTTGGCCACGTGGGCCACCCTCTTTTGGGCCTCGGCCTCTGCTTGTTCGCTTCCTTCGCTCCCAAGTCTTCTTCCTTCCAAAAACTGATGCTCGTAAATTTCCAGGTCATTTGGACGTCGTTTGGGTCCCTGAAACATTAAAATATGGAAAATAGGGTTTTCTGCCTGCGCAGGGTTAATTCCATAAAAATAGGAAAATCATGAAATATTCCAAAAAATCATTATAAAACATTGATATAACCCTTATATGATGCAAATATGATTGGAATATAACTAATATAGTGCAAAGTTCATGTATGCATTTTACATGCATCAGCGTTGCATACTTTACAACAACACATGCAAAGAAACTACAGGTCAATTTGACGGCATTCTCACATGTAGTTTTCTAACATACACCATTTTCAGTTTCCATCAAAACATAAAGCTACAGAGTTTACTAGCAGAGTACTAAGCAAATAGAGTGGAATCGAAATTAAGCCTTCTATTAAATGATCCATTTCTTCACCCCCTGATTAGTAGAAATATCCCTATACATGCCTAACAACCTAAGGAACACGCACAGAAGAAACTCATCAGACTAAGGATCGATCACCAACTGCAGGCTGCCCATATAATAAGTAAAATTGTTATGATCCAGCTGCTATTAGAGGCTTGCTTGGACTTGCTTTCTCGCCCAACTGCTCTGTCGCCAACATGCTGCTGACCTCTTTTTTCTTGAGTCCAATCGATCGGTGAAGCTAGCTCTGTACGCAAGAGGACGACTGTATGCAAAGCTAGCTGTGAAATACTTCCTGGCTAGATCGATTCATTATTTTCCTCAAGAAATTACAGGATTTGCATCGAGCATGGTAAGACTAAATTCAACAAAAGCTAATCAAATTGCAGAACCAAGAGCAAGGGTTAATCTGCAAAGAAAAACTGAAACCATTGTGGCCATGGCAAATTACTTCACATGATGAAATATGTAGGTAGCTTTGACTTCAGAAATTCGCCGGCTGCGCACGCCATGGCGGTGCTCGTCGGCGGCCCTCGGGTGGCTCTTCTGTCCTGGCCTCTATCCTTATGCTTCCTCTTCCTAGATTTCTTGGATCTCGAGGAGTCATTGCGGCCGTCGTGGACCAGCTGCTCCGCGACCTTGCCGCTGTCGCCGGCCACCATATTTGCCCCCTCGTCACGGTCCTCACCGCTGTCTGGATCCGGTAAGGTAGTAGAGGTATGAGGGTAGAGGGGGATGAAAGGGAGAAGGTGAGAGCTCCGTCTCCCGGAGCCGGAGTAGGAGCGGCTGCCATGGCGGAGCTAGCCGGCGGCGCTCAGGCGGCTCCCATGTCCGCGCCGAAATCGTGGAAGAGATCGTGGGATTGATGTGGATAACGTGGGGTGCCCACGTATCCCCACTTAATTTTTCTGCTAACCCGTGGGTGCCCATTTAACGTTTTTCGTGGGCTTGGGTAGTGGGCGCCGTGGGTAGCTGCAGCCTGACCTATAACATATAAATGGAAAATCTCTAAAAGAACTGAAAATCTTTCATAGTTTTCTCGATACATACTTTTGAATACGTCTTGCTCGATTTAGCACATCATCAAGTCATCAATAAGCCATCACAATATCACATACATCTTTTTGCGCAACTCGTCTTGATAATGTTTGTCGCCTAGAAGTTTCTTTCAACAGTTTTCGTCTCCATCGGTAATAACAATGCCAACTTAATGAGCCGATAGATAACATGAAACATGATATCCTTTCAAATATACATATAATCTCTAAAATCTTCAGTTCTATGTGAATGAATAATGAGTATATGCTTATGCTCATAATTACAGAAATATGATAAATCTATATAAGACGAGCAAGATTATTGAAAGTGCAAGGTGCCCCCATGTGTGGTTTTGGTAATTAATGACAATCCTTATGAACTAATATTTGCACTGAGATATCCTTATAGATCTTGTCCATGGGAAAATATTGGAGTTCGTGTGTTGGACTCTAGAAGCTTACATGTTGACCAAGATTTTATCCAAGGGTTTATATGTAGAATGGTCATGTGTAGAGTTGAGCATATTGCAAGTTCAATATGATCCATCTCGGAAGATATCATTTGATTGAAGCTTGCAATGGATACATGAAGACGGAGCTTAACGAGCATCTCCCATAATGGTGTATGGGAAAATATTTGGAGAAGTCTTCATCAAGCATGTGCTGGCAAGCACGATCAAGAAAGGTGTTCCAACCTGAGGGAGTCAAGATCGTCATCATGTAGCTCAAGTGGGATGCACAAGGCAAAGGTATGATCTTGATAGGGTTTCTATTTTACCGGTCTCATGGTGTTAGTGGGAGACCGGGTTATTGGATAGACGGCGTACTATCAAGAGGGGCTCTCAAATGAGTAACTTGATCGCATATTTGTGGAGAACTCAAACCTTTGCATACTTGGCATATCGTCTTTCTTGGTTCTTATTTGGCTTTTATCCATGTGAGAATTTAGAGCTTGTGTTCATCTCCATACCAAGCTCTAGTTCATCGAAAATGAATTTCATATGCATATCTTGTTGCGTTTTTTATGTTGGAGGTTTTACCGCTTTGTCTTTTCTAAGAGAGGTCAAACTCTCCTCTTGTGGCTTCATCCTCACATGATGAACTATGATGTTTCTCTGCATGATCTTGAAGATATCTTCGTTGCGATTCCAACGAGTCCAAGATCATCGAAATCGGAGTCCGGATGAAAAAGATATTGCAGTTTTCGTTTTGCTGTTTCTGTCAGTTTTCAGACAACCGGATATTCCGGTTCAGTTTTGGACCGGAATATCCGACCCACAAATTTGCTGGACGCGAAAACGGCTAAGGACCTGAGCGCGCAACCTCCTGGAGGTAGCCGGATTTTTCCAACCGGATATTTCCAGAAAGACTGGAATATCCGGTTTTAGTGGCTGTAACGACTATTTTCGTGGGAGGGCTAGAAATACCCCTCCCCTTCTTCAACCTACAACCAATCACATTTTCCCCCTCTCTCCCCTCCATTGTTGACCTTGGAAAAGCTTGCTATCTGTCAATCCCTCCAATGATTCTTGCTACTTCTTGAGGGAAAAGAGAGAGGATATCTAGATCTATATTTCCACCAATCCATCTCTCCTCTAAGTGAGGGAACCCTTTGGATCTAGATCTTGGAGTTCCATTTGTTGAGTTCTTCTTTGTTCTTCCTCTCTTCTCTCACCACAAGCATTAATTGCTTCTGGTGGGATTTGGGAGTGAAGGACTTGAGCACTTCTTGTGTTCTTGCCATTGCATTGTGCATCGGTTTATACTCTTCACGAGGATTCATGGAAGTTGAAAGTTTGTGAGATTGTTACTCTTGGGTTTTTGGACCCTAGACACAATTCTGGTGATTGAGACCTTTTGTGGTCACTTGAGAGCTCCCAATCCTTTTGTGCGTTATGCCTCGAGATTGTTGTAAAGGCTCCGGATTCCGCCTTAAAGGATTCCGATAGTGGAAGGTGAACCGAGCTTTTGGGCAAGGTTCATCGGAGAATAGGGTGAGGCCATTTGTGGCGTTTGAGTTTGAAACTCACACCTCTCCAACGAGACGTACTCTCCTAAAAAGGAGGAACTCGGGAATACATCATCATCTTCGCGTGCCTCGGTTATTTCTATACCCGAGCTCTTTACCTATGCACTTTACATTGTGATAGCCTTCATGCTTGAAGTCCTTTATCTTGCTATCACCTTGTTGCTTGTCTTGCTTAGCATAAGCTATTGGTGCACATAGGTGAGCCTAGTATATTTAGGTTGTATGCTTGTTAAATTAAAACACCTAGTTTTACTCCGCATTTATCAAGCCTAAACCAGAAAAGTATTAATCGCCTATTCAACCCCCCCCCCCTCTATGCGACATCCTTGTCCTTTCAGTTATTCACAATCTAGTAAATGAATCTCCGGTCAAGACAATAGAATTCAAAACAACTCTGAAGATACCTCATTTAAGCAATGGTCAAAATTGGTGATAATAGAGTCTATAAAAATAGAAGATTTCACCATTGTAAAAAAATCAAAAATGGCATGGTTATCTCTCCCTTTTTTATTCTCATTTTTTAACCATTTCATCCATATTTAGTATTGTGATGTCATTTTCTTTGCAAATCGACACCTTTCAAGAGGGGTTATGAACCATCTTTTTTCCAGGTCAGCAAATATGTCCTCACATCATTAAATAAAGATACCGACTGATCTAATACAATTAGAATTGAGCCAATAAAATATAACAAAGTCAAAAATAGACCCATAAAATGTAATCTATTGCATACCTAGAGTTCGTTTCGCCCACTCACCCATAAGCTGTCCACAATACTCTCAAATCCTCATTAAATATCACACCTTTGACATGTTTAGAGTCGGGTTTGTTATATTGAGAACTATAATGACACCCTGTGCGTTGCAGTGGGTACCTGTTAAGAAATCGAATAAGATACATGAAACCTGATTTTGACTAAATAAATATGCAAGATTTATTTAGTCATGGCAGTAAAGAGGCTAAATTTTGTAAACATTGAATGTATGTGTATTTTGTAATTTAAATATCGTTATGGTTTAGGGATGTATCTAGTTATTATAAATAAGATTATATCAACGGGTTGAAGAAACATATGTTCTTGATGGTGTCGCATAATATTTCTTGAATTGTTTTGAGTGGATACATATAGAACAACCCATAATTTCGAATAATAGCTGTATGATTTCATAATTGAAAATAATTTGCAAAATGTTTACTGACAAAACTAATTCCGGTGTTCTACTTGTGCATGATTTACTTGAGTAACTAAATAGCGACATGGTGTGATCTTATCATTCGTACGGCCAAAAAAAAAGAATGATGTGGAAAATTTGATGGGCTAAAAAATATGATGTGGATGCTTGCATGTAGATATAGACAATAAGTAATGATGTTAGCCAGATGATGTGGACAATTGATTGGCTGAAAGAGAAAGTGATGTGGATGACTTGCATGTTGAGATAGAAAAATATTAATTGTACTTAGTGGGGTTTGACTTTATAAGAAGTATAGATAGATTAGCTATTGCAAAGAAAAACAGTTGATTTTCGACTAGATTAGATCTAGTCCTAATTTTCGGATCGGAATTGATATTGCACATTGTTTACTAAAACAAGAATAACTTTCTTATACAGGGACCGCTTTTGAAGTATGACCACCTGATTTTTTCAGAAAAAACACGTGTACAATTTTTTTCTCACCAAATATCAAGATAGGACTGCCACCCTACCTAGCTCTAAGTGGAGCTTCGCCCCTGATTCCTCATGCATGTGGGTGAACCAAGGTTAGGCTCCATCCAGGGATCTGGTCTTTCTGGGCCAGATCTAGAGTGGTTTGAGCTCGGCGCGCGTCGCCGGTCGATGGTCTTTAAGTGTGTCTCAGATCCAGTTATTCGGAATTGGTGACTACTGCGGCTTTTCAACGCCTTCTGGCTAGAGGTTCATCCACCTCCAAGGTTCGTCGCCGATGGCATCTTCTTCGCGGGCGTGCGTGCTGGTGGAGGTCCGTCTCGATGGCGTGAGGTTGACGAAGACGATGGCCCTCAGGAGTTTCACCACATGTATCTGCTTTTTGTGTACTTGTATTTGTACGCGTCCCTATGTTGTATCCTTTCTACCGTTTGATGAATACCAGTTTTCTTCAAAAAAAAAGTTAGGCTCCATCTCGTAAAATAAAACTTGACAATATGTTTACCATACTTTACCGAAATCTACATGATCAGTAAATCCATGCCACATTTGGAATGATTGCGTTCATAGGAACAAACCTTAAACTTGTCCTCTTACAACTTAGAGGATTGGGGCACTTTTGAACTATGCTGCTATTTACAGTTTGCACATTATTTTCAAATACCAAACTATCACAACTCATAAAACTCGTGCAGCATTCACATTTATGAATCATAGGAGAATGAGATACAAAGGAATAGAACCATTTCCTTCTGCCGGATACGTTTGGAATTCACCGCAGGTTGTGGCTTAAGTAGCACCTACAACGACTACACTGGGCCCCGCTACCATGGGTTGGGCCTAATGGACCGGCTCGAGCAACGAGTGGAAGTTCGGTCCGCCACCAGTTTTTCGGAACACACCCTCCTGGTGAAACCTATACGACGCCCGTTGCGTCGATTCATCCCCGCAAAGCGTACCCCTCCTGCGAAATGTCCGCTATTATTGGGCTGGCCCAGTTGCGTGCCTTTTCACTGGTTTGTCTGGTTTTGGGAAGGTTCTACTAGCTTCCGGTCGGGTTCATTATTTCTTTCACTCTTTTTTCTATTAGTTTTTCTGGTCCGTTTTCTTTTCTTTTTTCTGTTTCTTTTTTTCCTTATTTTATATTTTAAAAATGTTCATTTAAAAATGTTTTTTAATGTTTAGATTCTGAAAGTTTTAAAATTTTATAAATGATTCAGATTTGAAAAATGTTCAAAATTCAAAAATGGTTCAGATTTGAAAATGTTCAAAATTTAAAAATGTTCACATATGAAAAATGTTTAAAAATAAAAATGGTTCAAATTAAAAAAATGGTTCAGATTTTAAAAATGTTCAAAATTAAAACATGGTTCAGATTTGAAAATTGGTTAAAATTCAAAATTGTTTCAGATTTTAAAAATGTTCAAAATAAAATAATAGTTCAGATTTTAAAAAAAATCAAAATTAGAGAACTTTGATTTCACAAATTTTCTCTGAAAAATATTAGCAGAAAAGGAAAAACCAAAAAACTATATAATTAGACAAGCACGACAAAATATTACCTGATGGGCTCGACCCACGTAGTCCCTGCTGCAGGCGTCACTCGCCGAAGCGACGATGAACGCGTCGTATAAGAGCTCCCAACTCGGAAAGTTTAAATGGAGCTCGAGCTACATGTAGCTCGATTTTTTTTCCAAAAATTCTTTCACAAAATCGTGAAAAAAAATTAGATGTAAATAGTGTCGAGACATATAAGCGTGCAAAATTTCATCTCAAAATGTGTAGTAATTTGGCCTACGCAAAAAAGATAAATCGGGCAAAATTTTAACATGTTATATTGTGTACTGTTCACACCCAGATCCACCCATTTGTCATTTTTGTTCAGCCTATGTCAAGGGAATAATCTCCGGGTGGCCAAACTGCCGGGACCGAGCTGCCGGTTAGGCGCTGAGGGCGGCGACCGGAGTCGAGTCCCCGCTAAGCCCCACAGCCGGCAGCTCGGATCCCTCTTCGACAAGACAGAGACAAGAAGACAGGGCGGCATGGGCAGGGGTACCTGCCGGGTTTCCTGGAGTCAACTACGTGACGACACCCACAGTGCACAGTCTACAGTGGACGGCCGTCCATACCGACAAGACGTGGAGTTGACATGCCATACCGCTGACCGGCGTGGCTGACGTCTCCCACAGTACGTAGTACTGTGGGTGACCGTTGGCCCGGGCCCCGCCCGCTACTCGGCAAGCCGGCTACCCAGCACACGAACTTGTAACCGGTCCTCAGTCCTATATAAGGAGGGCCGGGCTCCCCATGGAGGGGATGGATGGATTTCCACTCACCTCACTTTACTCATCATCCGCCAGAGCTCTGAGAGCACCGCATACAGCTCGAGGAGCACCGTTGTAGTTCTTGTGATTATCATATACAGATCAGTGCAGGAGTAGGGGTGTTACCTCCGCACGAGGGCCCCGAACCTGGGTACGTCTCGGTGTCTACCGTGCTCGTGCTCAATCCCGAGCGTGTGCCGTCGTTCGTCACCTAGGCCTCACCCACTCTTAGCCATCCCCTATGGCACTGCCGTGTATTATACCACGACAGTTGGCGCCCACCGTGGGGCCTAGCGTGTCGACTGGAGTCACATTCCGCTCAGGACTCCGCACCGCTTCAGGCCAGCGCGTCACGTCAGGACTCATCCTGATGCTCGGCGCATTCGACTGCATCATGGACAACGCCGCGTGCTACGCGGATCCCCTCCGCCCGCCGGAGGCTCCATCGTCCACTTCGGCGACCACCGCGTCTTCGTCGCCGTCACACCCTGTGAGTATCCCTCCATGATCCTCCCCTGCTCGAATGCCTTGTCCTTCGAGCATGACACCGGCGCCGTTTTCTGCAACTATGCAGAGGTCTCGACCAGCGACGCCTCCACCGACCCTGGTCTGTGCGCCAACGCAGACAAGCGTCTCGTCGAAGCACGTCCCTCCACCACGGAGCATGGAGGCCTGTCTGAGAGGTCGCACATCGCCTCCCTTGAGGCCACAATCGAGGGGCTACTCACTCCTATCGCCATCGACGCCGATCCGGCCATCGCTGCCGCGGCCCTGGAGCTCCAACGCCAGCGTCTCGTCAACGATGCCCTACATGTGGCCAACTCCCAGCGTCGCGTACTCGACACCCTGCGCGAGTACGAGTCCATCTACGGCTTCACTCCGGCTGGAGATCGCCCTAGCTGGCTCCATGAGATCCGAGCGCGCGAAGGCGCCCTCGGGAACCACATCAACAACGACGGCCACCCGCCGCCAGAGCCCGCCATGCCGGTGTACAGCACGCCGACCAAGAACATGCGTGCGGCAGAGGCCACGATCGCCGAGCTTAACGGCCTGCAGGGTGAGGCGCACGCGGCGCAATCCAAGCGCGTCGAGCAGCTCATCATCGCTGCCAACCGGCAGCAGGGCGACTCGTCCCAATGCGAGATGCCGCGACCCGACCTGCTGACTCCAAGGAGGCATCTTCGCCCCACAACAGCAAGCAGAACACAGGCGCCAGGCGCGAGAAGAGCGTCAACTCTGGCAAGAACGAACGTCAGGCAAACCGTGACAACCCTGACCCGTGAGCCGGCCAGGGAAAGGCGAACCCCGCTCCTACTCGGGAAGCCGACAGAGGCCCCGTCAAGAACAGGCTAGGCCCTCTGGGGCCTGAGGCCAGCGCCGACCTGCGGGGGCGGATTGACTCTTTGGCTCTGTCTCGCGCCATCGAGGAGGAGAGCGCCGCAGGACCCCCGTGCTTCGGCAGCCGCATCACGGACGAGCCCTTCCTGAACCGCTTCGTCATGCCCCAAGAGACGCCCAAGTACAACGGCTCCGTCAAGCCGGACGATTGGCTAAACGACTACCTCATCGCCGTCGGCATCGTGGGTGGCAACAGGCGGGTTGTCGTGCGCTACGTCTCGCTCATGCTAGTGGGCACAGCGCGGACTTGGCTGAACAGCCTTCCGGCTGGTAGCGTCAACTCCTGGCTTGATTTCGAGGAGGTCTTCGTTAGGAACTTCACCAGCACCTACAAGTGCCCGGGTCGCCCACGCAACTTGCAACTCTTCACCCAAGGCAAAACCGAGTCCGACCACGACTATGTCACCCGGTGGTCCGAGCTCCAAAACTCCTGTGAAGGGGTAAGTGAGCAGCAGGCCATCCAGTTCTTCTCGGACGGCTGCCGGGAGGATACCATGTTAAAGCACAAGCTCTTGCGCGCGGAGCCCAAGACCATGGCCGCACTCCTTGCGATCGCGGACAAGTACGCCTTTGCCGACTCTGGCATGAAGAAGCCCGCCCGGATAGGCGAATCCAGCAGGCCGGCTGACGGCGAGCCGAAGAAGAAGGATCCGGCTCCGGGAGCCAACGACCGCAACTCGTCCAGACGGTATGCCGACGCTCGGCGAGACGACCACAATAAGCGGAAGGGCCAGTACTCGGAGACGCGACGCGACTCCCAGTACGTCGCCCTAGCAGAGGGAGATCGTGCGCCCTCGGGAGGCGATCGAGGTCGTATGAGGTCAAGCAATCACGACTGGTCGGCGACCAAGTACACCCTCGCCGCCATGCTCGACATGCCTTGCAAGTATCACACCACCACCCGCACGCCGGCCAATCACACCACTCGCATCGGTCGTGGAGAAGGGTTGCCGCCTCCCCCACCCCGAGCTCTGGCTGGAGGAGGCCGCGACGACCGCAACCGCGATGACCGCAACCGCAACAACGACAATCGCGGGGACCAGCGCAACGCGGCTCGCTGCACCCTAGCTCCGTGAGGCGACAACCGGACTGCGGACTTCCCGCATCACGACGCCACCTACGTCATCTACACCAGCATCCGCGACGACAAGCGCGCCCGACACGCGCTCCATGCAGAGGTGAACGCTATTGTTCCTCCCGTTCCCCAATACATGAACTGGTCTGAGCAGCCCATCAGTTGGGGACGCGAGGACCACCCAAAGGTCATGCCCTGACCCGGCGGCTACGCGTTGGTTCTAGACCCGACCCTCATCTCCGACAAGTTCGCCTGCGTCTTCTCCCGCGTCCTCATCGACGGCGGCAGCAGCATCAACATCCTCTACCGCGACACGGCAGAGAAGCCGGGCATTGACCTTGGCCACCTAGCGCCCAGCACGACGGTGTTCCATGGCATCATGCCGGGGCAATCTTGCTCCCCCATGGGCCAGATCAAGCTGGACGTACTCTTCGGCAAGCCGGAGAACTTCTGCCGCGAGTCCATCTGGTTTGAGGTGGTGGACCACAAGAGCGCGTATCACGTGATTCCCGGGCACCCCGCGCTCGCGAAGTTCATGGCGGTCCCCACTACGCCTACTTGAAGCTGAAGATGCCGGGGAAAGGCGGCATCATCACCGTCGAGGGCGACTACCGGCGCTCCGCCACCTATGCGGCTACCGGCTCGAGGATGGCTGATGCCTTCATCGTGGCTGAAGAATTCAACCAGATCAAGCAGAAGTTCGCCGGGGAGCCGGTCGAACCCCCCGAGTCCAAGAGGTCGGCTGACGAAGCCGGCTTCCAGTCTGACCGCGATAAGAAGATTCTCCTCGATCCCTCCAACCGGACAAGTTTGTCCTCGTGGGGGCAAACCTCAGCAGCAAATAGGAAGGCGAGCTCGTCGACTTCCTCCGTGAGAATCGGGACATCTTCGCATGGTCTCCAAAAGACATGCCAGGTGTTCCAATGGAGTTCACCAAGCACTCGCTTCACGTGAAACCAGACGCCAAGCCGGTACGACAAGGCCTCCGCCGCTTTGCGGAGGAAAGAAGAAAAGTGATCGGGGAGGAGATAGCCTAGCTACTCGCCGCCGGGTTCATCATGGAGGTGTTCCATCCGGAATGGCTCGCTAACCTGGTCATGGTCATGAAGAAGAATAGGACTTGGCGCATGTGTATCGACTACACGAGCTTGAATAAGGCATGCCCCAAGGATCCCTTCGCTCTGCCCCGCATCGATCAAGTCATTGACTCAACGGCTGGGTGCGAGTTGTTGTCATTCCTTGACGCCTACTCAGGCTACCATCAGATCAAGTTGAATCCCGAGGATCACTTGAAAACCTCCTTCATCACCCCTTACGGTGCCTTCTGCTATGCCACCATGCATTTTGGTTTGAGGAATGCAGGAGCCATGTACCAGCGGTGCATGCAGAAATGCCTGCACAACCAAATCGGTCAAAACGTGCACGCATATGTGGACGACAACGTCGTCAAGACCAAGGAACGGGACACCCTCCTTGGAGATCTGGAGGAGACTTTCTCCAACCTCTGGCGCTTCAAGATGAAGCTCAACCTGGAGAAGCGCGTATTCGGCGTCCCGGTAGGCCAGCTACTCGGCTACCTGGTGTCGGCTCACGGCATCGAAGCCAACCCGGACAAGATCGCCGCCATCGAGCGCATGAAGCCGCTGACCCACCTCCGTGATGTGCAGAAGTTTGCCGGCTGCCTGGCGTCGTTGAGTCGGTTCGTCAGCCGGCTCGGGGAGAAGGCCCTGCCCCTGTACACCCTCATGCGCAAGACTAGCGGCAAGTTCACCTGGACCCCGAAAGCCGACGCCGCCTTCCGGGACCTCAAGAGCGCGTTGTCGTCTGCCCGGGTGCTGGCCCCTCCAACTCCAAAGGAGCCCATGCTGATGTACATCGCGGCCACCAACCGGGTCGTCAGCGTCGTCCTCGTGGTCGAGCGTCACGAGGAGGGAAAGGAGCATCCCGTGCAGCGGCTGATGGCCCTTCACGTAGTTACCCCACAACGGCGCCAGAAAACTTGCTAGCTCCTTCGCGTGGTTACCTGTGTGAAAAGTAAATGGGTTAGGTTGAGACTCCAAGTGCAGAGTGTGTAGTAAGTGGAAGACGTGTTTTCCCCACGAGGGATGACTCGAGGGTTTAATATCGAACTCTCGGGGAATCAGTAGTGAAGATTTATCTTCCTATCCTTCTTTTGGTTACCTACAAAACAAAGTAGATGTTTTGGTCCTCAACCTCACCTAGTGGTTGTCAAGCACAAGGTGTTAGAATGATATCAAGATAATATGCAATGCAAACAAGAAATAAACATGCAATGGTGGTAAATAAATATGCAAGGATGGTGGTAGCTATGATAAATGATATTTTGGGTTTTTTATGATTAATGCAAGATGTAAAAGTTTTTGTATTTTCGGATTTAATAATGGCAGCAAATGGAAAAGTGGTAAAAGTGGTTGGAAAGGTGTTTCTTATGATTAAAAATGGACCGGGGTTCATGGTTTCACAAATGCTCTCTCTCTTTAATAACGTGGTAGACAATGGAACACTAGAGTTGACATATGAGATTGCAACACAACAGTTTAATGACAAGTTATAATTATATGGGCATCACGTCCTAACATAGAGACCTTGGGGGGGTCTATATATAGTCGATTTTAGGTCAAGACGAAGCTTCGGGAAGAAGGATCGACGGCAGCGGAGGCCCGAGGGCCAATTTGGTGGGTCCCACGCGGTCAGGGAATCTGGCCACGTGGGCCCACCCCTTTCGGCCTTCTGGTCTCCGTTTCTTCATTTCCTTTGCGCCTACCTTTCGTTCCTTCCAAAAAAGTGATCCCCGTAAAATCTCAGGTCATTATGACGTGATTTGGTCGCCTGAAACGTAAAAATATAGAAAATAAATGAAAATGGGGAAATTGTTAATTATCCCCAAAACTCAATATAAATCATGAATATAACCCTTATATGATGCTAATAACATGGAATAACATGTAATAAAATGTAAAGTTCATGTATGCATTTTACATGCATCAATCGCAGAACTTTCTCTCACATTCACTGCACTAGCCACCCCCCGTTACTCCAACTAATGCACACGTTCCCCCTCACACGCTCTCATAAACATGCTTGATCATGACAAGGAAATAAGAACGGGGTACATAATATGCATCTACTTTCATAACTGAAACAAAACCATTGCAATCTCAAACATATATTAACTCATAAAAAGAACCACCACAAAGGTATTACATAGATGACCGTAATCATGTTCAGCAGCTCATACGGTACTAATTAGTGAAGCTCGAGAGAGAGAGATACATAAGTTACTTCCACGAACCCATAGTCCAGAGGTGGATTATTCCCTCTTCATCATGGAGACGGTGGAGAAGTCGTTGGAGAAGATGGAGACCACGCCGGCAGCGCCCCGCCGGAGTTTTCCCCCTCCAATCTATAGCTCCAGGTCTCTGTTTCGGTGTTTCTGTATTTCTGCGGCGCTCCTTCCAGAGAACGTCGGGGGATAATTTTTATAGGTGTTTTTAGGTCAAAACGGAGTTGGTGGAGGAAAGATCGATGGCAACGGAGCCTCGAGGGCCAAACTAGGGGGTCCCACGCGGCCAGGTACTTGGGCTACGTGGGCCCACTCATCTGGGCCCTCGGGCCTCCTCTTGTTCGCTTCTTTCGCTCCCAGGTCTTGTTCCTTCCAAATATTGACACCCGTAAATTTGCAGGTCATTTCGACGTCGTTTGGGTCTCTGAAACATTAAAGGAAAGAAATAGGGTTTTCTGCCTGCGCAGGGTTAATTCCATAAAAATAGGAAACATATCAAATATTCCCAAAATCATTATAAAATAGTGATATAACCCTTATATGATGCAAATATGACTGGAATATAAGTAAAAATAATGCAAAGTTCATGTATGCATTTTACATGCATCAACATCCCCAAGCTTAACCTATACTCGTCCTCGAGTATGAAGGTGATAAAACTAACATGGACTTTCCAATTTAATACTATCAATGGATATCAAAGATGATTACTATTGCTACATAGAGTAAAATGATTCATTCTTAAAAGGAGTAGCAATATGCAAGATAGTTTATGAAGTGATATCAAGTATTCAATGCAAGGATGTTCAATGATAATTCACAAAGTGTAACATAAGAGAAAAGTACTATGGACCACATGTATGCGTAATAATAAGTAAGAACAACCTACAATGGTCATAGAGTATTGGTGAAAATCTGAAAATAAAAGGTGGACACTTTGGAAAGATATATATATGAGTAGAGGTAAATCATGAATAAATTTCATCTATCTTCTGAACTTATCTACTTAAGTCAATGATTGTAATATGGTAATCCTGGTGTCAAGCTCTCATTCCCCTGTCATAGCATCTTGAATGATTAAGTTTAAAGTGAAAGCAATAAGAGTAGTGTGCTTGACAAAGTACAGGTTGAAAGTCTCATGCCCCTTGAATACAAGTATCTACTCCATGTGTTACTCAACTTTAGAAAACAAAGCAAGTTCAAGTTAAATATCATTGTAAGTAATAACAATATCATTAAGAGCGTCAACTGGGGTACCTCTTGTCCCAGGATATGGAACAAGCCCATATCAAAATGACAAGACAAACAAACATAATGAACAATCTCAACACCCTTTTTATGTACCATTGGATAGCTTTTTATTGTAAGGTGTATCACAGAAGGTTCACCATAGCATGTAAGTAAATTTCCACTATGAATGATGCATGGCTTAGATTAGCGGCCCAGGCGTCTCTCTAACCATTTATACAAACTCATTTAAACTCACTTTATTTCCCCATTTATTTCACCCATGGTAAGCATCCATAAACAAAAGTATATGATCAACTAAATGAGATGATGTGCAATGTTGAAAGCTTGCCATGTGACAGCACATATGGGCTAACTCTCAACCAAAGACATTTGTCAAGTCCACAACTTATAATCTTAATCACAATGGGTCATATTTATTTATGCAATGAAAGTAAAGTGTGCATCAAGTTCGCGAGAGCTATATAACCAACTTTTCCCACCACAATTAACAACATAAGCATTTTTATTCAGAGGTATAGATAACTCAAATATCATGATAAACATACTCGGAATAGCATAAAGCTAATAGGTAGATATGGTGGACTCACTGGAAAAACTTTGGTTGAAGGTGTTGGAAACAAGTTTTTGCTTGTTGGAATTTTTGGGCTAGCAAGAGGAGAAAGTTGACCATCTAAATGCATGCATGAGTGTCCATAGAACTAACTAATCCATGTTAAAACAAGGTAGAATAACATTTAGCATCAAAACATGAATAAGAGATAGCTCTTGATAAAATATTTGCAAATTATTACTCATTAACAAGCTCATGAATCATGCAATTATATGTATCTTTTAAAATTAACTTTAACATCCCTTTTCCCAATATTATAATAGCATCTAACATAATTCAACCCAAATTTCCAGTAGCTCTGTCATATATAAATGATAGTGTGGTGGTCTCACAAAATAAAAATCTAACCTAAACAAACAAAAAGACGCTCCAAGTTTTATGCGATAAAGTGTTTCGATCGAAAAACAGAAGTTAGACGTGCGCAAACCGAGAGTGTGTAGGTCCAGTGGGGTTGTCTTCACATCCCCAAGCTTATGGTCTTTGCCATCCTTGGATAGCTCTTGGTGCATCTCCTCTAATCCCTGTGAAAAAAGTTCAAAACACCGTTTCTCCCATTTCTTTTTCTGTGGGGCACATTAGTAGTGATAAACAAATAGATTTCTTGCTGCATATAATCCTTAGACCAAAATTCATATGGATTTCCAGAACATGTATAATGTTGTATGCCTACTCATAAACTCAATTGGATAAAAAGATTCATGTTAAAAGTTCTAAGCATGCATCAAACAGAATGGGACAGAATCTGTCCAGAAAAACAGCAGCAGCTAAACGTATTTTTCTACCCTACTTAACTTTGTCGAAAATTCCGAAAAATTCATGCATGTAGAGAATGAAAAGTTGCTATTACAGTTTAAATATGAGCTCATTCGGAGTTACATAATAAGAATTAAAAATCATACCGTGCACAGATTCGTGCAGGAATAATATCTCCGAACGCTATAAGCAACTTCTTCATACCAAAATGAGTAAAACTTGGCACTTTATTAAAAATTCCAGAAACTAAACTAAACACTAAGTCTCTTGTTACAGCAAGGACACAAACAAAATCACAAATAAAAACAACCGGGTTGCCTCCCGTAAAGCGCTTTCTTTATAGCCATATAGCTAGGCTTCTTACTTGATGTTTATTGTGGACGAAGCTCATGAGGAGCTTGAATGATGTGCCCCTATTCCTTGGGAAGTGTTCCATACATTTCTTGTGTGGAAACTGAAACTTCACATTCCCTTCTTTTGAATCAATGATAACACCTATAGTACGAAGAAAAGGTCTTCCAAGAATAATTGGACTAGAGGTTTTATTCCCCATATCCATGATTAGAAAATCAACAGGCACAAATGTCATATGTAACTCTACCAAAACATCACTTACTTTTCCTAAAGCATGTTTAATGGAATCATCAGCAAGTGCAAGTTCAATAGAGCATTTTTCAAGATTTTTCAATTCAAGTACTTCATATAGTTCTTTAGATAAAACAGAGACACTAGATCTTAGATCAAGTATAGCATGGTGTGTCTCTTTTCCAATGGTTACTAGGACTTTGGGAATCCATACATCCCCAAGCTTAGGTGGTATCATAGCCTCTTGGTTGTACCTAGCAATCTTTTCTTTCAACACATGATTAGCAATATAAGAACCAAAACCAGCTTGGTTAACATTAATAGAAGGATCACTTGCAAATTTTTGTAAGATGGATATTAATTCATGCAAGCTACAATTATCTAAGTCAAGCAATGGTTTCTTTACTTCACTAAGCATTTTAACTTCTTCAACTTTCTTTTCTAACTCAATCAACATAAGAGATTCATCATGTTCAGTTTCGTTAACTTCTTCTTTTAATCCAGCAAGTTGAGACATAAATGGCAACAAATATTCAGGATAGTTCAATAATTCATCAAGAGTTTCCTCCAAAGTAAGAGGAACATTTTCAGCAATATTAATAGAATTCATTCCAACCACAGGTGGTGCTTGTGGTTTCCCTGCAGACATACTCAATAAAGTGGCTTGGTTATCAGCTAGTTTTGACAAGGCTTTGTCTAGTCCTGCAGTTTGGAGTTGTAAGCCTTTAATATCAGAACTAATAGAAGCAACAGACTTATTCAACTCTTGTATCATGGTATTATGACTAGCAATTTGTTCCATAAGAATTTTATTAGCCTCAAAATTATCATTACGTGGTGGCATAGGCTTCCAATTATTATCGCTAGCATTAGGATATGGAATAGAAGGACGATTATTGAGAACATATGGGGGTTTATTATAAGAGTTATAATTGTTGTTACCATACCCATTATTACCATAGTTCCTAATGAAGTTGACATCATTATTTTCAGGATTATTACCAACTAGTTCCTGCAAAGGCACATTTTCAATATTTTGTTTATTAATGAAATCAAGAATAGTATCCATTTTAGATGACAAATCATTTTTTCTTCTATGGAGTTCACATTCTTAGAAGGATTAGGTGCTCTATCAGTATGCCATTGACTATAGTTTTGCAAAATACTTTCCAATTTGTTCTTAGCTTCTACTATAGTTTTTCCCATAAAAGCACCTCCAGCAGCAGAATCAAGTATATTTCTAGACATGTAATTTAGACCATTGTAAAAAGAGTGTAATATGGTCCATTCGTTGACCCCATGTGATGGACAAGTTCTAAGCATAAGTTTAATCCTATCCCAAGCCATAGCAACGTGTTCATTTTCATTTTGCCTAAAAGAAAGAATGTTGTTTCTATTTTGCAAAATTTTAACAGGAGGATAGTATTTCTTAATGAAAGCTTCTTTTAAATCATCCCAAGTTTTAATGCTATCAATAGGTAATGAATGCAGCCAGTCTTTAGCTTTTCCTCTAAGTGAGAAAGGAAATAACTTAGTTTTAGAATATCACTTTCCACATTTTTAAATTTATGCTTGTCACGTATTTCAACAAAATCATGAAGATGCATAGAGGCATCCTCCATAGCACTACCGCCAAATTGTTCCCTAGTTATCAAGTTCAACAAAATAGGACTTACTTCATAGCTCTCAGCATTTATCTTAGGTGTAGCAATGGGCCTAGCAATAAATTGATCATTTGGAGTGTTTGTGTAATCACACAACTTAGTTCTTTCTCCCATTTAGCAAGTTTTTATGTGTTAATTAATTAATTTATGCAAAACTGAAAATAAATATGCAAGACAATGACAAAACAAGATAAATTGCTTTGAAGGTAAAGATGGATAAGATGATGCTCACGTAGGTGCAACCTCCCCAAGCTTAGGTGTTAGCACAAGTTGGTGATGAAGTTGACTTGGTGAGATATCCTTGGATAAACCTTTCAGCAATGATTCCCCGGCAACGGCGCCAGAAAACAGTCTTGATGGCCCTTCACGTAGTTACCCCACAACGGCGCCAGAAAACTTGCTAGCTCCTTCGCGTGGTTACCTGCGTGAAAAGTAAATGGGTTAGGTTGAGACTCCAAGTGCAGAGTGTGTAGTAAGTGGAAGACATATTTTCCCCATGAGGGTGACTCGAGGGTTTAATATCGAACTCTCGGGAATCAGTAGTGAAGATTTATCTTCCTATCCTTCTTTTGGTTACCTACAAAACAAAGTAAATGTTTTGGTCCTCAACCTCACCTAGTGGTTGTCAAGCACAAGGTGTTAGAATGATATCATGATAATATGCAATGCAAACAAGAAATAAACATGCAATGGTGGTAAATAAATATGCAAGGATGGTGGTAGCAATGATAAATGATATTTTTGGGTTTTTTATGATTAATGCAAGATGTAAAAGTGTTTTTGTATTTTCGGATTTAATAATGGCAGCAAATGAAAAAGTGGTAAAAGTGGTTGGAAAGGTGTTTCTTATGATTAAAAATGGACCGGGTTCATGGTTTCACAAATGCACTCTCTCTTTAATAACGTGGTAGACAATGGAACACTAGAATTGACATATGAGATTGTAACACAACAGTTTAATGACAAGTTATAATTAGATGGGCATCACGTCCTGACATAGAGACCTTTTGGTTATTAGTCTCTCTTATACTCCACCAAGATGCGAACTAAATCATAACACCTCGATAATTAAGATAACTCAGAGCATAGCATTAAGTATCATGACAAGAAGTTAAAATAAGAACATGCTAGATCTAGTCATGGAGTAGTGGCAATGGTCACACCCACATCTCCGGTAGCATGGTATTTCTTTTTATCCCTAGTGAGGCAACAAAGTAAGGTAAAACACCCAAGTGGATCGCTGATGGCCCTTAACGTAGTTACCTGCGTTAAAAGAAAATGGGTTAGGTTGAGACTCCAAGTGTAGAGTGTATGTAGTAGTGGAAGACAGTTTTCCCCACGAGGGTGACTCGAGGGTTTAATATCGAACTCTCGGGAACCAGTATTTCAGGTGTTATCTCCTTATCCTTCTCTTGAGAACCTGCAACAAAATAAATTGTTTTGTGTCCTCAACCTCACCAAGTGGTTGTCAAGCACAAGGTGTGAGAATGATAATAAAATAAATATGCAAACAGTAGTAAATATGCAATGATGGTAAAATAAATATGCAATGATGGTGGAAACAATGTTAAATGATATTTTTGGGTTTTTTTATGATGAATGCAAGATGCAAAAAGTATTTTTGTATTTTTGGATTTAATAATGGCAGCAAACAAAAGTGGTGATAAAAGTGTTGGAAAGGTGTTTCTTATGATTAAAAATGGACCGGGGTTCATGGTTGCACAAATGCACTCTCTCTTGATAACGAGTGTCGGGGGTTACCCCCGGGTAGGCTAAAGATGAGGTAAAGACATGTAAGGTTAAGGCTGTAAGCCGTCCGAGATAGCAATTAAACAAAGACGCAGGAGGCGTCATCCGACGTAAGGTGTACGTCGGAGGAATCATCCGAGGTATGGCCTCCGAGGTATGAACCTTGGGGCAGTCAGCTAGTTATCACAAGAACAAGGTGTTATCTACCGAAGTGTAGGATCCGGAGTATCCCGAGCCAAGATGAAGCGTGGCCCGATGTATAAGTGACCGGCCAGCCGAGGTTAGCAGCAAGTATCGAGGCATGTCAGAGGAGTCACGGGTGCCGCAGAGCTCGTAGCCCGAGGCTTCAGAGGACGGCGAGGTCCGTCCACGGGTTTCCCGGAAGCTCGGGGGCCTAGGAGCTGACTCGGCTATTTCGGGAAAGGTCTACAGGCTAGACCTCGGCAGGCTACTGAAGTATGACCGGAAGAGGAAAGCTAGGCCTGGCTGGCCTGACAGTTCGGCCGTTGAGCTGGCAGGAGGCAGAGGCTTGTCTTCTACCTTTTGGCCATGCCATTGTCAGTTGTAGGCAGGGGTAAAAATGTACTTCGGCCTGTGTATATATGCGGCATCTCTACCTCCAGGGAGGAGGACGGCAAAACCCTAGCTCATTTCCCCCTTCATAGTTTCATCTTCCATCTAGAGCTCTCACTTGAGCAGCATCATACAGCTCGAGGAGCACCTTGTACCTGAGAACTACACTGATATATTGAGAGAGGAAAGGCAGGAGTAGGGGTTTTACTTCCTCACGAAGGCCCCGAACCTGGGTACATCGTGGTGTTTTGTGTTCTTGGCTTTCTTGGCTTCTTGTTCATGTTCTTGTGGTTTCTTGCATGTTCTTGCTTGTGCACATCTTGAGTGCATAAACCCTCCCCGGATTCCCCCAACGACCATTCGGCCCCAACTAAGCCATACCCATGGCATCTGCCGTGATCCCACCACGACAGTTGGCGCCCACCGTGGGGCAGATTGAGGCGTTGGGTGGAGTTTCCATCCGGACGGGCTCCTCTGAGTGTGTTCTTTCTGGCCTTGTTGCCAACATCGGCGAGTTTGCCTTTGTGAGTGACAATGCGGGTGCTTCGCCGGCAAGCCTTTCCCCACCAATGGTTTCCTCATGATGCTCGGCAGCTTCCCCACATACGTTGCTGTCGAGGTGGTTCGCGAGTACCCGGAGCAGGTGCTCGTGGACGACGAAACTCCACTCCTGGCGGCTTTGGGCCAACGTGTTACTCGCCCTCCGAGGTGTGTGGAGGTGATGGTGGCTGGTACCCAGCCTGCAGCTAGCAAGGCGGATGCTGGCAAAGTCGCGCTAGCCGAGGTGGAGGCGACACCAACTGCGCTGCCTGAGAAATCAGGTCGGGCGGCGAAGTTTCCGTACGAGAAACCTAGTCAGAATGAGCAGTTGGGCATGCCAAGGGAAGAGTTTCCCTTAGAATCTATCGTTGATAGGTTAGCTCGGCCACTCGCAGTAGAGGCAAGTGTGGAGCATACGGTGGCCGGGTTAGAGGCAGAGCGCCAGAGAGTGATGAGAGAAGCTCGGTTGCTGGCCGAGGCTAGGCAGCAGTTCGATATGGAGCAGAAGGAGTACAATGCTGCACATGGTATAGAGGATGGTTTTACTCCGGTTGTGCGGCGTAAGAAAGCTGCTCTGTTCAACCGAGGCAAGGACCTCTATGAGGAGATGGTTAGGGCTGCAGTCTCGAGCTCGACTAAGGCAACAAGTAGCAGGTCGGCTACTGGTAGGCCGGTGTATAGTTCACCAGCTAAGAACCTTAGAGCAGCCGAAGCAGTAAGGGCCGGGCTATCGGAGTTGACCGGAGATGCATGGCGTGAGCAGCAGAAGCGGCTCAATGAGTTAGTGCATGTGGCCAGCAAGCAAAATGAAGCCCTCCGCAAGGCCGGGCTTGGCGGTTCGCAGGCGGTCCATTCGATTAGGCCAGTTAGCCAGGGGTCCAAGGGGCAAGCCTCGTCTCCACACGTCGGAGGAGCCGAACGTGCCCGGAGTGTCACTTCAGGTCGGAACAAGGAGATGCAGCTGCAAGTGTACGATCCGGTGTTAGCTGGAAAGCAAAAGGTCGGTGACGCTAGCCGAGCCAATGGAGACCCCGGCCCAGGTGATGCAAGCCGAGCTAAAGGCCGTTCAGCTCAGGGAAATCAGAACGGTGGGCAAGCAGCGTCGGCTGGCCGAGGTAAACCACCTCAGCCCCCGAGGCATCAGCAGCAACCCCGGCCGCAGGAGCAGTATCAGCAAGAGCCGGAGTATGTTCCGCAGCCGAAGAGCGTCGGTCGAGGTGGCGACCGATATGATGATGGAAATTCAGCCATGGAGCGGGCTGGATTCTATAGAGTGGATGGTGCATTGGGAGAGCGTATCGGAGCTCGGACGTTGCCTACAGGTGACGCGCGATACAAGCTAGATCGGATTTACAAGTCCGAGAGGTTGGAAGAGGAAGGTCCTCCTGGTCCGGCGTGTTTTGGACCTCGGATCATGAAGGAACCACCTCCACCAGTGTCTCAGTTTCAGTTGGGTCGGAGTACCAGGCCGTACAATGGGAGCACCAAGCCGCAAGATTGGCTAGCTGATTATGTTTCAGCAGTATACATTGCGGGGGGCAATCGCCGATGGGCGGTCCGGTATCTCCCGCACATGTTGGAAGGTCCTGCTCGGATCTGGCTGAACAATTTGCCGGAGAATAGCATCAATTGCTGGCTGGATTTAGAGGAGGCATTCAATAGCAACTTCGCCAGCACTTACAAGAGGCCAAACCGACCTCAGCTTTTGCAGGCGTGCAAGCAGGAGGACAATGAGACTGACCGAGAATTCTTGACTCGGTGGAGCAATGTTCGGAACTCCTGTGAAGGAGTTATCGAAGCACAGGCTATAGCGTGGTTTGCTGATGGATGTCGGTATGGTAGCATGTTGTGGCAGAGGCTCCAGAGAGATATGCCAAAGACTCTGGCCGAGACGATTCGGATAGCTGATTCCTATGCCCTTGGCGATCCGATGCAGCCTCTGCTGGATGGGAATGCCCGGAACAGGAGGAATCCGATGAACAATCGCAACAACGGACCGAGGTTTGATAACCGTCAAGAGTTCGGGCAAAAGAGGAGAGAACCAGATTTCCAAGTCAATGCTGTAAACCCAAGTCAGTCCGGACCTGGAGGCGCCCAGAAACCGAAGACTGAGGGTCAGGCGTGGACTCCGAACCAGAACCAGAATCAGGGAGGTGGTGCGAAGCAGTGGCAGGAGGCCGGACCACCTGTGACTTACGAGTCATTGGTGAATGGGCCATGTATCTATCATGGCAGGAATGGCAAAACACCCAACCATACCACTCTGCAGTGTAGTTTTCATCACCGAACCGCTGCAGAAGGGGCGAAAGCTGGGACAAACCGGAGTGGGCCACCGAACCAATGGCGTAGACCTCAATATCCGAACGCGCAGCAGCAGCATAAGCCGACCATAGCGGCGCAGAATCAGAGCTTAACCGGAGCAAATTCAACCCCGGTGCATGCGGCCCAAAACCAGAAGATGGTGCAGGCGAAACCGGTGAATGCAGTGAGTGCCCAGGGCAACAACAACAACGGTGGTGCCGGCCAAAGCCAAACGTGGTCCTTTGAGAATCAGAGGTATGAGAACCCCGGTAATGATTATAGGGAAGTACATCAGAGTTACGTGGTGTTTGTGACTGAGTCAACTGATAAGAAGAGTATGCTGAGGCGTGCCAAGGAGGTGAATGCAGTAACAGCAGTGGTGAAATACATGAATTGGTCCGAGCAAGAGATCACTTGGAGCAGGCAAGATACACCTCGGATCATGCCGAGCCCTGGAAACTATGCACTGGTGGTGGATCCGACGTTCTGTGGGCCGACCAACAATGTGAGATTCACCCGAGTCTTGGTGGACAATGGGAGTGCCATAAATATCATGTACCGAGACACCATGGTCAAGCTGGGATACTCACCGAACCAGTTGCAGCCTAGCAGCTGTACGTTTCACGGTATTGTGCCCGGGGTCTCTTGTGCACCTATGGGAAAGATTTGGGTCGACGTGGGTTTTGGTACCCGAGATAACAGCCGAGTTGAAAGTCTTGAGTTCGAGGTTGTGGACTTGCAGAGCCCTTACCATGCCTTGCTGGGAAGGCCAGCCTTGGCCAAGTTCATGATCTCCACTCATGTGGCCTACCTGAAGATGAAAATGCCGGGGCCCAAGGGAATAATAACCATTTCTGGTGACTACAAGAAGGCTATGCAATGTGCCTCGGCGGGATCTAGTTTAGCCGAGTCCTTGGTGATCGCGGCGGAGAAGAAGCAACTTCAGAAGGTGGTGGCAATGGCGCAGTCTACTCAGCTCGGCATGTCCGGACTAATTACTCCGGACATGAGCGCTTCATTCGAGGTGCCCAAGGAGACCAAGAAAATCCCGCTGGACTCGGAGAACCCGGAGCGTTTCGCCATCATTGGTGCTGGCATGGACGAGAAATAGGAAAGCGCGCTCTGTCACTTCCTCCGTGAGAATCGGGACATTTTTGCATGGTCGGCTAAAGACCTGCCAGGTGTTCCGAGGGAGTTGGCAGAGCACTCTTTGTTTGTTCGGCCAGAGGTGAAACCAGTGCGTCAACCGACGCGGCGGCTCTCAGATGACCGAAGAAAGGTGGTACTCGAAGAATTGGCGAAGTTACTGGCTGCAGGCTTCATCATGGAAGTGCTGCATCCGGACTGGATATCTAATCCAGTCCTCGTGGAGAAAAAGAAGGACGAACCGGCGATAGTCAAGGTGTGGCGCATGTGCATTGACTTCACCAACCTGAACAAGGCGTGCCCGAAGGATCCCTTTCCTTTACCTCGGATTGATCAAGTGATCGATTCTACGGCTGGATGTGAGCTGTTGTCTTTTATTGATGCATATTCTGGTTTTCACCAGATCCCACTGAACACTGATGATCAAATAAAGACTGCCTTTATTACCCCGTACGGGGCGTATTGCTATCGTGTCATGTGTTTCGGTTTGAGAAATGCCGGGGCAACTTATCAAAGGTGTATGCAGAAGTGCTTACACTCTCAAATGGGCAAGAATGTGCAAGTGTATGTTGATGACATTGTTATCAAAACTAAAAAGAAGCATACTCTCATCGAAGACCTCGAAGAGACATTTGCAAACTTAAGAAAGTATCGGTTGAAACTTAACCCGGACAAGTGCACCTTTGGTGTCCCGGCTGGAAAATTGCTCGGTTTCCTCGTATCGAGCCGAGGTATAGAAGTTAACCCGGCTAAGATCCGAGCTATCGAAAGAATGAAGTTGCCGAACTGTTTAAAAGATGTGCAGAAGTTCACGGGATGCCTTGCATCTTTAAGTCGGTTTGTAAGTCGGCTAGGAGAAAAAGCCTTACCATTGTATCAACTTATGAAGAAAAGTACCAGTTTCACTTGGACCCCGCAGGCGGACGCGGCGTTCAATGAGCTGAAGAAGATGTTGTCCACTGCTCCGGTGTTGGCGTCCCCTTTGCAGAATGAACCGATGTTGATATACATTGCGGCTACAAACCGGGTCGTAAGTGTTGCAGTGGTGGTGGAGCGAGACGAAGGAGGCAAATCGGTGCAGAGACCAATCTACTACCTGAGCGAGGTGATATCCACGTCGAAGCAAAACTACCCCCACTACCAGAAGATGACGTACGGAGTATACCTGGCGGTTAAGAAACTGAAGCATTACTTCCAAGAGCATCCCATGACGGTGGTATGTGATGCTCCAATCTCGGAGATCATCGGATGCAAGGACGCAACTGGGCGAGTTGCCAAATGGGCGATCGAGGTATCTCCATATACTCCGCATTATGAAAGGCGAGATGCAATCAAGTCGCAGGCGCTACCGGACTTTTTATGCGATTGGGCCGAGATGCAATATGAGCCGCCCTTGCCGGACTATAATTATTGGAAGATGCACTTTGATGGGTCCAAGACCAAGGTCGGATTAGGTGCTGGCATAGTCCTAACCTCGCCGAAGCAAGACCAGTTGAAGTATGTGCTGCAAATCCATTTCTCGGCGTCGAACAACGTGGCGGAGTATGAGGCCCTGATCCATGGGCTCAAGGTGGCAAAGGAGATAGGTGTCCGGCGTATAGAATGCTTCGGCGATTCAGCTTTGGTGGTGCATCAATCCACGGCACTTGGGATGCATTGGATGCGAACATGGAGTTGTATCGGTTTCATGTGCAAAAGGTGTCTGGGTTCTTCGAAGGATGTGAGTACAAGCACATACCTCGGGGGAGAATGAAGCCGCCGACGTATTGTCTAAGCTCGGTTCATCCAAAGAACCGGTGCCACCGGGGATAGCACTGAACCATTTGAGAACTCCTTCAATCAAGCCCTCGCCTGACTCTGAGTCAATTTTCTTACCGCCAAGTTCGGAGTCTGAGCCCATTCCTATGGAGGTAGACGTCGGATGCGTTTGGCCGGACTCGGGGACTGCTTCGCAGTATCCGAGGAATGATAGAGCCTTTCCTATGGAGATAGATGGTGGGAACTTCGGGTCTGACCCGGGGACTTCGCACCAACACTCGGGGACTGGCCGAGCAATGGTGGAGGAAATCATGAAGGAGATCATGGCGACCGAACCAATGGAGATAGATGAGAGGCTTTTTCCTCTGCATCCAGTGCCGGAATGGGCGGAGCAGATCATGAACTTCATAGCCGATGGAAGTTTGCCAAGTGATACAACCGAGGCAAGGAGAATCCAGAGGAGAGCTAAGGGATACACCATCATCAACAAGGAGCTATACAAGAGAAGTGTGACCGAGGTGTTGCAAAGGTGTGTCGAACCAGCTGAAGGCAAGGAGATGCTTTTAGAGATCCACCAAGGAGAATGTGGACATCATTGCAGCACAAGAGCTCTGGTGGCCAAGGTGTTCCGGCACGGGTTCTATTGGCCCACCGCCAATGCCGATGCAGAAGATATAGTTCGGAAATGTGAAGGGTGCCAAAGGTTCGCCAAGCAGCAGCACATGCCAGCTTCGGCGCTCAAGACCATTCCTATCACGTGGCCCTTTGCAGTTTGGTGTCTGGACATGGTGGGAGAATTCAAGCCAGCCCGAGGCAATATGACTCACATACTGGTGATGGTGGACAAATTCACTAAGTGGATCGAGGTGAAGCCAATCCGAAAGGTGGATGGTCATACGGCAGTGACCTTTTTGAAGGAAATAATCCTGAGATATGGATATCCTCATAGTATCATTACAGACAACGGCACGAACTTTGCTGTCGGAGAGTTTGCTCGGTTCTGCATGAGTAAGGGAATTCGACTTGATGTAGCCTCGGTGGCTCATCCACAGGCTAATGGGCAAGTAGAAAGGTCAAATGCATTGGTATTGGCCGGAATCAAAGCTCGGCTAATAGAACCACTGTTGAAAACACCGGGGTGTTGGATCGATGAGATACCAGCAGTTCTGTGGGGTCTAAGGACCACACCGAACAGATCAACTGGCTATACGCCATTTTTCATGGTCTATGGGGCCGAGGCAATGCTGCCAACCGACATTGAATATGATGCGCCCAGAGTGGCAATGTACACAGAAGCCGAGGCTAAAGAAGCTCGGGAAGATGCTGTAGATTGCTTGAGGAAGCAAGAGAATTGGCCTTATCTCGGTCAGCAATATATCAGCAGGGTCTCCGACGCTATCAAAGCCGGCATGTAAAACCCCGAAAGTTTAATGAAGGAGACCTAGTGCTGAGGCTTGTCAGCGCAGCAAAGGTCGGCACAAGTTGTCACCTCCATGGGAGGGACCATACATTGTGAGCCGAGCTCTGCACAATGATTCATACTATCTTATAGATGCACAGGAACCAAGGGGAGATGGGCTGGATAGACCCGATTCGGAGCTTCAGCGTCCATGGAATGTAGCTCTACTCCGACCCTTCTACTGTTGAAGAATATAATGTATGTACCTCGGCTGATCTTTAATAAAAACTTCGGCACCTCGAGAGTGAGCTCGGGGACTGCCTCGCTCTTATGATTGCATGTTTCTTTTTGTTCGTACTCTTTCTTCGTTCGTATGCCGAACTATTTTGAACCTCGTCTCAAACTTCAAGTACTGTATGCTATGTAACTAATCTTGTGACTCGACTGACGAACGCCAGCATGGCAGTCAAGAGCAAAGACGAAAGAACATGGGAAACATGAAAATGAACTCGGGGACTCGGTCCAAAAAGACAGTTCGGCATATGTCGTTTACTAACCCCTGTTTTTACTTCTTTTTTATGTCGGATGACTTTGAAACATACCTCGGAATTTACCAAGTACTGTATGCTATGAACAACAATCTTGTGACTCGACTGTCGAACGCCAGAATGGCAGACAAGAGCAAAGAATGCCAAATATAGTAAACACGAAAGTAAACTCGAGCAATCATTCAAAAGGATTCGACATAAAGCTTAGAAAAGCATGGTTCGGATGAGCATAATAGTAATAGAGGTAGCAAAGGAACTACTTAAGTTTGATTACATCTGCGTCCCGGCATACCGGGGATTTAATGAAGTTTTTTGGCCAAGCATAAGTTCAGGTCGAGGCATCAGGAATTAGCCGAGGCAGCAGGGATTTCGTCCGGAGCCGAGGTAGCCTGGGAAGTGCTGGCAACGTCGGCAGTAACCTCGGCGTCAGGTTGTGGAGAAGCCTCGGTTTCTGCTTCGCGGGTTTCACCGTCGTCACCTTGCTCGGCCTCGACGTCGGATTCTGTTTCGTATTCCTCTCTTCTGGCTCGTAATCCTCGGCGTCGGAGTAGGTGTCTCCTTCGCTCAAGTTCTTGTGTTGGCATATCCAGCGAAGAAGGCAGCCATCTTTTCGCGGCGCTTGATGAGAATTGGGTCCGAGGACCAGGGCGAGCCTCGGCGAAGAGTGTCCATCTTTTCGAGGTCGATCTTCTCGCACCAAGTCATGATGAATTTGAGAGCGGCATCAGCTCCAGCGCGAGCTGAAGATGAACGCCACTCTCGGAGTCTTTGTTCGGCTTCACGAAGCTTGGCGGCGAGCTCGGGCGTAGTATTGGGAGCATCGGCAAGAGGCCATAAGGCTCGGAAAGCAGACAGACCTGCGTCGAGGAGTTCGGACCCAATGGTTTTCAAGGGATGGATCCGAGCTTTGATGGCCACGATGTGGTCCTCAACGGTCCAGTCGGGGTTCGTCTCGTTACGCCTCTTCCTGTGCTGAGCAGTGATATTGCGGGCCGAGATTTGGGTGTAGGTGAAGTGCTCTGCAGAAGGATAGCCTGTTAATAATGAAAGAAACAGTTCGGCAAAGAGCCAGTAACGTTGAGGACAAAGCAAGGATAAGGGGGGCAAGAAGCTTACTGTCCATTTCTTGGTTGATGCGTTCCAGCGTCGGGAGGAGCTGGTTAACCGAAGCTTGAAGGGCTTCATAAGCCTCGGTGGCCGAGGTGGCGCGGGCCTCGGCTAACTGGAGCGCATTCTCATGTTCCTTGGCGGCATCCTCCCGAAGTTTCTTCTCTGTTTCAACAACACTGGCCTTTTCCGCCTGCAGCTGCTCTTTTCAGACGTCCGCAGCTCAGTGATGCGCTTCAGTTCCTTTACCAGACGAGCTACCTCGGCTTTCTCTTGCGCTAGCTGGTCATCCGAAGTTTTCTTCGCTGCAAGGACGGCCTTGTGCTCGTCGTGGAGTTTCTTGTGGTCAAACAGGAGGGTATGGAAGATATCCGTGCGAACGTTCATAGCATTCTGCAAGGAAGAAAAATATAGCTCGGTTAGAAAGGCTATACCTCGACAAGAGTCTCGGGGACTCGGAGTCAACTCTTTGGGAAAATGTTGCCGGGGTATGCCTCGACAGGAGTCTCGGGGACTCGTACCCGAGGTGCATGCTAAAGTGAGATAAAAATGGATTGGATACGTCGGATGAAAATGGAGAGTTAAGATTCAAGCCAAACAATTTTAACTCCGGCGGAGCGTCAATAGTTTACCTCGAATCTCGGGGACTGGAGATGGTGGATATTAGAGAATACTGCATGAAAGTAAAGAAAGTGGAACTTACGTTGACAGCTCGAGTAGCAAGCAAAGCAGAAGTTTGCATTTCAAGCATGCGTCGGGCGCAGGCTGCCCCGCAGGATGCTCGTCCCCTTGGGCGGTCAAGGAGGCAGAAGAGACCTCGTCCATGTCTGCAGAATTCCAGTCTGCATTGTAGTGTTCCAAGGAGCCGAGGCTCTGGTCACTATCAGTGCGCAGAGGAGGAAATCCCCACGGTCCGCCCTGCTCGATGCCCCTAACCGAGGCCTCCAAGGCCAAAGTAGCCTCGGAGCTTGAAGCAGGCCGGTTATCCAATATAAGAGATGCCCTCCGAGCATATTCTTCGGCCGGAGGGGCAGTCTCATCAATGGGTGCGGCGAATGGAGGAATTCGGCGTGTCGCCGGGGGAGGAGACCTCGGTTGCATCCTTGAGGGAGAAGAATAGTCAGGGTGCCAGACCCAGATGTTGGTTTGGGGGTGACCTTAGACTTCACCGTCTCTTTTTCTTTCTCCTTGCCCTTCTCCAACGGCAAGGTAGTCTGGCGAACTGGTTTTTGGGGCTGCTGCTTGGGCTGTTGCTTCTGCTGTGCTTCTGTTGCTGCTGTTGGTTGCGGGCAGTCTGGCTGCGGGGGGAGAGTCGAGGCTCCGGCAAGGCGGTAGCCGGAGTTCTGGCGCGATTGGCATCCGTTTGAGGACGCGGAGAAGTCTGACCCGGGTGGGGGCAGATTTCCCCAAGGCCGGGCCAGACCTCGGTGGAGATCCTGGGCGAGAGTTCGTCGGGGTGGTCGTGGCTTCAGAGGCACCAACGGGTGCAGTCATGGAGGATACCTCCTGATCCACGTCTATGGGGGCACTGCAACGAAAAGAGGAAGGTCAAGTGTTAATACCGAGATAATATGTTTAAACAACAAACATTGTTGGCTATAGAAGCAAAGCATTACCCATCCGAGGTAGGAAACCTCTTGCCCCCCCGGGCATGAGGAGGAAGTCCGGACTTCTTCAGCCGGCGTCTCTTGACCGGAGCCTCAGTGGGTCCGGAGGCTCCAGTGGCGGATGGTTCGGCGGCCGAAGTTGCGGCACCAGCGCGTTTCCGGCTGGTTGCTGGAGTAAAGTTCGGAAGGTGAGGAAGGCGGGAGAGAGGTACCGCGTTTATTGGTTCCATGACGAGGAACCCCTCCTCGTCATCCGAAATCTCTTGAACTGAAGCTTGTGCTTGAGGCTTACCCGCGGTGGTGATGCGGGCCGAGGCAATGGGCATATAATCCTCGTCGTCAGGGTCCACGTTGGATGGTGGGTCCTCGACAGGGAGATCCTTGCCGAAGTGGTCCGCAGGATGGACTCCATCCTCGGCGGTCTGGCGGGCGAACAGCTGTATGGCAGACATATGAAAAGGAGTTAGGAAGAAAAATTGTCAAGGTGAACGTCGGTAGCAAGACCTCGGTGGTAAAGAAGTATCGAAGAAAACGTCGGAATAGCGTACCTGTTTCGCTGGATTGGTCCGGTAGTGGGGTTCCCTTCCCCATGTCCAAGCGTCGGAGATCTTGGACTTGGTGATAGCTCGGACTCGCCGAGCTACCGCGGCGTTGTCCAGTGCAACGTGCGTATGACGGGTGGGGTCATAAAGACCGCTCATGTGGCAGATCTTGTGAGACCTCGCCTGAGAGGGGAGACCCTGCGCTTCACGAATGTGCAGGCCAGGTCGTCGGCCGTCAGGACTTTCCCGTCGTTCCCGGGGTCCTCCGGGTCCTGCCATTTCGCAATATACCCATGGATGGACTTGAGTTCGCCGGTGTGAGGGGGAGTGTAGTCCCAGTTGAGCTGTTCTGTAGGAGGGCTGAGGTTAAACGCCGGCAGGTTGAGGAGGTCCTCTTCGCCGGAGTTCTTCACGTAAAACCACGTCCGGAGCCACTTGCGAACGGTGTCCGGAGTAGTGATACGTGGGAAGATGGAGTTTCGGCGAGGAGCTATGGTGGCAGCTCCGCAGGCGGTTAATTGCTTGGGCAGATCCTTGTTCTTTGGATCCGGGATCACTTGCCGCTTGAGTTGGAAGTAGCGAGAAAAGAGGTCTACCGTGGCTTCGAGGCCGAGGTATCCCTCAGAGAAGGAAACGATGCAGGAGAGAGTGGTGATGGCGTTGGCGGGGAGATGATGAACCTGGAGTCCGAACTTGTCGAGAAATCTCCGGAAGAAGTTACTAACGGGCAGTCCGAAGCCGCGCTGAAAGTGCGCGACGAAGACCACCCGTTCCCCTTGCTGACTTGAGGCTCGAGTTCGCCCTCTGGCAGGCGACACTCTACCCCGGCGGGAATCCGCCGAGTCGCCCTGAGCCACTGGATTTCGTCCGGAGTTACATCCGAACCTTCCCAGCCGGCTCGTTCTCCGACCTCCAGTTCGAGGTCTGGAACCTCGGTTTGTTCCGAAGTCTCAGGAGGAGACATCTCGGCAGAGTCAATCTGCAGAGAATGCGCAGAAGTTTAGCAAAGGAAAAAGGGATCTGGAATCTAGTACAATATTTGGCTAACTCAGGAGGAGTTTGGTGGCTATCTTATGTGCATAGAGGCATATCTATGCTAGGCGAACATCTATCCGAGGCATGAAACCATTTCTACCCAAAAGAGTATGCGAGTAAGATCTGCCGGAGGGGTAAATAGAGTTTTATTCAAGAACATATGAAGAACCAAAGCGCGAAGAGGAAGAAACCTAGAGCAATGCCTAGGGTATCAAGAAAGGGAGTACATACCGTGAAAACGAGGTGCTGAGGAGCGGCGCCGGTGACGCGGTCGCAGCGGCGAGGAAGGAACTGCTCGTCGGCGGCGGCGGGAACGCGTTTCTTCTCAACGGGAAGCGGCGGCGCTGGTTGCGATGGAGGCGAGACGGCGAGTGAATGAGGAAGAAGAGGGAAGCACTGCCCTGGGCCCGTATTTATAACCGCGGGCGGTAACTGCGCACTACCGCGCGGTTATCGGAGCGGCGAGTGGGATCGTTTGTGCACAAATGCCCACGTGGCACGAAGATAGCGGTGGACAAGCAGGCCACAGGATCGGTTGCAGGAGGCAAACCGTCGTGCGGCGCGGTTACTGGAGAGCGAAGCGGCAAGCGGGAAACCTCCGCTGACGTGGGCCGCGTGGTGGAAAGCACTCGAGTGCTTTGACTATCGTGGACCAGGAAGTGACGGATGGGACACGTGAACAGTGTTCTCTGACCGAAGTCAGTAAGGATGCAGAAATCGAGGGTTGACGTCCGAGATCTCGGCGGATACTTCGGAAAAGCAGTATGGCCGAGGAACAGACCGATGGATTTCTCGGAGTATTGGTTCGGTAACCTGCAAACATTGTAGCGCATGTGGTTTCGGGTTGAACCTGATGCGGCCTTTCATCCGAGGCTGCAAGACCACATCAGCTTCGGGGACTACTGTCGGGGGGTTACCCCCGGGTAGGCTAAAGATGAGGTAAAGACATGTAAGGTTAAGGCTGTAAGCCGTCCGAGGTAGCAATTAAGCAAAGACGCAGGAGGCGTCATCCGACGTAAGGTGTACGTCGGAGGAATCATCCGAGGTATGCCTCCGAGGTATGAACCTTGGGGCAGTCAGCTAGTTACCACAAGACAAGGTGTTATCTACCGAGGTGTAGGATCCGGAGTATCCCGAGCCAAGATGAAGCGTGGCCCGACGTATAAGTGACCGGCCAGCCGAGGTTAGCAGCAAGTATCGAGGCATGTCAGAGGAGTCACGGGCGCCGCAGAGCCGTAGCCCAAACGTCAGAGGACGGCGAGGTCCGTCCACGGGTTTCCCGGAAGCTCGGGGGCCTAGGAGCTGACTCGGCTATTTCGGGAAAGGTCTACAGGCTAGACCTCGGCAGGCTACTGAAGTATGACCGGAAGAGGAAAGCTAGGCCTGGCTGGCCTGACAGTTCGGCCGTTGAGCTGGCAGGAGGCAGAGGCTTGTCTTCTACCTTTTGGCCATGCCATTGTCAGTTGTAGGCAGGGGTAAAAATGTACTTCGGCCTGTGTATATATGCGGCATCTCTACCTCCAGGGAGGAGGACGGCGAAACCCTAGCTCATTTCCCCCTTCATAGTTTCATCTTCCATCTAGAGCTCTCACTTGAGCAGCATCATACAGCTCGAGGAGCACCTTGTACCGAGAACTACACTGATATATTGAGAGAGGAAAGGCAGGAGTAGGGGTTTTACTTCCTCACGAAGGCCCCGAACCTGGGTACATCGTGGTGTCTTGTGTTCTTGGCTTTCTTGGCTTCTTGTTCATGTTCTTGTGGTTTCTTGCATGTTCTTGCTTGTGCACATCTTGAGTGCATAAACCCTCCCCGGATTCCCCCAACGACCGTTCGGCCCCAACTAAGCCATACCCATGGCATCTGCCGTGATCCCACCACGACAACGAGGTAGACAATGGAACACTAAAATTAACATGTAAGATGGCAAGACATGGTTTGACAAGTTATTCATAATATGGGCATCACGTCCTAACATAGAGATCTCAAGTATAAGTTGTTCTCTCTTTATGCTCCACCAAGATGCGAACTAAATCATAACACCTTAGTAATTAAGATAAATCGGAGCATAGCAATAAGTTCAATGACATGAAGTTAAAATAAGAACATGCTAGATCTAGTCATGGAGGTAGTGGCCAAGGTCACATCCACTCTCCGTAGCATGGTATTTTTGTTTATCCCTAGTGAGGCAACAAAGTAAGGTAGAAAACCCAAGTGGATCGTAGAACTATCTGTCACGTTCACTGCACTAGACACCCCCCGTTACTCCAACTAATGCACACGTTCCCCCTCATGCTCTCATAAACATGCTTGATCATGACAAGTAAATAAGAACGGGGTACATAATATGCATCTACTTTCATAACTGAAACAAAACCATTGCAATCTCAAACATGTATTAACTCATAATAAAGATCCACCACAAAGGAATTACATAGATGACCATAGTCATGTTCAGCAGCTCATACGGTACTAATTAGTGAAGCTCATAGAGAGGAGAGATACATAAGTTACTTCCACAAACCCATAGTCCAGGGGTGGACTACTCCCTCTTCATCATGGTGTCGGTGGAGATGTCGTTGGAGGAGAAGGAGACCACGCCGGCAGCGCCCCGCGGGAGTTTTCCCCCTCCAATCTGCAACTCCAGGACTCTGTTTCGTGGTTTCTCTATTTTCTGCGGCGCTCCCTTTCGCGAAAGCCCTGGGGGGGTCTATATATAGTCGTTTTTAGGTCAAGACGAAGCTTCGGGAAGAAGGATCGACGGCAGCGGAGGCCCGAGGGCCAATTTGGTGGGTCCCATGCGGTCAGGGAATCTGGCCACGTGGGCCCACCCCTTTCGGCCTTCTGGTCTCCGTTTCTTTGTTTCCTTTGCGCCTACGTTTCGTTCCTTCCAAAAAAGTGATCCCCGTAAAATCTCAGGTCATTATGACGTGATTTGGTCGCCTGAAACGTAAAAATATAGAAAAGGGGGTTTTCTGACAATGCAGGGTTAATTCCAGAAAAATGGGGAAATTGTTAATTATCCCCAAAACTCAATATAAATCATGAATATAACCCTTATATGATGCAAATAACATGGAATAACATCTATACTACTATTAAAAAAACAAACTTGTGTTGATACATTGAATCTGAGTCCTTCAATATTTGGCCAACGGTCCAGATCGCTCCAATGTTTGACAACTCAACACAAATCCAGTTTTGCCCGTTTTACCCTCCCACCAAATCACATAATACTGCTAATGCCATCGTACCGGTTCATTTTATTTCAATAGACCTTTCTAATTCTGTTTGCGCGAATTCAACTCTCCCGTGCAATTGATAGCCGCCACTGGAATCTTGATGGTGCCGTCACGTCTTCTCCACCATCCCAGGCAACATACACAGCTCTGGCAGTCATGCGTAGCAAGAAGCAGTCTTGCGTGGATAGCTAGATGCAGGCATGCAGGCAATGGGAAGAAGAGGACCCACCAAGGCGACTCCCACCAGACACGCATCCAGGTCGGGCTGCACAGCGAGCCGCCCATGTACGGGCGGCCTTCACGTTGCCGTGGGACAGCGACATCGACGGCCATGCAGAGCGGCCGGGAACTTCCGGCACGGTAACGGTTCGCCGCCCGGAAACGGCAGGGCGGCCGTCGCTGGTCAACTGCCTCGCTTTGTTCGTGCCTTTATCGGCTCCTATTCATCTGACAGATTGCTCCGGCTCAGCCGTCGGTGTCATGTCCGACCGCCATAGTTTTTCTTCCTTACCCACCGAAGGAGATGTGGTGGCTTCTCAGGTACGGTGGTTCCTTTGAAATCGTTCCAATCAGCTTTTCCTAATTAGGTCATGTGCTTAGATTAGATCCAATCAACAGACAATAGCATCTACATGGTGAACCTCAATGGCAGAATCATTAAAAAGAGATGGGGAGATTACGTTCTGCATGGTCTTCAATCCTACTCGTACATGCAGGGTACATAGCCTGGCCAGGCCATGCGACGGCAGCGCATGCAGCAGGTCGCCGCCATCGAACCTCGACGGGGCATGCAAGGCCATATTATATTGTGCACAAATTTTTACCATTCAAATTGAAAATAATATATATAGATCTATATGAAAGAGGAACTAAGTTTGTTAGAATTTGGAGACGTGCGTTGCACGTGCACGCCAACTAGTGTATAAATGTAAAGTTCATGTATGCATTTTACATGCATCAATCGCAGAACTTTCTCTCACGTTCATGCACTAGCCACCCCCGTTACTCCAACTAATGCACACGTTCCCCCTCACACGCTCTCATAAACATGCTTGATCATGATAAGTAAATAAGAACGGGGTACATAATATGCATCTACTTTCATAACTGAAACAAAACCATTGCAATCTCAAACATATATTAACTCATAAAAAGATCCACCACAAAGGTATTACATAGATGACCGTAATCATGTTCAGCAGCTCATACGGTACTAATTAGTGAAGCTAGAGAGAGAGATATACATAAGTTACTTCCACAAACCCATAGTCCAGAGGTGGACTACTCCCTCTCTTCATGGAGACGGTGGAGAAGTCGTTGGAGAAGATGGAGACCACGCCGGGCAGCGCCCCGCCGGAGTTTTCCCCCTCCAATCTGCAGCTCCAGGTCTCTGTTTCGGTGTTTCTGTGTTTTGCGGCGCTTCCTTCCAGAGAACGTCAGGGATAATTTTTATAGGCGTTTTTAGGTCAAAACGGAGTCGGTGGAGGAAAGATCGACGGCAATGGAGCCTCGAGGGCCAAAGTGGGGGGTCCCACGTGGCCAGTACTTGGGCCGCGTGGGCCCACTCATCTGGGCCCTCGGCCTCCTCTTGTTCGCTTTCTTTCGCTCCAGGCCTTGTTCCTTCCAAATATGACGCACGTAAATTTGCAGGTCATTTCGACGTCGTTTGGTTCTTTGAAACATTAAAGGAAAGAAATAGGGTTTTCTGCCTGCTCAGGGTTAATTCCATAAAAATAGGGAAACATATCAAATATTCCCAAAATCATTATAAACAGTGATATAACCCTTATATGATGCAAATATGATGGAATATAAGTAAAAATAATGCAAAGTTCATGTATGCATTTTACATGCATCAGCGACCGGTCTACTACTTGAGCGAGGTGCTGCCCACCTCCAAGTAGAATTACCCGCACTACCAGAGATGGCCTACGGCGTGTACCTCGCCGCCACGAAGCTCAAGCACTACTTCCAAGAGCACCCCATCATGGTGGTGAGCACCGCTCCCCTCTCGTAGATCATCGGCAACAAGGACGCCACAGTCAAGTGGCGAAGTGGGCCGTCACGATGGCCACCACCACATCCTCTACGAGCCTAGGAACGTCATCAAGTCCCAATTCTTGGCAGATTTCTTCGCCGAACGGCGGAAAACGCAATACCTGCCTCCGGCTCCGGACTCCTCGCATTGGCGATGCACTTCGATGTTCCAAAATGCACGGGGGCTTGGGAGCCGGCATCGTCCTCACTCTCCCAAAGGAGATAAGTTGGAGTACGTGCTGCAGATCCACTTCACCGCCTCACAACAACGTCGCCGAGTACGAGGTTTTGGTCCATGGGCTCCGCTGGCCAAAGCAATGAACATCCGCCGCATCATGTGCTACGGGGACTCGGACCTCATCATACAGCAAGCCTCGGGCAACTAGGACGCCAAGGATGCCAACATGGCCTCCTACCGCTTCTTCGTGCAGCAGATCAGCAGATGCTTCGAGGGCTGCGAGTTCCACCATGTCCCTCGCACGCACAGTGAGGCCACTGATGCTTTGGCGCGCATTGGTCTCCACCCGTCAATCCATCCCGCCAGGAATCTCCCTCGAGCACCTGCACAAGCCCTCCATCAAGCATCCTCCGACTCCGAGTCCATCTTCATACCCGACTTGGGGCTCCAACCTCCGTCGCAGTAGCAAGCTCGCCGGATCCCGGAGACGGCGTCAAGAAGGCATGAACCCGGAACAGAACGTCGCCCTCCTGTTCCCAGAACCCGGGTGCTGGGCAGCCAATCATCGAGAGAGTCTTCTCCATTAGGGAGGTGCCGTCTTGGGCCCATCCTTTCCTGACCTACCTCATCAAGGACGAGCTGCTGAGGACGAGGTCTTAGCTCGGCAAATCATACGCCACTCCAAGGCCTACACCACATCATACAATGAGCTGTACAAACGCAGCGTGTCGGGCGTCTTTTTACGATGGTCGAGCCGAGGAAGGACGTGACCTCCTCAAGGATATCCACCAGGGTGAATGCGGCCACCACGCGTCGTCGAGAGCCATAGCGGCCAAGGCTTTACGCCATGGTTTCTACTGGCCAACTGCCCTCGCCGACGCCGAGGCGGTCGTCCGCAAGTGCAAGGGCCAACTCTTCCGGTCGCAGCAGCAACATCCAGCTTCGGCTCTGAAGGTGATCCCATCACCTGGCCATTCGCGGTCTAGGGGCTCGACATGGTCGGCCCCTTCAGGACGCGCGCAGCGGAAGACGCATCCTAGTGGCTGTGGACAAATTCACCAAGTGGGTCAAAGTGAAGGCCATCAAGAGGTGGACGACTACTCCATCATCTCGTTCTTCGAGGACATCATCAATCGATCGGGTACCCGCACATCATCATCATCGACAATGGCACGAACTTCGCCAAGGGCGTCTTCGGCGTTTCTACGACAATCGCGGGATCCGGCTCGATGTCGCCTCAGTTGCGCACCCGCAGGCCAACGGCCAAGTAGAGAGAACTAATGCGTGATCCTGTCCGGATCCGACCCCGGCTAGAGGAACCTCTGCACCGAGCTCCCGGCTCCTGGTTGGACGAGCTACCAGCCGTCCTCTGGAGTCCGAGAACAACCCCCAAACCGATTGACCGGCTACACACCGTTCTTTCTCGTGTATGGGGCAGAAGCCGTCCTCCCCAATCGACATGGAGCACAACTCACCGCGAGTCGCCATGTTCATGCCAGCGGAGGCCAAGGAGGAGCGAGAAGACGGAGTTGACCTACTCGAGGAGGCACGCGAGTTAGCCCTCTCGAGGTCGGTGTCGTGTTCGTTGCACGGACACCGGGAGTATAGGATACCCCCTTTTAGGTTCGGCACGGGGCGCGAAGGAGGCTGAGAATCATCTTCTGGGCGGAGTCTCGATCAAGCTCTCCTCTCCATGATCAAAGCATGCAACCAAAGGGACACAAGGATCTACCCAGGTTCAGGCCGCCCGGAGGCTAAAAGTCCTACTCCTGCATGTCTGGATTGATGGGTTCTTCATAGTGTGGCTTACAATGGAACCTCCGGACAGGTACCCGGAAGGGTTTTGGCTGGAGGTAGAAGAAGGACAGATCCTGACTGGGAGGAGATCACCTTCCTCTCTACCTTCGCAACCCTAATCTAGTCTTGCTCTGGTTCTAGCTTGTGTTCGTCCTTGCTTCGACCTTGTTCTATCCCTTCATCCTCCTCTGTGCCTTGGTCCTCCTTTTATAGGCTAAGAGGTTGCCACAGGGTCACGTGAGGGGCATGAGGGACCTTCGGGGCGAAGGATCCTCCTCGTCTAGTTTAGGAGGAGACGTGGCCTCTCCTCAGCTAGCGTCTCCTTTGGGTTAGGTCGGAGCGTCCGCCTTAGGGTGGACGGGAGCTGACACCACCAAGGGACGTGCTTCCCGCCCGCGCTGCCTTCATCTTGCTGCCCAAGTCTTCCGTGGTGAGGTGGAGAGCTTATCCACTGGGACGTGGGGAGGTACCCGAGAGGGAGCCTGGCCTCCTATCGGGAACTCGGGCTCTCGGGTCCTTCCTGGCCTTTTTGCTTGGTTCGGGGACCCGGAAAGTCCCTAGGACCGGAGCCCTTAGTCGACGTAGGCCTTGCGTGTCTTGACGGTGAACCCGCCAGCTTGACTTGAGTTTTGGTCTTGTCCATCTTCATCTTGGGCCCACATGGGGTGGACCCACTTTGGCAGTACTAGGGGAACCCCATGTTCCACTGTTGCGACAGTAGCCCCCGGGCATGGTCCCGGCGGCTCTTGCTCCAACTGTCGGGGCCATGGCCTAAAGATAGGTCAAAGTGGGTCCCCGGCACCTGGTCTTCCTTGCTCAGCTCCGTTGGTGGCCTTGAAGGTCTTGGAGTTACTCCGCTCGGGGGAATAACTGCGGGGGCCCCCTCGATTCCCACTAACGGAAGAACCGAGGAGACGCTTGACAGAGGCACCGCCGTGGCTATAAAAGTGAGGCGCACCCCTGGCTTTTTCGTTCATCCTCTTCCTCAGTCCAACTCCAAGCCTCCCCACAAGCTGCCAGCGCCAATGGCGAGAGCGAGGAGAGGAGTTGGGCGTCCTCGTACTTCTTCAGCTGCTGCGGAGAGTGGCCCCTCCACCTGGGGTCGAGCTGTTCTGCGAGGTCGTGGGATTCGCGGTCGCGGCGGCCGCGTAGGCCGCGGCACCGCTGCTCCCCCTCCTAGGAGCATGGTTCATACCAGCTTCACGCTGTTCGAGTTCGTCGTGGATCTGAACCGCAGGCATCGTAGCCGGCTTCTCCTGCCGGATACCTTCGCGATGGCGACGGAGGACATCGGACCCTTCGGCTTCTGGCTGCAAGTGGAGGGCTGCCCCAATGGCCCCTCCTGGGCCATGGCGGAGCGCACCACTGAAGGCGCCATGCTTCTGGGTCCGGGGTGGAAGTCGTTCTCTCGTGCCCGCCGCCTGTCCAGGGGGCAGTGCTTGGTGCTCCGGTACGACAGAGATTCAACGCTCTCCGTGAAGATCTTCGGTAGCTCGAGCTCCTACGATGAGGATGAAGATGAGGAAAACTCATCTGACATCAAGGTCGAGGGGAGCTCGTCTTCCTGAAGGCGAGGAGCTTCGGACGGGCGCCATGGAGATCTCGTTGACCTCCTCCTTGGCGGCCTTGACGACGTATTTCTGGAAGTAGCGTCTTCCATTATACGGCGGTGCTCCTTGCTCGACGGGAGCCAACCTTTTTGTTGTAAAAAAGATCGTCCCCTTGTAGTCCTTGTAAATGAAGAAGATCTTGTTTTCCTCCTTGTCTTCGTGTCACGTCCGTGTGAATGAGAACGAGTTTTTTGCAAAACGCGCTCCCATTATTGCAGCAGCCGTAGCGTCAAGGGGTAGGTGGAGCGTGGGAGGCCTATAAAAGACCATCCAGACCCCAACCCCTTTGACACATCTTCTCGCCTTGCTCCGCTCCTCTTCTTCCTCTGCCTCCCCGCGTCCCGCAGAACAATGTCCGGCGAAGCAGAGAGGGCCTTGTCCGATGTGTCGACGGCGGAGTTCGTCTTCCGAGGAGCGGCGGAGGCACCCAGCGAAACTGGAGCCCAAGCCACTAGAAAGGATGAGGTCGTTCCTCGCCCTCGGGTCTCCTTGGTTTTCCCCGCGGTGGGGAACATCGCTGGTTCTGCTGCCATGGAAGCGTCGGTGGCGCTGGCGACCCGGAAGGACACCATCAAGATGGAGCTGTGGAAGCAAGCCGCAGGCAATCAGAGATTGATCTGCCTCCTCTGCGACCTTGACGATGTCTTCAAGGTAAGGCTGCCTCGGTTCTGGCAATACAACCCTTGGGAAGATCCTGCGCCTTGACTCGAATTCTTCCCTTCGTGCAGGATGAGGAAGACATCATGGATAAATTCGTGGACCACGTGCATCTCCTCTGCAGCCAGCATGTGCCGGGGTTTGACCGGAAGTTCCCCGGCCCGTGGGACCCCTGAAGATCCTGCGTGAATGCCCTCCTTCATCCCAGGCGTCCCCGGAAGTCCGGAGTTCACCCGGTAGGCAACAAAACAGAAGACAGAGCTGCACAACCAGGAGCCTGAGCTGGCCTTAGTAGCATAGGCTAGATATATCCAGGAAAAGCTTTGACTGAACGTAATTCAGAATTGTAAATTCAAAATGTAAGTTCAGATGAATGCAATCCTAGGGCTCAACTCCTGGGGTCATTTCCCAAACCTCCCCTTGCACTAACGCGCTGTCAAGTTTTCCGAGGAGATCTCTTAGGTGACAAGTACTCTAGACGTATGCACCGGTAGCAGCACCCCTAAGAGCACTATGCCTTCCGGAGTCCACTCCACAGCCACGGGTACTAGGCCAGAAGGGAAATCTGACCGTTCGCCAGGGAGGACGCATTACCCCTGCAAAGGTTCTCATCAACTGTCAAGCATGCGCAGGTTGGTGGTATATTGACTCCGAGCGAGATATTATGCCTAGAATGCAAGATGCACATGCAAAGACTTAGCTGGTTTTTGCCGTGCCCTTGATATACTCTATCCTTCCCGGGTATCCAGCTCCTGAGCCGCTCTTCAGCATCCATTCCTGTCCCGGGAGAGGCGCTACACATAACACACTTTCAGTAGGAAAAGAATGGACCCTCCCTTACATGTCGTGAAAGTGTTTCATTCGAAGCAACCCGCAAGCAAAGTTGAATGTGCATTTCTGTGTTTATGTTCTTTAAAACACAACACTGCCCATCCCTCTTCTTACCGCGGCAGTACGGCACGATCAGGTGGCAGCGCCTACTGATAGGCTGCTCGCGCTCGACCTGTCAGCTACCGGCACCATATCAGCCCCCTGCTTGGGGGTTGTTGCGGTAACACACTTCACGACAACAAGAGAGGCTCACGGAATTGAAAAACTTATCTTTTATTCTTGGCAACGATTCTTACACCCTTATACAGAACACTAGCCCCTCGGGCGTGCTTAGTTGACTCGAACTATCTGCGATTCATGTTCGTATTCAGGGGTAGAATTTCCGGAGATTCTCGATGTTCCAGGCGTTGCCCTCCGGCCTGCCTTTCTCGTCCTCCAGATAAACAGCTCCGGGTCTCAGGGTATGCGTCACCCGATAAGGTCCTTCCCACTTGGACGACAGCTTGTTCATGTTATCAAGCTTCTGCTTCTTGCGGAGAACCAGGTCTCCGGGTTCCAATACCTGTGAATGGATATGGCGATCATGATAGCGGCGGAGCCCTTGCTGGTATCGAGCAGATCGTAAGGAAGCTCGGCACCGCACCTCTTCCAGGAAGTTGATGTCATCAATCCTCCTCTCAGCTTGTGCGTCTTCATCATAGGCAAGTACCCGGGGGGATCCATGCCTGAGCTCTGTTGGCAAGACGGCTTCTGCTCCATAGACAAGGAAGAATGGTGTTTCTTGAGTGCCTCTGCTTGGTGTGGTTCGGAGGGACCACATGACACTTCGTAGATGTTCAATCCAGTTCTTGCCCTTGTCTTCTAACTTGTCAAAGGCCTTGGTCTTCAAACCCTTTAGGACCTCCGCATTGGCTCGCTCCACTTGCCCATTGCACCTTGGGTAGGACATCGAGGCAAAACACACCTTGATTCCCAGCTCTTCACAGAAGTTGAGGAAGGATCGGCTTGTGAACTGAGAGCCATTGTCCGTTATGATTCTATTGGGTACTCCGAAGCGGTACACGATCCCTTCAATGAACTTGATGGTTGCTTGAGCTATTTGTCTTGGTACTGACATCACTTCCACCCACTTTGTGAACTTGTCGATGGCCACGAAAAGGTATTCATGGCCCCCGACAGACTTCGGTATCTTCCCCACGATGTCCAGCCCCCAGACCGCGAACGGCCAGGAGATTGGAATTGGCTGCAGAGCTTGCGCCGGCTGATGTATGTTCTTCGCATAGTACTGGCAGGCTTCACAGGTCTTGACTAGCTGCTCCGCATCACTGAGGACTGTTGGCCAGTAGAACCCGTGACGAAAAACTTTACCCGCCAGTGATCTTGATGCCACATGACTTGAACATGTGCCCTCGTGGATGTCCCGTAGCAGTACTTGGCCTTGTTCTTGAGGGATGCAGCGGAGCTTGACTCCTTTGTCCCGTCGCCAGTAGAGCTCGCCGTCGATCATGACGTAGAGGTTGGCTTGACGAGCCACCCGCTCGGCGTACCGGTAGCACCATCTGACGGAAAGAAAGCATAGCTTCCTCCGCTGGAGGGGCTGCCGGGTCTTGAGCTTCTGGGCTGGCTACCCGTGTTGTCGAGGTAGAAGGGTCGCCAGCCCCCGGCGCAGATCTTGTCGCGAGCCTCTCGGGCTGGATCGAAGGTCGCCTGAGGACCTCGATGTAGATCCCGGGAGGCACTGGTTCTTGCTTGGACGCCACCTGCGATAGCTCATCCGCGGCCGTGTTTTCTCCCCGTGGGACGTACACAGCCCGGAAGTTGTCGAAGCGCCGCTGCAGCTTCCAGACCTCTTCAACGTATGGTGCCATCTGAGGGCACGCGTACTCCTTGTTCACTTGTTTGATGACTAACTGAGAGTCACCCTTGACGACGATCTTGTTGATGCCGAGGCCGACGGCAGCACGAAGTCCTGCGAGCAGGCCCTCGTACTCCGCCGTGTTGTTGGAGATGTTCCCTTGGTAGTGCATCTGGACGACGTACTTCAGCCGGTCCCCGGTTGGTGAGGTTAGGACAACCCCAGCACCTCCTTTCCCCTTGGTGTAGGAGCCGTCGAAGTGCATGGTCCAGGCGCTAGGATCTTCCTTCCCGGGGAGGCAGGTTTCCTCTTCCGGGTCGTCGAACGCCGTCTCGGTCCACTCGGCCGTGAAATCCGCCAGCGCCTGACTCTTGATGTTGTCCGTGTGCTCGAACTTGAGACCGAAACCTTGAAGCTCCATGGCCCACCATGATATGCGACCAGTGGCAAGTGGGTTCTCCAGGGGGCTTCTTAGGTTGTACTTGGACACCACCGTGATGGGATGGCTTTGGAAGTACGGCCTCATCTTGCGGGAGGCAATGAGGATTGCCAGCAGCAGCTTCTGCATCATGGGGTACCGCTCCCGGGCGTCGCGCAGCACTGCGCTGACGAAGTAGACCGGGTGCTGCACCTTGCGGGTCGCCGAGTCCTGAGAGGGCTCGGCTTCCTCCACGTCGACGTCTTGGGGTGGGGACGAGGTAGCCCCCGGCGAAGTCTCGTCGGAGGGAGATTCTCCATTCCCGACGGGCTCCGCGTGCCTGGTGAGGTTGCAGTGACGTCAGGATCGTGAGACCCCTGGTCACCCGGCAGCCTTTTCTTGCACGGTTGTCCCGGGAGAGAGTTCCCGGGTCGCTTGCCCTTGATCTTGCTTGACTTCTTCGGAGGAGCGTCACGCTCTACCACAAGCACAGCGCTGATCACCTGGTTGGTGGCAGCAATGTACAGTAGTAGGGGCTCCTTCTCTTCTGGTGCCACGAGGATTGGTGGCGAGGCGAGGTAGCGCTTAAGGGACTGCAGGGCTTCCTCGGCCTCGGAGGTCCACTCCACGGGGCCTGATTCTTGAGCAGCCTGAAGAACGGTAAGGCCCGCTCCCCAAGCCTTGAGATGAAGCGCCCGAGTGCAGTGATGCACCCGTTGAGGCGCTGTACGTCCTTGACCCGCCGGGGCGCCTCCATGCGCTCGATTGCCTTGATTTTGTCCGGATTCGCCTCGATCCCTCGGTGAGAGACCAGGAAACCCAGCAGCTTGCCGGAGGGGACCCCGAACACGCACTTGTCGGGGTTGAGCTTGAAGTTGACCCGGCGGAGGTTCTCGAAGGTCTCGTGCAGGTCTTGGATGAGGGAGTCCTTGTACCGGGTCTTGACCACGATGTCGTCGATGTACGCTTCAACGTTGCGGCCCAGCTGTGACCCAAGGCATGCTTGCATTGCGCGCTGGAAGGTAGCGCCGGCGTTCGGAGGCCAAAAGGCATCCGGGTGTAGCAGTAGCAGCCCTTGGGAGTGATGAAGGCCGTCTTCTCTTGGTCCTCGAGTGACATCATGATCTGGTGGTACCCGGAGAAGGCGTCCAAGAAACACAGCAGCTCGCACCCGGCCGTGGAATCCACGATCATGTCGATCCGCGGCAGGGGGAAAGGGTCCTTGGGACAGGCCTTATTCAGGTCTGTGAAGTCGATGCAGAGTCTCCACTTGAAGGTCATGGGTTTCGGTACCACCACGGGGTTGGCCACCCAGCTTGGGTGGGGAACCGACCGGATGACACCAGCTTCTATCAACTTGTCCACCTCGGCGATGATGAATTCCAGCTTTTCCTTGCTTTGGTTCCGGAGAACCTGCTTCACGGGGCGAGCCCCCGGATTGACCGCCAGTTTGTGCTCGATCACCTCCCTTGGAACGCCGGGTAAACCTGACGCCTCCCACGCGAAGACGTCAGAGTTTTCCCGAAGGAAGGCGACGAGCGCGCTTTCCTATTTGTCGGTGAGGCGGGCGCCGATGGTGATGGAGCGAACTCCGTCGCTGGTTAGCGCCACCTTCTTGGTCAGCTGCGGATCGCCATGGAATGGCGCCTTCTTGGGGGAGTAGATGTGGAGCCCCCGGGTGCCCTTCGCCCCCGGGGAGAGCCCCATCATCATCCTCCTGTACACCTTGAGGGATATCCGCCGTGGTTGCCACCGTCTGGTTCAGCTGGTGAACGCAGTAGATAGCATCGTCGATGTCGGCCTTGACCTTGATCACACCCCACGGCGCCGGAATCTTCAGCATGTTGTAGGCGAAGTGGGAGACGGCCATGAACTTGGCCAGAGCAGGTCTGCCAAGTATGCCGTTGTACGGTAGCGGAGTGTCGGCGATGTCGAAGACGATTTCCTCGGTGCGGAAGTTCTTGGAGTCGCCGAAGGTGACCGGAAGGGTGATCTTCCCGAGGGGTCGAGTAACACTTCCGTTCACGCCTTGGAACACCCGGTGTCTTGCAGGCGAGACAGGGGATTTGAAGGATAGCCAGGACCTTCGCCGTCAGCAAGTTGAGGCTGGAGCCTCCGTCGACCAGCATCTTGGTGACCTTGTAGTTGTGGATGACGGGCGACACGATCAGCGGCAGGGTCCCGACCCCGGCAGTTTGCAGGGTGGTCTTCTGGGTCGAAGGTGATGACTTGACTAGACCAGTCCAGGGGCTTGGACGGAGCAGAAGCAACCGCGTTCAGCTCCCGGACAAGTCTCTTGCAGGCGCCGTTGGAGGGAGGCAGAGAAGACCCTCCGTGGATGCACCCGACAACTCCAGTGACTTCTTGATACTTGCCGCCGTTGCCTCCTTGGGGAGCCGGAGCTTCCCCGTTGCCGCCGTGGGCGGCCTCGGAGTGTTGTACCCGCGACCACCTTGACCGCCGCGTCCTCCTCCACGGCCCCCGCGGCCACCGCCTCGGTACCATCCACGGCCGCCTCCGCCTTGGCGACCCGTGGGACAGTCACGAGCGATGTGCCCGGCAGTGCCGCAGTTGTAGCAACCGTCTTGACTGACCCCATCAGCTCGCGTTGCTCCCGGACGGCGAGGTTCTTGAGCATGCGGCAGTCCTTGAGCAAGTGGTTGCCTTCTGGATGGATGTGGCACCAGGGATCACCTTCACCTTCTTCCTCGGAAGTCGGCGCGGGCTTGGTCTTCTTCGGAAGAGGCTCGGTGACGAAGATCCGCTTGTCGGGTCCAGGGTCCCGCTTCTTGTTCTTGGCTGGAGCGACCTTGTCCTCGGTTCATCCTCCCCGGGGAACTTGGCTCCTTCTTCAGCTCGAGCGCACCGATCTGCAAGCTCCCAGAGCTTACGAGCAGACTCGACGCGATGGATGCTCAGCTTCTCGCGCATCTTGGGGTTGCGGACGTTGGCGTGGAAGGACTGGATCACCAACTCCTCCTTGATGCACGGGATGGTGTTCATCTTCTGGGTGAAGCGCTGGATGAACTTGCGGAGAGTTTCACCCGGCACTGCTTGAAGTCGTGGAGATCACTGGGAGCCCCCGGGCGCTCGTACCCGCCTTGGAAAGCCCCCAGAAACTGCTCCTTCAGTGCCCGCCAGGAACGGATGGAGCACTTGGGAAGGTTGAGAAGCCAAGTCTGGGCGTCTCCCTTCAGGGCCAAGGGAACCAGTTGGCCATCATGACCTCGTCGGCCCCGGCAACCATCGCAGCAAGAGAGTAGATCTGCAGAAAGTCCCGGGGGTTCGTGGTGCCGTCGTAGCGGAGAACGTCGATCTTGAATTTCTTGGGCCAGTTGAAGTGGCGGAACTCGGGGCGAGGGCGAGGCAGCCTTCGGCGAGGTCGATGCCCCGATCTTCCCGGCGGTGACGTTCTCGGCGACGCTCGATGCGGGTGCGCATATCCTCGTTCTGACGGCTGTTGAGCTCGTCACGAAGATCTGGGTTGCGCGAGGTAGACGACCCGATGGAGATGGCCTCGCCGTGATCGCGGTTTAGCCGATCAGCCATCGGTGGCGCGGTGCGAGGAGGCGCCGTCTTGGCTTGACGTTCACCACGAGGCTGGCCTCGCGGATCACGTGTCTTGTCTTGTGCTGCTCCGGGATGTCGACGGTGGGAGCTTGAGTGGGTTCGACCCACGGACCACCATCGGCGAAGTCGAGGAGCCTCTCGACGCGAGTCCTCCATTCTTGGTAGACCTTGGGATCGCCGCTGCTTGGAGGGAACTGCATCAGGGCCTTGGCAGCGACTAGAGCATCATGGCGAGCTTGCACGTCCGAAGGCGAGTGCGCGGAGGTCTTGCTCTTGGATGCTCGTGGATCCCCGCTGGGGCGAACGCCGTGGTTCCCTCCTCCAGCGGTGGGCTCCTTGCCGGTGCCGTTGCAGACGCTCTTCTCCCCGAGCGAGGAGGAGGCATGGTGGCGCCCTTTGGAGCCGCCGCTCCGCCAGGGCCGTTGTCCTTGTCGTGACCGTCCACTTCGTCCGGCGCCACCCTCTCCATGGGAGGCGGGGACGGAGAGACGCTCCGCCGTGCGCCAGCAGCACGACGTTCAGCTGAAGCTTGAGTGCGTGAGGGAGAGACCGGCTTGGACGCCGCAGGATCTCCCTTCTTCCTCGGAGGCATGCTTGACGAAGAACTTGCCGATGAACTTGATGAAGAAGAAACCAGCACTTGCGCCCCCTACCTGGCGCGCCAGATGTCGTGTCTCGTTGCACGGACACCGGGAGTATAGGATACCCCCTTTTAGGTTCGGCACGGGGCGCGAAGGAGGCTGAGAATCGTCTTCTTGGGCGGAGTCTAGATCAAGCTCTCCTCTCCACGATCAAAGCATGCAACCAAAGGGACACAAGGAGCTACCCAGGTTCAGGCCGCCCGGAGGCTAAAAGCCCTACTCCTGCATGTCTGGATTGATGGGTTCTTCATAGTGTGGCTTACAATGGAACCTCCCGGACAGGGTACCCGGAAGGGTTTTGGCTGGAGGTAGAAGAAGGACAGATCCTGACCCGGAGGAGATCACCTTCCTCTCACCTTCGCAGCCCTAGTCTAGTCTTGCTCTGGTTCTAGCTTGTGTTCGTCCTTGCTTCGACCTTGTTCTCCCTCCTCCTCCTCCGTGCCTTGGTCCTCCTTTTATAGGCTAAGGGGTTGCCACAGGGTCACGTGAGGGGCATGAGGGACCTTCGGGGTGAAGGACCCTCCTCATCTAGTTTAGGAGGAGACGTGGCCTCTCCTCAGCCTAGCGTCTCCTTTGGGTTAGGTGGGAGCGTCCGCCTTGGGGTGGACAGGAGCTGACACCACCACGGGACGTGCTTCCCGCCCGCGCTGCCTTCATCTTGCTGCCCAAGTCTTCCGTGGTGAGATGGAGAGCTTATCCACAGGGACGTGGGGAGTACCCGAGAGGGACCTGGCCTCCTGCCGGGAACTTGGGCTCTCGGGTCCTTCCTGGCCTTCTTGCTTGGTTCGGGGACCCGGAAGGTCCCCAGGACCGGAGCCCTTAGTCGACGTAAGCCTTGCGTGTCTTGACGGTGAACCCGCCAGCTTGACTTGAGTCTTGGTCTTGTCCATCTTCATATTGGGCCCACATGGGGTGGACCCACTTTGGCAGTACTAGGGGAACCCCATGTTCCACTGTTGCGACAGTCGGCCATCTACCAGCAAGACCTGCGACGATACCACAACAAGCGTATCCGCCGGATCGCGTTTCGCGAAGGAGATCAAGTCCTCCGGCTAATCCAGGACAAGAAAGGCATGCACAAGCTCTCCCCGCCTTGGGAGGGCCCGTTCATCATCAGCAAGGCCCTGCACAACGACTCGTACTACCTCGTTGACGCGTGCAAGCCAAGGAAGAACAAGAAAGACATGGCTGGCGAGGAGTCAGAAAGGCCGTGGAATGCCAGTCTCCTACGCCCCTTCTACACCTAGATGTGCGATGTACGTACCCTTATATCCAGACCATGAATGAAAAGAGGCAGCCCCAAGCCACACTCGGGGGCTGGCCGTTTATGTTGAGTAAATTTATCTGCCACCCTGTCGTCTGGCCGACCTCCCGGTTTCGTAACCCGGGGACTCGACGCCGCCTGCGGCCCAATTACCTGCATGCACCTTTATTTGGTACACTAACAACACATCCATCTGTGTAAAAAACAAGTGAGTAAGGAAAGCGTCCGCCCGATCCCCACCAATGGCCCAACCCGAAACTCGAGGGCTCGGAGATCGCGCGCCAGCTCGGCCGATTCCCCGCTATGCCGGCAACTGGCATAAACACCACAACTGCAACCCGGTGCTCGGTATACCGAGTCTCGGCTCGCAAACCGCAAGCAAGAACGAAGGACAAGAAATACAATTCCGGCCCGACCACTCTTCAGCAGCCCAACCCGAAACTCGGGGGCTGGGGTCGCGCACTGGCTAAGTTATGGCAAAAACGCCATAACTGCAACCCCGCGCTCGGGACGCCGAGCCCCGACTTGCAAGCCTCAGACAAAAATGAAACATCTGGCAAAAAACGTCTGGACCGTAACCCGGCGCTTGGAGCCCCGAGTCCCGGCTTGCGAGCTCCATATAAAAACAAGACAACGACAGAATTTCGACCCGGCTCCCCTTCGGCGAGTCGACTCAAAATCCGGGAGCTGGGGGAACCCGGTGAACTCATCTTCACTTGGTCAAGACAAAGAAAATCAAGCAAAGGAAAAAATCACAAGTCCAAAAGCATATGCATTACGAGGAGACGAAGCTCCATACTGAAGTTCACAAAAGATAAACCACGAGTTCTACGCCAAGCAAATCAAACTTTTATACAAATACACCCGGCATCCCGGGGATCAGGCTCAAGCGGCAGGATCGGTGGCCTTCGCCGGCTCTGGGACAAGGTCGGTGGTCCTCGCCGGCTCCATGTCAGCGGCAACGGTCTACGATGGCTCGGTGACCTTCGCCGTTTCCTAGCTGGCCTCAGTGGTCTTCGTCGGCTCCAAGCTCCGCTCGGCCGCACCCGCAGACTCCCGAGCCAGCATGGCGACCTTCTCCTTCTTCACCTCCTTCACCAAGGCGCAGATGTCGGTGAAGTCAACCATCTCCATGATCCGGCTGGCCACCCGCGCAACGTCAGGCGCCTTGCGCAACTCCTTGAAGTCAGTGCCTTCCCGCCATCCTTGTGCAAGCAGCGCAATGTTGACTCCTTGTATCAGGAGAGCAGCAGCGTCAGCGTCGCCTCTGCACCTCCCCAAGCCGCGGTGTCCTGGAAGATGTCCAGTGCCTCAGATACATCGGCTAGCTGGGCTGCGACAGCGGCAACACTGTAAGGCTCTGCGGTTGGCCATAATGCGCCGCAGACGGTGGCCCCGGCTTGGAGGAAAGCCTCGGTGAGCTTACCCAGCGCGGCGACCTTCTCCTCCGTCGACCCATCGGGCGCGGTCTCGTCGATATCCGTGTAAAATTCTGGGGTCAAAGAAAAGAAGTTAAGACAGAGGAACAAGATGCCCGAGTAACGGAAAGACGGGAAGTCGGGAACTTACGGACGACGGCCTGGTCGAGGTGGGCCAGCTTGGCCTCCAGCCTCTTCCGCTGCTTCTTCTCCCGGTCGGCGTCCCTCTGCAGGCCGTCATGGATCTGCTCCCTTTGGGCGAGCAGATCCGTGATCTCACCCTTCTCCTTCTTCACCTCGTCCAGCTGCTGCTCCAAGTTCTCCTTCCACCCGACGAGCTTGTCGTACTCCACCTCCCGGTCGGAGTTGGACTTCCGCAGCTTCTCGACCTCGGCATTTAGCTGATCAGCACGTTCTGCATGGAGGCGGAGACCCCGCGTCGCGTCCTCAAACTCCTTCGCCTTGGCGTCGAGCTTCTCCGCCATCAGAGCTGCAGGGAGAGAGTTTTTACTCTTGGCCTCAGCCATGACCAATTCCCCTGCCGGCGCAGAAGGCGCCAGTAAGCGGCGGGAGCAAGATGAATACAAGAAGATATAAAGACAGTAACACTTAGAAGCTCCCGTAGGCTTCTAGCTGTGCCGACGTCGAAGCCTCCTTGAGCTCGGGGGCTACTGTCAGGGGAATAATCCCCGGGTGGCCGAACTGCCGGGACCGAGCTGCCGGTTAGGCGCTGAGGGCGGCGACCGGAGTCGAGTCCCCGCTAAGCCCCGCAGCCGGCAGCTCGGATCCCTCTTCGACAAGGCAGAGACAATAAGACAGGGCGGCATGGGCAGGGGTACCTGCCGGGTTTCCTGGAGTCAACTACGTGACGACACCCACAATGCACAGTCTACAGTGCACAGTCTACAGTGGAAAGCCGTCCATATCGACAAGACGTGGAGTTGACATGCCATACCGCTGACCGGCGTGGCTGACGTCTCCCACAGTACGTAGTACTGTGGGTGACCGTTGGTCCGGGTCCCGCCCGCTACTCGGCAAGCCGGCTACCGGCACACGAACTTGTAACCGGTCCCATTCCTATATAAGGAGGGCCGGGCACCCATGGAGGGGATGGATGGATTTCCACTCACCTCACTTTACTCATCATCCGCCAGAGCTCTGAGAGCGCCGCATACAGATCGAGGAGCACCGTTGTAGCTCTTGTGATTATCATATACATATCAGTGCAGGAGTAGGGGTGTTACCTCCACACGAGGGCCCTGAACCTGGGTACGTCTCGGTGTCTACCGTGCTCGTGCTCAATCCCGAGCGTGCGCCGTCGTTCGTCACCTAGGCCTCACCCACTGTTAGCCATCCCCTTTGGCACTGCCGTGTATTATACCACGACAGCCTACAACACAACGAATTTCGATTTAAATTTTTTGCACACTTGTAGATCATATCACTATTTATATCTAAGATTTGTTTCTTATTTTTTGAAACCTAAAAATGCAAAATTTTGGTTTTTGTTCAAAAAAAAACGAGCTACCATGTGCTCGGGAGCCAAAACGGCTCACTCCTCCCTCTCCACGTCACTCAGTTTCATGGTCACTCGCCCTGACATCCTTTCGACTTGAAGAAAAAACAAAGAGTAAAATGCACCAAGGTCACTGAATTTGTCTAAGAAGCTCACTTTGGTCACTGAACTTAAAAATACGCTCACTACGGTCACTAAATACGCATGATGGTAATTCTACGGTTACTGCTTCTCCGTATATCACCGTATTTGTTCAGTTGACCAGTCAAACAATGCAGCTGCTCGTGGACCAGGTCCACCTATCAATCGACGTGGAAAATAAATGAAGAAATAAAATTGGAAACCCGGGATTCGTAGCAAACTAGCACGCATGCTGACCAACTGCACGATGACAAGTTCGTGTCTAATGTACTCACATTATTTTAAAGATTATGATTTAGCATATTTGTTGCACAGAAAAATTGTTGCTGCTTTTTTCCCTTGTTTTTGATAACCGAGATTTCATTTCAGAACTTATCAGTTACGGTCAGCGTACAAGGCCTTGTGCACCTGTTCCGGGAAATAATTGAGAGTTTCTTGTCCATTCGATAGCTGTGCATATATATTTGATATCAACAAAACAAGGTAAGAAACAAAGCAGCATACAACTGTACCAGAATTTCTAAAAAAGAGCTGCGTAAATACACTGTAGCTAGCTCTTTGGTTGCCTCACACAAGAACAAAGAGAAACACAACTTTGGTGACGTGATGCTTCATGCAGTCTAATATAAAAGGTCTTTTCAAGGGAAACTTAACACAAATATATATACCATATATACGAATTCAAGTTAAAATTTCGATTATTTGAAAATCAAAGTACTATCTTAAGAAATAAAATAAAAAACGGGTGGTACCCAAAATCCTAGGTGCACCAAATCCTCTCTCCAAGATTAACGGTAACACACATACTATTCCAAAGAAAACGCTAACACACAAAACCTTTTCTCCTAGTGTGTCTCGTTTAACGCTCTAACGCCATGGTGCTAGAACCGGTGGCAATTGATTTAGAGTAAAATGAGTTTGATTGTTACTACGTAAGTATTACTTGTACAACAAATTTTTCTGGTCGCAGTTGGTTAACGAGTGCGCGAGAGTACACCCCGCGGAGCATGCTGCATTATTTAACCGGTCAACTGAACAAATACGGTGCTATACGCAGAAGCAGTGACCGCAGAATCACCATCATGCGTATTTAGTGACCGTAGTGAGCGTATTTCTAAGTTCAGTGACCAAAGTGAGCTTCTTGAACAAGTTCAGTGAACTTGGGTGCATTTTACTCAAAAACAAATCTTCCTCGGCCAAAAGAATCCCCCTCGTCTCCCGCCGCCCTCGATGAACTTAGCCGGCGAATCACGCCGCCGGCGAGCATCTCGCTCCCACCTCTCTCTCCCGCTTGTCATTATCGTCCTCCTACTCCTCTTTCCGCCGCCTCCGCGCACTTACGCGCTCCGCATCCCACTGCGGGAGGTCGCGTCCCTCCTCTCCCTCTCCCACTCCCTCCTCACCCGCGTCGCCGTCGCCCGTGCCGACCGGGGAGACGCCGCTGCCGCAGCCCGTGCACGCCGAATCGCCTCGCATCTCTCCCTTCTCTCCTCTCGCGGTGCGTGGGCCCTCGGCTGGGACTACCTTCGCCACTACGCTTTCTCCTCCCCCGCAGGATGCGGCCTCTCCTGCGCCACCGCCGCCGCCCGCCTCCTAGCCGCTGCGGCAGAGGCCTCGCGCCTTAACTCACCTGTCGATGCCGCCCAGTGGTTGCGCCGTAATTACGGTGACCTCCGAGCCGCCGCCACGAAGCTCCTCAGCGGCCTCCTTGCTGCCTTCTCCGAGCAGGTACATTACTTGGTGACTTGGTCGCTCATTTTAACCTAGATTGCAGCGATCCTCAGCCGGTAAATATGTATAAATGTTGTTGTTTAGGGGCCGTTAAGAGAGGTGGTGTTGGATGTGAAGTGGGAGGTGGAGGAAGGGGGGTTGCTGAAGGATTGCCTTCAAGTGGGAGCGAAAGACTTGGAGGGCTTGCTTATCATTGCCAAAGATCTCATGTTTGGTGCTTCAAGGGCTTCTTCGCGCCACAGTGAACTCTGAGGTTTGGTGACAACCTTGTGTTCTGCTTATGTTTCATTTGAACTTTCGCATTTGCTTGCTTGCCTGCTTAGAATTATGGTATCCTACAACAGTTATGCATCCTACCATGGAATCAGATCAGCTTCCTGTTACTGGTATGCATTCGAGATATTTGATGTGCGAACAGTATGATATGCATCGTTCGTACATGACCTATTGAAAGTAATAGCAATTGCAGAAAGTATTTTGGAGCATGTTATATTCTGTCTTAAAGAAAAAATGTTCTGGCTTTTGGTTTTTGGAAAGATCTAGCACATTGCTCGCTACACATTATAAGCAGATGAGCCATCTTGTAGTAGCTGCATATAGCGATCCATCCCATATGAGTGATCACTAACTCTAACCATAGCACCGTATCCAAGCAGGTGAGTCTTGAACAAAGAAAGTACAGACGTTCCATTATGTCCTCCACCAATGAAGAATGCTTCAGATCCAACAGCTCACCTACACAAATCCCCTTAAGTTGAGGCATCAGACGTTGTGCATACAACACATCATGTTAAGCAGTCTTATCTGTTTGACAAAAAAGGTTAAGCTACCTTATCATGTCCAGTAGTTCATGAACAGAATATAACCCCGCTGTTAAATGACATTGCAGCTTTAGATGTGATTGTAATATTATTTTGTTCCTTGGGTCTGTTTTCGCTTAGTTGGGTCTCACCGCCTCAGTTTACTGCTTTGCTATGTGATAACTCCTAGATGGTTCCAAGGCTTTTTTTACTAGTGCCTTTGCCACTGTAGGATCCATGCAAGAGTTTTCCAATTAAAAACAACTTTGTTGCACATTGGATTTTCTACTGCAATAATTTGTGAGTAGTGTCTTTGCTATGGAATTGAAGATTGCTTGATCTGCAACATCTGCCACGGATAACTGCTTTTAGAGCACACTAGCTCCTTTTCCTCTGTATCCTTCCAAAACCGAAAAAAAGCATGTCCTTGACTAGCGTTATTTTTATTCTTGAGAAACCATAAAGCCTCTTCTGCCCTTGTTTGCCGCTCTGGCATTCGTACCCTACTGGTACTGTTCAGAATCTTATGGATCCAGGAAACACTCCTCATCTCGAAACAAATCGTCATCCTGAAGCCACCAGGCTTTTTGCTGATGCATCCATTGTTAGAACTAAAACATCTAGTTTTAACTAGATAAGATATGTCAGCCACCTAGAACACCAAACACGGATCTAATTGAGGGGTCTAGAGATCATTACAGATTCCAGCATTCGAAGACATCTCCGCCTGCTCGGTGCAGGCGAGGCTCAGGGTCGGCGTAGAGTAAGTAGTCGTAGCAGATGTTGAAGAAGATATTGCGAACGTCTGATGCCCTCCAGCCTCCAGTGACACTGTCCAGGCACGGCACGACGAGGTTCCAGCCTTCCCGTTGCTGGTGCGCAATCTGCGATCGGGGCAGAGCTTTTGGGGTGTTGGGGAGCTGCGAGACTTAGGACTAACTGGTAGTCGTAAGCCGCCGGACACCCCCTAATTTATATGCGCATGCAACAGGGGGACACGAACCATTAGTTGGTTAAGGGCGCCTCCGATCAGGGCGTTTTCTGCTACGTACAAGAAGAGGAACGCATGTTGGTTCGTGGGCCTTCTCTCTTATCTCTTTTCTTTTTTGACTCGGTTCTGTTTGAACCGTACAGATCAACCAACATTCTCCCTCTTGATCGTTCGGTTTGAACTTCTTTCGCCCATTCTCCATAGGAATAATATACCAAAGTGAGGTCTTACAACAGCCAATGAAATGCCATTGAACCTCCACACTTATGGCACACCAGCCTATTTCGAACTGGAAAACATTCTTCTTAATGGGGAGTGGTTCTTTACTGTGGTCCTTTTATTCCAGATCATAATGCTTCCAGTAATCCCATGCCGGCAGCATGCTCTCTAAAAGTACTGTGTGGTAAGCCTTTCGTTAGCGGATTCGCAAGCATACGAGTCGTACTTATATGCTTAACCTCAGTTGTATGATCCTGGATTCTATCTTTCACAACATGAAACTTAATGTCAATGTGCTTGGCAGCAACACTTGACTTCTTGTTACTCGTATAGAAAACTGCGGGTTCATTGTCGCAGTGCAGCACAAGTGGTCTTGAAATGCTGTCAACCACATTAAGTCCGGAATGAAATTCTTTAACCATACAACATGCCCGATGGCCTCATAACATGCTATAAATTTTGCCTACATCGTAGACGAAGCAGTTATCGTTTGTTTGGAGCTTTTCCACGATATGGCTCCTCCGGCAAGTGTGAATATATAACCTGACGTGGATTTCCTACTATCCACACAACCGGCATAATCAGCATCTGGATAACCTACAACTTGCAGGTTATCAGACCTTTTATACGTAAGCATGTAATCTTTCGTGCCTTGCATATCACGCAAGACTTTCTTTGCAACCTTCCAGTAGTCCGGTCCTGGATTTGATTGGAATTTGCCAAGCATTCCCGTTACAAAAGCCAAGTCAGGGCCAAGTCAGGGTGCGTACAGACTTGGGCATACTTGATGCTTCCAACAACTGAAGCTAAAGGAACCGACTTCATCTCATCAATTTCTATTTGCTCCCGACCACTGGAAGGCCGCAAGGAAAGTCTTGTGTTATATGCAAGGCACGAAAGATTACATGCTTATGTATAAAAGGTCTGATAACCTGCAAGTTGTAGGTTATTTAGATGCTGATTATGCCGGTTGTGTGGATAGTAGGAAATCCACGTCAGGTTATATATTCACACTTGTCGGAGAAGCCATATCGTGGAAAAACTCCAAACAAACGATAACTGCTTCGTCTATGATGCAGACATAATTTATAGCATGTCATGAGACCACCGAGGAGGTTGTATGGCTAAAGAATTTCATTTCCGGGCTCAACTTGTGTTGTACTGCGACAATGAACCCCCAGTTTTCTATACGAGTAACAAGTCAAGTGCTGCTGCCAAGCACATTGACATTAAGTTTCGTGTTGTGAAAGATAAAATTCAGGATCATACAATTGAGGTTAAGCATATAAGTGCGACTCGTATGCTTACGGATTCGCTAGCGAAAGCTTACCACCCAGTAGTTTTAGAGAGCATGTTGCCGGCATGGGATTACTGGAAGCCTTATGATTCTGGAATAAAAGGACCACAATAAAGAACCACTCCCCATTAAGAAGAATGTTTTCCATTTCGAAATAGGCTGGTGTGTCATAAGTGTTGAGGTTCAACGGCATTTCATTGGCTGTTGTAACACCTCACTTTGGTATATTATTCCTATGGAGAATGGGCGAAAGAAGTTTAAACAGAACGATCAAGGGGGAGAATGTTGGTTGGTTGATCTGTATGGTTCAAACAGAACCGAGTCAAAACAGAAAAGAGATAAGAGAGAAGGCCCACGAACCAACGTGCGTTTCTCGTCTCGTACGTAACAGAAAATGCCCTGATCGGGGGTGCCCCTAACCAACTAATGGTTCGTGGCCACCTGTTGCATGCGCATATAAATTAGGGGGTGTCCCGGCGGCTTACGACTACCAGTTAGACCTAAGTCTCGCAGCTCCCCAACACCCCAAAAGCCCTGCCCCGATCGCAGATTGCGCACCAGCAACGGGAAGGCTAGAATCTCGCCGTGCCAATGCCTCGACAGTGTCGCTGGAGGCCGGAGGGCATCAGGACGTTCGCAAGATCTGCTACGACTACTTCCTCTGCACCGACCCTGAGCCTCGCCTGCACCGAGCAGGCGGAGATGTCTTTGAATGCTGGAATCTGTAATGATCTCTAGACCCCTCAATTAGATCCGTTTTTGGTGTTCTAGGTGGCTGTCATATCTTATCTAGTTGATACTAGATGTTTTAGTTCTAACATCCATGTCTCCAAGTTTTACGTACGTGGATATTGCACGACTTCCGTGCACCTTCATTTCTTCATCCTCTCCCATTTCTCATTCATCTCCTCTCAATCTTCTTCTGCTTCCTTCCCACTCTCCACTTATCTTTTCTGGTTCAGATTTGCTGAGTTAGCAATACATTGGGATGCATGTATGCATGTGCCTGGTGCCCTAGTAGCAAACATGTTCACTTCTCTAAGAATACTTTTTGTGGTTTACGATTATTCGCATATACAGGTCTACAACAGACCTTCTGACAGTACCAAACTTGGGAAGAAAAAACCCATGTGAAATCTCAAATTCAGCCTACTATGTCTAGATAGATTCTTGAACATTCCATGTGAAAATACTCTTTGGGCATGACCTTCACTTTGTCAGTAAAGAGGGTTTTATTAAAAAAAAATCAGATGGCGCTTTATGAATTACATATCTGAGTGCCATGTCCATAAATTGATGTACGAAGGTGTGATTTTAATCTGCCATAAGTAATGTCTCATAATAACTTCAATCTCTGTTTATAATTATAATGCCATGAAAAATCCACTGGTTTTAAGCTAAAGGACGGCATTGACAGGAGCCTAGAAATAATAAGTTGTATGTGACAGGCATATTGCATCAGGGCAGGGAAATGGGAAAAATTGAAGCAAGGTTGAAAAAAATAAGCATTGCTTCCATTTGATCCATGAGTACAGGTAGATATTTCAAATGCATAGCTACTGTATTATATGCTGAATATATATGTTGTATTCCTGAAATAGCTGCAAGATGGAATGCTAACTTGAACTTTTGATGGCATTTGCTATGGGGATACCGAATTTATTTTTCTTCGTTCCTGAAGGATCGCTTTGTTAATTTGTGCTACTGCCTTACGCCTCCTGTATAGTTGATGTACATCTGGAATTACAGCGAACATGACGAGTGATTAGTTAAGATGCGTGAACCACTCCCCACGACAAAAACATAAGGGTGTGCCATAACGAATTAATGAGCTTGGATTTATTTTTTCTAGTAGCTGGGATCAACTTTTTGTGATCCATATATACCCAATAGTTTTGGTTATTTTTATAATAGATTCGATGCCGTGGCATATAAGCTTATGCGTATTCAAATCTTGTACTTCCTCCGTTACTGTAACTGTCAAGTGCCTCAGGTATCTCCGTTATAAAATAGCTGTCATTTTACTAGCAATTGGAATTCTGGAAACACTTGAACAGCCTTGTGAGTATTCAAATCTTATACACCGGCTGTGTCACTATAACTGTCAGGTGCTTCAGGTAACACCGTTTTCGAAATAACTGTCGATTTCCTAGCAATTAAAATTCTGGAAAATTTACAAGCAGACTTGAACACCCAGTTACACTAGATTGTACATGATTGCGCTGCTGGTTCTTAAAAAAACATTTTTAATTAAACAACAAACTCCATCATAGTTGCCTTAATTCACCCTCAAACTTAAAATGTACTATCCGTGTATATTTAGGAGCAACTACAAACTTTGCTAGCCATGATTGTATGCAATAAATTGGCATTAATATGAGTCTTGATTTGGCTTCAGATAGCGGTATTATTGATGGTCCGCTAATTATCTCATTTTAAAAATCCCATTTATAGTCTTGTTTATCGTTAACACGTGGAAAAAGTACTTTGGATGGATCCCGGTTCATTGTTTACTCTGAATTACGGCACAGTAAGCAGTAGTTGATGCATACAATTAAGGCTACGTATATCTGACTGGAGTTTCTGGTTTTCATACAAGATACAACATACTGTTATGGTACCAATTGGGATTCACTCAGGATTAAGCACTGGATCCGAATTACAGATGATGGCTACAAGCACAAGTGTGCTGAAAGAGGAAAAGCATGAAGAGGAGGTAGGGTTCAAAGCCGGAGGTGGGAGAGAAGAGCCGCCGTCGTTCGCCATGATCCACTGGATGCCTTCCTCTATGCCTCCTTCCAGGTACTTGTATGTGCCGCTCGCAGCCTGGGCAGGCCCAGGCCCATACGGTCGCCAGTAGACCAGCCCGGTATGAGTACATGTAGGATAGGCTCCTAACATCCCTCCCTCCTTGAAATGCGGCTTGACCCCAAGCCGACATCACGGAGAACCCGCCTGGATCCCATTGCGAACGGAACTCCTCATGTCGACCCAAAGCTGGCATGTGCTTCCCTCCTGAAATGGTGATTGGTCGTCGCACAGAGAGCCACCAATGCCATGTAGAACGCCCGGGATCCCATGTCAACTGTGTGTGTTGCACCCCTCTACTTGGTTCAGTGGATAGGGAGTCGTCGGTCCAAGCGACTAGAGCAAGAGATAACTCATGGAAACCACTGCCTTGTTCACCGCCATTGAGTAGCACCAGGAACCGACTTGACCATATCAGTGTGATTGTTTTCCAAGATTGACACCACAGTTCAAGACTAATCACATCAGTGACCTCCGGGAATGCTAGAATCAGAGCCCGGGGAGATCGTGTACTGTTGTTGTGTTTCATTGAGTCAATATGAATACGTGCCACTGTTGGCCTGAATCTTGTAGAGAATACAGACCAAGCAACGACACTAGCAGCCCAATAACAGACAGTCATGAAGTTGGCTTGAATTATCTCCTCACCCACGTCAGGGAACAAGTTTTCTTTTGATTCTGCACCAGCAATTCCAGAGTAGTGCAAGTGACGTGACCATGCAATCATCCACTGGAGCAATTTAAAGGCATGCTGGTAACCATGCCAAGAAATCATGTTCTGATGGTGTAGTAGCAACACCTTACGGATGGTCACGCTAGATAAATCAGCTTCTGGTATATCACACCACAAAAAATAGAGCCCATGATCCTTCGTGAAGTTCCACCAATGACAATCAGCCCACAATATCTCATGCACAATTATTCCAGACTTGGAAATTAACTCGTCTGCAGGAGAAAATATGCGCAGTGGCCACAACTCCAGGTGTATGTCATCCGAATGTCGCAACAATTTCAGGTTGATAAAAGAACCGTTCTGCACAACCATCATACAATACTTGTAAGCAGAATACCATGTGGTATTTGTTCCCACATCAAGCTAACTGTCAGAAGGACAATTACTGTAAACTTGAGCTCCTCGTCGTAACTGAATTCCAGTCACTCAACGCTTGTATTCCATATCGCCAGGTTACATATTTATACACAGGGGAGAGCACATCGTGCAGTCATGGGAGTCATGGGCAACGGTGTGCCGGGCATCTAGCTAGGACTAACCTACTCCTATTGACTCGGTACATCAGTTACAGGGAGAGCCGTTGCAGCTACGCTAGTACAGTTACAATACAGTTCAACATCCCCCCTCAGTCTGAACATCGGTGGGAAAAATGTTCAGACTGGACCTGAAATCGCAGAAGACCGACGTCGGGAGCCCTTTAGTGAAGACATCGGCAAACTGTGACGCTGAAGGAACATGGAGAACTTTGGCCTCGCCAAGGGCAACACGATCCCTCACGAAATGCAGATCGATCTCCACATGTTTGGTCCGCTGATGCTGAACTGGATTGGTCGACAGATAGGTGGCACTGACGTTGTCGCAGTAGACAACTGTAGCTCGCTGCGGAGGACGTCGAAGCTCGGTCAGAAGTTGCCGCATCCAGCACGATTCCGCGACACAATTCGCCACCGCTCGATACTCAGCTTCCGCGCTGGATCTGGACACTGTTGCTTGCCGTTTAGAGGACCACGAGACCAGATTGTCACCCAAGAACACACAGAACCCGGAAGTCGATCGGCGGGTGTCAGGGCACCCCGCCCAGTCGGCATCGCTGTAAGCAAGAAGGTCATGCGAGGAAGATCGATAGAACTATAGCCCGTAATGCGATGTCCCTTTGAGGTAGCGGAGAACGCGCTTAATCAGCTGGAAGTGGGCGGTGGTGGGCGCATGCATGAAGAGGCAGATTTGCTGAACGGCAAAAGCAATATCTGGGCGCGTCAGAGTTAGGTACTGTAGCGCACCCGCAAGGCTGCGATAGCGGGCGGCATCGGCATAGGGCACGCCATCTTGGGCAGAGGGTTTGGCGCGAGCTTCAACAGGCGTGGGCAGCGGATTACAGTGGAGCATATCGGCGCGATCAAGGATCTCGAGGGTGTACTGCTGCTGGGACAGGAACATGCCGGCGGCGTTCTGGTGTACGTTTATGCCAAGGAAGTGGTGGAGAGCTCCGAGATCTGTCATGGAGAATTCAGAGGACAGCGAGGCAATGATGGACCGAAGCAATGGGGTTTGATTGGCTGTGAGAATTATGTCATCTACATATAGGAGGAGATAGGCAAGTTCAGTGCCACGGCGTAGGATGAATAGGGATGAATCACACTTGGAGGCAACAAACCCGAGCTTGAGGAGATAGGTGGTGAAGCGAGTGAACCAGGTACGGGGAGCTTGTTTGAGGCCATATAGAGATTTATTGAGACGACAGACATGAGTGGGGTTTTGTGAATCAAGAAATCCGGAAGGTTGTTGACAATATACCGTTTCTTGGAGTGTGCCGTGGAGGAATGCATTCTTCAGATCGAGTTGATGGACTGGCCAAGATTGTGTGGTGGCGAGGGCAAGAACCACACGGATGGTCGCCGGCTTCACAACCGGACTGAAAGTCTCCCCATAGTCGACTCCGGCTTGCTGCGTAAATCCTCGTACAACCCATCGAGCTTTGTAGCGGGAGAGGGAGCCATCAGGGTTCAACTTGTGGCGATAGATCCACTTGCCAGTCACAACATTAGCACCTGCAGGACAAGAAACCAACGACCAAGTGTCATTCTGCAACAAAGCGTTATATTCATCAAGCATCGCTGCATGCCAATTCGGGTCTTTCAAAGCCTGATGGTAAGAGTATGGGATCGGTGAGATTTTTGTGGGTATAGTGGCGGTAGACAGGTTAAAGAGACGGCGTGGCATTAGAAATCCATTTTTAGCTCGTGTATTCATTCTGTGTGCGTTCTGGGGTGGCTGTATCGGGGCTGCATGACGAGGCAGAGCTGGCTGACGTGGCGGACTCGGAGTGGACGGAGGTGGGCTGGTGGACGCGGCAGACGAGGGAGAGGCGTCCGTGCGCAATGATTGGGATGCGGTATCGCTGTCCCCCTGCAGATGCGGCGTGGCAGGCGAGGTGGGTGCGATCTCGACGGATCCCGGAGTGGATGCGGGGCTAGGACCAGGTGGTTGGTGGACGCGGATCCCGGAGGGGATTTGGCCTGGATTTTCTGCGGCTGGGGTGGCTGGGGGTGACGGTGCGGCTTCGGAGATCGCTGTGTAGGGAAAAATCGCCTCATCAAAAATGACATGACGGGAAACTATCACGCGCCGTGAGCTGAGATCAAAGCATCGAAAACCTTTGTGTTCACGTGGGTAACCTAGGAAAACGCAGCGTGTCAATCGAGGTTGTAGTTTGTGTTGGGTGGTGGCATAGAGATTTGGGTAACATAGGCAACCGAAGGTACGAAGGTGAGTGTATGTGGGGTGTTGGCCAAATAAACGAAAATGTGGTGTTTCATGGTTAATGGATCTAGATGGGCGTATGTTGAGGAGATGGTTGGCAGTGTGGAGGCCTTCGACCCAAAAGGGTGGTGGTAGCTTGGCTTGAACAAGAAGTGTTCGGAGAACGTCGTTGGTGGTGCGTAACATGCGCTCGGCCTTTCCATTTTGTGGGGAAGTGTGGGGGCGCGAAAATCTAAAGGAAACACCATTGACAGAGAAGAACGACCGGAGTTCAGTGTTTAAAAATTCACCGCCATTGTCACATTGTACGCACTAAATTATTTTGTTGAATTGAGTTTTGACATAAGCAAAGAATCGTTGAAGAGTGGAGGCGGTGTCACTTTTGTTTCGGAGAGGGAAAGCCCAAGAGTAGTGGGAGAAATCGTCCAACACAATTAGATAATACTTATAACCAGAAAAACTTAATATTGGAGAGGTCCACAAATCACAATGAACTACCTGAAATGGGAGAGTAGTAAAGCGAGATGAAGTGGGAAATGAGAGCCTAGGCTGCCGCCCTAACTGGCAGGCTTCACAAATGGGAGATTTTTGGCTAGATTTATTACATGGTTCAGGAAATTCAGAGGAAACTTGAGAAAGGCTATCATCACTAAGGTGTCCGAGGCGTCGATGCCAGAGGTCGCGCGTGGTGGAGACCGTCAGAGCTGCATTGGAGAGGTGGAGGTCGCCGTAAAAGGAGTAGAGGTCGCCGCTGCTACTGGAGCGAAGAAGAAGATTCCGCGTTGCGAGGTCCTTCACAGAGAAGCCATTAGGGTCAAATTCAATAGAACAAGAGTTATCACGAGTGAATTTACGAACAGAAATGAGACTTTTGATGACAGAGGGAGAGACAAGCACGTTTTTGAGATGAAAAGGATGAGGTGTGAGAGTAGTAGATCCAACAGAATAGATAGGCATGGTAGACCCGTTGCCAACAACAATACTACGAGAACTAACATTTGTTGGAGAATGAAACGAGGTGAGGTTACCTTGGCTGTTGGTGACATGTGTGGTGGCGCCTGAATCCATCACCCAGTCGGCACCGGGCTGAAAGTTGTTGACGTTGCTTGGCGCGGAGTTGAACATGGCGTTGTAGTCGAACGATGGTGCAGATGATGCCCTCCGGTGAGGTACACTTGGGAGTGCTGGCCAGGGGAGGGACCGAGGATGCTGGGCGCCGGACGGCCACCCACAGGGGCCTGCTGATGGTACTGTTGTGGCTGCGGCGGCTGCCCGTAGCCTTGGTTGAAGCCGCCGCACCCGCCGTACTCTCCGCGTACGCCATAGTCACCGCGGCCACGGCCGCGGCCACGGCCACGTCCGTAGTTGCCGTAGTTATAGTGGTTGCCGTTGTTGCCGTTGCCGTAGTTGTAGTAGTTGCCGCCGCCGCGTCCGGGTTGCTGGGGGCCGCCACGCCCGCCGCGGCCCTGCTGCCCGTACCCGGACAGTCCACGCCCCTGCTGGGGGCAGGTGCGAGCCATGTGTCCCTGTTCGCCGCACGCGTAGCAGGTGCCGTGGAAGCGGAACCCGGAGGAGCCGTTCACGTTGCCGTTGGTGTGCAGCACCTGTGGCGCCGCAGCGGCTTTGGACTTGAGGCGTTCTTCGGCGAGTTGGAGGCGGGACTGGGCCTGCATGAAGGAGGGAAAAGGCTTCATCGTCTCGAGGATCTCTTGCTGCATCTTGAACCGATCGTCGAGGCCAGCGATGAGGCGCATCGTGAGTTTCTTGTCGGTGACCGGCGCGCCGACGTCTCCGAGCTGGTCGGCGATGCCCTTGAGTTTGCGGCAGTAGGAGACGACGTCCATGTCCCCCTGTACGGTGCTGGTGAACTCCTCATCAAGGTGGATCTCGCGCCCTTCAGCGTTCTCCGTGAAGAAGTGCTTGAGGGCTTGCCAGGCGAGGTAGGCGGTGCCGTCCGCCTGCAGGATGACGTCCTGTAGTTGATCGGAGATGGTGGCGTAGATCCAGAGGACGATGTCGACGTCGGCGGAACGCCACGGCTCGTCAGAGAGGTGGGGATCGGTCTGCTCCTCGACGTGGTCGCGGGCGTTGTACTTGGAGAGGACGAAGAGGAAGAGGTTGCGCCACTTGTGGTAGTTGCCGGCCGCCGAGTCCAGCTTGAACTTGATGTACTTGGTGATGTCGACGCCGTCGGTGGTGGGAGGGGAAGGGAGAAGCTGCACAGAGGTGTTGGCTAGGTGTCCAAGAGGGAGTTCGTCTTCGGCCATGGAAGCAGGAGGGGGAGAAGGCTCGGAGGAGGAAGAAGAAAGGGGATAGGCTCTGATACCAAACTGAATTCCAGTCACTCAACGCTTGTATTCCATATCGCCAGGTTACATATTTATACACAGGGGAGAGCACATCGTGCAGTCATGGGAGTCATGGGCAACGGTGTGCCGGGCATCTAGCTAGGACTAACCTACTCCTATTGACTCGGTACATCAGTTACAGAGAGAGCCGTTGCAGCTACGCTAGTACAGTTACAATACAGTTCAACAGTCGTGGCTTGTGAGGTGTAAGCAAGGTATGGTCATGATACATACTTTGCAACGTCAGCTTCTTGAGACAAATATCATGAACAGCTTGAAAACATGAAACTTTGGTGAAGTCAGAGAGAACTACTTGCTGTCCTGGATCCCATGGTGTCAGTACCCATCCAGTGATACATGAACAGCTTTGAATCACACATAGTAACCTTGACCCCCATGTATCAGCCAACACATTATACTTGAGGGAATAATCAGGAAGCCCCCTTGCCATTATGGTCTGGTTGTAAAGATACCAATCAGGCAATATACTACTCTGCTGAAACTGAAAACTGGGGTTTAATTCCTCTTGTTCCCACACCCAAGGTAGTAGCAGTATGTGTGACTTCCCACTTCCTCCAAGATCTGTATGAGCACAAGCTGATACAACGAGAACCCATGCAATTTCCCAAATGGATATATTGGGTAATGATTGTAATACCGTGGGGTTGTCTTCAGATAACCATTGAAATACCTTCTCACTATCCATTTCAAGGAACTGCAACCTGAACAAAGAAATGCACCATAGCTTGAAAGCATGTATAGCTCTTGTATAATTTGCAGTTCCCTCAAGTTGCCAAGCCATTTCCCACTGGAAGAATGTAAAACTTGACAGATGCACAAAACAAGGCACTGGATCATTGAAGAGTTGTACTGCAGTATGGTTGTCTTTAGATAACAGCGGTGGCTTTTGGTCTGTGAGGTGCACGCCTCCAGGCAGTTCAGCAAACGACGGCCACGGTGCTGGTTGTGGCTTGCTGCTATCACACCAGCTCAAGTACAGATAAGGAGGCGGCCACTGTGTGTGATACTGCATCTGCTCCTGGTGCCAGCTTGAAGACAACAACCTGTAGGTCTTGTGGATTGCAAAAACCAACAGAGATGGAACAACCTGGACTGTAGGCACTTGATTTGACAGACGAATTGCGTCGATGCATGCCGTCGAATGGTTGATAGGCGCCAATGCGCCAGACACTTGGGCGGAGAATGGCGACACGGAGACGCCTCTGCGTGTTCCCGGCGAGGAGGTGGTGACCATGGGTGCTGCACCCTCGATGGCCTCGTCGTCGAAGGTTTCGTCACTTGCTGATATAGCAGCGACCACAGGGATTACGTCGACGGTGGCTGTGGACATCGGCGCTGCTGCTGGGGTGGAAGCAGGCTTCAGCTCATTGGCATCGCCGCTTAGATATTCTGTCGAACAGGCCGGGAGCGCAGCCATCCTTGCCGACACGGTGACAAGCTCGGCTGTGGGTGACGGGTCGAAGTCGTCGCAGATGCCATGCTCGACGGCGTCCTTGGTGTGGGCGAGCTCGGTGTATGACGCTGGGGTGGTTTGGGCCGTGCACTCCGTCGAACAGGATGCGGGCGCCAGAGCGATGATGTCCCTGGGAGCAACAGGAGCGACCGCTAGTGGCTCCCCGATGGCAGGGACAAGAGCCGGGCGCTGGGCCTCCCTTGCCGACGTTGTGGCAAGCTCGGTTGCGCCGGAGCTCGCCGTCACGGGCGCGGAGAAGCAGTCGGAGGTGCGGCGCAAGCAGTCGGAGGTGCGGATCAAGGATTGGTGAATTGCATCCAAGTTAGCCATAATGATCTTGAAGTCACGCTGGTGTTCAGCTTGCCACTCATCGAGGTAGGCCTTGAGCTCGGGATTCATGGCGGTGGGTGGGGTGAAAAAAATTGGGGAAAATTTGGGAAAGGGTGGAGAAGAGGCTCTGATACCAGACGTTATGGTACCAATTGGGATTCACTCAGGATTAAGCACTGGATCCGAATTACAGATGATGGGTACAAGCACAAGTGTGCTGAAAGAGGAAAAGCATGAAGAGGAGGTAGGGTTCAGAGCCGGAGGTGGGAGAGAAGAGCCGCCGTTGTTCGCCGTGATCCACTGGATGCCTTCCTCGATGCCTCCTTCCAGGTACTTGTATGTGCCGCTCACAGCCTGGGCCAGGCCCAGGCCCATACGGTCGCCAGTAGACCAGCCCGGTATGAGTACATGTAGGATAGGCTCCTAACACATACTTACCTGTAGGACCTGACGAGAAGTCACAGGGGTTGGCGACTCGCTTTGAGTCGCGACTCAAAAACCATGGCATTTATAGTCTTGTTTATCGTTAACACGTGGAAAAAGTACTTTGGATGGATCCCGGTTCATTGTTTACTCTGAATTACGGCACAGTAAGCAGTAGTTGATGCATACAATTAAGGCTACATATATCTGACTGGAGTTTCTGGTTTTCATACAAGATACAACATACTTATCTGTAGGACCTGACGAGAAGTCACATTCGTCAGTGTCTCACTAGCAGTGTAAGGACAGACAGCTTCTTGCACGCACCGACGTAGATGATACACATGCAACATATGTACTGTATAGTTATTATAAACTGAAAGATCTTTCCTTTATAATTAGTGATTGTTGGAATTATTGGTTGGCTAGGGTCCATGCATTGTGAGTGATTGCTTCGGACCTTCGGTGATGCAGTGTGACTGTTATATTAGCTCACTGTTGGATTTTTCCTGCGTGGAAGTTAGGCATGGTGCTTGGCTGCATATCATGAATGTCGAGCGCATTCACGTCTGAAACTGCGCCAGATTGTGCAAACATTTTTTTTTTTTTGATAGTAGATTGTGCAAACATTTGGAACTACCACGGCAGGCATTTTCTAATCGTACGCACTACGCAGGTAACCGCTGTGTACTACATAATCGAACCGGTTGGTGGAGCGATGGAGGAGCGCAAATCAGCAAGAAATTGCGTGTTCAAGCTGCCATTGTCTACAATGCTGGGACGTAAACAATACGAACCGAGACATTAACGCTAAACGGCGCCTGGCCATGTTATGTGTTTCATGCACCTAAGCACTTATGTGCGTTTCATGCACCTAAGCACTTATGTGCGGCTTGATCCGGCGTTAAAAACGCCTTGACAGTACTGTCTTGGTGTCCCATCAACTCATCATCATACCTAAACAGGACTAGTCGACATCATAATCTTTACCTGTATTCGTGGCCAGGATGCTCACTCACCAACCTGTGTATTTATTGCTGGGTTTATTTGTTCGGAATATCTAACTAGTAGGCGTCTGCAGGGCATAAGTCGGCGCAGCAAGGCGAACCGTCGGATCGCGGACGGACGGTGGATGGCGAGCGTACTTCATTCCCTAGTTTTCCGACATCCGTCCCGACTAGCTCGCGCTGACCTCCGTCCCGACCAGCTCGCGCTGACCTCCGTCCCGAGCAGCTTGCGTTGGAGCTCGCCGTCGCGGCGACGCCCCGCTGCCGCAAACCTCCTCAGCTTGTCCCCGTTGTTCCTCCACTCACCGCCATCCACCTCGCCCCCTATCTCCCTCCTCCCTCTCGAGCAGCCGGCACTAGATCTCGCTGTTGTGGGCGAGTTCCCGCTGCCACGACCCTCCTCAACTCGTCCCCTGTTCCTCCGCTCGCCGCTAGAGCGCCGCCTCCTCTGCACATACACCTACCATGATCAAATCCGTTCCCGTGCAGACCGGCCACCGACACCAACCGCTGTGCAGACCGGTCGCCAAGCACGCCGGCTCCGAATCCTGGTTAGCAGATGTCCCGACTCCTTGTTAGCCGATGTCCCCGACTCCTGATCAGCTGCCATCTGGGACTGCAGGTCAATGCCACAATCCACGACCTAGAAGAGCTACTGCTGCAGCTGTCGATTCCTCAATCCGGCCATCACCTGTCCCCCATCATTAGACAGAGATCACAGACAGAGATGGGAGCGACTATTTCAGAGAAATGTGAATGAGGCCACGGTGGGATCGATGCCACTGCCGGTTCAGCACAACTAGTTAATACAGGCATGCTGTCATTCTTCTCCATGCTGCTATTTTGGGAGAGGGAGCTGCTCGTGCTACTCGTTGGAGAAGTAGAGGCTCGTGCGTGTTAATAATCGAGAAAGAGCAGACAAATTACTAGTACTACTAGTTCTATTTGTCCTCCGATTCTTTGGTCTGGTGTGAGCCAAATTACTAGTACCAGCTAGCACCCATACGTGTTGAGTAAGAGACAGGATTTTGAGATGTTTTATGATATTTGCTGAATATGCAAAAAAAAAATTATGATGTTTGCCAAATGTTTTGAAGCTAAATGGAGATTTTTTCTAATATTGGCTTTTACTGAGATAGATGTTCAGAGTACATAGGAAGATACATGCTAGTGTTCCCATTCCGTAGTATATTTAGCTACAATTAGATCAATCCTAAGATTACCGTGCATTTTAGGCACACTACTAATGTCATATTTTTTTGTAAATGTTACTCACATATGGGTAATGTTGTAGTTGTCTTACTCTCTCGGTAATAGTTACCGACCCAATATTGATATAGTTATCCACCAAGTACTGATAAAGTTACCCATATGTTCATGATATCGTTATCCACCGTGAAATCGATATGGTACCCTCTACTCTCTCGGTAATAGTTACCCATCCAATATTGATAGAGCTATCCACCCACTAGTGATAAATTTATCACGTGTTCATGATGTAGTTATCCACCAGAAAATTGATGTGGTTACCCTACTCTCTCGGTAATAGTTACCCACCCAATACTGATTAAGTTATCTACTCAGTACTGATAAAGTTATCCATGTGTTTATGATATAGTTATCCTCCAGGAAATCGAATTAGTTATCCTACTCTCTCGCTAATAATTACCCACCAAATATTGATTAAGTTATCCACCCAATATTAGTAAAATTGCCCATGTGTTCATGATGTAGTTATCCACCGAGAAATCTAATTAGTTACCCTACTCTCTCGGTAATAATTACCCACCCAATATTAACGGAGTTATCCACACAGTACTGATAAAGTTATCCTTGTATTTTCGCGTGCAGTTATCCACCACGAAATCGTTATAGTTACCATACACTCTCGGTAATAGTTACCACCCAATACTGATGGAGTTACCCACCCAGTATATCCATGTGTTTTCATGTGTAGTTATCCACCACGAAATCGTTAAAGTCACCCTACTCTCTCAGTAATAGTTACCATCCAATGCTGATGAAATTACCCACCCAGTGATGATGAAGATACCCTACTCTTTCATGTGTAGTTATCCACCACGAAATTAATATAGTTACCGTACTCTTTTGGTAAAAGTTACCCACCCAATACTGATGCAGTTACCCACACCCATTACTGATAAAGTTATCCATGTGTTCATGCTATACTTATCCACCACGAAATTGATTTAGTTATTATGTCATCTACATAATTATGATGAACACAATGACCATCTTTTTTATGGTGTAGTTGTCACTATGAAATCGACAATTATCATCCTACTACTTATGAAGTTGAATGGGTGTTTTAGTGTATAGTTATCAACTTATGCACGATACATTTACCATCCCAAAGTGATATTCACTTATGGGTGTTTTAGTGTATAGTTATCCATGTAGTTATCATATCCTCTAAATAATAGTTACGAACACAATGACCATCTTTTTAATGGTGTAGTTATCACTATGAAATCGACAGTTATCATCCTAATACTTATTCACGATAAATTTACCATTTCAAAATGGTATTCACTTATGAAAACTAGGTGTGATAACTTGAAAACTCGTAAAAATCTAAAAGAAAAAATGATTCAATTTCAACCCGAAAACTAATCATTAATATGGTGGATAACTTACGTATTAAAGTCTGGGTAACTTATATGTTACGAGTGGGTAACTTTTGGGTAAAAAAAGTCATCGGAACATATCGACATGGGATCTAGTTTCGAAGATCTCGTCGCGACTAGCCCAACGATGAAAACGGATTTTAAATCGGATAAACGGTTTGATCTACAAAACTTTTTAAATTTTCGAGTTTCGCATTTAATGCGGGATGACATCAGCTTTTTGGATTTTTGTGCATGCATGCAAAGGAGGGCTATTCTATTTCTCATCCCATGCGTATGGTTATGCTAACCAGCATGCGCCTTATACGTAGTCGTGTCCTCTTTATAATGGTGTAGTTATCACTATGAAATCGACAGTTATCATCCTAATATTTATGCACGATAAAGTTACCATCTCAAAGTGATATTCACTTATGAAAACTAGGTATGATAACTCAAAAACTCGTAAAAATCTAAAAGAAAAAATGGTGCAATTTCAACCCGAAAACCAATCGTTAATATGGTGGGTAACTTACGTCTTAAAGCATGGGTAACTTATATGTTACGGGTGGGTAACTTTTGGGTAAAAAAAAGTCATCGAAACATATCGACATGGGATCTAGTTTCGAAGATCTCGTCGCGACTAGTCCAACGATGAAAACGGATTTTAAATCGGATAAACGGTTTGGCCTACAAAACTTTTTAAATTTTCGAGTTTCACATTTAATGCGGGATGACATTAGATTTTTTGGATTTTCGTGCATGCATGCAAAAGAGGGCTATTTTATTTCTCATCCCATGCGTATGGTCATGCTAACCAGCATGCACCTTATACGTAGTCGTGTCCTTATTTGTTTTAGAAAAGCCCATCAAATCCGAATGAAAGCTTCTCTAGAATTCTTCAGTATTATAACCTGCGGATTTTCTGACACAACAATGTGTGCTAAGAGCATCTCCAACCTGAGTGGGCAAATCCTTCTCAAACGTCTGAACTGTCCGGCACTTCTCAACTCACCCCATGAGTTTGAGGGCGTATGGTGTCGGGCTATCCGCACCCCATGAGTTTGAGGGCGTATGGTGTCGGGCTATCCGCCTGTCCCACTATGGACCACTTTTTTAACTGCTTTTTCTTTCTCTTGTCATTCTTTTATTATTCTCTCTTTACCCACTAATCACATGCAAGTGACCCAACAATTTGGGCTGACATTTTGGGGCGACAGCTGTATGAAGTCAATTTTGAGAACTCTCTGGGCACTGTCCGTGGACATGTTCGGATGTGTCCGCGAACAGATTGAGGGCCAATTTTGCCCATTCTGGTCTCTAACTAGGTCGGGCATAGCTAGGCATCTCCCTGTGATTTGTCCATGGAGCACAATTTTTTAACATGCCCGTAATCTTTTACCCCTAGTGTTGGCTTATGTGAGATCCTTGATTAGGATTTAATAGGATTGATAGGATACTCATAGGCACAAGTTGTAACTTCTTTTTCGAAAGCTTGTCTTCAAATAACCGGGAACAACACAAGTTGCAACTTCTTTTTCGGAAACTCATCTTCAAAGAACCGGGAAGTTGTTTTCGGGTGCATGCGAGTGAGCTCAAAGTGCGCATAAACGACTAGTGTTGATATGTGGGTCAGTCTAGAGACTCAAAAACTGCGCGTAATAACCACCGGCCCGGGGTGGGTTGGTGTGTTACAGCTTTCATGACAGTATGACGTACATAGACGGCCATTCCTTGAATGAAACTTGACAACATCATATTGCGCCCTCTGTGCACACGATATATTTATAAGCGTTTTAAATCTCAGTCACCGAGAATTAGTAAGTCTTCCTTATTTCTCAAATTTGTTCATACTTGTCTAGAAAAATATTCACGATGATGTAATAATTTGTTCATCCAGTGAAAAAAGTATAGTGCTTATTTCAGAGTTAGAAAATATAGGAGTATAAATTTCAGAGTGTCGGTAGACGGTTTTTGGTTCCCCGAAAAAAAAAGGATAGACAGTTCTCGGTATCGACTGAGAATTAGTAAAACTGATTATTTATTTATGCATTTTGTGGAAAGTAATGGTAAAGCAAACATGAAATTTGGATGCATCAGAATTCGTAAAATCCATAGATTACTGAAAGCTTCCACCATAAATCTGTTTGCTTGGTTCTGCTTCGGTTTATACTTAAAAGTTTTCGCAGAAAACAAGTGACAGACTCATGTATTTAATACGTATATATCCAGTATGCTCTCAACACCAGCTCGCCAAAAGAGTCACGCTTTCGCAGGGGTTTAGACCAATGGATGACCTGTTGGATCTGGTGCCAGAACGCGTGACAGGTAAGATGAACCAGGATCTAGACAAGATGTTTACTGCAGACGAGGTGCGGGTGGCCCTCTCTTTTTTTTTTTTTGAATAGGGGGTGGCCCTCTTTCAGATGGCGCCTTCCAAAGCCCGTTTCACGGCGGGGTTTTTTCAACGACACGGGAGTCAGCTCCAGAGCGACATTGTGCCGGCTGTTCTGGATTTCCTCAATGGTGAGGTCCTACCAACTAACATGAATGACACGTCTATCACTTTTATTCCAAAGGTACGACACCCTCAGAGGATTTCTCAGTATCGACCAATATCACTTTGTTCTGTGTTATATAAAATTACTACCAAGTGTATTGCAAACAGAACTAGAGTATGTTTGGGTCAGATTGTGAGTGAGGAGCAAAGTGCCTTTGTTCCGGGCCATCTGATCACTGATAATGTGCTGATTGCATATGAGAGCGTTCATGCTATGCGACGGCGGAAGAAAGGGAAGAATTCTGTTTGTGCGGTGAAGCTTGACATGATGAAGGCCTATGATAGGGTTGAATGGCACTATCTCCAGGCAATCATGCTGAAGTTGGGTTTCAGTTCGAGTTTTGTGCGACTGATTATGAAATGTGTTACATCAGTTCGCTTTACAGTTCGAGTGAATGGTGAACTACTGCCATACTTCTCGCCCACTCGAGGCTTGCGGCAAGGCGACCCAATCTCGCCGTGTCTCTTCCTTTTATGTGGAGAGGGTTTCACTTCCCTTTTATGGTGGAGCATATATTGATAGAGGAATCAGAGTGTCCTTTCGGTCCCCATGGATTAATCACCTGTTGTTCGCCGATGATAGTCTTATCTTCATGAGTGCAAAGGTGCCTAGCTGCCAGAGGTTAAATGATATCCTGAGAATTTATGGGGACTGCTCGGGTCAGTGTGTTAATAGGAAAAAAAGTTCTATTTTCTTTAGTCCGAACACTCCTCATCAAGTTCGGAACTCCCTGAAAACACTTTTGGGCATTGAGGTGGAAGCGTTTAGTGAACGATATCTTGGTCTTCCAACTGCAATAGGCCGCATTACAAGTGGGACATTTGATCATATTAGTGAGAGGATCTGCAGCAAGATGCATGGTGGTTCTGAACGGATGATCTCATGTGTTGGTAAGGAAGTTTTTCTGAAATCAGTTGTACAAGCAATTCCAACTTTCTCAATGAGCTGTTTCAAGTTCAGCACGAAATTGTACAAGGAATTTTCGTCATACATGGCGCGCTATTGGTGGAGTAGCTCCCTAGACCAAAGATCGATGCATTGGATCAGTTGGGAGGGACTTGCATCACCGAAGATAAAGGGAGGCATGGGCTTCCGGGACCTTGAGAGTTTCAACCTTGCATTACTAGGTAAACATGGCTGGAGGTTGATGACCAGCCTTGACTCGCTATGTGGGCGGGTTCTGAAGGGCAAGTATTTTCCAACGACAGATTTCATGCAGACAGGAACACCTAGACGGCGAGTGGGAAGCGGTCGGTCAATCTCTATCTGGACCGATAAATGGATCCCAGGCAAGTTATCCATGATGCCAGCGTGCCAGACCGTCCAGGACGTTTTACACATGGTCTCTGATCTTATTGACGAGGATAGTGGCACATGGGATTTACAAAAAGTAAGGGCAAATTTTATTGCACCGGATGCTGATGCAATCTTGAATATTCCAATCAGATTCCGTGGCGGTGCAGATCCTTGGGCATGGACTTTAGAAAAATCGGGTATCTATACTGTGAAATCCGCGTATCGATCTCTAGTGACTCATAACGAGCAGCGTGCTCTAAAGGAAGGGATTATTACAGAATCTTCAGAGAATGGCAAACAGTTATGGACTCGGTTATGGAAGCTGAAAGTGATCCCGAAGGTGAGGGTGTTTTGGTGGAGGGTGCTCCGTGGCATCTTACCGGCTGAAAGTACTCTAAAACATCTGACATATTGCACCAATTGCGCGGTGTAAAGTATGTTTGGATGCCGATGAAGATATGATGCATGCGCTGATCAAGTGCAGCCATGCAAGAAGATTTTGGGTTGAAGCTATAAGCTGGTTTGACATCAAACTTCCAGAGTTGCATCCCAATACGTGGGCTAGAGACATTCTCTGTGATCCACTTTTTGCTGATGATGATCGGGCAAAGATTGGACAATCAACAACAACAACAACAACAACAACAATAACAAAGCATTTTTTTCCAAACAAGTTGGGGTAGGCTAGAGTTGAAACCCATAAGATCTCGAAAACCAGATCATGGTTCTGGCACATGGATAGCTAACTTCCACGCAGCCCTATCCATGGCTAGTTCTTTGGTGATATTCCAATCCTTCAGATCTCTCTTAACAGACTCCTCCCATGTCAAGTTTGGCCTACCACGACCCCTCTTAACATTCGCATCCCGCTTTATCCGTCCGGTATGCAAAGGCGCTTCCGGAGGCCTACGTTCTATATGACCAAAGATTGTGACAATCATGTGGGCTGTTTGGACATCAAGAAATAATATTACGCATGACAAAGGTGGCATTGATCCCGCTCAATCCATGCAGCGAACTCGGGAAGCGCTAGCGCTACTTGATTTGCCGAAGGAACACGCCAAAATCATGTCGGGGTTTGGTTGGCGACCCCCTGATGACGGATGGATTAAGGTTAACACTGAGGCATGTGTAGCCTTGGATGATCGGAAGTGCGGAGCAGGCGGAGTTGCACGATCTCATGTTGGTTTTGTTGCAGCATGGAGCAAACCGCATATAGGGGTCATTGATCCTCTAGTGGCCGAGGCGCTCGCTCTCCGCGATGGTGTGCTCTTTGCGAAGCTTCGAGGCTTCACGAAGGTGGTTATGGAGGTAGACTGCTTGGATGTTGTCAACCATTGGTTTACACGCCAAGACTCACGCTCTCTGATAGCGCCGATTCTAGTCGAGATTGCAGAGCTAGCTAGCTGTTTTAATTCGTTTTTAGTTTGTCATGTAAGGAGGCATGCCAACAACTCCGCCCATCTTTGGTGCTAAGCATGCTTGCACATTGGAGGTGTGGGACTGCTGGATGGACTCTCCCCTAGCTTCCTTTTTTTTTTTTGACGGGATCCCCCTAGCTTCCTTGTAACTATAGTATCCATGCTGATGAGGCTGGTGCTATGATTGTGGAATAAAAGCTCTAGAGATTCCCCACAACAACAAAAAGAGTCACGCTTTCGCAAGGCTGCTGAAGTGTCTGATTTCCATGAGTCTCAGCGCGTCAGGTCGTCTGCCGGGTCATCAGATATAGCGATTTTTGTCATTATCCAAGCAAAATGGGTACTCGCTCGCAGAATTCGGCAATAGTGTTCGTTGCTCTATTACAGAATTCGGTAATAGTGTTTGTTGCTAGGTCCACGACTCTCAAGGTAACTTGTTCTCCGGTTTCAGCTCCGGACTATACTACTATTCGGCAGCTTCAGTTCAGCTGAGCTTGACCACCCCAATCAACACGACCCTACCGTCCGACCATGAGTGACTAGATTTAGCTGAAACGGTCCTACCTTAGCGGCCACCCATACCTACGGCGGCCAACAATTACAATCACTGATGATCATCCGACAGGTTGACGAGCAAAGGAAGCGTCTCGCCTCTGCATGTTTGTTCCTGCACGGAAACGAGGCAGCAGGTGAGGAACAGAGCCCCTCTGCGTACATGTCCACTGCGGGCGCGAGTAAACCGCCGCCGCCGTGGTGGGTAGGTTCGCTCAAGCCATTTTCCGTATTATTCTGGTGGATCCCCGGCGACATGTGCGCCAGCGGGCGCGAAGAGCGGCGCGGAATGCCGGGTGCTTCGTTCTGCCGCAAGCGCGCATGCATGATTTGGAGGGCCTGCTGCCGTGGGAGATGGCTCTTGATGGCCCTCACCGCTCGAGTTGCCTCCTCCCGCCGGCATTAATGGGGGTGCCTCTATGCTATGTGGATCGATGGACGGACTCCATGCCGCGGTTTATGGCTTATCTCACGGACCGGTGTCGTACGTACGTCCATGCCTCGTAACTTACTGCTACAGGTCGGCAGACGGGTACTCAATTTAGTCGTACTTGTTTAGTCATGATGATTAGGGTAAAATGTTCTCTTAGAACTAAATATGGTTCTGAAAGTGGGTGCATCACATGCTTAGAGGTCGCATTTCAATTCCGTGATACGCAACATTCCTGCCGATGACGAGGTGCTTCAGCTAAGTTACAAAAGTGAGTCGATTTTACAAATTTGTCCTTCGCTATATTATAGCGGGGCTACGGCCTATTTCGTCGAAAGATATGAACATATGATCAACGGTCTTCTACCACGGTTTGAGTCAAACCGGTACTTGAACACCCCTACCGTTATCAGAAGAGGGATCTATTACTTATACATTTAATTTGTTTGAAGAGCATAAATTCCATCTCATAAACAATCAAGTGCCTAGACAGAAAAGCTCTAGCTTGTCGGTTATCTTCTTTCCGGAAAGAAAACCTGGCGCACGGTGACAACTGTTCATGTACTCGTAACACTGTAAGCGAATCATGTGCCACGGGCGATCGACAGACCCACACCGAATCTAACTACCAGTACTGGCTGGAGCATATATAACTTCCTTCCCATGCATGCGAGCAGCGAGAACAAGATGTACTTTCTCACTGAACCCGTCGGGTAGCAGCAGGGAGAGTTAAATGAACTGTATACAAGCTGCAACATACAAATACAGATGTAACTAAGTTGCAGCAGTGATTAAAATTCAGTGCAGTTTGCTTTGCAGCTACTATGTGCCAGTGCCACTGTAGGCCCGTAGCTTCCGGACCAGTAACTGGATCGACACATGAGCACATCATGCATGGAGTAGCAGAAGACACGGCCACGATACTGCGGGATTCAGTTAATGCGGTGATCGACGCCCGTCTCTGAAATTATGGAATTTAACTGTATTTTCAGCCTGCCGGCCGGCCCCTCCCAACTCATCTAGATCAGACTGGGCGAGTGCAAGTACTGTCCTGTAAGTACAAGCTGGGCGCTCGCCCACCGAGTGCGCGTACAAGTGGAGCGTCCACGAGTCCATCTGCTATCACCGCGGCTTGCTACCGCTCGCTCGCTCCTTGCCCTGCCCGTGTGGCGCCTATATATGCCAGCTCCCGTCCGTCTATCTGACAGTGTGAGTGAGAGTGTGTGAGTAGCCCTTCGATCAGCTCGACCGCGCCTCTCTCCTGTACCCGTGCCTATATCTCACCATGGAAACCATGGGGCTGATCAGGCGGCTGGTGTGCTTGGCGGCGGCGGCGCTGGCGCTGGCGACGGTGGCGAGGAGCGATCCGCAGGTGCCGTGCTACTTCATCTTCGGCGACTCGCTGGTGGACAACGGCAACAACAACTACATCGTCTCGCTCGCGCGCTCCAACTACCCGCCCTACGGCGTCGACTTCCCCGGCGGCCCCTCGGGGCGCTTCACCAACGGCCTCACCACCGTCGATGTCATCGGTAAATTAACCAATCAATCAGATTAACATAGCCTCCCATGAACAACGCCTACCTGCCTCCCATGAACAACGCCTACCTGCCTAGCTACGTGGAACTAACAAGGGTAGGGGTAGCTGAATTGAACGGAGCTTGTTGTCGTTTTCGTCACTAGGAGCTAGTGCTAGCCAGACAAGCTCATAGTCGCCATTGATGCACGATCGACCAAGGTTTATGGTGGTCATGGGTGATGCGTGCATGCGTATCTGGGCCAGGTGATAGATATAAGCAGATCGAGCTGGCCGATCTGATCAAAGTAGAAAATTTAAGGGAGGGAGGTGTGTGAGTGTGTGACTGAGGATCCTGGACGTACCTTGTTTTGGCGAGACACCCATCGCCTCCGTGCGTGGGCCAACTCGCCGTTATAGTACATGCAGCGGCGGTGATGGTTACGCGCAATTTAATTTGCCGGGGTGGACATAGATTCATGCATGGACGCAACGCAATACATGCATGTGGCTTACTACTACAAGCTGGATCCACCTCCTAGCTTGTTGCAAATATAAACCGGGTCACTAACTCAGGGCATATATAGGCATGTACAATGGTTATATCTTACCTTTAACATGTAAAATAATTATTGAGGTGGATCGGAGGAGAGAACTGAAAAAAAAAGTTTTGTCTTCACTTAGCTAAGAGATCAATATTTCTCACCAAAATTTTAGGATATCTTGACATAGATTCATGCATGGACGCAACGCAATACATGCATGTGGCTTACTACTACAAGCTGGATCCACCTCCTAGCTTGTTGCAAATATAAACCGGGTCACTAACTCAGGGCATATATAGGCATGTACAATGGTTATATCTTACCTTTAACATGTAAAATAATTATTGAGGTGGATCGGAGGAGAGAACTGAAAAAAAAAAGTTTTGTCTTCACTTAGCTAAGAGATCAATATTTCTCACCAAAATTTTAGGATATCTTGACATAGATTCATGCATGGACGCAACGCAATACATGCATGTGGCTTACTACTACAAGCTGGATCCACCTCCTAGCTTGTTGCAAATATAAACCGGGTCACTAACTCAGGGCATAGGCATGTACAATGGTTATATCTTACCTTTAACATGTAAAATAATTGTTGAGGTGGATCGGAGGAGAGAACTGAAAAAAAGAGTTTTGTCTTCACTTAGCTAAGAGATCAATATTTCTCACCAAAATTTTAGGATATCTTGTTATTAGAGATAAAGCTAAAAAATAACTCATTGCACATCATATTTTATTGCTATATCTAAATTACGTGGCAAGACTAAGTTAAGAAAGTCTTAATAACCATTGTACATACCCTCACTCACAAGTAAAAAGGGAATGTTTGGTTTCAACTATCCGAGTGCAATTTTTGTCCTACGATCTTTTTATACTACCAGGCTAACCGGTTCTTCTTCTTTTTTAACTGGGGAAATTTGGTAACTGGCCGACTCAAAATGGTTTGGTTGATGAATGATGTAGTAGTAGTTTTCAACACACAGAAAATGCATGCACTTTTCTCTTGAAGAAAAAGACGGTTCTCCTAAAAAAAAAGATTCCAAATACTGTACCTAGTACAACATAGTACTCAAAATGGTGGTTACGTGTGTCACCTCATAACTTAATACGCACTGTAGTACGTGCGATTAGTACGTTAACCCTGCGCTTTCACAAACTTGCTGCAGCTCAACTCCTGGGGTTCGACAACTTCATCCCTCCCTACGCCGCAACAGGCGGGGACCAGCTCCTCAACGGCGCCAACTTCGCCTCCGCCGCCGCCGGAATCCGTGCCGAGACCGGCCAGCAGCTCGTACGTACAACATACATCCATGCATGTAGATATATATCATGTTTACTGCAACAGTGCAACCAAAAAATAAAAGAAGCTCATGGATGAATCGGCGTCTGATGCTGCAGGGCGGTCGGATCCCATTCGCGGGGCAGGTGCGGAACTACCAGACGGCGGTGCAGACGATGGTGAACATCCTGGGCGACCAGGACACGGCGTCGGAGCGGCTGAGCCAGTGCATCTTCACCGTGGGCATGGGCAGCAACGACTACCTCAACAACTACTTCCAGCCGGCCTTCTACAACACCGGCAGCCGCTACACCCCGGAGCAGTTCGCCGACTCGCTCCTCTCCGACTACCGCCGCTACCTCCAGGCGATGTACAGCTACGGCGCCCGGAAGGTGGCGCTCATCGGCGTCGGCCAGGTCGGGTGCGCGCCCAACGAGCTGGCGCGGTACAGCCCCGACGGCAGCACCTGCGTGGAGCGCATCGACAGCGCCATCCGGATCTACAACCGGGGGCTCGTGGGCCTCGTCGACGAGATGAACACGCTGCCCGGCGCCCACTTCACCTACATCAACGCCTACAACATTTTGCGGACGTCCTCGCCAACGCCGGCGCCTACGGCTTCACCGTCTCCAACGCCGGCTGCTGCGGCGTGGGGAGGAACAACGGGGAGGTGACCTGCCTGCCGTACCAGGCGCCGTGCGCTAACAGGGATCAGCACATCTTCTGGGACGCGTTCCACCCGTCGGAGGCGGCCAACATCATCGTCGGACGGAGGTCGTACCGCGCCGAGTCGCGCAACGACGCCTACCCGATGGACATAGCCACCCTCGCAGCCCTCTGATATCTCCTCTGATTTGAGCTCATAAGTGCTGGTCCGGTACAGACATGTATTTTTTTTTCTTTTTGTTTCTTTCAGGTGAATACCCCCATGCAATTTGTAACGGGTGTAAACAATAATTGGTTTTCATCATAAGGAGTTACCTGAATCAGTGCAAGTGAACAGGCATCTCTGTTCGTGTTCAAGTGGAGAGAAAGGAACGAGTTCAGAATTAATTAATTAATTAATTAATTAATTGGACAGTTAAAATTCTGGATTTCATTCATACTAGATGGCTTGGTCTGTCAGACAAGGTGCATTTCACATGATTGTACATCACCAAGTATGTAGCCTGCTGTGTTGTGTCAACTCTCTTATGCAGCAAGGTATCTTGCCAAGCCAAACGAACAGATTAAACACACGCACACGGCACAATCATTTACAACTTCTGAAGCATATTAATCTCAACACGCAGCAGCCATTTCCATTCGTTTCACCCACTTGAAAGAATGCCTTTCACTTCACCACAAACTAAACTAGGCTCTCTTGGCTTCCTGTTCAGCCTGCACATGTAAAACCTTCGCATCAGAGACTAAAAACATTTAAAAAATAAAAACATGGTAACCAATTAAGTAGAACAACTCACCGCCTGGATGATCTTCTCCAACGCACCGGGCCCATGCGTCTCGATGAATCGCTCGACGACTTGCGCGCGTCCAGGCTCATCATCTGCAGCACCTTCCTCTGCCTCTCGGTGTAGCCGGGGCTCACATACTGGCCGATCTTGAAGTAGCGCCGGACGTGCGTCTCGTAGATGTATGCAGCGCCGTTGAAGATGGGAAGCACCAGCCAGCAGCAGAATAGGAGCTTCATGTATGGCCACAGAGGCAGCCTGAAAGATAGGCAGGCAGGGCAAAATCATTAGAAATTCAGTGCTTGAGGAATAACTGAATGAATTGAGCAGAGGACAGGTGAGTCATGGTTAAGGGCTTACCACTGCAGAGCCTTCCAGCATGAGAGCTCAAAGAGGGTGATCAGGGAGTACAAGACCCAGTAGGTGAGCCACTGCTGATCATCCAGGGAAGAAGGGCTCTCAATGGCACGCATGGATGCATATCTAATCATTCAAGAAAAAACATGTGTCCATGTTATAATTCAGAACATTGCTGATTTTTTTGTCAAGCCAACTATTGTTTCTGAACGAGGTGATAAATTACTTACAGCGGATAAAGCAGCATGATTCCTGGCCTGTTGGGTGCAACATAGGAGAAACAAGAATTTTAGAACGAAACGCTTACAGTTCATATAGAAAAGAACACCACCACCAGCAGCAGCAGAAAGAACGAGACATGAATTTCGATAGAAAAAGTGTGCTTACCCAACAAGAGAATCCAAATGCCTGGCAAGGGCACCAAGAACACCCATGATTCCTCGCTGCAACTTGTGAGAAGCTTTGTCTGAGGTTTCCTGATGTTCTTCTCGGCGGTATGGGACGGTGTAGATGACAAGAGATACAGCTGAGGTTTTATACTTCGGTCAAGGGCGTTTAAAACTCGGTTAAAGAGGGAGAAGGAAGGCATCCTTGGAGATACGGTGCAAAGTCTCCCTTACTCTTGGTCCAAGGAAAGAACAAATGGAGTTGGAAAGGCCTGAAGCAACTGCATGTACCGCCAGGAACCTTTTGAAAGGTTGCACAACCATAAGGTTACCTAGGTGGTGAGGAATCAGACAAGTTTGGGTTTTAGTTCAGTTCAGAGTGGCGCTGCTTTCTGAAAGAAACCGTACTTCCCTATGCACATGTCGTTGTGTCGCCTAGCTAATTAAACACAGAGTAAGACTGACGAACCTACAAAAGGAGCACGCTTTAGCTACAGCTGATGATGCTCTTTTAAGCTGAAAGGGGGTATATTAGAGCGAAGACTGCTAATCACTCAACAAAAAATACTAAAATCAGAACAGCAGGAAGAGGAAGGCAAACAGTTCCAAAAGGTGGAACTGGTAGCTTTGCAGCAACGTTACTGCTTTACTTTCTAATTGCTGATCAAAAGAGTACGCAGACTACAGTATTGAACAGATATGCATCAAGGGGCTGGATTACATACACTTCAAAAGAGAATGCCCCTCCAGAATACTCCAGGAGTCGAGACATTGTTATGATGCCCTCGTGCTGGTGCTGGTATCAGATATGTCATGTTATCTATTTCGAAGTTAGCATTCTTGCACATTTGGCCGAACAGTTTACATGATAGGAGTAATCCACTATCCACCAACTGCTAAACTAAGATCTTTAGAATTGTACAAAATCTAATGTGGCTTCCATTTTGCCGACTATCCAAATGCCAAACAACTCCGGAAGTACAACTGGACCAGGGACAACTCCGGTTTTTTTTGGGCATTCCACTACAGCATAGCTGGATCGAACCCATTATCAAGTGAGAATTTAGTGGAATGTAGCATCTTTGAATGATCTTTCAGATTTTGATCTGGCTTCAACGTGGCTTTCGCTTCTGCAACCATGCTTACAATCATTGATCTTGCTTCAACAACCGGAACTGAAGGGTTCTGAAAGTTATTTTTTTTGTTTTCTGATATGCGTGTGGCATTTCCTGCTAATCTGTTACTGAAGTCAAGTATCTGTGGACCAACTGCGTCATTCAGTGACCAGACAGATGAGTAGTTTTTCATGTTTGGGAACATCGGACTTGTTAACTCCAGTTTGTCTGCAACAAGCTGTCTCTTTGTAGGTTGCTGCGGAACATTATCTGCAAAAGCTGGTCTCTTGCTTGTTTGGTCCACAAATGAAACACCCTTCCTGCCATCTATATTCAAAAGACTGCCAGTGCACATTGGGCTGCTTGCTGAAATGGACTTACTTGCCGAACTAGCTGTAAGCGAAGGGTGTGCTTGCTGATAAGATATGATTGATGTGGAGAATGAACGTGTTCCAGGTAATTGGCACGGTTGGTAGGTAGGAACAGATTTAGGATCTATGTAATTCAACGAAGTGAGTTCTTGGTACTTCCCCTGCATGCTCATATCTAACTGGCATTGAGGAAATGGAGAAGATTGATTTAACGTTGAACCAGCAAAAGTGGCATGATCTTCTGCATGAATGCTTGATGCAGGATTGCTTAAGTGCATGTATTGATTACGGCTTATGAACTTTGGTGGTTGATATTGTTCTAGATGCCTGCTCCTGGAATTCACACCTATGATGGATTCCTTGTTTACCGGAGCTTGCTGGCCAAACAGACTGCCAGAATTCCAAGTGCAGTCTTTAACTGCCGAGGAAATACTAGTGTGTTGCAGCCTATGGTTTTGAGCATCACTGACAATAGGCCTTGCCTCTGCCACAGTACTGCTGGGATTCCTTGGCAAAGTGCCTGAAGATTCATGAACACGAGCTCTTGGTATCACAGAATCTTGATAAGGGAACAACCTCTTTGGGGGGACCTGGCCTGAAATTGATGAGGGGTGGTCTCCTTCAATAACACTATTCGCCATCCAAACTTTCCCTGTAGTTGATAATTCCTGCTCCTTACTACGCTTACAAACTGAGACTGTCTCACCCATTGAGCGCATGGTGGGTTGGTAGGAATGACAATTATCACGTCTCAGAAAACTTTCAAGAGCTTTTATATCAGCTTGGGAGTTGCTGAAACCAATCTTATTCTGACCTTGCACGATATTGGCCATGCCACTCAACAGCTGCTGTTCTTGGCATCTTATTGTGTCCATTGATGGTCCATTCAAAAATTTATTTTTGTCTGTTCTCAGATCATAGCTCGAGATCTCCATTCTTTTAAGGCCAGGTAACTTCATCAAAGGCAAGCCAATATTCGCTCGAGGGTGAACTTTTGAGTACCAGCTACCTTGATCATCCATTGATAGTGATGTGCATGTATCCACAGACTTTCTACTTCCATGACATACATTGCTTGAGAATTTACAAGATGGACTAGAAGTAGGGGCATATTCCTGGGTAGGCATACTCCTGCAGGAAGACATCCCAGATATGTTTATTCCTGCATTGACTGTCCCCTGTGGTATAACCGAGGACAATAGACTGCCTTCGCTTGAAAGATTATATTCGGTTGGAACCAGTCGACCAGAGATATCAGTGCTCTTCTTGCCACCGACTGCTGCATTTCTATCTTCTTTAACTTCTTCAGTTCTGGTTCTCATGGACACTGAACTGGTAGCAGGTATTTTTATTTCCTGAAAGCAGTTTGTGTTCATGTAAAAACAACCCTGCGGAGGGTTGCTAGAACCAGATTGATTCCTTCCTGCATCACTGCGAGAGATGCATGTTGGCTCTTTACCATAAGCCCCTTCCATCTTCACTGAGTCTTCCAGGAGGGATGGCATTTGCTTCGAAATATCAGAAGTAGGCATTAATTTCAAGGGTTCAGTTTCTGATATAGCATCTGGTCCATTTTGATTTGCTACAAGAGGATCTTGTATAATAGTCGGCAGTATATCAACTCCAGTATGAAACATTATTTTGGAGCTTTCTAGAAGAGGTAAATCTCCAAATATATCATCCTTGGGAGGGTATGCAACATTTTTTACCACTTCACTGCCAGGATTTAGCGGATGATTAGCTGGCCTAGTGACTTTTCTGCTCATATTGTCATCCAATCTCCTTCCGCACTGATTCTTCAAGCTGTCTCCATGAGTCGACATATGAATATGATGCTCTCGATCTTGCGACTTTTTCCTCACTGCGAGTTCTTCCATTGTAGGAACAGTACAGGCTTTGCGTTTCTCCATAAAGAACATGTGCTGAAGTAAGCAAGATGGTGATTGGAGATTAGAAGTTCTCTCGTGTGAATGAACATGTCTTACATAGTATTAGCTGAAATAACAAACTAAGCTGACTAGATAGAGGAATACAAACAATATCGAATTAGGTGGTTAGACAGCAGAACTTCTTTGGTAGAGTTTGATCAACAGATTGCTACATGTTCTCAAGTAAAGGGAATTGATCATGTTTAAAATTATGGAGAAGTAAATGTGGATAGCTAACATAAATCCAAAATATGGAACTTAACAATGACTGAAATCATGTTCCTGTAATCATACCAATAGAACGAAAACAATAACAAAACCCTGAACTACAAAGCCGGAGATTAGTCCCCCTGAACTTAGAAAAGCCAGCACCACAGAGCAGTTTGGGTTGTTTTGCTGTAGAGATGATTTTGGCACGTCAGCAGCTTAATCATAGCTAGCAATAGCAAATAAATAACGCCCTTGAATGCTGAGAGACTGACAGAAAAGAAGGAACTAGAAACATGACAATTAGATCTTTGTGATGCATTGTTCTGGCCTCTGGGTACATGGATGACTCATTGATTTTATTATGTTGTAGGTGGTTTATTTTCCACTGGTCACTAGGATGCAACGATAGCAAAGTTTCGTGGTGTGCCCAGGTGGCAAAGTCACCTCCTTACCAACAAAACCTCCATCCCAGACGAAATTGATATGGTTTGTAAACTTTGGGGATCAAATACTGGGTTTTGTCGTAAAGGTGGTAAGTGGTCGGGATGTAAAAATTGACTTATGCCTTTCTATAATTCATTAATTAGGCACAAGCTATATGCACCACTCTCCTCTTCTAGAATCAAGAGAACATGAACATAAATCCTATGGATTAAACAGCTACTTCACATTGTCCACCTTCAAAAGGCTAAAATTACCATGGTGAAGCTTTTACCACCGTGCCATCGAGTGTGGGCATTGTTCAACGCAGCGCGATCAACACACGCAAAAAGACATACTTCTACATTTGAACAAGCAAATATCATCCACCGGCTGGGGGAGCCGGCACATCAGGAGAAGATGCCTCACAAAAAGCAGATGGTCCATGTGAAGAAGATAGCCCATCAGGAGAAGATGGCACATCAGAGGCATCGTAAACTCGTGGACGACAAGTGTAGCGGAGAGGATGGAAGGGAACAGTGCATGAAGGAAACACAAGAGGAGCCTGAGGAGACAAAGAAACAGACGACAGTTCCCCTTGGAGTGCAGTTGCGAGCTATGGCTGTTTTGGTAAAAGAGGTTACTTGGCTACGGTGGTTGCTTGAGGATTTTGTTGTTTCTTTCCCTAACAATACAAATGATATTAGTATTGTGCGCGACTCTGTGAAGCATGATCTCACCTACCATATTGGTGTCAATGAAGAACTGGTGATTGCTCTGCAATATGTGCCTTCCGGGTCCAATTAGTTTGGACTAACCCCACGAGCTCTATAAGTGTAATGCACCAGCCAGTAGAACTAAAAGTCCGGGCTAATGGAGAAGGTTGGGATACAGTTCAACAACAAGGACCCTCCTAAACCTACTTGCGAACACAATAAAATAACATAACAGCACATGATTTTACAATTTACGGACCCAGAGAACAGCTTCTACTGAATACTCCAGAAGGGGGCGAACAAAGCAGAACCTTAGAGCAGCCAGGTTGGAGCGCTCTTTGCTGCTTCTTAGCCTTCTCGGAACAGCCGCTCGAAAGAGATCCCTTCCTCTTCGTCTCCTTACCCAAACCATCCCCCTTGCCGACACCTATGGCAGCCTCTCCGCCCACAACGCAGACGCCCGGCCGCGCCCGCACCGCCGCAATCTCGTGGGCCCACCACCGCGAACGCGGCGGCGGGTCCATCGGCGGGAGCTGCGGCGGCAGGGGCGTCTCCGTCTCCACGTCACCGCGGCCGCCGAACGGAATGCACTTGCCCGCGTCCTCGGCCCGCTTCCTGGCGGCGAACCCCCTGCGGCATTCAGTCGAGCAGGCCAGCATCATCAGCCGCGTTGTCCGAAGAAGAGAAAAGAAAAGCGGAGGCACGAGCAGGGGCGCGCGCTTACCGTATGGAAAAGGGCTCGGCGGCCGTAGCGCCGGCGGAGGCCGCCGCCATTTGGCTCCCGCGCACCGCGGTGCGCTTCGCCGGCGAGGGTTTTGCCCGGGTGGACTGCGCAGCTGCCGGCGAGGCCCAAAAGGGGGGAAATGCGGGAAAAATTGCAAAAGGAAGTCGTCGAGAGCGGGGAGGGGGTGACGAGGTGGGACCCAGCGCGCGGCGGATTGGATGCTGGCGGTGGCAGCCTGGCAGGCCTCACCAGGCGGCTTTTCATTAAGAGCATCGGGAGGCGCGCGGTGGTTTTGACTTCGTGGGCCGGGCGTCGTGCGCGGAACTCTACGCCATCCCGCTGCGGAGCACTTGTGGCGGGCCGAGAGACAGCGGTCAGCGGCGACGTTGGATCCCCTACCTATCGACCTATGCGATGATAACATCGCATCGCACACCCACCGCCGCCGGCGCCGTCCCGCTTTCTCCTTCCTCCCCACGTGCCGCCGGCCAGGCCGTCTACTCCCGCCTCCCGCGCTTGGCGCCGCCTCCGCGCCCCGCCCTCCTCCAACTGCCGCCCACCGCCGGTCCGCCGCCGCCCGACCTTCCCTCTAAACCCCCCTCCCCACTCCGGCGAGCTCTCCACCGCGCCGGCACCCCCACCCCCGAAGATAAGTTTCCTTGCTCGCCTCCACCGCCTCCGCCCGGCGTTCCGGCTCGCTCCAGGCTCGTCGTCGCCCGCCCGCCGCCGACTCGTCTCCGGCGCCGGCACCTCCCCTCCCCTCCCCTCGCCGCGCCGCCTTCTCCCTCAGCTCCGGCAGCCACCGTCGCGCCTCCTCCGTCGAAGAACTGGGCTGGCCCACTCGCGCCTCTCCTCTCCAGCACGGGGTGTGCGACGCTGGCTTAACATCGAACAGGTCGACAAATAGGAAACGCCATGACGTTGGCTGGATTATTATTGGGGTATTACTTCAGTTACGGTGGGAAAACAAACTCATGACAGTAAAAAACATCGCGTCATTTTGAAACACGAGTGCAACAAAATAAAATATGCATGTGAAAAACAAAAAAACGCGAGTTAACAACATTAATTGGACTACCAATTTTGCCAACGAGTAATCCGGCTTGACAAACCACCACCAACACCGTATCTGTCTAACCTATAACATATGAGGTAAAAGAAAAGAACGGGAAGAAGGCGCTTAGGCCGAGGGAGGCGGTTAGGCTGGCAAGCTCAAGCGCGAGAATATAAGCATATGAGCACGAGCCGCAAGTGACGCTCGAGGCCCGCATTTCACCGTAATAAAATGTAGGCCAACTAAAACCCTCTTAAAATACACGGGCGACCCATTAAATAACGTAAAGCATTGGCCTAAACAAACAAACAAAAAATATTACCGCCAAAACAAAATTCTTGGAGAGACTGACACATGAAAAATAATCTTGCACATAGGTTAAGCCAGTTGTTAGTTATAAGATAATGTTATGTTATCTATAACCAATCTAATAACCAACATGTATAATGCTTGATTATAAATATGTATATTTATTATTAGCAAGACCTATCGTGTACTCCCACATAATTGTTGGAGCACATGTTGCAATTGGTGGCACTGGTGGCACTGGTCTGTTGGACACTGTGGAACCACCTGAACGATAGGGTCTTCAACAACGCACAACGCTTATCCTTCCCTGAAAGTGATGCTTTAGAAGATTGAGAAGGAAACCGAAGTGTGGAGAGCAGCTAGGTTGTTGAGAGGTTGTCTTCTAGAGACGGAGCAGTGGAGCTTTTGCGAGTTGTAGGTGTTGAGTTGTATCTGCTTGGCAGCGTGGGTGACTGGGTGGGCGCTCGGCGTATGTGCTAGCCCGCGATATAACTTTGGTCGTTTGACCTTTCTTCTATGCACCCTGATATACCTTGTTCCATCCTCTTAGTCTTGGCTCTGCCTCGTACTACCTTTGCTCCTAACTACCTAACGCCGAGCTAAGTGCCCTCCTTTCCATCTCCGTCTTAGTAGAGCTTCCACCTCCTTTCAGTTGAAAAGCCAGTTCTTCCGAGCGGGAAGTCTTATGAATCGGACAATCACAAGCCTACTTTGTTTATAGAAAAGAGCGTATAACCCCCGATCCCAACCTGTTGTAGAGAATCTATCGTGGGCCTCCTCTTCTGTGCCATTTGCTGCCTAATACACTATTTAAGTCTAATGTTGTTTGCTGGTGCATATCTCTTGATTGACTATTTCTTGGTTATTAAGCATTAGTGAGCTGACCTATGTACAAGTTCTGAGTTAACCCCAGATCTATATCTCCTAGCCTTGGATTCCAAGGCATATCCTTGAAAATTCAATCTTTCTACTCCAACTTAACAAAATTATATTATTAAATCTTTACATTATGCTACATAAGCTCTATATATATTGGCTGCTTTCACGACGAAAAAGGCTTTCGGTGCTCAAGCTACACGTTGATTTTTGTTCAAAAAAATTCGAAAAATGTGTCAAAGTTTTCGCAAAGTATCAATCAGAGCACATTCTATTGTGAGCTAAGAAAGATAAAAATATAGGCCTGGATGTGTAAACATTACACCTCCAAATCTTATCATATTTTGTCTTTTAAATTGGCGTACAAAGTGGGGGTGTAAAGTTTACACCTCCAAATCTTATCATATTTTGTCTTTTTTCCATAGCGTACAACGTATTTCCGATTGAAATTTATTCACTAGAACTATACTTCATTACCTGTTCAACACATTTTTCATATTCTTATGAAACTTTTTTTTTGCGAAAATATTCTTATGAAACTTTGAAATAAAGCCTGTAGCTCGCGAGTAAAAATAACACTCTCGCCCTAGTGGCCCATCTTAATCATGCTCGTGCTACTTTAGTAGCCCTATGTCCGTCCACGAATAAGTCTATTTCTACCTTAAAATCAAAATTATTAACAGTTGATCGCCTTCGTAGAGATAAAGAACTGACGCTGATTTGAAAATTTTGTATTAGTGGATTCGTTCGGTGAAGTTCAAAATATACCAATTTGATGTCATATATTGATACTCTTTCCGATAATGGAGATAGTTTTAAAAATATTCACTTAGGTTCGTTTGAAATGTGAGTACTCTTTTTCTCTCGGGAAGGGTGGGGTGGCGGGATAGGAAGTGCTGAAAATGTGAAGGCAAACAACATAATACTGCATATCCACTGATCTCTCGGTTTCCACGAACAGTTTCCTACAACAGTGGCTCGGCCGACAAGCTCGATTACAGGACCAACACAATTACACAAGGGGAAAGACATTTTGCATTTCACTACCCAATCGATCGATCTCTCAAGGGAAGGGTGCGTGTTGCTTCATCTCTGTGGCCGTGACGTCCACGGCGAACCCCTTGCCGTGCAGCCTCCAGTAGTCCGCTTGCGGGTTGATCCATTCCGGCTCCTCCATCTCCACCCTCTCTGCCTTGAGCCCGCCCGCCGAGCTGTCGACCTTGCACCTCTGATCGCGGTCGCGCACCAGCTCGGCGCGCACCCGGCCGGGCTCCACGGCCTGCGGCGACATCATGAGCGCCGGCGCGCCGAGGGGCAGCCGGTCACCGCGGTCCACCTGCCAGGTGCACCAGAACTTGCCGTATGTCTTGGCCATCCTTGCCATCTCGGAGCTCTGGAGCATCTCCGGGACGCCGACGTCGGTCCACAGCCCGGCCTTCACCTCGTAGGCGTGCGAGTGCCACAGCTTCTGCTCCTCCGGCGGCAGGTGCTCGAAGATGTTGTCGGAGACGATGTACTCTACACCTGCACATCCAAGTTTATAAGCAGCCAAACAATGACCGGCGAGACTCAGACAATGGACATACCAATAAGGCGGGCGGAGGGCTTGTCGGAGTCGTAGACGGCGCACTGGAGGACTTCCTGGTTGAGGCGGGAGACGAAGTGGTGGACCTCGAGCTGCCGGTGCATGTCGTGCGCGTAGAGCGCGAAGCTGCACGCGTGCTGCTTCATCTGCCGCACCGGATTCAGCGGCTGCACCACCTGCGCGCCCATGTCGATCACCTGCGAGGACACCGTAGTTGGCCTGCCCGGCGGCGGCGCCGTGCCGCCGGTGCCCGAAGCGGGCGTGGGAGCTGGGTTCTGATCACTGGAAGACATCGCTTTTGCACCTCTGCAGATCGCTCGCTCGAGGATGTGGTTTTATCTTTGTAGCGTCGTGGCGTTCGTGCAAGGTATACCTGACGCGTGCCGCAGCGCCGCTTAGGGGCAGGACGTGGCATCCAGCAGAGTAGCAGCTCGAGACAGAAGGCACGAGAACCATGAGTGGGAGCTCCAGAAGCAGAACGTGGCATCTATCGCCAGGGACACGTATCAAAATTCCTTGTGCTTGAGCGTGCGCATTGGTGATCAAACCCGGTGCTAAGAGGCTATTTTTATTCTTCGTAAAAGATGAAATTTAGAGAAATCTAATGAATCAAAGTACTAACTTGCGCTTTCGACCTAAGTTTCGGAAAGTCGTTGAACCCGTGATCCCACCATTATTATTTTTTGCATGTTGTCAATGATGTATAATTTAAACGTGCAAAATCATAATACGAAATATTTTATATTATGGGCTACATAAAAATGATAAAATTTGGAGATTTCAAACTATAAATTGCTCACTATATTACTTAAAAGGTTTAAGTATTACACTCAGCCTCTGCATAATTAAGATACACACAGCCGCTGCTCACTATATTCAGATCTATATATTTATTATTTTTGTGTAGCTTAAATTACAAAGTATTTTACATTAAGATTTTACACACTTATAAGATATTTCATCTAGAACATGCATAAATTTTTCAGATTTAGTTTTAAAAATAAATATATTTTTTGATTTTTAAGAAATAGTGAGACCCTGGAATAAAGGAGCACGAAATCTCCACTGTCTAAATTTCTTACTCTCAGCCTCTAGTGCTCTACTTAAAAAATTTATAAACAATATTTCTATATTGTTAATGATATATCTCACAACGTGCAAAATCTCGATTAGAAATACTTTCTATTCGACACAAAAATGACAATTGTTATCCAAATTTGACAACATTTATCATTTTATGTAGACCAGATTATAAAGTATTTGAAATCATAAATTTACACGATTGTGGGATACATCATTTGAATTGAGCTAAAAAAAATTTTGAACAGGAAGAGGGTCCATAAGGACCCCGAAGCTGCATTAACCCGCTGTCGGTGGAGTACATCATACAGGAAGGACCAAGAAAGTAAAATAAATTACAACTAGGTCCTTAACTTTTGCACCTAAGACCTTGGAACAAAAATAGAAAAAGCGATCAAGTCTAGGTCCTCTTCCAGCTCCATCACCACCGATCTGAGCTCGCATCCAAGCACGATCAACCACAGCACCACCGGGGACGGAACCACTTGGGGTACTGCAGCGGGAGCACACCGCACCGGAGCAGGAGGGCCTCCAATATGGCAACATGGCCAGGAGGTTGAAAATCACCCATCGGCACAAAGCAGCTGCCGAGCGGGGTGGGAGTTGTCGCCGCACGACCTGCAAATTCAGCAGCAGGACTGCACGAAACAGTCGGAGAAACGCTACTGAGAGGAAACTCCCAGGGAAAGCAGCGGTAGCAGCTCTGCTTCCCGGCTCCGCAGCTCTAGCAGAGAGCAGCCGCCACCAGTTCTCTTGCCAACCATCACCTCGATGGCCAGCAGAAGAAGGTAGCAGCTCCACCTCGTACAGACCAGAGAGCCAACTACGAGCTTTTTATTGAAGCAGTCTCTGGCTCCACGCCTCCATCACAGCTCCCCACCATGGAAGCCCAACACGGAGATGCTTTGCCACCGCACAGCCGTTGCTCGCGAGCGACCGCTACAGGCAGCAAGAGGGGAAGACGGCTTTATTTACGGAGATGCCTCGCTCGCATCCCTCTGGCCGCCACAGCTCATGCCGGAGCTGGACAACAAAGGAAGCCAAGCAAAGGACACGCCAGATCCAGCCCATGGGATCTAGCGCTCTACTCCAATACGCCACATAGGGAAAGCTACAACAGAAACAAAACCTACAACTACTATCTACAGCCCGCGCTGCGCATCCTCGTTCACGCCAGCCAGCAACGCCGCCGGAGAGGAGAGGGTAGCGAGCAGGGGACCGAAGGTGGAGGCGAAGGTGGACTCTCAAAGCAGAAGCAGTGGGATGCACTGTCGTTCTCACCCGTGGACTTCAACAAACCAACTAGTCGTACATACGGATTTCCCATTTGAATTGAGCTAATGCTTTCCCCTTGAACCCCTTGTAGAAAAAAAATAGGAAAATGGTCTGAAATTGATGGATAAGTGGATTTGCACTATCTCAACAATCAGAACAGCGAATATTTCACCATCCAAACTAAGCTCGGTAGAGGGGCAAATCTGAGACTCCAAAGAAGAAAAAGGGCACCATGCAAATCGCGAACCCACCAACTGCCCAAGTACGCCTACCCTTCAACCAGGGAATTCATGAACAAGCCTTGCACCATGCACAACCCCTAAGTCAACCCACTTGACGAAGGGCTACAAGGTCCTGAGGGCTCAAATCGTGGGTGACTAACTCGACGAAGCCGACAAGCCCAAGAAAGGTCGTCATGCCAAGCAGAGGGAAACAAGCCTTCCAATAAGAGGAGGGAGCATTCATAATCTCTGGGGAAGCCCACGAGATACAATTATGAGCGTCGTCGAAAGGTCACCGAGTAGGAAGTATTCGCTACAAGCCCGACAAGTACATGCGTTGCTCGGAGATGCAAATCGTATTTACCGCAAGGATCGCCCAGATTGCTTCCCCAGTTACGATAAAGGCCGCTGGTCGTGGACCCGATCATCCGTGACATTCGGCTACGCAAGGTGCCTATGGATGGAGGCGTGAGGATCACCATATATTATATTTCAAAAATACTCAACAAGATGGAAATTCCCCGTCTTGAAATGAAACTAAGAAGAAGCTTATCCCCTCCCAACACGCCCTTCCTCCCCTATTCATCTCCTCTCTCTCTCTCTCTCTCTCTCTCTCTCTCTCTCTCTCTCTCTCGAATCTCCCTCACCAACTCGCTGCAGTCAGTGACGCCACATTAACCACTAGGGAGCCGCAAAAGACAAGGCGACAACGAGCCAAGAGGTAGGCGGCCTCGAGCAAATAACATAGGATGAGAGTTCGCGTCAAAAAAAAATGAAGCGTAGGGTGCCTTAAAGGGATGACCGAGGACGAGATGTGGTGATTTGGGCAGGCTGGTGGGGACAATTCGGCTGTCGTTGGTTCGAGGGGAGTTAAGGCAGAACAAAAACACGTTTTCGGCACGCACCGAAAACGATTTTACGATAACGCGAAGGTCCATGTGAAACAGACCATAATACATTTTTTTTCTTTTCTTCATTTTCCCCAACGAGTATATATGTTATATACAAAATGAGCCCGTCGGAGGAAGCGCTTCGGCTCCCACAACCGTCCTCGTGCGGCTCGAGCCCTCGCCTGGCCTCCCTAGCCTCGACGTGCCTCCTCCAGTGGAGAGCTTGGCCATGGAGGTGCTCCCATGGGGCTACGAGCACGGCCACCCCCGCCCAACTGGGGCCCTCAACTGGCTCTCATAACGCAGGCCTTCCCCGTCTCGACTCGCCTCCTCCCATGAAGGTGCTGCTCTGGGGATCTTGGCCATGGGGCCTCCCATGGAGGTTGGTGCCATGGGGTGCTTCCATGTGGTCGCGAGGACATGTCACGATTTCACACAAAATCAGTCAGAATCAAACATCTTCGCCGTCGCCGGTAACCGAAGATTGACGACAGAATCGAGTCTCTCGTTGTGGAATCGGTCTCGGAAGTCGCCGATGCCGGCAACGTTGACGTTGACTCGTTTCGGTTTGTCTCGTTTATAACATGTAAATCGAGTCCAAAACTGTTTGTATGGGATAGAGGTGATAATAAGAGAGCTGTTAATATTTTTCAATTTACCCATTTTTACGGGATCTATTCAATGCATTTTTTTGACCAAGACTGCAAATTTTGCGGCTTTGACCTCTTTTCCGGGCTAGAGATCTCTCAATAGCCCTGCCGACGATCTGATTGCACCTAATCCTAATTATGTCTTACTAGTTCTACATGGATGTTGTGGCACTGCGCAAATAAGTTATGTTCCTCACACTGCATGTGATCTTTATGTTACCATATTTTGTCATCTTTATCTATCGATTTGATTGGGCAAACTTTACTGGTCTACTAAGCAAGTCCATACAATCAACACTGCCTAATGCTGGTATGGAGGTGCAACATAGAAACATAGTGTCTAACAACAACAACAAAACAGTGCAAATTATCAACAAACCAAATACACAGCGGTTATGTAGTTTATTAATGAATTTTGAACGAAATTGCCATCAGGAGGGATGTCATGTAGTTTTATCTCACTGCATTAGCACAAAAGTACCAACGAATTGCTCAAAGCCCTTGCGCAATAAACCCAGCATCACTTGGCAAGTGGGGACGAAAGATTTGGTGAGGTCAATGAAGGAAAAGAGGATGACCAAGCTGTTATCTTCAATTCACAAAAAAAAAGTAAACCCGAAAACTCAACAATGAAAACTTGAAAACGGCACAATTTTCTTGATAACGAGAAATGAAGCGCTGCCATCAGAAGGGATTGTAGATAGTTTGTGATCTCATAGCATCAGGCAAAACCATGCCATGAATTGCTCAAAGCCCTTGCGCAATAATCCAAACATCACTTGGCAGCAAGAAGAAGCACGACCATTTCCAGGAGCAAGAAAGAAAAAACGCGCCAAAGATTGAGGAGACAACCAAGAAAAGATCAACAAAACGTATCGGGATGCGAAGAGCGACGCAGATCGCCATCTGCGATACTACCAGCTAGGGTTTGGGCTTTGGGGTGGTGTTTGAGAAAAGCGCCGGCGGCGGCGGCGGCGGATGTCAAGTTTTGGAACGGGGCGCACTGGTCAAGTCTTTATACAGACAGAGGACACCTAATTAGAAACGTACCACCAGATTTTTGCCAATCCAGTCAGAAGACGTCTTCTCAAACTATCGCAAACCAAGCGCAAAGGCGTATTACGCGATCAGCATCGTCCGGGAGACTGGAAGTGAGGAGTGGCTCTTGCAGAGTTTGCACGGTCGACAGTCCAAGCCATCCCCGTGTCGAACATGGCGTGCGGTCTCCGGCCGCTGCTCCACGCCCCCTTCTCGTCTCCGCCACGTCCCCTCCCCTCCCGCTCTTCCTTCCCCCTCGGTCCCAGAATCCTACCCCTAGTACCTCGCGGGCCTAGGGTTTCGCGCCACCTGCCCCCTCCCGCGCCGCGCGCGCTCCCGGACATTGCCGCCGCGGCGACGGGCCTCCGGGATGCGCTCGCCGACGCCTTCCTGGCACATCCACCGACATGGACTTCGGCCGCCGTGACCAACCTGTCCATCTTCGTCGCCGGCGCGCCTCTGCTCCTCTCGGGCCTATCCGCCTCCGGCATCGCGGCCGCCTATGTTCTCGGTACCCTCACGTGGCGCGCATTCGGATCCCGGGGTTTCCTCCTCGTCGTCACTTACTTCCTAGTGGTGAGTAGATCCGCTGCTGCATTGCATTGCCAGTTGCTGCTTCGCATGGATGGTGCGGTTTGTCTGAATGCGAAGTGTGCCTTCCTGTGATAAATCTGATATTCAGCAATACTGCCGTTTTTTGCTGTCGCGGTTTAGAATTACTCTCGTGGGGTTGTCACAGCACTACATGTCGGTGATTTTCATTTTTTGTTTCAAGGATACGTTCCACAAGAGCATTTTAGTAGTTGTATTATTTTCTGGCAGAGTTCGTAGTGTTTGTAATGGTCCTTGGACCTTGGCGAACAGATTTTTTTTTTAGTGACACCAAGCAATTGACGCAAAATAACGATTATCCACAGTCAATTATGCCACAACAGTAAGATAAGCTTGTATACACTCATTGACGATCAGAATAGTTTCGAAGTTCTCTCTTGCTCAAGCTTGTAGGTGAATTTTCCGAAGAACACAGTGGCTCCAGTCTCATATCTGTTAACGATGCAAATCTGTACACTTGTGCGGAGCCAGAAACTCCACCAAGCGTAGGAAAACCATAAGCCAAATGCTTTATTGCAACTAGCCGTGAAACTTTACCCCAGGTACATCATAGTGTTGCTGGCGAAATGGGAGGGCAGTTCTACCTCACCTTCTGTACACATACGAGAGATTAATGCTTGATAGTGGCAGGGATGAGACAACACTTGGAAGATGGTGGTTGTCTCTTACATCGGGAGAGAAACCGGGTAGTAAGGGCGCCACCCTTTCCTTATGCTGCTTATATTGAAATGGGTATAATATTGGTTTGGCGATGTCGTCAGTTTGGAAATCAAGACTTGGTAACTTTTTTACTGGTTGTGTTCTTTGAAACTGCTTTTGACTCATGAGTGAGTGAATCATTGCATGTTTAATCTTCAAATCAGATTGAGGTTGCGCATAAGAAATATGTCTTTTAACTGAAAAATCTATTATCTGTGTTATTTACACTTGCTAAAGGAAAATTTGAGATAGGCATTTCCTCTGAAATTGTGTATAATGTATGGCCATAAGATAATCGCATGCTATGATTATTCCGTCATTAACAAGGTTTGCAGGGGTATGGTGCAGTTGCCCCTGCCTTTTTGAAAAGCAATCAGTTTTAAATTTAACGATGCGTGTGTTCCGTCGGTTGTGAGGCATACTTCCGTGACTTCTTAGTTTGCTTGCACTAACTTACAGAGGCAACTAATTTCTATCTACCACTTCAATCCTAGTACATTATAAGTCTTGGTTCCTTATTTTGCATTCGGTATGCAGGGCACAGCAGTAACAAAGTTGAAGATAAAACAGAAAGAAGCTTTGGGGGTGGCTGAGAAAAGAGGAGGAAGGAGAGGGCCTGGAAGTGTTATTGGTTCTAGTGCTGCTGGTTGTGTCTGTGCTCTTCTCATGATTTTTGAGTCGCCGTATAGTCGCCGTATAGTCGCCGTATAGTCGCTGAGTCGTTCCGGCGGCGACAACTCGCGCAGGCGACTTGACTCATGGAGCGAGTCGCGCGCCTCGGCGGCTCGCCGGCGACTCTGCCGGAGTAGTCGCCAGAATCCAGTCGCGAGTCGCGCGCCTCGGGCAGCTATGGCCCGCGCTGCCAGAAAATTTTGGGGCAGCATATAGAGCACGCGCGTGCTCGCCTGCCCAGACGCGCGCATTTCAGCGAGGGAGAAAGGGAAAGGGCGGGAGTGGCTCTGACCTAGGAGCCATGGCGGGAGCGGCTCTGACCTAGGAGCCGCCGCCGCTGCTCACCGGCGACGTGCGCCCTTCCAATCGACCACGATTGGAGATCCTGGGCGACGGGGAGGCCTCCTCTGCTCACGACGACGACGCGCCTGCCGATTTCGCCGCCTCTCCAGGCTCGACGACGACCTCCCCCACTCGCTGTTGCCGATTCCAGCGGCCGCCGCCCTCCAAGCTTCCCCACGCGCCTCCTCTACCTCCGCCTAAATCCTCTACGGCCTCTCCACCTCCGCCTCCTGCCGTCCTGCGACAGGAAACCCTAGCTCGTCAGGTAAGGCCACCTCCCTCCCTTCCTCTGCTGATGTATCGCCAGGTTGCTCTGCTGCTTGTGGATGCTGTAGGTTGCTCTGCTGCTGTAGGTTGCTCTGCTGCTTCTCTGTTTAAATAAAGATGGCTATTCCCTGTGGATGCTCTGCTTGTGGATGCTTGTGGATGCTCTGCAATTCTATTTACATGCTTGTGCTTCTCTGCTTGTGCTGCTCTCAATTTCATGTGCTGCTCTCCCTGTGCTGCTCCTTGTGTTGCTCTGCTTGTGCCTTGTGCTGCTCCCTGTGCTGCTCTGCTTGTGTATGCCCTGCAGCTATATTTACTTGCTTGTGCTCCTCTGATTACTGCAGGTGCCAAGTCAAAGATGGCTGACCAGAATCATATCGTCACAGCCGGCAGCAATGGGCCTGTGCCTGAGCCATATGATCCATCCAAGGATCCTAAGCGTAAGGCAAAGTCAGGAGACCCCGGATGGAAATATGGGTATTGGCATGAAATTGACAAAAGAGATAAAATAAGATGCAAGTTCTGCGGGAAAGATATTCATGGCGGAATAGCAAGATTCAAGCGCCACCTAGCTGGGACTAGCTTTAAAGGGAAGAAGAATTCTAACAAATGCAGGAAGGTGACTGAGGCTGTTTCAAAGGAGATGATGGCTTTTATGAAGGCATATGCAATGAAGCACAATGTGACCGAGGAGTCTGATAAAGAGGATGCAGGTGCAGCTAATGATGATGACGAAGAGGATGCAACGCCACTGGAACTAGTAGGACACCAGCAAAAAGGAAGGCAGAATCTGTCCAGACTGAATCGCCGACACAAAAGGCTACACCTACAAGAACAATTGCTGGGATGCTTAGGAAGAGCCCCGAAGAAGTCATTGCGCTAAGGCACTCAAAGGAACCTTCTGAAGCCGCATTGAACGCAGGTTGCTTCAAGAGGACCACCGAGGAGAAGGATAAAGTTGATGATCATTGGGCAGATTTCTTTTTTGCTAATGCCATTCCCTTCAATGTTACACGATCAAGAGCATTTGAGATAGCATTGGAGTCCACCGGGCAATATGGTCCTGGCTACATCCCTCCAACAGTACATTCTCTTAGGCTTCCACTTCTCGCAAAAGCAAAGAAGAAGACAACGACATTGAGAGATAAGCATGAGCTGGCTTGGCAAGAGTATGGCTGCACACTAATGTCAGATGGGTGGACTGATGGGAGGAGTAGGCACTTGGTAAACTTCCTTGTCAATAGTCCAGCTGGGACTTACTTCATTGATAGTGTCAACATATCAGGCCTAGTAGCCGACAAAAAACTATTGGCAGATTTGATGGAGAAAAGGATCAATGACATTGGAAGACAATATGTTGTTCAGATCTGCACAGATAATGGTGCTAATTACAAGGCAGCGGGAAGAGTTCTAATGGATAGGATCCCAACATTATGGTGGACACCTTGTGCAGCCCATTGTTTGAACCTTATGCTGGGGTCAATTTGCAAGATCAAGCAATTTGCTGAATGCATTACAAATGGAAAGAGGGTGACCACATTCATCTATAGGCATATCAAGCTTTTAGATGAAATGAGAGAGAAGACCAGGGGAGCAGATCTTGTGAGAGCCGGAGCAACTCGCTTTGCCACAAATTTTCTCAACTTGGCAAGCTTGCACAAACATAAGCAAGCTCTCAAAGAGCTGTTTGTGAGTGATGTTTGGCATAACAATAAGAAGCTGTCAACCTCACCCGTGGGACAAAGGATTCAAGACGATGTGTTGTCCATTAGTTTTTGGAACTCGGTGGAGACTTGCATGAAAGTTTCTCTACCTCTTCTAAGGGTACTAAGGATTGTTGATGGAGATGAGAGGCCAGCGATGCCCGAGGTAATGGCAGCAATGGACTTTGCAAAGGAGAAAATCAAGGGTGTGATAGATGACAAACCAACTTTGGTCAAGAAGGTGATAAAAATTGTAGAGGACAGGTGGGAATCCCAAATGGGTGTGAAGTTGTATGGGGCTGCACTATTCTTAAACCCCAACAGGTTCTTTGATCTCAAAGCTAAGCCCGAGAATGCAAGATATTGTCAAAAGCTAAGGCATATGTTCAATGAGGTGCTACTGCACATGGAGCCCAATGATGATAAAGCAAGCTTGATAAGCAGATTGGCTGATGACTATGAAAGAGGTGAAGGTGAATGCTTCAGCTCTAAGTTAGCAATCAAAGACCGCACGAAGAAGAGTCCTCGTAAGAATTTAGCACATATCTTTCTTAACTTACAGCACCCATCTTTCTTAACTAACAAATCCTAACAGTTTCTTCATTTGTATTGTAGTTCTTTGGTGGGTGCATATGGTGGACTTGCTTTCGATCTGCAATATTTGGCAAAGCACATAGTTAGCCTTTGTGCTTCGGCTTCCGGATGTGAGCGCAATTGGTCAAACTTTGCACAAGTAAGTTATTCTCTTTCTTTGATTATGTGGACATGTGTAGCTGAAAGTAACAATTCATTGAATTCACAATGCATTGTGTTCTTGTATGTTGTTTTCAGATCCATAGCAAAAAGAGACCAAGGTTGGAGTTCCAGCGACTTAATGATCTGTCCTTTGTTCAATACAACCGCAAGAACTCGATAGGTTCCAAAAGCTTCGTGAGGAAGGCTCCAGAGGTGTTAGGTCTGACCCATTGGTCCTAGAAGATATAGATTGGGAAAATGAATGGGTTGACCAGAATGCCCAGCCAGTTTATGAAGGGGCTGATATCACTTGGGCTCAAGTTGACGAAGCAGTTGGTGCATCTGAAGGTTCATTGCGCAACCTTAGAAGCCGTGGGAGTGGGAGCCAAGCCACGGGAATGGGATCTGGTGTTACAATGACATATTCACGGCGTCAAGTTGGAGAAGAGGATGATGAAATGGAGCTCGAAGATGCAAATCAGGTGGTTCTTGAAGATTATTCAACAAGTGAAGATGATCGAGAGGGAAATGGCAGTGAAGGTGATGGTGAAGATGAGGAGAGAGGCAATGGAGATTTGAGGATGATCTCCTTTTCGATTGATGAATGTGTCTTTCTTAGTTGTAATGAACTGCTGGCTGTGTGCCTTATTTTGGCGTGAAGGTGATGGTGAAGATGAGGAGAGAGGCATTGATTCTGGCGTGTGTGCCTTATTTTGGTCATGATTTAGGGTAGATTTGGTGCTGGACCTGCTGGTTGTTAAGAACTCAAGATTTAAGAAACTTGGTAGTTCGTAGTTAATTGTAATGAACTAATGCTTAATTCCTGTTTTTATACTTGTTGCTATGGTGATATTTATATGTTGAACTGCTGCAGATGTTTTCCTTATGTGAATCAGCTCCAAAGAAACCAACTTGACCAGATTGAGGGATTGGAGAATGGAGACACAAGTACACAACAAGTAAGTTATTCTCTTTATTTCAAGTCAGATCAGATGTACAAGTTCATTATTACAATTGGCTGCTGTAAGGTAGTGCCACAATCAAATACTAGTTGCTGTTCCTAACTTGTGCTCTTCAATCTTCATGTTTGCTGCTACATCTATACTGCTGGAACTGGAAGGTACACCTGCAAGGCTGCAATCAAGAAAGAAGAGCATGGACGAGGTCAGGCAGGATTTTACAAAGGTATTGCCTTCCTAATTCGACCACTAAACTATAATTTTAAGCTAGGCGACTCGGGGCGACTAATCAAGCCTAGTCGCTGAGTCAAGTCAGCAAGTCATGAGTCTCAGCCTCGGCGACTCAAAAATCATGGCTCTTCTATCAATATATAATGTGGGCGGTGGAGCATTGACTGAACTCTGGAGACTAGGCTTTGTTGCTAGTTTCTGTACCAAGCTCAGTGATACTGGTTCCAGTGAAATAGGGAAGGCCTACGGAAGAACAACGTAAGGTTCCTGTCACTTAGCACTTTATTTGCACAACCTTTCAATAGTTCATTGGTTTAATAAGTTATGCTTCAGTACTTTGTAAATGATGAAGTTTGAATACCATACTTAGAGCTCAGTTTTGTTCTTTTTGTAGAGTAGGTACCTGGTGACAACGTTTAAGGTTGTCCCAAGAGGTACAGAAGGTGCGGTCAGCGTTGAAGGCACTCTTGCTGGAATTGTAGCAGCAATGTTTCTGGCAGGTGTTGGTTATATTCTCGGACAGGTAAATAAGCATCTGAAATTATGTACTCCCTCCGTCCACAAAAAGATGTCTCAACCTACCCCAAAATTTGCATGTATCTACACACTAAATCATGTCTAGATACATACAAATTTAGATTAGGTTGAGACATCCTTTTGTGGACGGAGGGAGTATTATGAAAAGCTTATTCAAACCAGACATGCATGAGTCATGTCGTTGTTATGCCGTTTTCTCATTGTCTAATCTGCATCAATGACTATGGGAATCCTGTTCAAAAAAAAAAGACTATGGGAACACATATTGGACCAAGGTAGGGAGCATGAGACCTGCATTTATGAGGTCTACTCCTTGCATTGACACCTACTGAGTCACAATGTTGATATGGAAATTACAGTAATTAGTGAATTATATACCTTTTACCTAACGCTGCAATGGAGGAATATGGCTCTAAAGAACTGTTTTGTATCACAGGTGAATGTACCACAGGGCGTCCACAACACTATTAAAAACCTCATCCCCTCGCGTCGCCCCCCAGCGGCGCCAGGGGCGAAAATCTCCGCCCGCCTAAGCTACTCCTCAGCCTGCTCGCCCCGCCGCTGCCATCGCCGGCCTCGGCCGCGGCGGTGGCGGCGCCCCTCCACCGCCAGAATGGCGGCCGGGGGGGAGGTTTTCTTTGCTCTGTTTGGAGAGAGGCTGCCCCGTGGGGGCGACGGCGGCCAGGGGAGAGGGCGCCGGGCCGGCGGGCCCGGGTGGAGGCGGCGGAGGCGCTGGGGATGCCGGCGCTGGCTGCGGGCGGCGGGGCGGGGCGCTTTGCTGCCGTCGCCGGCAGCGGAGGTGCGGGTGGTCTGATGGCTTGGGCGGGCCCGATCTGGGCCCGCCGGGCCGGGCTCGGGGGCGCGCTTGGGCGTGCGATGTGCCGGCGCTGGAGTTCGTGCGTCCGTGGAGGGTGCCGGCGGTGATGGTCCCTCTGGTGCGCGTGGGGCGGAGGCGGCGTCGAGGCCCTTGGCGTGGTGCTCCCGAGGGCATGGAGGCCGGCGCTGTGAGGCGCGGGCGGGCGGCTCGTCGGGTTGGCAGCTGAGGTGGAGGTGCAATCGTGGTGCTCTCCCGGGGTGAGGAAGCCGGGGCGGCGGCCCCGGATCGAAGGCTGTGGCAGGTGGCGCGGCGGGCTTGACGGTTTTTGTAGCGCGAGGTGGCCATGGCAGCGGCCGTGGAAGGTGGTGCCGCGGCTGTTGTGGCATGCGGTGGAGCTCGGTGGTTGACGACATGGCCGGGACGCCATCCTGCTGCTCCCGAAGCTTTGCGGTCGGGTTGAACTCCGGGCGAAAGCTCGCACGGACTTCGGTCGGTGCCGACGACGGCGGCGCCTCGGGCGTCGTTCTCCTTCCTGTTGGCGTTGTTGTGGAGCTTTTCGACCTCGACTAACGCGTGTGGTTCCAAGAGCTCCGGGTGAAAATCTAGCTCCTCAGGAGCAGGCGGCGGTGACGATCTCGTCATCACCTTGTTGGAGGCGCCGCCTTGGAGCTCTTGGCTTGCGCGGTGCGACGGTTTCGTGGCGGATGTGCAGAACGGTGCGTGTGGTCGTGGGTGGAGGACGTCGGGGTGGCGGCCCCGGAGGGTGGTGGACGTCGAGGCGGCGGCCTCGGTCTCCCACGCTACGACGGTTCTATGAGGCAGAGCCGTCCCCTAGCGGGGTTTGGGTGGCGACCTGGATGGAGACTGCGAGGGCAGAGGGTTCGTCGACCGGACTGGATCATCTTCGGGCAATGCGAAGGTCGATCTGGTTGCTTCTCCGGGGCGGCGGCCCCGGTACATGGTGGTTTTGGTGGCAACCTGGATGAAGACTGCGGGGGCAGAGGGTTTGTCGACCATGACTGGATCGCTTTCGGGCAATGCGAAGGTCGATCTGGTTGTTACGCCGGGGCGGCGGCCCCGGGGCGGGTGGTGTGTGTTGTGGCGTTTGTCGACTTGGGTCGTGTGGACGACGAGTTGCGGCGTTTGTGTCATTCTTTTTGTACAGATTGTATGGTTTTTTGACCCGGTTTTTCCTTATAAACTGGGTCATTTCTTTCTATCTAATCGAGCGGTGGTGCGACCACCTTGACCTCAAAAAAAAAAAATGTACCACAGGGCGTGCTATGTGTTCTTGCATCCCAGATTGCAAATTATGGGGAGAGTTTAATTGGCGCAACATTACAAGATAAGGAAGGTTTTGAATGGGTGAGCTGAACTTCTAGATGGGTTACATAATGATGCTTTACGTACAAGCCTTTTTAGAGTTTTCCCTTGTGTGGTTCTGTTATTTTTGTTGAAAGTTAGCCTTTCTTATGTGCATAAGCAAGTTGGCGTGCCTGAAGTATATTGCAAGTCTACCTAGCTAAAGGTTCCATTTGGCATTTGTGTTGGCTTGTGATAACCTTATTTGGTTAGACTGCATTTAGAATTTTAGTGTTTCGCTTTGCGGGCTAGATTTTTCTTAATCAGGTTGACATAGATATACTATTGCACTCCAAAGAAATACGAGATGAAATGTGAGAACATAATTTTTGGATAGCACAATTTGTCAAACTTTAATCTGTTTTACCAAACAGAACAAAATTTTGAGAGCTGTGAAAAATAAGCACATACATCACAATAACCACAAACTGAGCCTAATGCCATACTTCGAATTTTGAAATAGGGGCATCGTTCATACATGCTGATTACAACGTGAATTTCTAGATCATTTGCAGCATACGTATCTAGGAGTTCCCAGATCATTTGAAGCCTAAATGACTGGAGTGCAGTTTTTTGCGTTTGGCATGATGCTGTTGCCCCCTGAAGGCCTGAATGATATTTTCAGCTTATGGCATAATGCAATTGCTCGTAGATAATAAATAGTTATAATATGTTGATATTCATATGCCACTTGGAGGCATTGTCTACTCTTGCATCCTGTTAAGGGATTGTGTGTACAAAATTTACCAATTTAATATCCACATTCTGTTTCATTTTGCCCAGCATTCTGCATGCAAATTGCGAAAAGAAACCCCTGAATCATAAGACTAGGCAGCACTCTTTTTCCCTCTTTTCTACGCACGCCAAGTAAAATCTCGGCTATGTATATATTGAGCATTCAGTCATCTAGAAATAGTGTCGACCTTTATCTCCCACAACCACCAAAAAAGTTGAATTCACATCTATCTGCTATGATTCAAGCTAATTTTCGTTTTGTTCTTCACATTATGTCTGTTTCAAGAACACTATAACAGTGTCTGGATGCTTAATGTTGCTTATGTAAAGTGTATTTACACCTTTTTTATTGGCACTGGAAGTTCCCACAAAATTAATGCTCACTATTTCCATGTGCAGCTGAATAACGATGTTGTCAACGTGCTCAATATCTCCGCTGGTGGCATTTTGGCTGTTCTAATGCAGCGGCTGCTTTTGCGCTCCTGATTTTCTTTTTGACCTTCTGCGGTGCATACGATCTTATAATTTTAATATGTGGTTTCCCATGATTTTTTGGCCGTGTGAACTAGATGATAGATTCGGTCCAGCGAGATTTACGGTTGAGTGGATGTACATCTGTGTATGTAATTTTCTCTCGTTTTTACACGCTCCTCCTTTCTAATTTTTTACTGCATATCAATAATTTGTTTTTCAGTACTGCTAGTTCTAGCTCGCAATGGCCTCTGAAGGAAATCTGTCTCCAAGTTGAAAAGCTGAGATGACTAGCATGCTACTGGCTATTTTGTACTTTGACAGAATAATAATCTGCGTTTACTCATGCAATCTACAAACGATGATTAAGTTACATGATGTGTGATCCATGATCGTGATTTTTTATGAGGTGACACGGTTGCAGCTCCGTAGTTCTGGCCATGTGCACATGGCGTTTGCCTTTGTAGAGAATCTCAACTTGATCGGTCATATCAACCTGCCATGCGGCGTAGTCATGCACGCGCTCCCACTATGGATGGGCCAGAGATCTTTTTGTCACGGCCCCGCACCTGGGTGAGGGCTTGGATGGTACCTGATGTAGTAGCCTCGTACGAGCTCGCTTTTGCTCCTTGTTGGTACGTGGGCTAGCTAGATAATGCATTTTCTGGCATATTTTTCTTGGGACGTATTCCTAGAATTTTCACTGTGCAGACTTTCTGTCTTATCATGTCTTTTGCTTTTGCTTCTGTTTAGGTTTGTGGTTAGGAATGTTGGGAACATGCATGCCTATATGATTTTTTGCATTTGAAACGTTTGTCCTAAATTACTTTGTACAGAATGCGTTAGATTTTGTTTCATGCCATCCGAATAACTCTGTCTGTCAGCTCTACATTGTGTTTCTACAAGGTTCTGTTTATCGTCCTCAGAAATGGGTTTTTTACTTCTGCTGAGTAAATGAGCAAACAAGACATGTTTCCTTGAATGCCACTGAAATTAAATAACCTTCTCTGGTCATTTGTGTCAGCACTCAGCACCATGTCTTTCTGACGGATGAACACCAACATACAGGCATGCCGCGTGCAGATACAGGGTGACCGACCCACCACCTTACTTGTCTAATACTCGCAGTGTAGGTAATGCCGGGACGGGGGTCCTCCCGTTTGCACTTGAGCAGCTGAGCTGATCGGGTAGGGCCTGGAAGGCATGCGTAAACCCAGTGTTTGCCAGCGTCTTAACTGCTGCTCGACCCGTCAGATTATGTACTACGTAGATCTGTTCCTGCTGCGAGCGAGGACCATGCGCGGTTCCTTGTGGCAAGCATGACGTGCCACGCTGCACGTACTGTGCTTTGGTGCCTCCTACTGTGCAGACAGATACCTCCTGTGCGAGCAGTACTTCAATGGCCGAGGTTTTCTCGGGCGACCCAGATGCAAAGCTTGCACGGTGCCCGTTTTTGAGGTACTACTGTATAGCTGTAGCTCCGTCTCTCTCTGGCCATGGCCGGTCACGTCAGGGTCGTCACGTCAATCACCGTGCACTTGCCGGCCGGCCCCATCTGCATCTCGCCCGCACGGCCGAGCTCACTGCTCTTAAACCCCTAGAAAAGAAAAACCACGCTAGGCAGAGGCAAATGCACGAGCAGATGAACACCACAATGGCAGCAATGCCGGCCTCCGTCGCGGTCTTCCTGTGCCTGCTCTCCGTGGCGGCCGCGGCGGCCATGGACCCGGCGGAGAGGGAGACGCTGTTCACCGTCATGGAAGCCGTCTCCTCCGACCGGGACTGGCGCTCCGAGAGCCCCGACCCTGCAGCGCGCCCTGGCCGGGCTCGAGTGCAAGCCGGCCGCTGCCTCGCCCGGCAACGGCAACGCTGCGCCGCGCCGCTGCACGTCACGCGGCTGGACTTCGGCGTGGAGCCCAACCCGTCGTGCAAGGACACGGCCACCTTCCCGCCCAGGCGCTCGCCCTGCCCACCTCCAGTCCCTCTTCTTCGTCGACTGCTTCAACAACCCGGCCGCCACCACCGCCCTCGTCCTCCCCTCCGCCGCCAACCTCTCCTCCTCCGGCCTGCAGCAACTCAGCATCAGGGCCAACCCGTCGCTGGCCGGCGTCATGCCGCCGCAGCTGGCCAGCCTCAGGTCTCTCCAGGTGCTCACCGTCTCCCAGAACGGCCTCGTCCGTGGCGAGATACCGCGGGGCATCGGCGAGCTCACGTCGCTCGTGCACCTCGACCTGAGCTACAACTCGCTCTCCGGACCCGTGCCGAGCCAGATCACCGACCTCAAGGGCTTGGTCGGTCTGGACCTGAGCTACAACTCGCTCTCTGGCCCCATCCCGAGCCGGATCGGCGAGCTGCGGCAGCTGCAGAAGCTGGACCTGAGCTCCAACAATCTCACCGGCGGCATCCCGGCCACCCTCGCCAACCTCACCTCGCTCACCTTCCTGGCGCTGAGCAACAACGCCTGAGTGGCCGCTTCCCTCCTGGCCTCTCCGGCCTCAGGACCTGCAGTACCTGATCATGGACAACAACCCGATGGACGTTCCGCTGCCGTCCGAGCTCGGCAGCCTCGCCCGTCTTCAGGAACTCCGACTGGCCGGGTCAGGATACTCGGGGCCGATACCGGCGCGTTTGGTCAGCTGGCGAGCCTGACGACGCTTCGCTCGAGAACAACAACCTGACGGGCGGGATCCCGGCGGGTCTGAGCAGGCTGCGCAGGATGTACCATCTGAACCTCAGCAACAACGGGCTGGGCGGGGCCGTGCCGTTCGACGGCGCGTTCCTGCGTCGGCTCGGCCGCAACCTCGATCTCAGCGGCAACTCGGGGCTGTGCCTGGACAACCGTGACGTCGTGCGGGACGTCGGCGTCGGCGTTGTTGCATGCCGTGGCGGCGGCGACGGTGATGATTCGTTGGCGCGTGACTCGGTGAGCAGTGCTGCCGGAGGTGTGGCGAGGGATTCCACGGACAGTTTCCGGTTTCGCCTGATCGGCCCTATGTCCGTGGTGTTGATATCCTGCATTTTTTTTTCCTTTGAATGAGTAGTGCGTAGGCGTGGTAGTATTTGATAGGCTCCGTCATGTGGTAGTACCCGTGCACGTATTTGTGCGTTGCAATGCGAAGTTTGTCCACGTAGTACTGTGTATAGAAGTAGTGCAGTTGTAGAAGTTGTTGACTTTGCAGGCTTAAGCACGGAGCTCTCTCGGATAGGTCGTCATATTCATAGCATCTCCAACCGGCAAATTTGGTCTCCTGTCAACACGATCACGTCGATTACGATACCGATTCATCAACAATTTAACAATTCAACACAAATTCATCATAAGTCTTAATTTGATACAATTTATAATAAAATTCAACAAATACATAAATAACCGATATAGCCATATAGGAATGGATCATTTGCCGCCAAGGCCGCGCTCGTTAATCTTCGTTTTCATGTGCATAGCCCACTTTGCGCTTTTATTATCCAAGAGTTTAGCATCTTGAAACATGATTCACGACTCCTTGAATTTGCAACTATAATTTCTCATTCTCAATCACAAGGGCTTTATTTAACTTCGCATTTTTCCAACTCCATTCCATCCAATTATCATGCTTCTCCATTCCATCCTAGTCCCTCCTCTTAATTTCTTTTTTGCACATCCAAGAATTGTTTATACCTCTCATTATTCTTCTCATCTTGTTTCTCCTCCAATTGTTTAAGGTATCATCTTGGAGAGGATATCTATACATGTGGCGGATATTTAGCTTGTCGGGCCGCCCTTTCCTTCTCCCACCTCCTCCCCACCATATGCCTTTTCATGTTTCCTATTTGTCCGCCAAACACCGCATCATCCTCATCTAGTCTAGTACGTAAACTGGAGCTAGATCCTCGTTGTTCTTCATCTTCTTTGTGGGATTCTTAAGATTCTCGAAGTGGGTGCACCAATTTGATTTCCCATTCAATTCGAACCAACAATGGAACATAGTGAATATTTTTTCTCCACATTATGATACAAAGTGGCGGCCAAGCTCGTCTAGAAAGCAAGAAATATCCATCAAAATGGAATGGAATGCAATGAAATGGAATGGAATGCAATGAAACAGTGTGAAGGAACATGATATGACAACTAGCGGGGTTGCATGGGAGTTTATAAAACTGCATCAGAATTGACACGTAAATTCCTTAATCTTCAAGCAGATAAAGATATAAGGAGAGAGATGCACGGCTTGAAGAGTTACACAGAGATATGCGCTAAGATTGATGGCAAGTATATTGAAAACAAATATGATGGACATGAGTTCGTAGTTTCAACATACATACGAGTACAAAGAATGAAGAGTAGGTTCTTCAAGCAAATGAGATGTACATGAGGTAGCGCTCTTGAAGAAAAGTGATCGCAGCCAGAGCGTGCAGTCATGAAGAGTTAGCTGAAGCAACCATAATGTGATCTCAAGATGATGAAGATGTGAGCATGTTCAACCAACAATCGCCCACTAATCTGAAATTGAGATTTTCTGAAATTAATTGTTAAATAGGTACAAATTCGAAAGGCATATTGAGAAAGAAAAGACAAACTAGTATGAATAGTGTCAGAAAACGGCAAAAGGAAAATTGACAATTTCACACATGGGTTTTCCTTTTTTTCAATTTTCTTTTTGAATTTGGATCTGACATTTTGGTGAGTGTATTCACATTACTCGTGAGCATTCACACTTTTTTTATATTTTTTAAACATTTAAAATTGATTTAGTTTATGGAATCATGGTAGCATGTAAACGATGGTAGCTCTGTATATCCTCTCGTTTCCATTCCATCGATAGGTAAGGTTACTCTCAGCTCTTCCGGACAGTAGCACGTTAGCATGCTGTGTCTCATAAATGTCGACTTAAACAGCGGCGAACTGAAAACTCCATCTTCATATATAGCGCAACACACAGTTTGCCATTACAGGTACTTCAATAATTTTAGTACGTACTACTATACAGAGTTTCAGACGAGATGACAACTCGATTGTGGCACCAACAACCTGGGGTCGGGCAACAAGCTAGCAGACACCAAGAGAAAGCGAGCAACAGTTGCCAACTTGTGGATGGCCGCTGCTTCCGCCGATTCCTGCTCGCCACGCGCGCTTCTGCTTGATCGGTGAGTGGTACCGTACGTACGCTGCAACGGCAGGCGCCACAACGCCAGAGGTTCCCGTGCTGAGCCATGCACGAATAGAGGCGAGGCGCCCCGCCGTGGGACACAGCCGCACGGACGGTGCAGCGATCATGGCGAGGTAAAGGTAAAGCGGAGAGACGGCCGAAAAAGGAGCACGTTTGTTGGTGCGTAGAGGCTCAGAGTGGATCGAGGCATTGTGTACTTGCAACATCATTTTCTAGAATAGATACACATTCGCACACGTAAATGAATTGATAATTGGACGCAACTGAAATTCTAGGAGGACTACCCCCCTTGTGCCTCACCTTGTCAATATGTTTTGCCCAAACTTTGAGATATCTATGCCACTTTATCAAAGTGGAGAGTTTTGGCTCCCGAGTTTCAGTGCTCTTGCTATTTTTAGAAGTTGGAAAATCATATTTATAAAAAAAAATTGTAAAAAAAATCCAGATATAGCCAATGGCGTATCTCACAAACGTGCAAAAAATCAATATATAATATTTTATAATTTGAGTTACACAAAAATGACAAAAGTATAGATCTAAATATGCATATTTTCAAATCTCTAAATTGCTCCCTCCGTCCCAAAATAAGTGTCTCAAAGTTGTCCAAAAATGAATGTATCTATACTTGTTTCATGTCTAGATACATCCACTTTTTGACAAATTTAAGACAGTTATTTTGGGACGGAGGGAGTATCATATTTTGTCATTTTTATGTAGCCCAGTAGGAGCCTTTCCTACTGTTAAAAAATCAAAAGGAAAATGAAATTAATATCTTGCACATTTGTGGGATACACCGTTGGCTACATCCAGATATTTTTCTAGTTTTTTTGAAACTCGTAAATACAATTTTTGAACTTTTTTAAATAGGAGGACCAGTGTAGCTCAGGAGTCAAAAGACACTTTTCTGACTTAAATATCCATTCAAGTACGTACAGCTAAGGACGATAAATCGTTGTGTGCCTTATAGGAGGCTCCACTTTATTGTCTCTTAGCGAGGAAAGTTGCATCATAAATTTAGACAATATATTTACAACTTTTTTGTGATCACAGTGGCACTTGTCTAATTTTGTTATGTTGTGACTTGCATAACTTTTGAATGGTTGACTAATGATTCATGGTGCGGGACCTATGAAACTTGACGGCGATGACGATGGTCACTACGATGACATGGATGTCCACATGGCGAGAGCTTGTTAAGAAGTGCCACTAGACTTCGTTTCATTCATTCTTTTTTTTGAAATTTACATGACCCGTCGACACAACCGTTTCTATCACCCGTCCTTTTTGCTTCCTTCATTATTTACTTCGTTCTTGTTATGTGAGTTAGATTTATGGCCACATTGAATTCCGTGGCATATTTGCAACGGAATTGCGGAGCCTGCCCCTGGCACTCCTCTGTGTGTACTGTGTACACACCATGCTGTTTTCCCACTTGCAATGAAAACGTGAGCGAACAATTCCTACCCAATTTCACATGCTTTCCCTTCCAAAGAGTGTTCGATCCACAAGTGGGCCAAGTTGAGTCCGGTGTTCAAGCGTATGGTTGCTTTTTGGAAACACAGGTTGTATGCGAGGATTATGGTGTAAGTTATGCCGGTACTGAAACTCCGGTGACATGTCTTGTAGTGAGCGAACCCAACAGACATAAATGCTCTACTAGTATGCTTGCGAAGCATGTCACGACCCAACCGGTTGATCAACCGTGAGAATGTTAGGGCGAAAGGCACGCTAAATTTGTGAATTCTGATCTATTTTGAATGCTGAACCAGTTCTCTACTAGAGATAAATATCTCAGTTCGCTACTCTCAAATGAATACATTACCTGATTAGCCCACGTGCCACATTTATCTTCCACCTTTGTCCTTGCTCTCTTTGATTATTTTCTTTCTCCATCGATTAGCAAGCTCTGCGTTGCGAGCACACAACATCAGGGGCCGAGCCCTCCGCCATCACGCACATTGCACACAAGCGGGACAGCTAGCTACTCAACGCACACCGCCACACCCTCGCCTTCTGGTACCGAAACACCCACCCATCATGGCCGATGTCGTCCACCCTCGACCATGGGTCGCCTCGCTCGAGAGTATGACAGGAGGTGCTCCACGTTGAAGACGAATCCAAGGTGTGCGACACCAATGAGCGTGCGCGACGTGAACGACATCGAAGTGGCCACACCGATGCCATACCACTGGAGCCCTAGTTGCCGGACAAGGCTAGCTCTCGCACATCTAGCCTGTCCGGTTGCATCTCTTGTCGCTGTAGCGCTTGTAGAATTTCTCGTTCTCACCGCCATGTGAGCGACATACGACCTCTGGCTACTTGGATTCAACTCTACGATTTGATCGGCTTCGCCCTGGGAGCTCCCCTGCTCGCCGTCCATGCCCTCCCTTTGGCCAGCCCTCACGAAGTTCATGCGTGGCCTCATGTTCCTGCGCATCTATCTTTCGTCGGCCAAGCTGCCCCTATTCTCCCACCCTTAAACTTTCGTTCGCCCGCATGCCGCATCGTAGGGCCAGGCCGGGCTTCGGGCCAGGCCTTAAAAAGCCCATGGGCAAAATCTCAGGCCCAGGCCCGCCCCGGCCAGGCCATCAGGCCTATATTTCAAGCCCAGGCCCGTCCCATGACTGCAAAATCTCGTCGGGCCCCGGGCCTCGGGCCGGGCCTCTTCCTGAAAACATCAATATGCAAAGCCCAGTCCCGTCCCGTCCAGTCCATCGGGCCGAAATCTGAGTCCCAGGCCCGAAAATTTCGGGCCGGGCTTCCCATGGCCAGGTGTAGCTGGGACGATGATCTCCTATGCTCCGACTGGCGTCCTAGGGGAGAGGCGCGCCCACAGGGGTGTTGGGATAGATGACGAAATGTGAGGGGAGGGAGGAAGACTGGGATGGAGCATCTTACAAGTAGGGTCCACATGTCAATAAACTTCCTAACATATTTACTTATTTATTATTTACAATAACAGAATTCTCGCGAGGAGCAAGGATCTCTGATCCAGAATGGGATGCGAAATCCGTGGATAATTGATAAGCTCAGAAGAATGGAAGTAATGTGCCTACCATTCTGTTGCTAGGTGGTCACGATCCAAAGCTTTTGGGGCTTCCGTGCAAAGAAGAAATGTATTGATACTCATTATGTCATTTAGATAAAAAGTACAATGTTTCTTATGATGCACAAAGAAAAGCTGTCCGAGCGATGCTTATGTGCACGAAAATGCAGGAGAAATGATGGCACCCAGAGACGAGGAAGGGCGTAGCAAGTGACGAAATACTTCGGGGAGTTGCAAATAGCCTGCAATTCAAGTAGGGTCGTCGCAATTCTGGTCCACCAAACAAATCTAGGGATCGATTTAGACCGGAATTTACGTGTTCAATTTTAAAATGGACTTTTTTATGTTACCACTACACAAACCTGCACGTAGGTGCTGCTGAAGCGAGTACTGTTGAACCCGTCTCAGCCGCTCACCAAGCAGGAGCGGACCAGGGCCGTCGCGTCGCGTCGCATCCAGCAGCCACAGCAGAAGACGACAGATCGCGACGGAATCCTCCCCGCCCCGCCCCAACAGCCCTTTCCTCCGCCCGTTGGCCGTTGCCCGCCTGGGCCCCACCTCCGCACCGCACCAGCGAGCCGCACGAATCCACCAGCAGTCACCGTCGCGGTGGGCCCGCCGGTGTTGCGGGAATCGAATCTCTCCGTCCTCCCCCGTCTCTCTCTCTCTCCCTCCCCCACTTTTCCCACCGTCCCGTGAGCGACGCATCGCCCCGCCCGTGGTCCGCCTCTCTCCTCCGCGTCGCCGCCGCTACGACGCCTCTCACCGGGGAGGGAGCCTCGCCGGCGGCCAGGTAGGGGATTCCCACCCACCTCGCTGCATCTCCCTTTCTGCCCCACTCCCCGTCCGAGAATTCGGCGGGGCGCTTGGGTTCATGGCGCTGGGGACCGTGAGTGTTGCTCCGGGAGTGAGCGGGATTCGCTCGCCACCTAAACCCACAGATCCGTCAGCTCTCGAGCTTAGCACCGCGTGCTGGTTTATCGGGGATGCCGAGTCTCAGGTTGAATTTGGTGGGAAGACCTCCATTTCAGGGGGAATGGCCAGTCACCGTTCTCCTCCTCGGCCCCTGATGTTGGGTGCTTTTCCCCACTCACCTGAAGCGCGGAGTTGCAATTCAGCTTACGGGCCAGCTGGATCTGCCTCACTTAGACGGAACAGCGCGCTTTAATATCATCCCCGCGCGTCACCGTCATATCCATGTGCATTTCGTAGCATTTCTCTTCGTTTCCTCAAAGTGTGGTTTTGCGATTAAGGTGGAAGATGGACGGCGGCAAGGATGGCAACCCTTTGAAGAACTACCGTATTGGCAAGACCCTGGGGATTGGCTCCTTCGGGAAAGTCAAGATTGCGGAGCATATCAAAACTGGTCACAAGGTGGCGATCAAGATCCTTAACCGCCGGAAGATCAAAAACTTGGAGATGGAAGAGAAAGGTTGGTAATCTGGCTTGCTATGTTGAGTTTCAACGTGTTTGGCTGCTGTAGTGATTAAAGTTCTCATTAATGGAAATTTGGAACGATACTATTCTTTTTCTAAATACATACCAGAGTATTGTTTTTCTATCTTTGCATTGATTTAGGAAATTGTTATTGATATGAGCAAGCGCCACCCATTTGAATGCAGCACCGCTCGGTTAAGCAAGTATTTACTGCTAGCAAGTATCAAGCACAATGCATGCTCTGCTCTCATTGTTATTGTATAGCTATCATTATTCATCATACCGTCTGGAAGGAAATATTTGATGGTATTTCCCTTTTACTATTTTGAAATGGATAAATGCTTAAGACGCGACCTCAAACTTTTTTCCCGCTCCACCGATTATCTGCTACCTTCTATTCTTCTTTGTATATTATTTAGTTGCTTGGTCTAAAAGATGAAACACTCCACGTTGTTTTCTTGCAGTGAAGCGAGAGATCAAGATATTAAGGCTATTTATGCACCCGCATATCATCCGCCTTTATGAAGTGATAGAGGCACCAGCTGACATTTATGTGGTTATGGAGTATGTTAAGTCTGGTGAATTGTTTGATTACATTGTTGAGAAAGGTAGGCTACAAGAGGAAGAGGCACGCCGTTTTTTCCAGCAGGTATGCTCTCTGTTATTGTCTTGAACCCTTTATTCTGAAGATTCTAATCAGTGTCCCAGTTTGAAGAGTTTGGATTAAGCTTTTTCTGCTCTTGTTTGTCACTTCTGTTAATGATATATCAGCAATGGCACTTGAAATTTTATTAGGAAACAGCAAACACAGTAAGGAAGTTTATCATTCCACTCAGGCCCTTCATGTGACGGGTTACTTTTTTGTGTCTTGATACAGATTATATCCGGTGTTCAATATTGCCACAGAAACATGGTTGTGCACCGCGACCTAAAGCCAGAGAACCTTCTATTGGATAATAATTGTGATGTTAAGATTGCAGATTTTGGCTTAAGTAATGTTATGCGTGACGGCCACTTTCTTAAGACAAGTTGTGGCAGCCCAAATTATGCAGCTCCAGAGGTATACATCCTTGAACTATTTTTAGACAGAAAGGACATGACAACATTGTAGTTTTTTTTTCAGTCTCTCTGGTGTCACTCCGTATAATTTACTTCCTATTATTTAGGTTATATCTGGTAAACTGTATGCTGGGCCTGAAGTTGATGTATGGAGCTGCGGTGTGATTCTTTATGCTCTTCTGTGTGGTACTCTTCCATTTGATGATGAGAACATACCCAATCTTTTTAAGAAAATAAAGGTTAGCAAATATCTGTGGAGTTTGAGTGGTGCATCGTTATCTGCTTCTACTGATGTAGAGAACATATTCCATTTTTCATTCAGGGTGGAATATATACCCTTCCGAGCCATTTATCAGGCCCGGCAAGGGATTTAATTCCAAGGATGCTAGTTGTTGATCCTATGAAGAGGATAACCATTCGTGAAATCCGTGAACATCCATGGTTTGAAGCTCAACTCCCACGATATTTGTCTGTACCTCCACCAGATACTGCGCAACAAGTTAAAAAGGTACAGTTAGCACTCTGAACCTCTTCCTACATAAACTCGGTTAAGCTTTTGATATAATGGTGTTTCTTTGGGTGTTAGTTATGCCAAATATTCCCTAGTACCTTTAGGCCGTAAGCACATTTTTACATTGGAGTTGTTTTCTTGGTTTGTACATTACCTTACTTCTTTGCGCCATTTTGTGAGGCAATGCATGGGATGGCTTACTGATTTCTTGAAGCTGTTATATGTGTTGGAATCAATTTTACAATCCTCTGTGTGTTTGTCCAGACAGGAGCTGGGATTTTTTTTTTGTTAGTCATGTACTGCTTCATTGAAGTCCTTAGATAATGTAGTGATTTTGTTCATGGTTTTGTAGATTGATGAAGAATCTCTTGGTAAAGTCATCAGTTTGGGATTTGACAAGAACCTGTTGGTGGAATCAATTCATAATAGATTGCAAAATGAGGTAACTTTATTTTTCATTCTGTTGTCTGCGTATGCCTGTTACATTAATGATCATGGCTGATTTATCTGTGCAGGCAACAGTTGCATATTATTTATTTTTGGATAATAAGAATCGTACAACAACTGGCTATCTTGGAGCCGAGTATGAAGAAGCTATGGTGAGTTACTGAGCTCTGTTTTTTTTTGCATCCCTTGATTCTTCTTTAATCTGCTGACTGCTGCATGTGTTGTACATTATTGGTTTCTAGTGTAATTTATGGCCATATAAACTTGCTGTTTTGATTCCTTTGGTATCAAGGAATCTTCATTCTCACCCAATACTCCAAGTGAAATACAAAGTCCAGCACATGGAAATAGGCAACAACTATATATGGAATCTCCAGTTGGCTTGAGGCCACATTTTCCAACCGAGAGGAAATGGGCTCTTGGGCTTCAGGTAATATCTGTTCACTTTGATTCTGATGGTTTTGTTAAGCTCTTTCTTGTATTTTCATTAACCTTTTTGTATTAATTTTGACAGTCTCGAGCACATCCAAGAGAAGTTATGACTGAAGTGCTCAAGGCTCTGCAAGAACTGAATGTTTACTGGAAAAAAATTGGACACTATAACATGAAATGTAGATGGAGTCCTGGCTTTCCTACTCAGGAGAATATGAATCATAACAATTATAACTTCAATGCAGAGCCTATTGAAACCGACGACCTGGTGACAAGTTAAATTTGATTAAGTTCGAAATTCAGGTTAGTTGCAAATCCATCTGTTTGAATATGAAAATCTTGATGCAAATACGGCCATGTGATGCATGAGAATTTATGTGTGCTTTTGTATCTGGTGGTTAAACAGTGTAGCAGATCTTGACCTTGTAGTCATTCACAAGAATGACACTCCAGATTGTTCACTAGCAGCCCCCCTTGCATTTCCATGTCTGCTTATACACACAATATTCTTTATAGGAAGTTTTATACACAAAATGATAACTCTTCACATATCCCTGCAACTCTTCTACTTGTAACCGGCGTAATAGGTTGAGGAATCTTTCACAAGTAAAATAATATTTCAATTGTACACACCGACCTGTTTTCCGCGCGATTGCTCACAGTTGCTTATAAGAAGATCCGCTTGATACCTATTGCAGTCATGTATGACATGATAATTTAAACGCAACTCTTTATTCATGTCACATCTTACTTTTTTGTTTCGATGTCTACTCCTTCAGTTTTGCACTTGATATTAATCCTGAGGTGCTGCCACTTAGCCACAGCTTTACACATTTCTCAAAGCTATGATTTGAATTCTCATTTGTTCTCTTACGCATTCGGAATCACACATGTTCTTTATCCATTTTGCACGCTTCTTAGTTGTTTGTGTATATCTGATAGTGCACTCCATTCGATGCAGCTTTACAAAACAAGAGATGAGAAATACCTTCTCGATTTGCAAAGGGCCAGCGGGCCGCATCTCCTATTTCTTGATCTATGTGCTGCCTTTCTAGCTCAGCTGCGAGTCCTATGATACCAAAGTGCCAGGTTTCCAAGCAGCTGCGCTCACTGTGGTGCACCCGAGGAATGTTGTATCACTCTAAAGAGATGTAAATAGTAAGTCTTCTCCAGTAGATCCAAGTTCTGGAGTATGTAGACATGCGGAGCTGTTGTGTGCTCATTTCGGCGCCTATATGCTGAATTAGACCTGGGCGGGCAAGCAAGCAAGAAGCTACTGCCCTCAGGTTCTTTCCAGCTGCCGCCAAAGGCACTAGGATATAGAAGGATTGCTCCTATTTTGGCCCCTTGGGACATACTGCTGTTTACTTGTATGCGATTTTACTGGCTGGGTATCTCGACCATGTACACGAATAATTTCTGCAATTGCAACGGTTATTGAAAGCTGAGCTGTTGACTGGTCACAGATGATCACACTTGACTTTTTTTTTTTTTCAAGAACAGGCAACCAAAGGTTGCGTGTCTTTTTATTTAAGATTTAGCAAAGAGGATAGTACAAGCTCAAAGTCCACACGAACGCACCCACAACTTACAAAGAACTACTCCTCACTTCTACCCACAGTTCTACGATCTACCCCTGATTTAGCCAAAGCCCACAGCTTCAGCTCTTCCTTGGTCAAGTCGACAAGCTGACCCAAACTCAAGTTCTTTTGCTCAAAGGTGCGCGCATTGCGTTCCAGCCAAAGACGGCGAAGGCCTGCAATTGTGATCAGCATGATACCCTTCCTGTTCCTTGTTGGCTGTCGGTTGGAGATGGACATCCATCAGCATGATCACACTTGACTTAACTGACTACATTTGTTTGCTGTTTATAAGAGCATCTCCAGTAGCTTGTCTAAAAATGATTCTTAAGAACCAGGTTTAGGGATAGGGAAGAGAAGATTGTCGGAGAAAAAAGTCGTTTTTCTTCAGCAGCTTCCACGCATGACCAAATGGATCAGGAATGGGTTTTGAGATTCCCTATTTTGAGGAGAGAGAAGCGAGATATTTAGGGAATTCCAAAAACATTTCGAGGAGAGAGAAGCGAGATTCCCTATTTTCGAGGATCTTTGCCTGTCTAACCTCTTCTGCTGCATCCGTTGATTGCAAAGCAATTATCATTCAGACAGGCTGCAGCATTGCACGTCTGCTTAAGAATCTTTGCTATTCCTTCAGTTTCGTATGCCAATCAATACAGCTGTGCAATTCGCCGAGAACAACGCTGCAACTACCACGGAGGCATGTACCGTCGCTTCGTACGTGCCTTCCAGCAATGAAAAGTATAATCAATTTGTTTCTGCAAATGCCAGTTTTGGACAACACGATGGCACTCTTTTCTACGCGACCGCGACGGCAGTATTGTAGTACCAGCCTATTTATTATTCAGGTTAGAAAACGCACAATGTTCAACCTGTGCACTTTCACCACCCAGGTGAAATTCAGTTGTACCAGCAGGCGGCACAGCTCCAGCGCGCGACTGATGAATTGCTCAAGCAGTGCTCTCAAAGTTCGACGCGAATCCTTTCAAGTTGATCTCTGTATGATCTTGCTTCTAAGTAAAAATAGAGCTCTCTGTTCTTACAAGCATATACTGTATCAAATCAGCGGGATGGCAGCAAGCAAGTGATCCCAACTTCCCAAGAACGATAGAAGAGAACAAAATCAGGCAGGATTTGTCACGTTCCGATCAAAATCTTCCTTTACATGACAGTAAAACGTACAACACCAGCCACCGATCACGCAGCGACAGTAGTACGAACTACCCGTAAATCAAACATCCAGTGAGTGCTGAGAATACAACGGTCCCTCCGGGATCACGGGCAAGTCGTCGAGAGCAGCGGCGGCGGGGGCGCTATCTCCCGGCGTGCGCGGTTGCGGTGGGCGGGTCGCAGGAGAAGACCTGGTTCGGGAGCCGCCACGCCTCCGCTGCGCCGAAGCACATGTCGTCGAGCGCCTCGCTGCGGCACCACCGGCACCTGCTCCCTCGGCCGCTCGCCACGCAGTCGCCGCGTGTCGCCAGATCCCGGCACTCCGCCTCGGCCGGCCCTGACCCAGAAGCAACCTTGCCCTTGCTCTTGGCCGCCGCCGCAGCAGCACCCACCGACGCGGCCGCGGCGAAGACCAGGAGCAGCGCGAACACCAGCAGGGCTCCGGATCTGGCCATCGCCATGAGGTGAGATGCCACGGTCTGGACTCTGGAGGACGGGTTTGATCGAAATGCCTCGGTGTGGACTCGGTCACGCACTCACGCGAATATTTCGACTATAGCTGGCCATCGGGCTGGCCCGGCGACACGCCAGTAAAAATGCACGGCCCAGCCCGTGTCGGCCCTTTTAAAAACGTGCTTTTTCAGCCTTTGTTTTTTTTTCTCCAAAATTTCGGAGAAATATAAAAAATAAAGAAAAATAATGAATAGTCTAAAAATTAATAAAAACATACAGATTTTTTTATTAACAAGACTAGTTACAAGCTCATCTAAAAAAGAGGCAAAGTATGATATGGGATAGATATAGAACTTTAGTAGTAGCCGCCTCATTAAAACCTTCCAGGTAAATCTCCCCTTGGAGAAACACCTGATAAGGGAAAATAGTAAACCTTGCCCAAAATTATAAGGGAAACAAAAGTATAAAGATTACAACCATTCCCCCGTTTGTTCATCTTCTAGATAAAAGATTCTCGAACATGGATGACAAATGTATGTTATCAGTAGTGTATTGGGCTCTCCGTATGTCTAGTTCCCAATGTTTAATGACCACTTGTGATACTAGTTCTTCTGTTTTCAAATATTTTTGCAGCTAAACTGAAAACAGATTCCAGTGATACTGTTGAGGCGGGTACAGATAAAACATCCCATGCAAATATGGAAAGCAACATATATGTAATTGTGTTGTCATGTCAGCACTGCAATATGTTGAAATCATCATCATTTTATTTTTGATAGCTGATTTTGTCAATGTTGAGGTATGTCGCTAATTCCTCGGTCCCGCAACCTGAAAATACGAGTGCTGCAGTAGCGTAGGTTGGTCTGAGCCACCTCATGTGCCAATCTCAGAACTACTGTGAAAAGTCACCAAAGGATCATGTTGCCACATCCCACGCCACAACCCAATGACCCATGTACCAAAGGCGAGTCCAGTAAGCAGGCTTAAACAGGCTTCAGCCTGCCCTCCCGAAACGCAAATTGTTTTTTACTACTACTAATATGTGCCAGGCCCATTTACTGAATTACTTCCAGCCCAACTCGAGTCGCACAGGTAGCCTCGTATCCAATTCGGACAGGCAGCGCACCTCTTCCACCCGAAATAATCCTCAGCGGCCAGCACAGAGCAGTAGCGACCAGCGAGCCGGCGGCCACGACCGACCGACCGGCGAGGCGGCGACCAAGGAGCTAACGACCCCGCGAAGGAAGCTGGGATCTGGCGGAGCGCCGCACACCCGCACGGCCCACCAATAGAAGGCGACGCGCCCAGCCGCCAACCCTAGCGGCAGCCAGCGTCCGGCGAGAAATTTGTGCGGGGGCTAAGGAGCGCGCCGGCCTGCCGGAAGTCGCTGTGCACCGGAGAGAGGAGCGCCCACCTCAGCCTAGCCGCCTGGGCGCATCAGCATCGTCAGCGTTCAGCAATCGACAACATTGGTATTTGTCCAATTGTCATATTATTTTGCCACCTCACTACTGCAAATTTGTAATTATGTACTAGCTCTGGTTAATTTATATATGTGCAATATGTTTCCAGATTTTGTAAAAATGAAGAGAAAGAATAGGAGCATCCGTGGCTTTTATGCACCTAGTTCAAGTAGCACTCAACCTGAACCTCAGCATGTCACAACAAATATCAGCCTCGTTTTTCACACTCCACCTCAACATGAGGCCGAAACTGAAGCTCAACCTGAACATGAAGCTGGACTTGAACCTCCCTTAACTGTTGTGAGCATAATCCCTCCTCAAACTGATGAGAGCACTGATCCCCCAATTGATGAGAGCAATGACACCACATTTGATGAGAGTACAAACCAACCAAGTCAGCTTATTCAAGAATTTCATCCAAGTCAAATTATTCATGATCCAGGACTTAGAATACCAATAGGTGATTATGCTCCGGTAATTAGAAGTGATGTGAGAAGAGCTTATTTGTTGAATGGGCGAAACAAATCTATAGGACATAAATTCAAGAAGACACTGGATGGCATTGTTTGGAGATCCTTTCAGGCACATTGGTTGGAGACGTTTGATTGGTTGGAATACAATGTGGAAAAGGAGTTCACTTTGTCTTTTTGTTGTTGCTTATCTAGTCTGGATGTATTAGTGTGTGATTTTAACATGAAAATTTGTAGTATTTTGTCTTAAAAAAATTCACGTCTTATATACTGACTTATTTTCTTCCAAAGTAGTCGTTTAGTTAGTCGTTGTTAACTTTCAGCCTACCCTCCAAATAATTCCTGGACTCGCCGTTGCCATGTACTATGGGGCCTGGCTACACCCCTGGCTGCTATTATTGGTGTCGAAGAGCTCGAAGAAGAGGAGGAACCAAATATCTTTCTCCACGCTCCTTTCTTCTTTCCAGCCGTTGGCAGTAGTGGCGACCGTTGCAGTCGAACTCTCACATACTTTGGATCAGTGGCGGACCTACAGGGCCATGGCATACCCTGCGGCCCAGCCCACGTATGTAGTATTAGAGTTGTCCTCGTACAGGAATTAGCGATCAATCCAGCAAAGAAAACATGGCACGCCGCACGCCGAGCAGTTAGCGCCTGGTTCCGTGGAACTTTCCTCCATCAATCGATGGATCTATCTGCAGGTTTCTCAGGCGCCCAATAGCCTCGGACGGACTGCCACGCCGCCGCGACTGACGCCGCCAGGTAGCCCTCCGTCCGCCAAAAACCAGTACAGGAGATTTATACTACATGCTTGATCGCCCAGCAACAGCTAGCTAGGTGTAGCTGACTTGGAATCGGTGATTGATTTGTTGTTATCTGTACTGTTTTGATCGTCCAGGCGGATAGCTAGCTAGCTGAATTTGGTGAGTTCTTCCGATCATCAGGATTCCACCAAAACGAAGACGGGTTGCATGGTAATCTATGAGTTTGCATCCATCCGCATGTGATTATTGAAATATGAAAGGACAAATGTTGTACTCACATTGTTTTTTCTTTCAGAAATTTCAGTTATGAAGAGAAGCAGCGACATTGCGTCTCTTTTTCTTCGACGTGGATGAAGATGATATAATCGAGACTTTCATGTCCTTAAGAAAGCGTAGGCCAGACAAGTTAAACAAGTAGTATAGTAAGTCTTTTTGTGCATGTTTCGGACAACTAGTATACGTTTTGAACTATTTGTATGGTAATTTATGCAATTTTTACTTAATCTTTCAGTAAGTATTATGCATTGCTTTTATATCGTATTATAATGCAAATTTAAAATTATTTATTAAATAGGTAAATATAGTTTATTGAAATGGCCAACAATTTTTTGTGTGGCATACCCAATGGCAAAATCCTAGGTCCGCCACTGCTTTGGATCCTACTTACCGTAAATTTTAGAAAGCTTATCACGAACATTAGTGAAGTAGGCAGAATAACCTACATTTACGACATCACTTAAGAGTGAGAGAACATTGCCAAGTTCTGCCAATTAAGCCCTACAATCTAGACAAAAGCAAATACGTACAATCGAAACTTCTTTCCAATATTTACTTTTCATGGAAACAATAGCATCATGTAAAATTAAGTCGCTTTCGTATGCTTTCATGTGAGTAACAGTTTCTAAAATATGATGCAACACTAAACGAGATGTGAGATAATAAATCTTAGACAAAGCAACACTTGGATAGCAAAGAAGCTCCAAAAGAACCAGCAATACTTCAGCAACATGCCAATCATTAGAGGTGAGTAGGGCTATTCCGTTATTGGTAGGGTAATTTGCATTAATAAAAACTGTAAAACTATCTTTATATGAAATAAGATTCTTAGGCATCGCAAATTCTTAGCAGGCTACACGCGCCGGTGCACTCACTCTGCCACCAATTATCTCTTCTGAAGTGCACTTTCAGTACATACGAACAAAATAAAAATCAAAATCTTATAACTTGATCAAAGGGTGCGTGAATGCCACCAATGTTTTTGTTCTCTAAAAACTAAAAAGCAAGCTGAACTTGATTTGCCAGGTCTTGATCGTCTTCGCCGTGGAGCCAACAACCTGCAAATTCCTTGGAATCCAAGCAGGCCTGCTTTGTGGACCAGAGAGAAGCAAAGCACGTAGTTGCAGTCTGCACTTTAGGCAGCAGGCATGCTCAGCTCAGCTCAAGCTTCAAAACGGGTAGCAAGCAAGGTAAGCTCCCGAGCTTCGCGTCGAAACTTACCAAAGCAATCACGCGCTGGCCTCGCTGGATCAGTTCAATTCGATTTGATTTGGTGTGATCCCTGTCGACCAACCAGCGACTGGGCACGCAGTTTCAGTTCGCCATTCCGGTAACCTTCGAAAACCTTTGTAGAAACGTAGCTGTTTAGGGCCCAAAAGGGCAGCCTTGTGCTCGTGTTGGGTAGTAGTGAAAGCTAAGACTCTCGCCGGCCTAAACGAGTCAACATCGATGGTGACACACTCTTTACAGTGGAGTGGAGTACATCAGCAATGTCCCTCCCTGGAGACCATTTTGCGCGTGTTCTGTTTGCGGAAATGGAATCTGACTTAACCAACTTACAACCATTTCCCAAGCATCACACTTCATACAGGAACAGGAGCACCGCATCCAGTGGCAAATTTTACAAAATTATCATCGATCCCGCACAACAGAAAGGCGGCGGGTTCAGTCGTGGGAGAGGGTACTAGGGAAGCTGCCACGAAGCTTCCTCCGGCAGAGCTAGCAGCACCGAACGCCTGACGTGATCCCGCTCCTCCGCTCGCCGGCTCTTGCGCCACCTTTCTTAACCTCTTCCGCGCGTGGAGTGGTTCAGGTTGCCATAACGCACACGAGCTTAGTTTGTCCATTCCATGGCGAGGTTTCTGTCTGTGGGCACATCCATTGCAGCAGACGGGAAACAATTCCGGCCCAATGGGTGACGTACTGATGTGCCGTGCAGTTGAGCTGAATAATGGGTGACAGAGTATATATTGCATCGGCAATGCCATAAACATGTGGTATTTATGCGAATGAATTGCATGCGGGTTGGGCGGCGTCTTGTCTTGGACCTGGCTTCTGATTGACATGGTGTGAAAGCACGCAGATAACAAGCACCAAATGTTCAGTCAACAAAAGGGTCGCAATTGGCGTTTCGAAGCTTCTACAAAAGCCTATTTTACCTCCTTTTTTTCTCACATGAAAGAGACCTAGTTACCTGGTGCATATTGCAGATGTTGTCCTTTGGAGAGAAATGGAAATACCTGGTTTTAAGGCACTCATGCATGGTCATACAGGTAAAGTTTCATATATCTTGCCCCCGACGACACCTCCATGTTTTCATCCGATATCCGACTGAACCAAGTATTTTTCTCCACTTTACCTCACGTGAACATCTATGTCCGAGGTTGTCGAAAGGTACATGTTTCAATTATATTGCCAGTTAGATACATCCGTTCAAGGACAACTAATATAGAACGGAGGGAGTACGTATTTATAAAACGGATTTACTTTTATAAGAACATATACGTTTTTAGTTTGAAATTGACCGGTGATCCGCAATCAAGGCAACTCGCCCCACAAGTTCACCATGTTATAGGTTCCTCTGTTTCCAGTATACGCTAGGTGCTGTCACTCTGTAATCCGTTGCAATGTGTAACTTCGCCCAAGTTACATGCAACTTAATTCGGCATGAACCATTGGCTCGATCCACCCTTGCGACAGAAAGCAAGAAGTACCAGAAAAGGTCTCGTGTAATTTCCCCCGCTCCCCGCCGTAAAATACTGCCCGGCCGGCACCGCATTGGATTGCTCCCACTTTCTTCCCTTGCCCCCTATATATACGCGCCACCATGATCGCTGCCTCTTTTCAATACAGACGCCGCACACGCCCGCGCGCAGACGCACACTTCACTAACTTAGCTTTCACACAGAGAATTCCGAAGCTTTTAGCTGCGAAGGCCAATGGCGAGCACCGAGGTCTCCAACCCACCGTCGTCGAAGCGCCTGTCCCCGAAGGGGAGCTTCAAGCTGAGCCTGCCAGGCCTGCTTGTCTGCGGCCAGTGCAAGGCCACCACGGTGTCGCCCCCGGACTCCCCCACCGGTGCCGGCGCGAGGTCCCTGTCGTCGTCCACGGGGACGTCGCGCGGGCGGGAGCGCGACCGCCAGGCGGAGGTCCGGGAGATATTTCGCCACTTTGACCGCGACATGGACGGCCGGATCTCCGGCCTGGAGCTCCGCGAGTTCTTTGCGTCGATGGGCGACGGCGGCGCGGCGGCCGCGCTGGAGCTGGACGCGGCCAGCGGCGCCAGCGGTGACCTGATTGTTAACGTACATACTTTGTATACGTTTCCTAACCATGTATAGGATATCTAGGGTTACCAACCGAATCTCATTAGGATTGATTCGGTTCTGATTCTGTAGAGATCTTCCTTGATCTCCAAGCATTGTACCCTATATATTGATGAGCAGCGATCGCCCCAATTGTGTGGCGTTTTCCAAACCTTTCTTGTTTTACTTGGTATCAGACAACCGATCCTACCTCCAAACCCTAAGCCTCCACGTGATCCAATCTCACCATGACCGCGCCGGCCCTAAGCCAGAGCACCTCCAGCGCCCTAACCTCCTCCGCCATGCCCCCAGTCGTCCCTGCTTCTTCCTCGGCGGCGAACGTGGCCAGCGTGCGCACGCACGTCCCGGTCACCCTCGACCTCAAGACCTCCAACTTCACCAAGTGGAGGATGCTGATCCGCGTCCTTCTCGGCAAATACGAGCTGCTCGACCACGTCAACTCCGTCACCGCGGAAGCCGCGCGCACCGCGGAGTGGACTCGCGAGGACTACATCGTCCGGTCGTGGCTCTACGGCTCCATCTCAGATGAGATCCTCGACATCATCATGGCGGAGGATCAGACCGCGCAGGAGGCGTGGACACTCATCTCCAACCTCTTCCTCGACAATCAGATGACGCGCGCGGTGTACCTCGAGGCGAAGTTCCGCGGCCTCGCGCAGGGCGACCTCTCCATCACCGCCTACTGCCACCGCCTCAAGGCCCTCTCCGACGCGCTCCGCGACGTCGGCACCCCCGTCTCCGACCAAGCCCTCGTCCTCAACTGCCTCCGCGGCCTCAACCCGCGCTTCGCCGACATCACCACCATCGTCACCATGCAGAACCCCCTGCCGTCCTTCGCCCAGACCCGCTCCCTCCTCACCTTGTGCGAGACGCAGCTTGGGAACACCTCCCAGGTGGCCGCCCAGACCGCGCTCTACGGCGTCAACTCCAACGGCGCCGGCAACTCCTCCAACAACGGCCGCGGCAACCCGCACGGGCATGGCAACCCGCATGGGGGTGGCAACCCCAACGGCAGCGGCAACTACCACGGCAGGAACTACGGTGGGAACCGCAACGGCGGCGGCAACTTCTATCGCAAGAAGAAGCACGGCGGCGGCGGCGGACACTCCGGCGGCAACTCCAACTGGAACTGGCACAAGCCCGGCAGCGGCGATCCGCGTGGCCCCGCTCCTCCCGTCGGGCCCTGGGTGTGCTTCAACCCGCAATCGGGCCAGGCCCAACAGATGCACGGGCCCCCTCCACCACGGCCCAGTCCTGCTGCCGGCCTGCTGGGCTCTGCACCACCCCACGCCCAGGCGTTAACTTCCCTGGCACCGCTGCAAGGCCAGGCCTTCGGCTCCAACCCGCCTCCGATTCCCGCCTTCGTCAACAACCAAGTGTGGGACTGCTCTGCACTCATCGCCGCCCTGAACAACACGGCGACTCCTCCTGCCCATGGCGAGTGGGTCATGGACTCCGGTGCTACTGCACACATGGCATCGGACCCCGGTATGCTCCATACTCTTTTTCCTTCCCCTTCCTCTTCTTTTGTCACGGTGGGCAACGGTTCCACCATGCCCGTTTCTCATGTCGGTCACACCTCTCTTCCCACTTCCGCTCGCAATCTCTCCCTTAACAATGTCTTAGTTGTTCCTAATCTAGTCAAAAACTTAGTTTCCATTCGTCGTTTCACTACTGATAATTCTTGTTCTATCGAATTTGACCCCCTTGGTTTTTCTGTTAAGGATCTTCGAACTAAGGACGTGATCACCCGATGCAATAGCCGAGGAGACCTCTACGTCGTCCCAACCACTGCCACCAACCTCTCCGCCCATGGCCTCCTCGCCACCACCACTGCAACCGAGCTATGGCATCGCCGATTAGGTCACCCAGGACGTGACACCATGTCACACCTTTATCGCAAGTCTTTCATCCCATGTAATAAAGCTTCCTCGCATGTTTGTCATGCATGCCAACTTGGCAAGCATGTAAGGTTGCCCTTCGCTAGGTCAAGTTCTTCACGTGTCATGCCGTTTGAATTAATTCACTGTGATCTTTGGACATCTCCTTTGTTAAGCAATTCCGGTTTTAAATATTATCTCATTATTGTCGATGATTTTTCGCACTTCATATGGACTTTTCCTTTACGCAATAAATCCGACACGGCCGACACGCTTATTTCATTTGTTGCTTACGCACGGACACAGTTCTCTCGTCCAGTAGTCGCTATGCAAGCCGACAACGGTACAGAATTCCTCAACTCAACCGTCACCTCGTTCTTCACCACCAACGACATCCGTTTACGCCTCTCCTGCCCTTACACTTCTGCCCAAAACGGAAAAGCGGAACGCGCTATCCGTACGATCAACGATGTCACCCGCACCCTTCTATTTCAGTCATCTATGTCTCCCTCCTACTGGGCCGAAGCCGTCGCTGCCGCAACCTACCTCGTCAACATACGACCATCCCAATCCATAGAGTTTGCTATACCCTACCATCGCCTTCACAACACCTTCCCCGACTACACAGCCCTACGTGTGTTTCGTTGCCTATGCTACCCTAACCAATCCGCCACCGCCCCAAACAAACTAGCCCCTAGATCCGTTGCTTGCGTGTTCCTCGGCTATCCTAGTCAACACAAAGGGTACCGATGTCTTGACCTCCAAACATGACGTGTCATCGTTTCTCGCCATGTCGTCTTCGACGAAACCGTCTTTCCCTTCTCCCGTGCACCCGATCGCACAACCCCTCCCGCGACACTCGATTTCCTACTCGATCTGGCCGCTACCCAAACCATGCCACCACCTAACGTTGATCCGCAGCCTGTCCTGCATGCTCATTCGGAACCCGCCGTGCATACCAGCCCGCAACCCAGCAACCGAACTCCTTCATCGCCTCCCTCCACTGGGCCTCTTTCTCCCAACCACTTCAGCCCACTAGGCTCTCCGGCGTCTTCTCCTACCTCGCCTCCTCCAGAGCGCACGACTTCACCCCCTCCCCTGCCTCCTGCCGTCGGCCGCCGGCCTCCTGTGCTCGTCCATCGTCCACCCTCTCCCACCAACACCCATTCCATGCAAACTCGTGCCAAACGTGGTCTGTTCCAACCCATCGACCGCATGAATCTTTCAGCCACTCACTCTCTACCTTCCCCTATTCCTAAAACATACCGGGGTGCCCTAACTGATCCACTGTGGCACAGCGCCATGCAAGAGGAGTTTGATGCTCTCGTTAACAATGGGACTTGGACACTTGTTCCTCGCCCTCCACGTGCTAATGTTGTTTCAGGTAAATGGATATTCAAGCACAAATTCCACTCCGACGGCAGTCTTGCTCGATACAAGGCGAGATGGGTAGTCCGCGGCTTCTCTCAACAGCCGGGGATCGACTTTGACGAGACATTCAGTCCTGTTGTCAAGCCGGCCACGATCCGCATCGTCCTCAGCATCGCCGTCTCGCGCTCATGGCCGATCCATCAACTTGATGTCAAGAACGCTTTCCTCAACGGCAATCTTGACGAGGAGGTCTATTGTCAACAACCGCCGGGCTTCGTCGACACTCGTTGTCCTGACTATGTGTGTCGCCTTCACAAGTCACTCTACGGGCTCAAACAAGCTCCGAGGGCGTGGTACCAGCGGTTTGCTCATTTTGCCCATAGTCTTGGCTTCGTTGCCTCCAAATCCGATGTCTCTCTCTTCATATACAAGCACGGCACGGAGCTCGCTTACATACTACTGTACGTGGATGACATTGTGGTTACTGCCTCCTCGGATCAGCTCCTTCAGAAGATCAGTCAACAGTTGCATGCTGAATTTGCCATGACAGATTTAGGGAAGTTGTCCTTCTTCCTTGGCATTTCCGTCACACGAACTCCTTCAGGCATGGTGCTCTCCCAACGTCAGTACGCACTCGACCTGCTGCAGCGTGCCGGCATGTCCGACTGCAACCCCTGTGCCACCCCAATTGATGTCCGATGCAAGCTCTCTGCTCAAGATGGTGCTCTCCTTCCCGATCCGACAGCGTATCGCAGCTATGCCAGTGCTCTCCAATATTTGACGCTGACCCGCCCCGACATTGCACATGATGTACAACAGGCCTGCCTCTACATGCACTCGCCTCGTGAGTCTCATCTCAATTTGGTGAAACGGATCCTTCGGTACATCAAAGGGACAGTCGACTTCAGCCTGCACCTCTCGAGCTCTCCTACGAAGTCTCTCACGGCTTACTCCGATGCAGATTGGGCTGGCTTCCAATCTAATACAACACAGGCGCACCAAGCATATCGAGATCGACATACACTTCGTGCGGGAAAAGGTCTCCCTTGGTGAAGCTCGTGTTCTTCATGTCCCGTCTGCTCATCAGTATGCTGACATCATGACTAAAGGACTCTCCTCCCAGATGTTTGCTGATTTTCGCTCCAGTTTATGCGTTCGTTCTCTCCACGCACAAACTGAGGGGGGATGTTAACGTACATACTTTGTATACGTTTCCTAACCATGTATAGGATATCTAGGGTTACCAACCGAACCTCATTAGGATTGATTCGGTTCTGATTCTGTAGAGATCTTCCTTGATCTCCAAGCATTGTACCCTATATATTGATGAGCAGCGATCGCCCCAATTGTGTGGTGTTTCCCAAACCTTTCTTGTTTTACTCTGATGCTGGGGTTCGAGGAGTTCGTGAGGATCGTGGAGCAGAAGGGAGGGGAGGAGGAGGAGCGCGAGGACCTGCGCCGCGCCTTCGAGGCCGTGAAGGGCTCCGGCCGGATCACGCCGCGCGGCTTGCAGCGCGTGCTCAGCCAGCTCGGCGACGACCCGACGGTCGCGGAGTGCGAGGCCATGATACGCGCCTACGACGACGACGGCGACGGCGAGCTCGACTTCCACGATTTCCACCGTATGATGAGCCATGACTAGCGACATATGCCATGTTGTGGCTCGTTGTTTCCGGATGATTTCACTGGTATCCGTTGTTTATGTGTGGGGTTCATTTTTTTTACGAGATGGTGTAGGTTCAGCACTTCAGCGTACGTGCGACGCGCGCATATGTGCCGTGGGTTTGAACGTGATATACTCCCTCCGTCCCAAACATGATACATACACTTTTAGGCAAACTTGAGACACTTATTTTGGGACGGAGGGAGTACTATTTTGCCATTTGTGTGTTGTGTGTGTTTCGAGTCCAATGTTAGCGCGCTTGAGAATCGTACTCGCTCCGAATTGTCTCTTGGCTTGGCGCCAACGATGCCAAATTTACGCATGTAAGCTGGATAATCAAAGATATACAAGTTTCCATTTTTTTTGGTAAAGGGCATTACCATGCTATTTGGACGGATCGAACGCTCACGCTACACGACAGGAACAGTTAGGGCATGTTTGGTTTCGTGCAGCGATTTTGGCCTCTTTACATCCGTGGCCCAGCAGAGTCTGGCCGTGAAAAAACGAGGCAAAAGTCATGTTCTGCATCCCATTTGGTTGCCCATAAAGAGGTGGCCAGACCCGTTACTCTTTAGCCAAATTTTGAAGCCCCAGTATTGTGTCAGCAAAACGTATGCAAATAGCTGCTATTTGGTTATGTACAAACCCACACGTAATCTCACCACCACTTCGAGTGTTGAGCTTACCATCACGCCGCCACCTTAAAAGAGAGACTAACTGCAAATGACAGCTAACTAAGACGGACATGAGGCATGTCTTACTTACATAGGTCAGAAAAGGCAAGTGTATCACGAATTCAACACAATATGACACCTTGCAAAAAATATAGAAAGTTCATCATCATCTGACACCACCATCATACATCAGAGCTATTACTATATAATCTAGAGCAGGTAGATTAAGAGGTTAGCATCATCAGCAAACTCACCTACTCAGAGGTAGTGCTTGCGAAGGAAGAAAGTGAACCAGTGCTTCCTCTGGTGAGGGCTCATGAAAATGTAGGTGGCTCATGCAAATTTTGGATTTATACTGTTGTGCGACACCCTGTGCCAAAGCCATGTTGTTAAATATAAATCCCCTTTCACATATTTGGAAGATCATCACAAGATAGAGAAGATAGAAGATCAAAATATTCTAGTTTAGACTTAGGATTTTGTGATTTTATCCTTGTATTCTCTTTTTGTAAAAATACAATGTAAAGATCTTTGCAATATCCATTCGATATCCGAAATATATTTCATGTTATTTATGTTCTTAGTTTCTTGTGTTAAATGAATCATTTCACTTGTGTCAATTACTCGGAATTGTCTTTTGAAAATAAAGATATATCTACTGTCTTTTGAAATGAATTTTATTGTAGAAGTGATACCTTGTATATTGATGAATAGTGATACACTATACAGATGACTCCCAAAAGTTATTTTGAGTTTGTGAAATCTCGCCCTCTCTAATCTTCGACAAGTTCATCCCAAAACTTTTAGCACTTATATCGACGATCTATTTCCAAATTATCCATGTAAGAGAAGTTTTGATCTCTTATTCTCTCTTAACTCTCAAAATTTCCCACATTCATATGCATGGCAAATGAACATATCTCATTTATACCCCCGTGACTTCTATAACTGCAGGTTCTTACAGTCGTGCTCAAATCCTGGCAACACATAAGTGCTTGATGTAATCTTATACTCTTTCTTACTGGAGATGCTCGCTAGGGTAATTGACACATAGCCACGGCTTATGGTCTACCATTGGAAAACTCGATCTCCCACCTTTCAAGAGATTTATGAACCTAAGGAGTTTTCTGTCTGTGACAATGGCGGTAATTGGTAACTGTCAAACAACTATAAATACATCTCATGGGTCACTTATAAGCCTCTTTTGTTGTGGGAGTGGGAGATTCTCAATCGGATGTCGTATTCAGAGTTGTTCCCCTCAATGGATTTTGGTTGACCTTTCTTGATGATTTACCTCTATCTTCTCAACAACATGAGTATGTTCCGTGTTTTAACGGAACTAAATGTTTTTTGTCCTACCAAAAGTACTTAAATAAATATATATTCGTGGATATCCACAGATACTCGAAGAATTAACTAGAATATGAAATGTACAAATACATGGTGCATGTCGTTCAATTATAAATTATGAGCTAACTGTAGCTTAGTTGGCTATGTTCGTTTTTGTGGTAATGCCCATCTGGGTAAATCATACCTCTGTCATTCCTTTGAGGCTTGCTTAAGGTTTGGGGGAAGTTTATGTGAAGGGTCAATCTAGAATCATGGCTAATAGTTGGAACCAATTCTAAAACTATCCAATTGTACATTTTAAAGCATAAAATTACACATATACGTTATGTAGTTTTCGTAAAATAAACCCAAGCACTTTATTATAAAGTTGCACATTTGGAAATGAGATACTAACTAATATATAAACACAAATATAAAACTCAAACAAACTATGCATGCAGAAAAAGTAACAATAATAATACTTGAGAACACAAAACAAATTTCTTTAATTTGGTAAAGAAAAACACAATTTAATATGTTGGTTTTGATTTTTCATAAATAGGTTTGACTGAGACGGGCAAATGAGGCCGAGCATGCTGGTAGAACTAGGCCGGATCCATCAATGACCGAGTTTGTCCCCTTTTTATAAAATATTTTTTAATTAAAAAAGCAAACATAATGAATCCAAACAATTAGAAAATAGGTACAAAGGTTTCAAAAAATGTAAGAGATAAAGTGATATATTCGTAGACATTAAATTAAATGTACGGAATGATACGAGGCAATTCCTGATTAGTTATTAATACAGATTAGTTATAAATTGATGATTCTGTTAATTTATATTTATTTATAAGATATGTCCAAATATTGGGATGTTACATAAACATACAAAGTTCCATAATTCAAAACATCGGTACAAATTATTATATATATGTAACGTTTGAGCCTTTTTCATTTTTGTGCCTTGTGGACACAAATTAGCGCTTAAATATTTCCGTTTTGGGGCTCAGACGTTGTGAGTGGTGGCTAGGCTGGTTAGTTGGTTGTTTGGTGGAGCCCATTTGTATAGTTGTTGTTGATAATTCGTCGAACTCTATTTTCGACGTATATGGATTTTTGTGTTATTCCTCACAGTAAACAATGTTTTTCGAGGATTGCAGTGTTCATGGATTGCCAATTTATTTGTGAAAGGGCTTAACACCTATTAAACTGCATACAAATCGAAAATAATTTTTTTTATATAAAAATGCACACAAAGCAAAAATACAATCTCACTTAAGGAATATTTTTGTTCATAGGAACTTTGGAGTATTCCTGTGTACACAAAGCTGACCGGTCTTTCTAAAGCACAATGATTTTATAAAAAAGAGTTTGGCCCAGCTCGCCACTCTGACCCATGATGTATCGTGTGTTGCATCTTGCATGGTCTAGTTTTCATTTGTTCGATGCTATATCGACACCTATGTCTACAATTGTTTATGTAAATTTTGTTTGGTTTGTAGACTAGAAACAAGATTTCTTTCATATGGTCTAATATTTATGTAATTCTAACAATAATTATAAAATATCATAATCCTACTGAATTCTTTCAGCGACAACCATGCAACACACAAATCTTTATAGAAAATCATGTGCAAATCGTTCGGTAAAATCGGCAACCTGAAATTATGTTGAGTGTAAACTTGGATGATCTTGTTAGTTCGTTGTCCATACTAATTTTGGCATGGAGCATACATTTTTAATGTTTTTACGTTCCACTGACAGAAGTATGCTTTGTCCAATGCATATTGGTTTAGCTCACTTATTTTATGAAAATGAAGATCTTACCGCCTTGTACACGAAAGCAAAGCATACAATCACACTTGGCCACGAAGCACACAATCAAGCCGCTAATCAAAGCTTTTTTTAAGCTGGTGTCGACAATCGGGATCAAAGCCAAAACACGTGCCGCCCAGGTGTCCGGACACGCTGTCGCGCCCTGGCGTGCACGACGTGTGCAATAGCGCGTATACGCGTAGCGTAGCCTTCCCGATCGACACCAACGGTCGGTTCGGCCGATGCAGTCGGTTCGAATTTCGAAATAAATATCCCCTGCCCTGCCTTCCTCCGCCGCCTCTCCCCTTTCCCGATCAGTTCACGCCACCAGCGCCGCCCGCCGCCGATTCGAAGCGCACACCTGCTCGTCGCCATGGATTTGCCCAAGCAAGTTGCTCCACAAGGTAAGTAGGGATCTGATTGTGCTCTCCTTAATTTCCTCCAGGCTTTCCTTCCGCCCGCTTCCTTAATCGATCGATTTGTTTATACGCGCAGGTTCCCCCGGAAGAAACCCCAAGGAGATGGCGGCCGTGGAGGCCGACGAGAACGCGACCCCGAGGCGCTCCGTGAAGGCGAGGTCCGCCTCTCCACAGCGGAAGAAGGTTTTGGGGGAGTGGAACGGCGTCCGCAGCCTCGGGAGGGCGCGTCGGCGCAGCCTAAGGTCGCGGCGCCTACCCCGCCGTCTCCCACCGAAGCCCGCGCGGGGGCGTACGACCCGAAGACGAACTGCACCACGCCGCGGCCGGAGTTCCTGCGCTACGACCCGAAGCGGAGCGCCGAGATCCTCCTCCGGCTCGAGCGCGAGGCGGCGGCGGCGGAGGAGGAGTGCTCCAGTCTCACCTCGGGCACCGAGATCTCGGAGGCGGTGTGCTCCGGGTCGTCGGCCAGGGAGAGCGACTCCGAGTGCGACGACGCTGACGACGAGGAGGAGGTGTTGCCGGCGCAGGGAGGTCGCTGGGCGCGGCGGCTGCTTCTTCTTCTCGTATCCGCGGCCTGCTTGCTCTGCTACATCAACTGTTTGAGTTCCACTCCCTTCCCTGCTACCTCAGAAGAGCCTCTCAATTTCGTTGGATTGAATGGGAGCACGTACGATCACGAAGTATTTTCTCTGCTGGGGCCAATTGACATGATGGGTTTGGAGGATGAACCTGGAGCAATATAGGTCAAATTGTGTACCGGGACAGCGAAGACGGTGTCCTTTTGCACCGCCCAGGAGGTTCTCCTAGCAATTTCATGGCAGTTGCAATGATGGGGATGGCAGATGCTTGCCCTAATGTTCCTTTTGGGGAATTTTCATGCCAAATTGGTGATGAGAGCAGTGAGATTGTGGATGTTCTGAAGGAAGATTCTGAAAAGGCAAGCTGGAATCAGAAGAGAAGGCTGAGGAAAGCAGTGAAGTTGTATGCTCGGGTGGAGATGTCACTGGGGATTCCTTTGGTTCCACCCTCAGCTATGATATGGAAGAAGACCAGCTAGGATTAGTTCATCAAGAGAAAAGGGAAGATGATTCAGAGCACTCCATGGTGGAATCAGAAAACGTGATGGTGGAGAATGAAGACAAGGGTTTGGGAAGTGAGAAAGTGGATAAGGAATTCGACTCATGGGAGTATGAGAACACAGCAGGAGCTGCCAAGGAACTCGTTCATATGGTGAAATTTTTCAGGTCTGCAGTGGAACCTCATTTGCTGAAGATGTTCGCATGCTTGTCTGTTGCAGGCTTTGTGACTGCTATGCTCAAGTATTCCCAAAGATCTCGTAAGGTCAATGTGCCCGTGTCACAACGTATATCCTCAGCTCCACCAGCGCGAGCACCAATCTTGGCTCCACATAATGTTGCACAACTGCCGGTGCTTCATTCAGAGCAACCTGTGCAGCAGGCAATGCCCAAACAAGAGTTATCTTCCTGCTTAGAGCTTCCTGTGCAATCATTGTTTCCCAAGCCAGATCCATCTGTCTGCATCAATACTCCTTCAATTGGCCATAGGAATCTTGATCAGAAAATTCACAAGAGGATGCTGGCATTGTGAAGGCTTCAGGTGTTATGGACATTGACAAATCGAAGCCACCAGTTGTCCAATTGCTTGGAGAGTTCTCATTTGTGGATACAGGCAGCTCAAGAGGGAGGTCTGTCAAAGACACAAATCAGCATGGTGGAGATACCATGGTTCAGGAACCGGTGTCTTTGAGAAAGGATGTGTGTGAGAAGCAAAGGATTCTGACAAAATTCGAAGTCCTGGTGCTCAAGCACCAATAAAGAAGGTAAAATCTAGTTCCTTTTGGGCAGATTTTGTCGCATTACATTACATTATTGTGTGGCAAGTGTATATGACATCCTGTCCAGAAGAAATACATATATTTAATTGGTGTCTACATTCTTACAAGTATTGGACATTTACTTTTTATCTAAAATTCTTAGAAAATGAGCACGCGCATTAACTGTAACCCACACAAAACAGGTAGTTTTGCCCCCATGTTACTCCGTGATTTAGTTATTTTGTGCAAAGTAAACATATGCAGAGAAGTAGTTAGCCTCAGGTTAATACATTACCATAGAAGAAGTAGTGTCTGCTGGCCATTGTTCGGAGAAGAAAAATAGTCATTCCTAGTGGCATTTTAGTTTACATGGAACAATGAGTGTGATCGATGGTACATCTTCTTAATATTTAGATCGAGACTGCAGCCCAGCACTGCTTCAGTTTGCTTCAGATTTACCTTATCATTGCGCTGAATATATTAGAGCATATAGTTTTCCCACACAGTGTGTATTCAAGCTTGTTATTCACAAGTGTTGTTTTTTGTTAACAGGAGAATGCAGCAGAAGAAGAGAGGATGGATGCTACACCAACTCCACTGAGACGTTCAACTCGCCTCCGGAAGAAGGTTTCTCCGTGAGCCAGACAAATCAGGATGCATTTTGTTGATGGAAGATGCTGATTCTTCCTGGTGCTGGGAGTTATGGGAGACATCACCTAGTTGTAACCCAACAAAGCTTTTGTGCTATAGCTATACCAGGTTATTGTAGAAGACCTGCAGTATGTTTGGTTTTCAGAAAAACCTGTAAATTCTGCATTTGACATTTGACGCTGTTGTACTCAGTAGCTGCGCCTACGCGTAACGTAATGCTTAAACAGATGTATATTGGACATAGTCTTTACCTACTTTATCCAATTGAGTCAGCATTTAGTTGGTGTCTGAAATCTACAGTTAATGGTGTGATTTGCAAACATTTGCGGATGCTCGTTATTCTGTGCTTGTTGGCCACAGGATACAATACAAGGGTGTCATAACTTGCTGAATCATCTCTATTCTTCAGTTAATTTCAGTTTCTTTTGGAAGGTAGGGAGAGAGTGAGGCGATGAACGGAACCTGATCTTCAGTTTGCTCTTTATTTAAATGTATATCGAAAATCAAATTTTGACTTCAAAAAATTCTAAAGAAAATCTGAATGTATACTATGTCATATTCTACCAATGTGTAAATTTTAATTAGAAATATGTTATATTTTGGGCTGTGTAAAAAACTAAAAAGGACAAAATCACATTTGAAAGTAGTTGCAAATTTTGAGCTCTCCAAAATCTCTCATATTTTGTTTTTCATGTAGCCCATAATATGAGTTATTTTGAGTTGAGATTTTGGTCATCGGTAGAATGTATCATTGTCCTCATCTAGAATTGTTTTCAATTTTTTTCAAGCTTCATAATATGAATTTTGAATTTTCGAAAATAAAGAGCTCCATGGAGTTGGGCCTCCATTTGTACTTTCCGGCGAGGGAGTAGCCATTTAACATTTGGAGGGTGTAAGAGCATCTCTACCAGATTCCGGATAATCTCATACCGGAAAACAAGTTTCGGGTGACCTAGATAACATTTTTTCCGGTATGGCGAGAGCTCGGGTCAGAACAACTACTGGAAATTCAAACATACTAGTTCGCGCGAGATTTCATCACAAGTTCATCACACCAAGCTTACATGGAGATAGAACTAAAAAACAGGAAATAAAACTAGATAATCCGGTGGTCTTCTTCATCGGCAGATCTACTCGAAGCCGAGGTACTCCTTGGTAACCATCCTGGATAGCGCCCACATGAGCTCTTGCTCCTCCACCGCGGTTTGGAGGTGGGCCGAAGAACATTTTGTGCCTTCCTCCACCGCGGTTTTTGCGGCCTTGAGCTCGTCGTCGGCGTTGTCGGCGCGCATGAAGGTCGGCATCACGTGCTTGATAAGCACGTTCCAGGTGCACGACCCGGTTCGTACGTCGCCGACCCAAACCACCACGAGCTCCTCCGGCTCCTTGTCTGACAACACGCTTGAGCTACCCACCTTCGTGTCGTGCGAGGTGGGGGGCGTGGTGTGGTGGGCTCGTCGTGGTAGTTCGTAGGGATGAGCCGGGCCCACATACGCCCTCGAAGGTGGCTGCGTTTGGTCACTCCCTCCGAGCGGCGGCGGCGCTCCTCATCCTCGCTCGGAGGCCCACGGCCTCCATCGCGCCGCCACTGCCACGCATGGTGGATCCTGCCATCGATCTACCAGAACGGGGGGAAAATATGGTTCAAAATGGGAGTAATTGCTCGCTGGAGCAAATTAAACCTAGCGGTGAATGTATCCGGGTGTCGAACCCTAAATGCCCCTCGGTACCATTGATATACTGCCGGAGGCGCCACTTATTCGGAGACCCATATAAAATTATCCAGACCGGGACGATATGCGTACCTATTCGGGCTGTAAAAACGGCCCACCTCGCATATCGTCTGGAATTTTCTGAGCCGGTGAGCTTATCCAGGATCTGATAGAGATGCTCTAAGGTGTTAATTGTGACATGCTCTTAGGATCTTATCAATAACTTCTTGTCTTGTGTAAATCTTTGTTTCTTAGAGAAGTCCTAATTTCTTAAAAACACAAGAAAATTAATTTCTTATACTCCCTTCGTCTCAAAATAAGTGTCTCAAAGTTGTACAAAAGTGAATGTATCTATACTTGTTTCATGTCTAGATACATCTAATTTTTGACAAATCTAAGACAGTTATTTTGGGACGGAGGGAGTACTTAGTAAGTCTCAAATGAGTCGCAGGACGTGCCACATTTGAGGAGGAATTAAATACAGTGAGGTCCATTTCTTCTAAAGCATATTATAAGCAAAATGTTTGGAAAAAAAATACTACTGGATTGATTTATAGCCTACGTTATACTCACTCCGTTTTAAATTAAATGACTTTCCATTCGTGCACATGTGGATGTACCTATACATGTAACATGTCTAGATACATCCGCATGTGGACAAATGAAAGTTATTTGGAACGGAGAGAGTAGGTGGAAGGCTCATTTGGTAGAAGGGAAACCGGAAGCGTCCCCACCACGCGACGCGGCACAACACGTCGCGTCCAACGCACGCAGCCTTTGCTGTACGGAACTAGAAAATCCAAAGCCAAACCCCCACCTCCGCCGTCGCAAACCAAAACCCACCCTCACCCCCACGGCCCCACCGACCCGAGCCAATGTCAGCCATGGAGCTCGCGGAGGCCGCCAGGGACGAGGCCGCCTTCGCCATGCGCGTCCTCCGCCAACTCGCCTGCGGAGGGGGCGAGGCATCGTACTCCAACCTCGCCGTCTCCCCGCTCTCCATCCACGCCGCGCTGGCGCTGCTCGGCGCGGGCGCCAAGGGCGCCACGCTCGATCAGATCGTCGCCTTCCTCGGCCCCGCCGGCGGCGGCGCCCACGCGGCGCTCGCGTCGCACGTCGCGCTGCGCGTCCTCTCCGACAGCGCCGGCGACGACGGAGGGCCCAAGGTGCGGTTCGCCAACGGCGTGTGGGTCGACGCCGCGATGCGCCTCAAGGCCGGCTACGCCGCCGTCCTCTCCGAGCACTACCGCGCCCAGGCGCACCCGGCGTCCTTCAGAGACATGGTGAGGCCCCTCTCGCTAGTACAAGTTTTCCTCCAACTCCAACTGCAATCTCTCACAATTCGCTCGATGTATTCCTTCAGCCAGAGGAATCAAGAACCCAGATCAACCAGTGGTTCGAGAGCGTGACGGCGGGCCGGATCAAGGAGCTCCTGCCCAAAGGCTCCATCAACAGCTTGACGCTGTCCGTCCTCGGGAACGCGCTCTACTTCAAGGGCGCCTGGCGCAGCAAGTTCGATCCCCGGTTCACCATGGACGACACCTTCTACCTGCACACCGGCGGCCATGTCCGCGCGCCGTTCATGTCGAGCAGGAAGTATCAGTGCATCGCCTGCCGTTCCGACTACAAGGTGCTAAAGCTTGAGTACGCGATCGGCCGCGAGAGCCGCCAATTCTCCATGTACATCTACCTCCCGAACGAGCGCCATGGCCTGCAGGGCCTGCTGTACAAGCTGGGATCCAACCTGGCGCCGCTCGAGAGCTCCACGTCTGGGATGACCTGGGTCCCCGTGGGCGCCTTCAAGGTGCCCAAGTTCACCATATCGTGCAAGACGAATGCGACGGAGCTGCTGCAAGTCCTCGGCCTGCGCCTGCCGTTCGATCCCCTGGAAGCCGCCGACTTCTCGGAGATGCTGGATTCAGAGGCGCCGCTCGTCGTGTCGGCCGTCTTCCACCAGTCCTTTGTCGAAGTGAACGAGGAAGGAACCGAGTCAGCCGCTGCCACCGCCGTCGCATGTGGATTTGGCTCCTGCGCAGCGGTAAGCAAGCCGGTTCAAGTTGTGGACTTCGTTGCCGACCACCCGTTCTTGTTCCTGATCAAGGAGGACCTCAGCGGCGTGGTGGTTTTCGCCCGGCAAGTTGTCAATCCTTTGCTTTCATAGATCCGGATGTGCAGACCCAGTGATTAATCTCTTTGTAGACGAAGTAGCTGCACTTGCAATCGACTGTTTACTTCCACTATTTCCGCTTTTGAGTTGTATCTCGTTCCTATTGCCAGAATACACCAGCTAAGGACTTGTAGCCCTACTGAACATAAACGTTGAATTGACGTAAAGAGAACTCGAGAACATATATACCGGATCCTGTTAGTGTGCAGCTCATATTAACATAATTACTTGATACATATAGATTTTAAAGTGGGACTTGTAGCCGAGATGTTTACATCAGTATTAGGACTTACAACGGACGGGGTTATGGCTTACAGTACTGGAGTAGTTTCAGAGGGCAAAACTTCTGACAGAAATAAAACAAACTAAATCACAGCGGCATGCTAATAGACAGAGAAATGTATGTTAACCAGCTATGATGGAAAAATTGTATACTGTGCACAAAAGCGGGCAGCAGCACGGTTTACATACATGTCCTAAAATCAAGGTCTACAATTTACACGCACCACAGTCATGTCAAGACGCTTCAATGGTTGTTTCCTTGGGCAGAACCAGAGCAATTAGACATTCAAACGGATGAGGCGGAAGGCCTAGCATGCCGAACACATTGGATGTGGGAGGAAGGATAAATAGTAGCCGTGACCACATGGGCTTCACAGAAGGAATCTTTATGACCCCAGCGTATTCTTTTTGTTTCAGATAGGCGATGAAGTCCCGAAACTGCAAGATGCAAAAGTAAATCTTTAGTCAACTACTTAGAGCAACATGCATGGGCGCAAAATCCAGCATAAGAGACTAATAACTACGCCCTGCCCAATGTAATGCAATTAAATAAGTCTTGAGCATGTCGCGTTAATACATATACTTAATCAACAGCTGTTTACGCAAAATCTGCCTCATAAAAGATCGTTACTTCCAGGTGGTAAGAGATCGGTTTACAAACCCAAACTTATATCATAAACACAGGTAACTGAATACTACCTGGTCATTTGCGAATACATCATCAATAGAAGATAGAATACATGTCATCAAACCAATCTCTCACATCTAGTCAATTAGGTCATGGCAGTTAACCTCAACCTGAAAGACCACTATAAATTCTGGGTATTCCTATCTCTTTTAGTTTTCGTAACAAAAAAATTTAGGAAGTGACAATAGTTCCATCTGTTCTTTGCCACATTTCAATCGGTTGTTTGTTTAGGTCATATGCATGATTAACGTTAGACACACATACAATAAGTAAGATAGTTTGAAAGTAATGGTAGTCGAACCATATAGCAGTAACCAGTCGATTTGAAAGAAAAAAAACTTCGTATTGGACAGCCAGAATAGAGAAATCATACCCCTTTCTGATCACCATTTGAACAAGGCAACAACCGGCACACTTCTTTCTGCGAAGTGAAAAATAAAAGTTAATATTCTTTTATGCAATTGAAGAATAATAGGTGATCATTTTTTCTCTGCAACACACTACTTGAGATTCTTAACAGCTTAAAACATTTCTATTGGTCCAGAGAAACCATACGTAGATAAATGCTTCTATTTATTGCAGGTGATACAGCCATAAACTATTGTAAACAAAATACATATTGACTGCAGCACCGGAGAAGCACTTAAGATGTCGTGTGAAAATAATATCACCGGCCAAATCACATTATATATCAAAACATAACCGCTACGTTCTCTACAAATTGAGTAGCATTATGGCCTATAATCAGCTGCCAACTTTCTGCTTCAAGCTTAATCAATAGGTTTTGTTGGTATCAAGCATCTCGATCTATCATGATTCCCCACTCTCAACAGCACTATCTGATAGAAATCTAAGAGAGGGTTCATGTACACGTGTCCTCCCATCTGACCATTTTGTACAAAATAGTGAACTGGACCAGACACAAAAGATGCTATTTGTGGCTTCAGGTGTCATTGATAAATGTTGATCACGCATCACTGACTGAATTAGCTCTGAACCAAACACTATGTAGGGTCCAAGAATTTCAACAAGCTTGCAAGATATGCAACACGTGGAATCACAGAGAACTATAATACTGCATCGATCAAAATATATCCTTGTATTCACTGATTAGTTAATTTCAGCCAAGCTTCCAGGTAATAAATCAAGATAGTTACCATCCCTTACGCAACTAAGGTAAATAAATTAACAAGCACTGACATTAAGTATCCTAGCCCCTACCTTCACATGTCTTTCATGGGAGGTATTTTACGGACAATTGATCGAACGATCAACTTTAAACAGAGACCAACGCGCGTGCGACCTACCCCTTTTGGGGCTATAGAGACCTGCCCTCTTCCACCCAGGGCCTGCTCCCACATCATACCTTTGTATGCAGCAGTGGAGCCGTTATCCCAGACAAGGAAGAGCAGCACAAATTTTAAAGAACAGTTAAACTCGACTTTATAAATGTGAATACAAGCTATTTTTCCCCAATTCATCAACTTCCAACGATCTGAATACAGAATTTTTAAAATTGAACCCAGAAGTTTCAGTTGGAACCCGACAAACTGAATGCGGACTTTCAAATCGGATGAACACCACTTTCATCCAGAGGAGCCAACTGTCAGTTCAATTCATGCCAACTTTGTACTCAACAGTGGCTTTCAAATACAAAAAGCAACTTTCAACACAGACAATTGAAGCTTTCGAATGGAAAAATCAGCTTCAAAATTTGAAACCTCTGGTTTCAAATAACAAAACTGAGATCCGAAAATACTACTCCCTCTGTATCTAAATATAAGACGTTCTGGTAGCTGAATTTGAGCTACCGAAACGTCTTATATTTAGTTATAGAGGGAGTAAGAAACAGAGATCTCCCTCGCCTTCTACGGCCGGAAGCCAGAACAGAAGTCAGGTGGACATGAAGACGAAAGAGAAACCTGTAGCAGCGGGGTGGGCACCAGTGGTGATAGAAGCCAGTGGCAGAGATGCGGCACCTGATGGTGACGCAAGATCCCCCACTTAACATAGAGCGGCGGGAAACAGTGCGGGACATGGCGTCAACGACTAAGGAAGCACAATCCGCAGTCCGCAAGCTCCTGAGTGTAGAAAATGGTAGCAAACTAGATAACAAGGAGTACGAGAGGAGGTTGGTGAACAATAGGAGAAACTGATAAGGGAATAGAAGAAATGAGAAAAGGGATAAGGTGGGAATTCGCGGCATAAAGGAAAGTGGGTTTGACGCTGGGACGATGACCATCAAAAGTGTCCCTAGCTTCACATCCTACCGGGAACAGACCCACATGCAGAACGTTCTTCGGTGCAGTTTCTATGTAAGTTTTGCCAGTTATAAGCATATTTCGTGAAAACATGATGATTATGTGTTGAAGTGACACCATTTCTCGTTGTACTGAGACAACTCAGAATCTCTTTTTTTTTTTGGCAAAGACAAATCAAAATCCCACAGGTTTAAAGTGCAAGTAAATCTGTTTCATAAATAGTATATGACTTTAGAATCTTACTTTATTAGGTGGAGTATTGGAGAAAATTGTCTTCACATGATGGAAATCTGTGCGCTTTGTCACATCTAATCTTGAAGGCCATCTGAAAAACGCAAACAAGGTTTTTTTATATCATATAGTGTAACAAATTATGAAATGCACAAATAAGGATAAGTTTATGTAAGACTTACTCTGCTGGTTCAGAAACAGTATTTTCATATCTACAGGCATCTAACTCTATTCTACTGGCATAGATTGTGCAGTACTGTATGCCGCTTTTTGTAAGAGAACCCTGCCATTGAGGATGGGAGGATGGCTTCTTTGAATTAGAAGAAATAGTAGAAGGTTGCACAGGAGGAGAATCTGGGGGCGGTGGAACAGAAGGTGGCTGGGAAATAGGTAATGGTGGTGGAGATCGTGGTAGAGGTGGTATATCTAGAGGTGTAAACGACGAAGGGGCTACATTTGATATAGGTGGTGGCATTTTCTCTGAATGCTGTGCTGAACCTCCTGGAAGATGTGTAAGAGGGATAACAGAAGATGGCATGAAAGGGAGAGGAGCAGGCGGATTGATACGGAAGCTACTTCCGGGCATCATGCCAGGAGAAACATGGCTGAAGGGTGGCTTTGGTGTAGTGTTTTCCCATGGACTGCCTGGACCAGGATATACAGGACGAACAAAAGAAGTTTGGATAGGTGGTGGTGGTATTACAGAAGCATGGTGTGCAGAAACAGGTGGGCAGGGAGGAATTCCTTGTGGAGCTCTGCTTGACTCCAACTCCTTATAGTGCCATAATTGCTGGGTATTGGGAGGTGATGGACCTGCGCATCAAGCAACGCACCGTTACATTCAACTGTATCATACTATCATACACTCCCTCTGTTCCAATTTATAAGTCCTGCACGTATCCCTAGATCTTCAATTTGACCAACTTAATACGAGGTATATATTACAAAAAATATATCAGTACTTCATTAGAAACTTCAGATGTTATATTTTCTAATGGTACAACTTTTGTGTTATGCAATTCATATTGTATAGGTATAATTGACGATCTAGGGATACGCGCGGGAACTATAAACCGGAAGAGAGGGAGTACAAGCTTGCAATGTCTTTGTCGACTAAACAATACTAACCATAAACTGGTCGATCCCCCTGTACTGTGTAGCCTGCATGATGCCCTGAAACCCTTGGATTCCTGCATGTTTCCATCACTGAAGTAAGTATAATTGTCATGCAACATGGCAACTTTCGCCTTGTGCGTAAATATCATATGAATTTACATTAACTGGTATTAGTAGCTAGATTTTTTTCTAGATGACGTATAGATTAAAAATAAAAGGGCATGGTGTTCTGATGCTTGCAAGACACCATATATTTATGATTTACTACCTCCGTTCCAATGAATAAGGCCTATATTATTCTTCAAAAGTCAAACTATGTTAAGTTTGACCAAGTTTTTTTAAATAAATTATGAACATTTACAATACAAAATAACCATCCAACGATACATCATGAAATATATTTTAACATGATATCCACATAATATTATAGCTGTTAATAGTTTTTCCTAAAACTTTGGTCAAAGTTTACTTACCTTGACTTTTCCAAAATAATGTAAGCCTTATACATTGGAACGGAGGGAGTATCTAACAAGTGTTTGAGTAAATCCTAGATGCAACTTTCACAATCGCAATCGCAAGCTGGTGTTAAGATCATAATCACAGGTTGTGAATTGCAATTTCCTTTACTCCTGTTTGTTGTTTCCATATGCATTGCACGACTGCAGTATGCAAAGTCAGCTATATGTATATAGCCATATCTTGAATATGTAACTAGATACAGTGATTGGCCTGTGAGGCACAACCATGTATGGTAACACTCCAGAATATTGACACTATACTGATGAGCAATAACTTCAATGAGCAACAACGATTTCAAGTGCTCTACACCTAAGGACTAACAAATAATATTGAATATAAATAATATAAGTCAGCAACTACATATGTGTAGTGGTAACATAACGTATGCATTTGCTCACAACCATAGTACTATAAAACACACAAATAATGTAGCAATCACACTGACAAAAAGAGGCTATGTCGATGAGTAAGTAGCATCTTACATGACATTCAAATACGAATGGAGCATCTTCATAAAATTAAGTTAGATGAGAAAGAGCTTGCTAAAATAGGCAATACAAAACGTGTCTAGATGCATATACAACTATACTGGTATACTAAATAAAATCATATGAAAATAATGAGTCGCGTAGACCAATGGAGGTCATAGTATCTGGCTGTCTACTCAGGTGCTCATACATATCACGGAATGGTCTCAAAATTACATCAACCAGACTTGGAAAAGTGGTCCCAAAAAAGAGATATGCTCATAAAGCACACATTGGGAGCTATGCTATAATCGAATTAACCACCAGTGACTTGTATGCTTTGGTTTAGCTTGTCGATAACCGGCCATGTGTGAACTGTTATCTTATCTGCTATGTTGGGTGATGGTCTTGTAGGAAGTATGGTATTTATCTATTAAAAATGTATGCAAACGCCTAATAACAACAGATCCAACCAAGAATTATATTTATTAAGGACTAGGAAAAAGGTTAACCTAACCTGATCTCCTGTGATTGCTGCTGTCCGAAATGTTCTTGACTGGCATTCGAATAACAGGTGATGATGTTTTATCATGAACGGATCCTGCACTGCATGTCCTAGATTCAACACTAATCGACTTCAGCCCAAACCTTGCACCATGCATCTGCGACTTGGCACAGGCAGCAGCATTGTGTGATTTATAATCTATCAAGCAGTTCCCATCAAGCCTATTAAATTGCCATCTGCTGACCTCACCAAATCGTGAGAAAGCATTGATAAACTCCGTGTCAGGGACTGACTTGTCCATGTTTTGCACCAAAAGCTGATGAGCAGATGTACTCTTATCCTGGGAACAAACATCTGACTGGGCTTGGCGCCTAATATGGGCTTTTGCAACAGCTGCATCGACTGCCGTCTCAAATTCAAGAAGTAAAGCATTTTCACTGGAGATTTCGATAAAGCCACACGGCCTCTTCAGCCCTGCTGAGTTCAGTTCATCAAGCACCTCGTCTTTTTCTTTCTGATTCTTGACCTTAGCAACATAAATATGGCAGCTTTCACCAACAGCTATACCACCAATAAATCCCCTACTGCCTATAAGTCTATCTAAATACCTTATTTGAAGACCACCACCCCAAATAGAGGAACCCCGCATATATGCACATGCCTGAACAGCATGCACAATGTTTCCATATTCAACTAAGGCAAAATCTTTGGATGGATAAAATAAGAAGTTCGTTAATGGGCCGAACTCCTCAAATTTAGATCGAACTAGTGGCTCTGTGGCACTATTTCCCAGTGAACCAACCCAAAGTTCCTTTGAGACTGAAATTACATCACTACAGACAGAAGCAACATAAAGATCAGTCTTGCACCTTGAACTACAGTTTCACCCTCACATCCACCGGTTTTTGCATCTGCCAACTCAGTTTTCCCTTCATCTGTCTGCACCATCTGCACAGACTTTCCTCCATTGCTATCCATATTGACAGTCTTTTCACCTGAACCATTGACGAGTTTCTGGTACTGATGGTCCACAGTCCATGTGACTTTTATCCTCGTCAAGTTCTGATAAAGAGCCCAAGACTTTTAAACAAGATGACACCTCTGAGAGCACAGTAGATCTACAGGAATCACATAATTTTTTGTACCTCCGTAATATCCAACCTCTCAAAGACGGATGCCTAGATATTGCCTGCATGTAAAAACCATCACATATTTGGAGAAATAAACAAAAACGTCACTGTGAAGTGAAGCAAAGCTACATAACAAGCTTTTGCCACATAATTGCAAAGAAGCCCCAAGAGATCACAAACTTACAAAAAAAACTGTTTGTTGCCTGACACGCGTTGTCTACAATTTGGCAACATGTGCATCATACATGTTCGCAACTCCTAAACTTGAACACATTTTTTTTCTCATCCCCATATTTCTTGATCTTTTTACAGAAGAAAGCTTATTCCATCAATATCTTGGGTACTAACTTGTAAATAAAACAGGAACTCACATGACCATTAGGAAGTAGGAGTTGCTAAGTCATAATGTTATGCTAAGTTGTTAACGCTAGGTTAAGCTAAACATAAATCATGCAACCTATGCCCAATATATATCATTTTGCTGTAGCAACTCTGGTTAATAAATTTCTCACTTAATCTTAAATATGTGTGGACCATCAGTATAATAAGCAGGCAATGAAGAATAGTCCTTGATTTAACTATCCATCCATAACCAGACCATATGTAAGCTGAAGTGAATGGTTGTCTAGTAGTTAACCTGGTACACTACAACCCATTTTTGTTTCTATTGCACAAAACTAAAATGCACATAACAGAAAGGTGAAAATGCTTCACCAGTCAAAAGTAATCCATACCATTGTCATGTAGCACTCATTTGATTCTACCATAGAACTTCCTGAAACACCAGAAGCATCAGAAGAAGGGTTGAATCAACAATCTCTTTGGTGCCAGACAGATCTATTTCCATCTCAGTACATTGCGAGGCTACATCAGCCTTATTGTCCAAAGCATTAACTGAGACACCATTGTTCAGAATGCAGGTCAGCTGATTTAAACAGTACAGTCCTTCTCTTACATGGTCAGTTTCTGCTGAAGCAATCAGCGCAAAACAAGCTTCTAATAGGTTCTCTGGGGATAAGAGAAACATGCATAGCAAGGAAAGTGCCCTCAGTTCAAACAAACAATCATGCGCCAGTTGGTTGTCATCCCTGACTCCTGCTTTACAATATTTAATAACTCCACAGGGTCCTGGAGCTTTGAAAGTCTTCTGGAGCCTATATGATGGATATCCTTCCCATCAAATGTTGAAATGAAGAAGGTGAGGACAGTCATATAGACTGCAGAGCAGATTCCTGTGATAACAGATGACTTGGGAGCTTCAGAAGACGCTGTGAAGCATATGTCAACTAAGCCAGCAATACAGGCCCTAGCAGTCCGATATGCCACACCATCTGCATCCTCCCCTCTTGTTACAATGGCCAAGTTCCCTTTGTACATCTTAATAGAGACTTTAGCAGCTGCCTCAAGTGCAGTAGGACAGTATGAGGCATATTGGGGAATCAACTTAGCTAAGATACACTGTACACTTGCGCAACCTGTATTGATGGACGGGAAAAAGAATGATAATGGTTTCTGAACATGGTAAGAGACAAGTGCTTTCACTATAACAGATTTCGGTCTTGAAACCAAGTACCTATGCACTCCAAAGTAAATGTTAAAATGTGAATATACAGAGAGAGAGCTTGAAAAAGGCTGGGTCTTACCATTAGACCTTAGATATATAAGCTAAATAAAAAGTAGACCGGCTTGTAAACAAGATTATTACGATGCATATCTGCCTGTCCAGGCTGTCATTGGTGTCATCGATAAAACTGGTGATAGAAGAGTAAATAAACATGAGCTACAAAAATAAATCTGAGCAAGTGAGTAGGCCAGAAAACGATTATGTGGTCCAGTCCCAAAGATAACAGAGCATGGCCAACTAAATATTGCTCCTTTGGTTTTAAGATTAACCTCCCTAAGACCAGCCAGCCGAGGCGAAAGCCGTGTCACGCCTCAGGGACGACTTGGAGACACCATGACACACTGAAGATATTAAAATGGAAAATTCAATGGGCTTACTCCAGCTTTCCATCAAAGAAGGATCCACTTTTTCTTCAAATATTAGTTAAGGATAACGCAGAAAGTCTAATTAGTGTATTTCACGTAGGCATATCGAACAATCAGTGCATCCGAGAGACAAGACACCAATTTTGACAGAGTCCAATAGTGTTGGCAGTGCATCTCAAGCGCATGTCCATGTGATGAACCCTCTGCCGGATACATGCTGTACCAATTTCACATTCTCAACCTTGGGTATGTTTTGTTTGGTGACTTGGTGTCCAAAACAACCACACCAATTTATTGTTAGCCAAAATTTTGGTCCTTGTTTGGATGGTTGCCAATCTAGATTAAAAAAATTTGCCAATATTTACCAAATCATGGGCAAGCAAAACCAGGATATTTCACTATGCAAATGTTTGGTAGAGAAAGCTTGGGCTCAAACCATACAAAGCATAACAAGTAACAACACAGCACTTTGTTCATCTACCGAAGCGAACTGGAGATATCAACTACATACAGAACAGGACAGGTTAACCACGTGCTATTTGTAGCAAAAAATAAAATCCCACGGTAGCTTATATGGATCGAATTGCTATGCACCACAACAACTCAAGTAAAATATGCACTAAGGGCTCACGATTCTGCCATCCACTAGACGATTGAATACAAAAATATAGCTTCGCATATGAAGTGGTTTCAAGCATGCCCAGATCACAGTGTTTCACAAATCGACTACTAACAAATGAAATTTCTAATTACAGCATATAACCAGTAATGGGGTTGTATGATTGGAGGATTATTTTAGGTACCTCGGTATGCGGTAATGAGAGCGAGGTAGACCTGCTCAAGCTCGGGCATGAGGCGTGCGTCCTTGCGCTCCACGCAGAGACGGATGCGACGGTAGCACTCGAATAGCTTGCGCAGCTCCTCCCGGTTGCGGCGCTTGCGGTGGACCTCATCCGGCGTCGGCGTTGGTGACTGTGGGGGAGGTGGCGGGGTGGCTAGGGTTTGGGGAGGCGGCGGCGGGGCAGGAGGTGACCTGGGGACAGAGGCAGGGGCGGCCGCGGAGTGCAGGAGGGGCTCGGCGTCTGGCCTCGACGAGCTTCCTCTTCTTCGGCGGCGGCTCCGCCGACGACGCCATGATCGAGCGAGGTCGGAAAGAAGCCGGCGGTTCCCCGTCTGTGTGATACTCTGATGCAGTCTCACGGGCACTTCTCTGAAACAAAACCGAAATGTTACTGCCAGAAGCAACTACAGTGACCAGGTAAGGTCTGTCGCGACTGTTGTTTTCTACTCCTTTGAAGTGTGTCATTTATACAGCGTATATTCAATGATATTAAACAAATTTTGTTTGAAACTCAAAGCCATATTCTGCGTCATTTTTTCCCTCGCATCTAGAAATTTATTTACCTGTTCAATCTCTAACGAAGAATCAAGATATTCTCTCGTTCCGGTATAAATAGTAGCTATTTGTTCTTCTACACGGAGAGAGTTTACCTGAAATTGTTTAAGCAATTCGCACCCCTTCCACATGAGACTCGAGGGCAAAACTCTAGCGCCGCCCAACCCCTCCCTCCCTTCCTCGTCTCGCCGCCGCCTGAGGTTGCCGTCAGCCAAGCCCGCGCAGCCTTCGAGGAAGGTGGCGGCCACGCTATTGTTGCTCCACTTGTCCTCGTTCGGTGGTGGGGGCTGCTGGATCTGAGGCGGCGGCCTCCCCTGAGGGTGATGTCGACCTGGCGGCGGCGTGGGTCAGTGTTGCAATCCGTTCTCCTCGGTTGTGTAGGCGGTGAGGCGAGCGTTGGGTCGCGGTGTGGAGGCTGCCTCGCTGGTCTCTAGGCATCAGGTTTGAAGATGTTGCTCCTCCATGTGCCCATGTCCCACCTCATCGGCCCTAGATCATTGGTGTTTTGCCCCTTTTTGGTGGTTGGTGGGTGTGGCCAGAGGTGGGGCTCTAGACCACATCTTGGCCGACGGTGGTGGCCACGACGCGGATGACGGCTGTGGGAGGTGTTTTTCTTCCAAAAGGTGGCATCGAGGTCCATTCCCTCCTCCCCATCATGTTGTCCCAGGTGAAACCCCCGAATCTTTCGAATTTGGGGATGGTAGACGAGATGATTGGTGGGTTATGGAAATATGGTAGCGGTTCTTTTGATCTTCGGTGGTGATGTGGTGGTGTGGCTGACCTGGTCTGTCCGTGACACTCTTCTTTCTCAGTGGCGCTGCCGGGTCGACGTCCTCAAGTCTGGGCAAGAGGGGAAGGGTACTGCGGCTTCATGGTGGTAAATTGAAATGGGGTAGCGAGCTGTGGCCGTGCCTGCACTAACGTCGCGACCCCTTTTCATCACATCTTCTTGGCTGATCTCAGGGATGGAGCCAGAACCAGGCATGCCCCGGCTACACATGTGACTACCTTGGAATATTATTGGGTTATGAAGACGAGTCAAAGGATTTGTGTGGGCAAATGATGATCAGTGTTATTTTTTTGAGCGGTGATGATCAATGGTTGTGCTTTTTTTTTAGCTAAAAACACCGGACTTTATTACTGAATAATAAGGCCTTGTTCGGCAGGAGAGTATCGGCCGGTTTTTGCGTGTAAATTACCAGCCCAACTAGAGACACCAGAAAACACCCCAAAATTGTTCGGCAGGCCGGGCTCGGCAGGGCTAAGCCCAGTAAAACCCGTGGAACCACGTCGGGTTGGACGGGATCGAAGACGTGAGGGGGTACTCGCGTTTTTGCGTGTCTCGAGCTCTAGCGGCGCAGCGCCGACGCCGTCGCTCGTCGCCTCCGCCCGCCGACGTTCGTCCCCTCTGTCGACCCCAACGCGGAAGCCTTCTTCTTCCCCGACATCAAGGCCTTCCCTCAGCTCCTAGCGCCTCCCTCGCGCCGCCGGCGGGTTCTTCGATCCTGCCGCCGCCGCAGCTCTCCTTCTCCGTCGCACTTATTCGGGACTTCTATCAGGTACGTCTTCCCCTCCTGCTCTTGATTTAGTTCTAGGTTATCAGCAGCAATTTTGTACTGCCTAGGGTTTCGATCTGAGTGTGTAGGATGAACTATTGATTTCTTCATTCAGGTAGAATCAAGAAATCTTGAGTTCTTGGTTCACATGAGTTCTTGATCTACCGGTACTAGTGTCGACTGTAGTATACTTGGTAGATGCATATGAGTATAGGTACCTGAAGCATCTTATGGTGGTCGTGACTCTGTATCTTCTGGTAATGGTAAAAAGTCGCCATATTTGGTTCTGGTCGAGGCTTGATTCCTATCTTCTGTTTGCTATGATGTTCTTTTGGTTGCGGTCTTGGGTGGGTGGTAAAAAGGAGAGTTTGTGGGGTAGCTTGTAAAAGCAAGAAAAAGGAGAATTTGTGGCTTTGCTCCGTTTAGCTCTTGCAGATGCTTTGGTGAATGTAGATGGTATGTTAGTTTTACATTTCTGTTCTGTTACTTCTCATTGTTTTTAGCTGAATATTGGACCATTTAGATTGTGATCTTGTTGTAGGTACGAGGGCATATGTATCATTTTTAAGACAAACTTGACTTCAATTCTAACTTGTGTGTGATATATGCTGCTTGTTTTCGATAGACTGAGAACCAGTATTACTCGATGCATCATATATTCGTGATTTTCTTTATGATGGCTGGTTTCTTTATGATGAAAATCTCTTCTTTTTCTTTCGAGCATTTCAATCTACGTACTATTCTGGTAGGAAAGGCTGGTGAACATCAAAGAGAAAGAAGCTGACAAAGAATCCGCACAAGACTTTACAATCAGCAGATGCATGGATGCCTTGAAGAAAGTAGATGGTGTCACAGCTGACGACAAGATCCCGGCCTTGGAGGTTTTAAAAAATGCAGACAACCGTGAGATCTTTGTCAACCTTGTCGCTGATAAGGATGGAACAGCTATCAAATGGCTTCGTGTCCAGATAGCCAAGCTACCTTAAGGTATGCTACTGCTCTTGTACTTTTGTTGTCTGTCCATATTTGTGTTGTCTGTCAAATTAATCTCTGATGTTGGCATCTAAATAAATGGTAATTTATTTGTGTTGTCTGTCCAGACGTTATGGCAATGATTTACATGACGCCCCACTGTCCTGTTCAAATCTGAGCCAAATTACTCACCACTGTCCTCTGTTTGTCATGATAAGTACTCACCTATATTTCAGGTCCAAAGAAAACTCAAGTAGCAGGAAAAATAGTAGTAAATCTGCTGAACTGTGTAGTTTCCTGAAAAAGTTTGAGCCTTGTGCACAATTTATCTAGTGAAGAAATTGCGTCTGCGCCCAGTATGGTGCAGAAAGCGTTGAGCTTTGCGTCTGTGTATAATATTCTCTCGTTCATGTTCTGCTTACTGTCTTTAATTCTGCCAAAAATCCTGGTGTAGCATTATAATATTCTCTCGTTGAGATAGTACTTCTAGTCAGGCTTGCATTTCTCATTCTGTAGCTCCATTCTGTAATATGCTATCCACTCTAGGCACCTTGTGCACAATTTATCTAGTAATATGCTTTCTAAATTTTCTACATTGTATGCAGAATCAAGCTTTCAGGATCCATGTGGCGCAACAAAGCCTTCTACTGTTTACAATGCCGCGCCAGATGATAATCTTGATTTCAAGGCTAATGAGATGTTCTTGTTTGTGTAATTTCCTGATCGAAATCATCGTTTGATAAATCATGTTCTCAAGGCGCAACAAACCATTTTTTTTAATGAATGATGGGATGTTCTTACTTCTGGAATGCTGTGTCCGAATTTCAGTAACAAACTAAATTATTTTTGTAATAAAATGAAGAGATGCTCTTATTCCTGTGTGTGAAATTGCTATAAAGATTTGATTTTTTATTGCTCATACGTTGTGCTTACGTGCTGTGAAAGAAAATTCAGGTCTAAATATTGATGAAACACCTGTGCTAACCCTGTCCCCCGAACAACGTGCTTTGGTGGGAGGGGGTTTGTGGGGCGAGTGTTTTCACCTGGGAATTGTTTTTGGTGAGACAAGTGTTTTCACCCAAAACACTAGAGAAAATACACCAAAAAAACACTACAAAACCCTGCTGCCGAACAAGGCCTAAGGGGTATGTTTACAAAGCCAGGTGGCTGAATCAACCAAACATGGCGCCCTACTCCTAACTGAAGACAACCTTTAGCTAAATCATGCGCCTCCCAGTTGGTCTCTCTTGCTTCATGTTTGAACAAGGCCACGTCCAGATCGCTCCTTCTCCTCTCGATCTCGGAGATCACCTTGCCATACTTCCCCCGGCTACCAGAAGATTCACCGTTCGCCTAATGTCGATGTCCTTCGCTAGTGTTAGAGCTTCGCGACATGCGATCGCCTCCAAAGGTTCCAGGGTCCGACATTCCTTCGATCACCAAAGCCGATGCACCAAGGAACTTGTTGGAATTTGATGGACTTGTACATGGACCACAGCTTAAAGCCCAATTAAATTCTGAAATTCCCATTTGGCCCATTCATGCTAGTTGGTTGTGGGAGTGACTAATGTTTAGTCCCACATTGCTAGTTGGGAGAGAGTTGCACCACCTTATAAGGTGAAGTGTTGTGCTACTTGGTAAGCATGTGAGAACAGAAGGCTCTCTCCCGCGCACTCCTCCTCCTCCTCCGCCGCCGCTCGCTCGTCACGACACGTCACGACACGACGCGGGTTGCGGGAATGAGCCGATGCCTATATTTTTGCAGTCTGGGAAAATTATTGAGTCATTGATTAATAATTAACGGACGCGTTAATTACTTTGCCGTTTCCGATTCTTTTGCATCGTGGAAACGTTACCGACTCGATCATGGGATGCGCCCACGTCCTACCCGACTCGCGCTATATATATGCCGAGGAAAACCCTAGCCGCCACACACGCAACACATGGTCGCTCGCCGTCCTAGTTCCAGAACCTTGCGTTAAGCTTTTTCTATGGCGACGTAAAATACATGTCCCCCTCTCTATGGCGGACAACCCCGTATATATGTTTTTTGAACCATGCACAGTGATCCTCTGGTTTTTTACATTGCTCACTTTCTGTTAAAATCCCAGACCTGCTAAAAAAGTGAGTAATGTGTATTACATTACTCACTTTTTTAGCGGGCTTGGGTGTTGATATCACATTCTTTCTTCTCAAGGGTGCCGGTCGAGCACGAGCAGAGTATGGAGATGAGAAGGGAAAATGTAACTCCACAACTGAGGGGATCTCCCCCGCTTATCTGACACGTCCAAATGCTTTACGATCTGTCCAGATGATAATCTTGATTTCAAGGCTAATGAGATGTTCTTGTTTGTGTAATTTCCTGATCGAAATCATCGTTTGATAAATCATGTTCTCAAGGCGCAACAAACCATTTTTGTAATGAATGATGGGTTGTTCTTACTTCTGGAATGTTGTGTCCGAATTTCAGTAACAAACTAAATTATTTTTGTAATAAAATGAAGAGATGATCTTATTCCTGTGTGTGAAATTGCTATAAATATTTGATTTTTTTATTTCTCATACGTTGTGCTTATGTGCTGTGAAAGAAAATCCAGGTCTAAATATTGATGAAACACGTGTGTGCTAACCCTGTCCCCGAACAACGTGCTTTGGTAGGAGGGGGTTTGTGGGGCGAGTGTTTTCACCTGGGAAGTGTTTTTGGTGAGACAAGTGTTTGCACCCAAAACACTAAGGAAAATACACCAAAAAACACTACAAAACCCTGCTGCCGAACAAGGCCTAAGGGGCAGGTTTACAAAGCCAGGTGGCTGAATCAACCAAACATGGCGCCCTACTCCTAACTGAAGACAACCTTTAGCTAAATCATGTGCCTCCTAGTTGGCCTCTCTTGCTTCATGTTTGAACAAGGCCACGTCCAGATTGCTCCTTCTCCTCTCGATCTCGGAGATCACCGTGCCATACTTCCCCGGCTACCAGAAGATTCACCGTTCGCCTAATGTCGATGTCCTTCGCTAGTGTTAGAGCTTCGCGACATGCGATCGCCTCTAAAGGTTCCAGGGTCCGACATTCCTTCGATCACCAAAGCCGATGCACCAAGGAACTTGTTGGAATTTGATGGACTTGTACATGGGCCACAGCCTAAAGCCCAATTAAATTCTGAAATTCCCATTTGGCCCATTCATGCTAGTTGGTTGTGGGAGTGACTAATGTTTAGTCCAACATTGCTAGTTGGGAGAGAGTTGCACCACCTTATAAGGTGAAGTGTTGTGCTACTTGGTAAGCATGTGAGAACAGAAGGCTCTCTCCCGCGCACTCCTCCTCCTCCGCCGCCGCTCGCTCGTCTCGTCATGACACGTCACGACGCAGGTTGCGGAAATGAGCCGATGCCTATATTTTTGCTGTCCGAGAAAATTATTGACTCATTGATTAATAATTAACGGACACATTAATTACTTTGTCGTTTCCGATTCTTTTGGATCGTGGAAACGTTACCGACTCGATCGTGGGCTGCGCCCACGTCCTACCCGACTCGCGCTATATATATGCCGAGGAAAACCCTAGCCGCCACACACGCAACACATGGTCGCTCGCCGTCCTAGTTCCAATACCTTGCGCCGCCGTCTTCCAAGTCTTCTCCATCCCCTCTTCCGGCGTGCACCGGTTGAAGGGACAATAGGCCTCCGGAACCCCGCTTCTTGTGATCCTGTACGGGCGTGGGGCGATCAGGTTTTTGAGGAGCGCACTCGCGCGACTGTTGGCATCGAGTTCTTCCCCGACATCGCCAACCTCTTCATCGACGACATGGGCGACAACGGGAACGCCAACGGTTCCGCTGCTGCGGCACAGTACGTGTACTTGATCTTTCTGTTTGAGATACTGCTAGAGTTTCTCCTTGTATTAGTTGCTCTAGATTCGATCGGTTTATCTACTGTTTTAGTAGACGCATGATTAGTTTAATTCCTATTATTCTAGTCATGATTTGTTTACTATTTTCGTGGATTAAATCATATGCTAAATTGCTTATATGTTCAACAATTCAAAAACCTGATTATAGGCAATTTGCTTCACCTGGCTTTCTCGTGTCTATGAGGCTGACGTGGTGTTAACACATCAAATCCCATGGTTCGGTACCTAGGGTTGAGATTAGGGGGGAGAGATATGGTAGCGTCGGTAGTATCGTCGGCTGACAAGCAAGGTTTACCCAGGTTCAGGCCCCTAGAGGGTAACACCCTACTTCCTGCTTGTCTGGTATTGATGTATGAGGTGTACAAAGGAGCTACAATGGTGTCCCGGCGAGATGCGATCTCGCTAGGGCTTTAGCGGTATGAGTATTGTGTGACCTAGGTCGGCGGCCCTCCCAGCCTTTATATAGGAGGCTGAGTCTCGGAGATTCGCAACCGACTAGGTTTACAGGTAAGCTAAGTTTAAACCGACTATGGCTCTACTTGTCTTGGAGCATACGCCACTAGTACAGAACGACACATCGGAAACGGGCCAAAAACCTCATCGGCAACGGAGAAAGGATCCGTGTCCCCGACCCTGTCACTGATGTGAAGAGCTCAATGCAACGGAGGTGATAAACTGTTGCCCCTAACATGGGCAACGGTTGTTATATTTGATCGTCACTAATACGTTTCACATTAGACACGGAGTTTTTCAAATCACCGTTTCTAAATGTTACAGGAAAACAAAAAAAACACGGTGACGGGCTGTGCCGTCGATGGAGCCCCGCTCCATGCGACTAGACGGCTGCCCGGTCGTCACCGTATTCTTGTACACCCTGCTTTACAAAAGTTCATCAGTGCGCGTGACTGGAGCTCTGCTCCTATGTCTTCACTGCCGCCAGATGAACATCTACTGTCTTCATCCTGCTGCGCAAAATGTACCGCTCCTGGTGACGGCACCGTGTATGGAGCCCCGCTCCTAGGTCTTCACGGCAGCAGCATCGTCACCAAGCATCCACCAAACCCTTGACACAACGAATATTCTTTGTTAAAAACAATAAACAAAGCTAATAAACAGAGCCAATAAGCAGTAAACAAAGCAAAATGTAGTGGGATAAGCAGCTAACAGAGCAAACGGAGCTAAATAAGTAGCTAACATAGAAAATACATAGCTGAACAGAGCTAACTAACAGAGCAAACCGAGCTAAATAAGTAGCTAGCATAGCAAATACATAGCTAAACAGAGCTAACTAATAGAGCAAACCGATCGAAATAATTAAATAGCTAACAGAGCAAATACATAGCTAAACAGAGTTACAAAACAGAGCAAACGGAGCTAAATAAATACTCTAACAGAGCTAACTAACAGAGCAAACCGATCTAAATAATTAAGTAGCTAACAGAGCAAATACATAGCTAAACAGAGCTACAAAACAGAGCAAACCAAGCTAAATAAATACTCTAACAGAGCAAATACATAGCTAAACAGAGCTAACTAACAGAGCAAACCGATCGAAATAATTAAGTAGCTAACAGAGCAAATACATAGCTAAACAGTGCTACAAAACAGAGTAAACAGAGCTAAATAAATACTCTAACAGAGCTAACTAACAGAGCAAATCGACCTAAATAATTAAGTAGCTAACAGAGCAAATACATAGCTAAACAGAGCTACAAATAGAGCAAACCAAGCTAAATAAATACTCTAACAGAGCAAATATATAGCTGAACAGAGCTAACTAACAGAGCAAACCGATATAAATAATTAAGTAGCTAACAGATCAAATACATAGCTAAAAAGAGCTATAAAACAGAGCAAACGGAGCTAAATAAATACTCTAATAGAGCAAATACATAGTAAAAAGAGCGGTCATTTACCTTAGGCGAGGCGGGGTCGCTTTCCGTCGCAGATTGCGTCCCAGGCGTCGGCGCCGGAGCCACTGCCAGAGGAAACATCAAAGGCGACCTCATCCTGCTCGAACACCGGAGCGTCCTCCTCCTCCTCATCCTCCCCCTCCACCGCCGCCACCGCTGTCGCCGCCGCATCTGGCCCAGGGCCCTGGCCAGGGAGAACAGAGCGGTCTATGGCCGCCCGGAGCTGCGTCTGGAACAACACCTCCTCGACGGCTTCTATCACGTGCTCGGCGGTCGAGATGCGGATAGCTCCCTGCATCGCAGATGCCCGAATGACACCATCGGCGCGCTCGCGCTCAAAGGCGGCGCGAGAGAGGATGAGACCGACCTCCAGATCCTCGTCCTCATCGTCCGAGGAGGACGAGATCCGAGCGTCGGTGGCCGCCACCGCCGTGGATCCAGATGGGATTTGACGGCTCCGAATGAACTGGCGACCGCGGTCGCCGGGGATCTCGCCCCAATTGTAGGGGAGATCCGGGCTGCGCCTCGGAGGGTGGGAGGAGGAAGATGCTCCATCCTGACTTCCGTCGGCGCCGGAGGGGTTCGCCATCGATGGGTGAAGTAGGAGGAGAGCGTGTGCGTCTAGGGTTAGGAACTGGGGAGAGTGAGAATGAGAGTGAGATACACTGGAGTGGGAGATATTAATACCGGCACCGCTTAATGGGCCTTCACATGGGAAACGGAGATAGACCGATCTCCGTTTCTGATGTGGTCATATAAGCAACGGAGATATTATTTCCTCCATTGCCCATATATGAGCAACGGAGTTGTTTTCCGCCTCCGTTACCATTGTGTCGGGCCCATCGACCGACTAGCGCGCGCGTACTCGCGGAACTGATTCTTCCATCGCCTAACTCTTGCCGTTGCCATAGAGGGGTATCCGATGTGTCGTTCTGTACTAGTGCGCCATCCTGTTGGGCCCCCTTCGTGGGCCTGGATCGTGGATTGCTGACAGGCTCGCCTATGGGCCTTAGCTTGTACATGCACCAGGTGTCCTCATGGTGGGGCACCCGAAGGGTACACCCACATCAGTAGCCCTAAAGTACTTGGTCGACTCGTAGAATCGGGCAGGGACTCCTCCGTAAGTGCACGCCATAATCCATTTGCTTTGCGGCGTATCTTATAGGCTGATGACACCTAATTTTATTCTTTGTTTGCTATATTTGAGTCGAGTTTGTCTCGATAGTGCATGCTGAGTCGAAAACGCGGCGACTGATGCTTTGCTTATTTTGCCTAGGGATGGTGGCTTAGTAAGCCTGGTACACTCGACGGATCAGGACCAGTTAACTGCATTTCTAGGCAAAACCTTACTGGCCTACTTCAAGTTCGAGTCCCCGGACTCAAACCCGGAACAAGCTGGTCAAGTTTAACTCAGGCCGCGGAGGTCTTACTGAGCCAACCTGCAGCATTTTGCGGGTACCTAACGCATCCGTCAGGATTTTCTTCGTGTCTGCTGGCACGGAAAGTTATAGGGCAAATGCTGTAAGAGCGGGCCTCGGCCCAGCTCGACGGATCGGCGGGTCTTATCTTTGCACTATGTGCACACCATCCAAGGTAAATGCGGCGGACGCAACTCGGGGAATTGTGACTGAAATTTGTATGGGGCTAAGTAGCCGAGTCGAGTAAGCTTCGACTGTTTTTCTTAGATAAGCTAATGCTTTTGATCGTAGTTTTATCGGGTGCGCGACAGCGCTCCCGATGGGAGTAGCCCCGAGATTGTGCTTAATTGCTTGCAGTTGAGGATAATCTCAAAGCTTTGAAATCTTTACAGAAGTCGATGAAAATTTTGATGCGCTCCAGATGGGAGTTATGCGCTTCAGTCGATGAAGCGGTCGAGTGACCACTTTGGCTTAGTTCGGTTGCCTTTCCCCAGAATCGACCTTTCCAAGGACTCGAGTACTTTTGAACGGTATGCTTGTGGTGACGCCAGGGATGACGTGTTTGGCGACTACGCCATCTGACAGGCACTTGGCGTGCTTGATGCGATGGATGGGACGTGACATGTGGGTCCCATTTTGCAGTGTTGACCAAGGACGGTGCCATTTGGACTGGAATTGACCCTTCTGGCGTGGTTTTTATGGCGGCGTGATGATGGCCTCCTCGTTTCCCGTGTGTAGTGGGCGGAGTGGCCGGCGACGGTTGCTCTCCGACGCTGCCACGTGTACGGCCAAATACGCTGTGCTTTGCACGATCCATTTTGAACGGCCAAGATCGACTGCTCGTGTGGATAAATAAAGGGAACGGCAGGGTAAATTATTTCACTTGACATTTCTCCCCCACCGCCGCTTTCTTTGCGCTTTCTTCCCCCTCGCGCTTCTGCCATTGCTGTTCTTTGCTGTGATCCTGCACTCCCATCCCAACCTTCATGGCGAAAGGAGACAAGAAGAGGAAGGGCGCCGCGGGCACCGCCATCGCCATCAGCGCTCCTGCCATGGCTGACGGCATCGCTGCTTCTGCGGCGACGCTGAAGAAGAAGGCCGACGATTGGACGAGGTCCAAGATGACGGTCTCATAGATAGAGGCGTACCGGCGGGACGGGTGGCTTCCATCCGCAGAGGTGTTGCCGACGGGCCTCCCTGGGAACGAGGTAAGCCCGTAACCCAGGGCTGGCGAGCGTGTGTGCTTCCACGACTTCGTGAACAGGGGGCTCTCCTTCCCCATTCACGATTTCGTGCGAGGTTTGATGTATGCGTATAAGGTTCAGCTGCACGACTTTCCCCCAACTCCCTTTTGCACATCGCTTGTTTTATCGTTCTGTGCGAGTGCTTCTTGGGGGTGCACCCCCACTGGGGATTGTGGAAGAAGATCGTCAATGTGAAGAGGAACGTTGGGTCCGACGGCGTGTATGTTGTTGGAGGCTTCAACATCCAGTCTCGCAAGGAAGTCGACTACTTCGACCTGAAGCAAGTTGATTCCGCCCAGAACTGGAGGAAGAAGTGGTTCTACTTTAGCACCCAGCAAGACGGCCTGCCGGACTTTGATGCCCACGCGACTTTGGAGAAGACTCGCGCTTGGCTCCACCAGACCACGCCCACTGAAGAAGCAGAGGCGAAGCCCTTATTGGCGAAGGTTGCTGAGCTTATGAAGACTGCAGGCCGCGAAGTCAGCGGCCTGCATTTGATTTCGACCTTCATCAAGAGGAGCGTGCAACCTTTGCGGTTGTGGGCACACCCCTTGTGGCAATTCCAGGGCGCCCACGACCCGACGCGCCTAACGCCGGAAGAGCCTATGCCATCGAAGAGGGATGTGGAAACTCGGGTGCGGTCAGTGACCAAACTGACCGCGAATGACCCATGTCCCCTTGATTGTCTGGTTAACGCGTATGATAACAAGCACCCATTGCCCGAGGTGGGTTTCTAGATGATTGTCCTTTCTTTTTTGCAAAAACTTGACTACTGAAGTGCTTCGATTTTTGCGTGCAGGGCCACCCTTCTTTCCAATGCTTGCCTCCTTGACCCGAAGATGGGAGGACCGCGGAGGTGGAGGTTTTGCTGGCTGAGTTGGACAACGACGAGATCTCCCTTGCCTCCACACACACGCCAACTGACGAGGGTTCAGAGCCTGAGGAGGAGGAGGAAGAAGAGGAGCTGGTCGTCAAGAAACGCCGCCTGAGCAAGACCGCTTCGACTGCCGCCAGCCCATGCACCGAGCACCAATCGAATGAGCTTGACGATGACGACTCGGGCTCGTCATCACCCGACGCGAGGGATCCCTTGGCGGCAACTCCCTGCGCATGGCTCCTCCTGGAAGTGCTTTGGAATTCAGCACGCTCCTTGACATCGACAGCCTTTTCGGTGAGGATGATGCGAGGTAAGCACCCTTTTGCTTTTACTGTGCACCCACGTATTGCGGTATCTTTGTGGTTTTTGATTTTGTTTTTGGATTTTTCGCTCTCCAGTCCGGTGAAGGATGACCTTCCACCAGTCGATGCTCCATCGACTGTGCCGGAGGTGACTCCTGTATCTTCAACCGGCGAAGTGATCTGGGCGGAGCTGCACTCGACGGCTACCGCCGGTGCACCTCCTAATCCTTCGGAGTACGCGCCTTCTTCCTCGGGTGCCGCCACGCCCAATGCAGTGTGATCATGTAAGTCTGTCCTTGACTATGTATTTTATCGGGTGCGTCAGTGCGTGACAGTGCTCCCGATGGGAGTAGCCCCGAGGCTATAGTCAACTAGAATAGTTGGGTATAGGTTCAAAAGCATTTGTCTTCCATCCCTTGTTTTTGCTGAAATCTTTCCTTTTGCAGCCCTTTTTCCGCCTCATGGTGGAATCAGGCACTTCATATGTGCAAATGGAGCAGGAGCGAGACCAGCTTCGAGCGAAGATGGAGCAATTGGAGCGTAAGCATTTTCCCGTCTTCCAGTGTTGATCTGTTTTCACCTGCCTGAGCTTATCACCCGAAGTATGTATTCTCCACAGGGGATAAAAAAGCCGCGCTGACCCGCGTACAGGAGCTTGAAAAGGAGCTAAATCTCAGCAGGCCAGCGCCGAGCAGAAACTCAAGGGGTGATGGACCTCGAAGGACTTCAGGTTGAACGACTCCGCGCACTAGCTGATGTTATGGGAGGTAAGTCTTGTGTTATTGAAATGGGGAGGAATTGGCCCCGTGTTTGTCTAACTTTGCCTCTTTGTGCTTTAGCAGGTGCTATTGGCGTAGACGCTGCTTCTGAAGGAGGAGGTGACTCGCTTGAAGGCGCTGTTGGCGCCTTCGACTTGATGTGCACCCGAGTTAAGGACTCCCTCGCCAAGTTCCAGTGCACTCTTGCTGCTATCTACAAGGCCGTTTTTTCCGCGAGGCACGCCTCCCTCCTCCGTTGACGACCTGGCCAAGTGCTTCGGACCCGGATCGTCAACTCTGGCGCACTTCACACGCACCCAGATGGTATGTGGTTCGGAGTCCGCCTTCATGCTGATGCTGATGCACGGAATTGCCGGTGACTACGAGAAGGTTGTGGCCGGCTTTCCAAGGAAATCTGACCTTGGGACAGTTCCTCTAAGTTCTATCGAAGAGCGAGCTGCGTAGCTGGCCAGGGACATGGTAGCCATGATGGAGAAGCGTGCTGCTGATGTCGCTGAGCGCGCGGCTCGTGCCACTAGGTCTAGGTCTGAGTCGACCTCTTAGGTTGTGGGGTCGACCCTTTTATGTTTTTGCCTCTGTCTTGTAATGAACTTCGTGATGCCTTAAAAGGATCTTGTTGAATATAAGCTTACTTTTGCGTATATTGTTTCCTCTATTATGATTACCCTATAGATAACAACCCCCGAGTCTGCTGATTGGGGTTGAATATGGTACTGCAAAGTTTTTATGTGTCGCTTGCTTTCCTTGTGTAGCTTGGATCACCTGGTGCGTCAGCCGGTCCTTCACCGGGGATCGTCGCTTCCCAGACGAGCACTCGAAGTAAGAACGACCAGAAAATCATCGACTACCTTCAACTGAAACTGTCGAAGGTGGAGCAAGAGCTGAAGGACACGAAGGGCGCGCTGGATGATCTTCAGTCGAGGCCATCACCGACTGCCGAGCGGGAAGCCTTTTTGCTTGTGGAGTTAGAGAACGTGAACCTGCAATTGGAGTGTAAGTTCACCCGAAGCGATCATCGAGTTTTGTGTCGCTTTACTATTATGATAATTTGCTTGCACTTGTGTAGGTGCTTGTTTTGATGAGCCAACGGAAGAGGTACGCTTGCGCGATCGGCTGGATAGCTACGCCAGCAGCCCGCGGTATTCCACCCACCCCTTCTGGTCGGATAGGGTGAGAGGTCACTGTCGTGGGTTTGTCATGTCAGATGTCATGGATGACTTCGTAGGTGTGGGATTTGCGCGAGTCAATCGTCTCCGAGCTTGGGATCGCAGGAACAAGGACGAACACAGATTTACCCAGGTTCGGCCCCTCAATGTGAGGTAAAGACCTACTTCCTGCCTACCCTAGATTGGTATTGATATGATATATGTGGTGTTACAATGGAGGCGATCCGATCTGGGTACTCGCCGCAAGAACTAGGGTTTTGGGGCTTGATCGCTTGACCCTATCTAAGTCATGCGAGTCATCTTTATATACACAGAGGCTTGCTAGGTTACAAAGGAAACTTCCTCCACAAGGAATATGTCGACTGGAACCTACTCGGAGACTAACTCCTCCTCACGTCTTCCAGGATATGTCTTCTAGATCCTTCTCCTTGTGGCGGTGCGATATTGGGCTTGCTTTCATGCAGGCCTTTATTGTACGAGTAAGTTGGGTCGCACTTTATCAAATATGGGCCGGGGGTTAATCTGCAAAGTATTCCCCCAACATTAGCCCCCAAGTTCAGCTTGGACTTCGGATGAAGGCTTCTTCGTCTTGTTGAACTGTTGAACCGCTCACATGAATGTCCCAGCTGAAATCCAATTTTTGTATCGCCATTTGCGACTTATAACCTTCTTGGCGGCTCAAGGGCGCGACTCATCTGGTCGTGCCTGTTGGTTTTCAGATCTGAATGCCTTCCGCGCCTGGGCTTTTTAGCTTGGCCCATCAGCCTCCCTGGCGCTCTGCTTCAGTTACGCCTCCGCTACTCTCTTCCGCCGCCTTTGGTTCCGCTTCTTGCACTTGCAATCTTCTGGCAAAAAATCCCCTTGATTGGAAAAGATGTCTCGCCGTAGTTGCAACTGGGAAGGCTCGTGGATTGATGAGGTATTTTTGGAATCTTTGGCCGCTCGCGGCCTTCTTCCACCGAGAGATCAATGCGAATTGCGCGCCGCTGGCGAGGAGATAATTCCCGATCCGCAGCCAGGAGAAGTGGTGATTTTTGTGGAACACGTCAAGCGTGGATTCAAGCCCCCCGGTTCTCTCTTCTTTCGCTCCCTGATGCAGCGGCTGGGTCTTCGCCTTCATGACATCGGTCCCAATTCAATATTGCAAGTGAGTAACTTCCACGTTCTTTGCGAAGATTATTTGGGCGTCTCTCCTTTAATAGACTTCTGGCTTGCTTTCTTTGGCTGCAATAGTCAAAGAGAAGCAACATATGCTTCTTTCCTCCAATGTGGCGCCATATCTTTCCAACGCCGTAAGGGTAGTATTTTCCCAAATCTAGCCCTTGCCAAAAAAGTTAAGGATTGGTAAAGAACTTTCTTTTACTGCAAAGACACTTCTCCTGAGGGCGAAATTCGTCTTCCCCCTTGGTCTCCACTTCCTTTCGATGCTACCTCTGCTTTGTCTTCCAAGCCCGATCCTTCTTCGTTGCCCTCCATCGAGATTCTTTTAGATAAGGTGAGGGCGCGGATGTCGTGGGTTTGTCACATCAGGTGTCATGGATGACTTCGTAGGTGTGGGATTACGCGAGTCAAGCATCTCCGAGCTTGGGATCGCAGGAACAAAGATCAACACAGATTTACCCAGGTTCGGCCCCCTCAATGTGAGGTAAAAGACCTACTTCCTGCCTACCCTAGATTGGTATTGATATGATAATCGAGGTGTTACAATGGAGATCGATCTGGTACTCGCCGTATGAGCTAGGGTTTTTAGGCTTGACCCTCTAAGTCCTGCGAGTCCTCTTTATATACACAGAGGCTCGTCAGGTTACAAAGGAAACTTTCCCCTCAAGGAATATATTAACTGGGACCTATCCGGAGACTGGCCGCCTCCGTGCCTTCTAGATTCTTCTCCTTGTGGCGGTTCGATGTTGGGCTTGATCCCATGTGGGCTTTTGTCCGTGCGAGTAAAGTAAGTCGCACTGGGCCGCGGGTTAATCCAGAAAGTATTCCCCCGACATTAGCCCCCAAGTTTAGCTTGGATTTCGAGTGAAGGCTTCTTTGTCTTAACAAACCCCTGAGCCGCGCACATGAATTATCCCAGCTGAACTCCAATTTTCATATTTCCAACCTGCGACTTATAACTCTTCTTGGCGGCTCAAGAGCGCGACTTATCTTGCCTTGACGGTTGATTTTCAGATCTAAACGTCTTGCGTCTGGGCTATTTATCCTGGCTCATCGTTTTTCCTAGCGTTCTGCATCAAGACTTATATTACGCATCCGCTGCTCCTTTCCGCCGCCTCCAATCCCGCTTCTCGTACTCACAATCCTTTGGTGAAGATCTCCATCAATCTGAGAAAATGTCTCGCCGCAAGTGCAACTGGGAAGGCTCGTGGATCGACGAGGATTTCCTGGAATCCCTAACTGCACGCTGCCTTCTTCACCAAAAGATCAATGCGAATGGCGAGCGGCTGGTGAGGAGGTAATTCCCAACCCTCGACCAGGAGAAGTAGTGGTATTCGCGGAGCACATCGAGCGCGGGTTCAAGCCCCCAGGCTCCCTCTTCTTCCGCTCCTTGATGCAGCGGTTAGGCCTCCGTTTTCATGACATTGGTCCAAATTCAATGCTCCAAGTGAGTAATTTCCACGTCCTTTGCGAAGATTACCTGGGTATCCCTCCTCAGTAGATTTCTGGCTTGCTCTTTTCAATTGCAATAGCCAAAGGGAAACCACAGATGGTCCCTTTCTCCAATGCGGCGCCGTTTCCTTCCAACGCCGTAGGGGTAGTATTTTCCCAAAACTAGCCCTTGCCAACAAAATTAAGGGTTGGCAAAGAACATTCTTCTATTGTAAAAACACTTCTCCTGAGGGTGAAATTCCTCTTCCTCTTTGGTCTCCTCTTCCCTTCGAGGCTACCGATGCTCTGTCTTCTAAATCTGATCCTTCTTCGTTGCCCTTTATCGAATCCCTTTTGGACAAGGTGAGGGCGCTGACACTCCATGGTCTCACTGGATTAGATCTCATATCTTGCTGGACTAAATGGCGAATTCAGCCTGTGAGTCGCCGCTCGCGACTTATGATGGATTTCACTTGTCACGCAAACGATGTCGACCGTACTTGCCCTGAAGATTGGGACAAGGGGGAATGGATAAATTTCATTCGCCGAGTGACGGCGAGGATATCGACTCATACGATAACGTCGGGCTTGCTCCCTTCTGGGCTGAGCACAAGCCTTTTGTGGTAATGTTTACTTGTAACTTGTTTCCTCCAAGATTCCTTCTCCAAAATTAATTATTTCTGACCCGAGCTCCTTTTCAGATCGACCCCTATTTCTGGGTTCTTCCCTCAGAGGACGCCGACTCGAACCAAGAAGCCGCGGCTGAGTCGTCAAAGCAAGCCGCAGCCCTTGGCAAGGATACAATTATGCACGATATTGTCTCCGAGCCTGAGGGTAGCGCTTCTGAAGAGGAGCAACAAATGGCCGCGCCCTTCTGTCCACAATTCCAAGGACACCTTTCTTGGAACTTCCTGAGGTGCCTCGCAGGTCCTCAAAACGTTTTTCATGCGAGAGCTCAGAAGACCCCGCGCAACCTGAGAAACGCCGCAAAGCCTTGGCGCTACTGATAGAAACAAGAACTGCCAAATCTTTAAAACTTGCTGATCCTGACAAGACCGCTTTCTCTTCCGAGGCTGTTGCAAAGAACTGCTTCTCAATGAGCTCGGGTAGTTGTTTGCGACTTTCTCCTTTTCCTTTTGTGCTTGCGTATTTTTGGCAAGGAATTGCTGATCACCACTTCTTTTCATACTCTGTAGGTTCAGATTTGCAAGGTTTATCTTCTCCTTCCTCTGGTTGCCTGATGAAGAGTATCCGTATCGCCTCTGGGTATGGTTCGCCTTCTTTTCAATGTTACGGCTCTGCTGGGTCGGCTTATTAATCCATCAATATTTTGCAGGGCCATGCTTGAAGAGGATACCAAGTCTAATTCTCATACCGCTTCTTCTCAGCCAGCTATGAGCGAGGATGATGCTGCTGACGAAAACGTGGGAAACAGTGATGGTGCGACTCATCCAAGGCCATCCCTGGAGGAAGGTATTGCCACGACTCCAGTCGCAGCTCCATCCGCAACTCCTGCTGTTGGTAGGGTATCTACTGAAATAGAATTCCAGCTCCAGGAAATAGTTCCAAGTCAATTGCGGATGCCATAATTGCTGCTGGAGATAAGCATGCTGCTCTGCTGCGGGCCTAGTTGAGCAATTTTCTTCAAGTCGCCAGGTACATATACCGTAGCCCCCAAGGATCAAAACCTTGTGTCATTGCACGGGGTGTTGATTCTTTTCTTGGCTCCAAATCTCGAGCCCCCAAGTTCCTGGATAGTTTACCCATGCATTTTGCTCTGTTTATTTTCAGCTTGAACTGTCCTTGCTTGATGCTTCTGGCTCAATAAAGGGTAAAGGCATTTCCATAGATCAGCCTGAAGTGATGCAGTCTCCCCTGGAGCGGCATAATGAGGTCATTAGGGACCAGGCTCAGGAAATAAAATCTCTCAAAGGTCAACTCGACTCCTGTGAAGAGCAATTTAAAGAACTTGAAGCGATATGCAGCAGCGACTCATGGAGAAAGACGAAGTCATTAATCTTTGCGAGAAGGGCTGACTCTTAAATCTGAATTGATTGATCGTCTGAAGGAGACCACGCAAAGGAACTCGCCGCGCGAGATGAAAAATATAACTCGCTGTTCAAAGCCTTTGAGGGTTTTGGCTCCATCGTCAAATCAGCCATCCTGCAGCTTGCTGGTTCGTCTTTATTCCTTTAATCATATATATTTTGGGTAGCCAACGTGAGTCGCTGACTTGTTTCTTGTCTTTTCTTTCTTGACATAGGGCCTGAGGCCCCAGTGTCCCGCTCCAACTTGAAGGATCAACTGGTATATCTGTCAGACTTCAGTCAGCGCTTCTTAAAGGTTACCAAGGAAGTCATGACGGTAATCTCTCCTGCGACTGATGGCCCAACATCTTGCGAGTATTGGATAAATAAACTGCTCAAGGCTCCGCATTATGTCTCTGATTGGAAACGATCCTCTGCTCGCACCGGAGCCGCGCATGTCTTGACATTGCTCCGAGCATACTATCCAGAAATAGATGTTGGCAAGATTGCTCGCCACGGCCGGGCGATGAGCGCGGATGATACTGAACTGCCAATAAGCGAATACTTCGACATCTGGAAAGGGATGCGCGGGTATGCCACAAAATTTGTTGATAATTTAGACTTGGGCACTTATCTCGAAAAATTCAATCTTGATGGGAGCAAGGTGCCAAAGGAAAAGTCCACAGGAGCTGAGTCATCCCGGGCTACTACTCCATCAACAGGATCTGGTGGCCCTTCTGCCTCGTCTGGCGCGCCCTGATCATTAGGGCACCTGCGACTGCAACCGCGAGACAAGCCGCGCCAATTCCCGCTCCTGTAGCTCGGAAGAAAAAAATAAATATGTGGGACATGCCCGTTAGTCTGTAAGACATTCATGTATTATAAACAGTATTTTGGTGACCTATAAGCAGGTTCTTTTCATGATAATTCCATTAAGTAGACGCTCGCGCGGCTCAGTATTTCCTAGGAACATGTGTGTTCAGGGTCGAGAGCGGCCATGATAGGCAATCAAGCTCGATTGACGCCACACCCCAGTACTTTGGCCGCATAATGCAAGACGCTTCTAGCTTAAGGATTGCCACTCGTTTGGCAAAATTTGAGGTGCGATTGGTACTCGCGATGCTCGTAAGGAGCCCTCAAGGGTCAGTGATATATGAAATTCAAAAGACTCAGCGACTCAATGATAGTTGAGGCGAAACGACAAGCCCTTGAATGTCAAGGGTGCCGGCTTTATTTCATAATCACTCGATTTTTACAGGGTGTTACAGGATGATGCAGGCCCTTTAATGCGGTTTTCTGTTCCCCGCAGGCCATGCATACTTGATACTCATCGCACTTAGTTGCGAATTAATACTCCTAACGGAGTGGGTTGAACACCTGATTGGTTCAATTTTGAGTCGCTAAAAGCGACTCGGGTCGAGCATGATAGCTCCGATGTGTGTTTCATGTTGAAGCAGAGAGCAAGTTTGTTAGGAGATTAGCCGCACTGAGCTGCGACTTATGTTGAGTTGAGTCTGCTTTGTAAGGACTCACGATAACTGAACCTCTTTGGCTGGGGTTGTTGATCGAGGCTGGGTCTATGCATATGCGCCATTTCTTGTCTTCTTTTTGTATCAAAGCGACCTCTGGGGCATTATCTTGCTGATGCGCGACTTCTCGGTGGGAATTTACCATCCGGTGGCTGCATCCTGTTGGCCGCCTCCGCGGTACCTCCAACGCGACTCGTTTTGAGCTGCGATTACCGATCTGCGACTGATATCCGTGTGAGGAGTTGGCGATGCAAGCTTCTTCTGCGAGTGCTGAGCCTGCGTTCTCGCATTCTAACGCTCTCTGCCTGTCTCCATATATTGTAATAACACCGTTTGGTCCCGGTATCTTTAACTGTAGGTAGACGTAGCAGGGGCGGGCGGTGAATTTGACATAGGCTTCTCTTCCAAAGATCGCATGATATGAGCTCTTGACTGCTACAACCTCAAAGTCTAGGAGCTCTGTGCGGAAGTTCCGCTCTGTCCCAAAGCTAACTTCAAGGTTATCTTTCCGATTGGTCGCGTAACAGCTCCTGGGATTATGCCTTGAATTTCTTTCCTGGATGGTCGCAGCCGCGACTCGGGTATATTCATTCTTCGGAGCGTGTCTTGATATAGGATGTTTACTCTTCCTCCTCCGTCCATTAGGACCTTACTTAACTTGTATCCCGCGACTTCAGGCGTGACCACAAGAGCTGGCTGTCCTGGATCTTTACTTCTGGGGGGTGATCGTCGCGACTCCAAATAACCGATCGCTCTGTCCAACGACGGTACCTTTCGGCGTTGAAATCTGGCCACTCCTCCGGCTTCCATCCGTTGTTTGTACTTCCACTGTATGAAACTGTCCTATGTTTCTTCTAGGTAAAACGTCAGGCCCTTGATGAGAGCTAGATTTATTCTTGTGCTGCATTGATCCACTGCGGGCCGCATCTGGCGTGTCGCCTTCTTTCCACCTCCGGTAATAATGACATTGCGCCTTTGTGTGACTCGCTGGCCTGCCATCTCTCCTGCGATGTAAGTCGCAGGGAACGTCAAAGATCCCCTTGCAGTTATTAGGGAATGAGGCCTTATCACTTCCTTGCTCCTTCATCTGGTGTGCACGATGTTCAGTTTGCGCGACTTGCAATTTCTCTGTTGGGTTCTGTGATAAGCCGCCTGTCCCCTTATCTGTCTTTGCGTACTTGTCAGCTGTTGCCAAAAGCTGGTCGAAACTATCAATCTTGTGCTCAGCGCGACTTAACTTGTGCACCAGCGGCTCAAATCTACAGTTCTTCCTCATAGCTTGTATTGCAGACTGTACTGTTAAGTTCTTGGCGGAGCCAAGGATCTCCGCGACTCTTTTGATCCAGTCACCGCTTGATTCGTCCTCCTTTTGAACGCATTGTCTAAGGTTTTTCATGTCTTCTGTTTGGAATCTGTTGATGAACTTGTCCTTCAAGTCTTCCCATGTGCTTATTGATTTTGATGGCAGCTTTAACAGCCAATCCCTGGCTTCTCCCTGTATTGCCAAGTGGAAATATTTCGCACGCACTTCCTGAGTTACATCAGTCCCTGTCATGCTTGCCTCATAATCTTCTATCCATAAGGCAGGGTCTTGGTTACTGTGATAGGTGGTGACTCGCTGCGACTCACCGAAGTTCGGGGGAAACGAGTGAGCCGTATTTCCTAATAATGAATAGGAGTTTACTGGCGCTGAATCTTCATCTGAGTCAGTTTCAATCTGGGCTGGCTGAGTCGCTCCGGACGTCTGTGACTCGCCTTCTATCTTCTTTTCTTTTTCCAATGATACCTGCAAACCTGCTAGCTGGTTGACCACTTCTTCGACGCTGCACTTTTCTCCTCCCCATGATACCTCGTGTTGCGGCTCATTGGGCGTGACTCCATACATATTTGCTTGTTGTAAGGCAGCGGTTTGCAGTAGATCGATCGCATGGCGAGCTTCCTTATCAGCTCGTGTGTCTCCAACCGGTGCTATCCTCGACAATATTCCTATCGCGGCATGCACGTTGCTCTCCGGGTCGCCGTGGAACTGTGGTTTCATCTCTCCTCTGTCCATCTTGATCTGATGCTTTTGCTGCCAACGACGGAGTCGCCAATCTTCTTCTTGGAGTTTCTTGCGCTCAGATGTCGTCTTGGTCCGGACGCCTGATGCTTTTGCTGCCAGCGACGGAGTCGTCGATCTTCTTCTTGGAGTTTTTCGCGCTCAGCCGCGAGTCTTTGCGCCTCTTCATAGAGTTCCGTCCTGATAGCTTCAATTTCTTCAATCTTGAGGTCTCCTTCCTGATTTGGTAGAGATCCCCAAACAGGTCTTGTCGAACGGGGATGGGTAGTTCTTGTAGCTTGCTGCAGTTCCTCCAACACGCGGACCCTGACCGGCCGCATTTCTCCCCCGACTCGCTTCCTTGAGTCGCATCTATAGGTATGCGACTGACGGATCCGACGAAAACTTTCACTGATCCGATGGGAACAATGTATCCAAACTCGATGTGATCCGCCTCGGGTCCCCACTCTGAGTCGTCGATGAAGGGGACTCCATTGATGTCTTCAACCTGGCCGATGGCGATGTCCTTGAAGCCTGATTTCGATCCTGCGCGGAACGTGACGCTTTTGACCGCAGGCCCCACGGTGGGCGCCAACTGTCGTGGGTTTGTCACGTCAGGTGTCATGGATGACTTCGTAGGTGTGGGATTACGCGAGTCAAGCATCTCCGAGCTTGGGATCGCAGGAACAAAGATCAACACAGATTTACCCAGGTTCGGCCCCCTCAATGTGAGGTAAAAGACCTACTTCCTGCCTACCCTAGATTGGTATTGATATGATAATCGAGGTGTTACAATGGAGGCGATCCGATCTGGTACTCGTCGTATCAGCTAGGGTTTTAGGCTTGACCCTCTAAGTCCTGCGAGTCCTCTTTATATACACAGAGGCTCGTCAGGTTACAAAGGAAACTTCCCCCTCAAGGAATATATTAACTGGGACCTATCCGGAGATTGGCTCGCCTCCGTGCCTTCTAGATTCTTCTCCTTGTGGCGGTTCGATGTTGGGCTTGATCCCATGTGGGCTTTTGTCCGTGTGAGTAAAGTAAGTCATACTGGGCCGCGGGTTAATCCAGAAAGTATTCCCTCGATAGCTGACGCTCCATGGCCTTACCGGATTGGATCTTATATCTTGCTGGACCAAATGGTGAATTCAGCCCGTGAGTCACCGTCTGCGACTTATGGTGGATTTCACCTGTCACGCGGATGACGTTGATCATACTTGCCCTGAAGATTGGGACAAAGGGGAGTGGATAAACTTCATTTGCCGAGTGATGAACGAGGACATTGACTCGTATGATAACGTCGGCCTTGCTCCTTTCTGGGCTGAACACAAGCCTTTTGTGGTAATTATTCTTGTAACTCTTTCCTTCTAGGACTCTTACTTCAAAGTTGACTATTTCTGACATTGATTCTCTTTCAGATTGATCCCTATTTTTGGACTCTCCCATCCGAAGAGGAGGCCGGCTCAGGCCAAGAAACCACTGTCAAGTAACCAGAAGAAGTCGCTGATCCTGGTGAGGAAATGATTACACATGGCACTGTTTCTGAGCCTGGTGGTAGCGCATCTGAAGAGGAGCAACAAATGGCCAACGCTCTTTTGTCCACGGCTCCAGGCACATCTTTCCTGGAGCTTCCTGATGTACCTCGCAGGTCCTCTAAGCGTTTTCTATCTGAGAGCTCAGAAGATCCCTCGCAACCTGAGAAACGTCGCAAGGCCTTGGCGTTGCTTGTGGATATTAAAGCTGCCAAATCTTTAAAGCTTGTTAAGCCTGACAGCGCCGTACTTTCCTCCAGGCCTGTTGTGAAGAATTGCCCCTCGACAAGTTCGGGTATTTCCTTGTGACATTCTCTTCTCTTTTCTTTGTACTCATGTGTCTCCATGAAGGGTTGTTTATTCACTGCTGTTTTTCCGTCCCGTAGGCTCAGATCTGCAAGATTTATCTTCTCCTTCCTCTGGTTGCCTGATGAAGAGCGTTCGTATTGCTTCTCAGTAGGACTTGCTTTCCTTTTATGGCTGTGACACTGCCACTTTTAGTCTATAACCATCAATATCTTGCAGGGCCATGGTTGAAGGGGATACAAAGTCTGCCTCCTTCACTGCTCCTTCTCAGCCAACCACGAGCGAAGATGATGTTGTGGCGAGAACATGGGAACTAGCGATGGCGCGATTTATCTGAAGCCTTTTTTAGAAGAGGGTATTGCCGATGCGGCTCCTGCCATGGTTCCAGTCGCAGTGCCGTCTGCGACTCCCAATGTTGATGGGATGCCAATTCAAGTTGGAGCTCCTATTACTGAAGCGGCTGATCTCCCAAGCGCTAGTAGTTCCAAATCAATTGCGGATGCCATAATCGATGATGGAGATAAGCACGCTGCTTTACTGCGCGACCTGGTTGAGCAATTCTCTTCAAGTCGCCAAGTACGCATACTGTAGCCCCCAAGGATCAAGACCTTGTGTCAATTGACAGGGTGTTGATTCTTTCTTTTCTCCAACTTTTGAGCCCCCAAGTACCTTTCTGGATTGCTTATATTTTTCCTCTGTTTACTCGCAGCTTGAGCTTTCCTCGCTTGTTGCCTCTGACGCAATGAAAGTCAAGGGCATTTCCTTAGATAAGCCTGAAGTGGCGCGATCTACCTTGGAACATCATAGCGAGATCATTAAAAGCCAAGTGCAAGAAATAAAGATACTCAAGGATCAACTTGACTCCTGTGAAGAGCAATTTAAAGAGCTCGAAGCAGATTCCAAGCAGCGACTTATGGAAAAGGATGAAGTTATAAAATCCTTGCGAGAGGGGTTGAATCTCAAATCCAAACTGCTTGATCGGCTGAAAGGAGACCATGCGAGGGAGCTTGCCGCGCGAGATAAAAAATATAACTCGCTGCTCAAGGCTTTTGAGAGTTTTGGATCTGTTGTTAAATCAGCCATTCTTCAACTCGCCGGTACATCCTTAGTCCTTTGTCTCTTGATCATTCATATCTGGGTGACCACCATGAGTTGCTGATTTGGATAACATCTTGTGTTTTGATGCAGGGCCTGGTGCTCCAGTGTACCGCTCCAATTTAAAGGATCAACTGGAATATCTTCAAGATTTTAGCCAGCGCCTTCTTAAAGTAACCAAAGAAGTTATGACAAAAATCGCCCCTACTCCTGATGCTCCAAATTCATGTGAGTTTTGGCTGAACAGGTTGTTTAAGGCTCCTCAGTATGTCTCTGATTGAAAGGGGTCTTCTGCTCGCTCCGGAGCTGCTCATGTGTTAACATTACTCCGAGCATATTATCCAGAAATAGAAGTTGGCAAGATTGCTCGTCATGATCGGGCGAAGCGCGCGAATGGTACCGTGCTTCCAATGAGTGAATATTTCGACATCTGGAAGGGTATGCGTGGATACGCCACATTATTTGTTAAGAATTTAGACTTGGGCTCTTATCTGGGGAAGTTCAATCCTGATGGTAGCAAAGCTACGAAGGAGAAATCCACTGGGGCTGAATCATCCCGAGCTTCCAATCCATCCTCAGGACCTGGTGGTCCTTCTACTTCATCTGGTGGTGCCTTGGTTATAAGGACACCTGATGCTCCAACCTCAAGACAAGTCGCGAAGACTTCCGTTCCTGCGACTCGAAAGCAGAAATAAACATCCAATAGTAATGTGGGACTTGTCAATAGTGACGTGCCCGTTAGTCTGTAAAAAAATTGTGTACTATAAGCAGTACTTTTGTGACCTATAAGCAGGTTCTTTTATGATACTTCCATTAAGTAGACGCTCGCGCGGCTCAGTATTTCCTAGGAACATGTGTGTTCAGGGTCAAGAGCGGCCATGATAGGCAATCAAACTCGATTGACGCCACACCCCAGTACTTTGGCCGCATAATGCAAGACGCTTCTAGCTTAAGGACTGCCACTCGTTTGACAAAGGATGAGGTAGCGAGCTATGCTCACTGTTCTTTGTAAAAAAGTCCTCAGGGTTGGTGATGTATGAAATTCAAAAGACTCAGCGACTCAATGATAGTTGAGGCGAAACGACGAACCCTTGAATGTCAACGGCGCCGGCTTTATTTCATAAACACTCAATTTATTACAGGGTGTGACAAAGACGATGCAGACCCTTTAATGTGAGTTTTCTGTTCCTCGCAGGTCATGCATACTTGATACTCATCGCACTTGTTTGCGAATTAATACTCCTGACGTAGTGGGGTTGAACACCTAGTTGGTTCATGTTTGAGTCGCTAAAAGCGACTCGGGTCGAGCATGATAGCTCCGATGTGTTTTTCATGCCAAAGTGAGGATCAAATCTTTTAATAGAGTAGTCGCACTGAGTTGTGACTTATGCTGATTCACGTCCTTGGAGGATGAGTCGTGGGGGTAAGGTCTCACAATAGTTGGACCTATTTGACTTGGGTTGTTGATTGATATTGGATCTATGCATATACGCCATATCTTGTTTTCTTTTTGTATCAAAGCGATTCCTGCAGTATTATCTTCCTGATTCGCGACTGTATTATTGGAATTTACCATCTGGTGGGCGCGTCCTGCTGTCCGTCCGTTCTGAGTCCCCAAGGCGACTCGTTTTGGGCTGCGAAGGTTCACTGATGGCCTAAGACCGTGTGAGGAGTTGGCGATGCAAGCTTCTTCTGCGATTACTGAGCCCGCTTCCTCGCATTCTAGCGCTCTCTGTCTGTCTCCATGCACCGTGATCACGCCGTTTGGTCCTGGTATCTTTAACTGCAGGTATATGTAGCAGGGGCGGGCAGTGAATTTGACATAAGCTTCTCTCCCGAAGATCGCATGGTATGGACTTTTGACTGCTACGACCTCGAAGCTCAGAAGTTCTGTGCGGAAGTTTCGCTCGGTCCCGAAGCTGACTTCGAGGGTTATTTTTCCTATAGGTCGAGTGATTATTCCTGGGATTATGCCTTGGATATCCTTCCTTGTTGGCTGTAGCCGCTGCTCGGGTATATTCATTCGACGGAGCATGTCTTGGTATAGGATGTTTACTCTTCCTCCTCCATCCATGAGGACTTTGTTCAGCCTGTATCCCGGGACTTGCGGTGTGACAACGAGAGCCAACTGTCCTGGATCTTTTACTTCTGGGGGATGATCGTCGCGACTCCACACAACCGATCACTCTGTCCAACGGCGGTGTCTTTCCAACGTTGGGACTAGGTCGCGGCTCCATCTGCTATTATTTGCCTTCTGTTGCCCGCTGTTTGTACATCCACGGTATGAAATTGCCCTATGTTTCTTCTTACTGAAGTTTCAGGCTTTTGACAGGAGCTCTCCTTGTCCTTATGCTGCATTGGTTCGCTGTAAGTCGCGATTGATGAATCACCTTCTTTCCATCGCCTGTAGTAATGACACTGCGCCTTTGTGTGGCCCGCGGGTCTCCCATCCCTTCTGCGGTGTAAGTCGCAAGGACTATCAAAAATCCCTTTGGCGCTGTTGGGGAGTGACTCCTTGTCTCTTTTCTGCTCCCTTAGTTGATACTTACAGTGTTTGGTTTCCTTTGAGATTGGTGATGAGCCGCTTGCCATCTTATCTGTCTCTGCGTGCTTGTTAGTAGTCGCCAAGAGTTGGTCGAAACTATCGATCTTATGTCCAGTGTGGCTTAAGGTACGCACCGGCGGCTCAAATCTATAGTTCTTTCTCATAACTTGCACTTCAGATTGCACCGTGATATCTTTGGCGGAGTCAAGGATCCCTGTGACTTGTTTCATCCACTCGCTGGTTGATTCGTTCTCCTTCTGAACCCATTGTCTGAGGTTTTCACACCTTCTATTTGGAATCTTTTGATGAACTTATCCTTCAATTCCGCCCATGAGTTTATTGACTTTGGCGGCAACCTTAGCAGCCAATCCCTGGCTTCTCCCTATAGTACCAAGTGAAAATACTTTGCGAGCACCTCCTGTGTTACACCGATTCTTGTCATGTTTATTTCATAATCTTCTATCCACATGACAGGGTCCAGATCATTATGGTAGGGGGTGACTTGCTGCGACTCACCGAAGTTCGGTGGGAAACGAGTGAGCCGTATTTCCTCCCCGAAACATGCTGGTCCTTTCAATAACGAATAGGAGCTCACGGGTGCTGTATCTTCATCTGAATCAGTTTCAAACTGGGTTGGTTGAGTCACGTCGAGCATTTGTGGCTTACCATCAGCCTTACTCTCTTTATCTGGTGATATTTGCAGTTTGCTAGCTGGTTGTCTACTTCTTCCATGTTGCAACTTTCCTTGCCCCACGATACCTCGTGTTGCGGCTTGTTAGGTGTGATCTCCTGAGCCAGTCATGAGCCGAACCCGTAAGCATCAGCTGAATGTATTGCATCGCAGTTGTTGTTGTGCCCCGTTGACAGGAGACTGCGATTTTGTAATCCTCGAGCCAGGATGATGGTTCTTGGCGGCCGTCGAACTTGGGTGTTTCAGATGTTAACCTGAACCCTTTGGGCATCCTAGTCTCGCGGATGCGTCGACTGAAGCACAGAGACCCGCAGGGCTCGAACTCGTCATCAGAGTATGAATCACTGCTAGGGGATCGAGAAGCTCTCTTCGAGCGACTTTTGTTGACTCGGCGTTGAGTTATGACGTTGCGTGCATCCTCGCCATCTTGGAGGTGACGAGTGGGCAGCTGCCCTCGGTCCCTTCCCGAGCGGTCTTCGCAACGGGGCCGGTGGCTCCAGTCTCTATCTTCTCGGGTCGCGCGATCACGATCATCGCGACTCCGTGGCTCTCTTCGTGGGCTGGCCACGCGGCGACTTCCGTTCCCCTCGACTGCCCCTACTTCAGGATTGACGGCTGCGGCCGCCAGATTAAGCGATTTTATTTGTTGTCAATGCAGGGCCGCGTTGGGGTCGCCTTCGGGAGGTTGTGTCATTCTGAGGTATGTGGCCACCGAAAGCAGAGCTCCCACGGCTGTCTTGGGGATAGGGATCCCTTCTTCATCGTGAGTCATGAAGGAGAGACCCAGGTTGCGGGTTAGTTCCGCTCTTTCCGCTTCTGAGATGCGGAACGTTCTGCTTCGGTGTCTCGGGTCTGTATTTCCCGTGGAGTGGACGAATAGCCCTGCCCTCCGTGCACTCAGCGCGCTAGCTTGCCTCCTGCACCCATCGAGCGTCGCCTGGTAGTTCTTCAGTCGAAGATTTTCCTGTCAGAGGATGTATTGGTGCGTCGCGATCTCCTCGCGTGTCGAGTCCTCGGGCATCATGGTGCACTCCCCGATGACCTTGTTTGCTTTGGCCGCCGCCTCCGCTGTGATGGTGAGTTTTTTTCCGTTTAGCATGGTTACCGTTAACAGATAGGTTGGCGCGTTACGGCGAGCGGCAGCCCTAGATGTTTCGGGGTCCGTCCCGTTGTTCCCCAGAGCCATGCAAACCTGGAAGGGGATGACGTGTGAGATTTTGCCTCGGCCGCCATCGCTGCAGTTGTTGGTGGAGGTATCGGAGTCGATGTAGTCCTCGAGGAGCACACGAGGTTCGTTGCTGTCGTACTGGTGAGCCGACTCGACATCTTCTTCGACTTCTCCGAAAGAGCCGAGGGATACCGATGCCGATCTTGGTGAAGCAGTCGACGAAGACGCGGCTCCCGCGACCGAAGATGGTGCAAAATTTGCGGTCGATGTAGTCACGGGTGATGAAGGTGCCGGCGAAGATGGCGCGATTGAAGGAGATGTCACTGACGCAGTCGCGGTCGGCGCAGATGCGGTCGATGGAGATGCGAGTGAGATCGCCGCGAGTTGACGCGGGTCTGTCAAGTTATGCGTTTCCCAACGACTAACATGGAAGTCGAAGGCACCAAAAGTCAGATCCGCACCTGAGTGAAGGTCCGCGAACGCCGGGCGAGTGACCGGCGAGTGCGGATCGAAGCCGAAGGAGCCGAAGTACATCGGCTTGACAATCGATGGGGTCGGCGAGTTGTCGTTTGTCGACGAAGTCGGCGAGTTGCCATTTGCTAACGGAGCCGGCGAGTTGCCGTTTGCTGATGGAGCCGACGAGTTGCCGTTTGTCGATGGAGCCGCCGACACCGCGGATCCAACGCCAGCAGTTCCCACAGACGGCGCCAATTGACGTGGTGTTAACACATCAAATCCCATGATTCGGTACCTAGGGTTGAGATTAGGGGGAGAGATATGGTAGCGTCGATAGTATCGTCGGCTGACAAGCAAGGTTTACCCAGGTTCAGGCCCCTGGAGGGTAACACCCTACTTCCTGCTTGTCTGGTATTGATGTATGAGGTGTACAAAGGAGCTACAATGGTGTCACAGTGCGATGCGATCTCGCTAGGGCTTTAGCGGTATGAGTATTGTGTGACCTAGGTCGGCGGCCCTCCCAGCCTTTATATAGGAGGCTGGGTCTCGGAGATTCGCAGTCGACTAGGTTTACAGGTAAGCTAAGTTTAAACCGACTATGGCTCTACTTGTCTTGGAGCATACGCCATCCTGTTGGGCCCCCTTCGTGGGCCTGGATCGTGGATTGCTGACAGGCTCGCCTATGGGCCTTAGCTTGTACGTGCACCAGGTGTCCTCATGGTGGGGCACCCGAAGGGTACACCCACATCAGAGACCATTTCCCTTCAAAGGGGTACAATATAAACGGTGGCATATGAGAGCAGTTTACTGGTTTCAAAACAGTAACTGCTATGCTGCCACCAAAAGCCAGCCTGAGGGCGAGCTTAATCCTGATCAACAGGAAGTTTTTGAGAAGCTCGATATCCTTTTCAAGGGTGCCCTTCTAAGTGTTGTTGACGATTCCATTGTGGATTCGTATATGTCATTTGATACCAGCAAGGACATGTGGGATGCACTCGAGGCCAAGTTTGGGGCCTCGGACGCTGGCAGTGAGTTGTACGTCATGGAGCAATTCTATGACTAAAAGATGACTGATGAGCGCTCTGTTGTACAACAGGCTTATGAGATACAGTCACTCGCTAAGGAACTTGAGCACTTCAAGTGTAACTTACCGGACAAGTTTGTCGCCGGTGGCATTATCGCCAAGCTTTCACCTTCGTGGAGCAACTTTGCTACTTCTCTGAAACACAAGAGACAAGAGTTTTCTGTTTCGGATCTCATTGGGTCGCTTGATGTGGAAGAGAAGGCGAGGGCGAAGGATACACGTGCTCGAGTTGCCGAGGCTGGTTCTAGTGCCCATGTGGTACAGAAGAAGAATTACCAGCCGCCCCACAAACCTAAATTTAACAAGAGCAAATCTAGGGGTAAAGGCAAGTCTAACGATAGGCACAAGTCGTCACAGTCTACCAACTTCAAGAAGAACAACAATAAGCCGAGGAAGGGATCATGCCATGTTTGCGGTGATCCGAATCACTGGGCACCTCGCTGTCCCAACCGCCATGAGCTACGTGGATCTGAGAACAGCGGCAAGACTGCCAATGTTGTCATTGGCGATACTGAAATGAAGGAATCTGGGTATGGTATATTTCCTACCATCTTTTCAGTTTGTCATTCTCTTGAATGGTTGATTAACACTGGTGCCAATGTACATATTTGTGTTGATGCCTCCATGTTTTCTTCTTACCAGATCACAGGGACTTCCCCCGTGCTGATGGGGAACGGGTCACATGCTTTTGTTCGAGGTGTTGGTACGATGGATCTGAAGTTTACTTCGGGGAAGACCGTGAGCCTGAAGAACGTTCATCATGTGCCCTTCATCAATAAAAATCTCGTCAGTGGATCGCTTCTGTGTCGAGATGGTTTTAAGTTGGTTTTCGAGTCCAATAAAGTTGTAATATGTAAGTATGGACAATTTGTTGGTAAAGGCTATGAGTGTGGAGGCTTGTTCCGTCTATCTTTGTCGGATATTTGCACTAAAGTTATTAATCATGTTTGCCACGAAATTTCGTCTAATATTTGGCATTCACGACTTTGTCATATTAATTTTGGTAGCATGACGCGGCTAGCTAGTTTGGATTTAATTCCGAAATTCACTACTGTCAAAGGTTCCAAGTGTCAAGTATGCCTGCAAGCTAAGCAACCTTGCAAGTCCCATAAGACTGCGGAGGAAAGAGACTTGGCACCACTGGAACTTATACATTCAAATATTTGTGAGCTGAATGGTGTATTGACAAAAGGCGGAAAGAAATATTTCATGACGCTTATTGATGACTCCACCAGATATTGCTATGTGTATCTTCTGAAAACAAAAGTTGAGGCTTTAAACTTCTTCAAAATATATAAAGCTGAAGCAGAGAACCAACTTGATCAAAAAATAAAACGGCTAAGGTCTGATCGTGGTGAAGAGTATTTTTCCAATGAGTTTGATTCTTTTTGTACGAAACATGGTATAATCCATGAGAGGACGCCTCCCTACTCGCCTCAGTCAAATGGGGTGGCCGAAAGAAAGAACCGAACTCTAACTGATTTGATTAACGCCATGTTAGACACTTCGGGTCTCTCCAAGGCATGGTGGGGGGAGGCTTTATTGACAGCTTGTCATGTCCTAAACCGAGTTCCCACAAAGAAGAAAACCGTTTCTCCATTTGAGGAATGGGAAAGGAAAAGAATGAAACTCTCTTACTTACGTACTTGGGGTTGTTTGGCGAAAATCAATATACCAATTCCCAAGAAGCGCAAGGTTGGACCAAAAACCGTGGATTGTGTTCTTCTGGGCTATGCTTTTTATAGCGTTGGTTTGGTTATAGATTCTTGATAGTAAAATCTGAAGTATCTGACATTAATGTTGGTACGATTATGGAGTCGAAGGATGCGATTTTTTTGAGGATATCTTTCCCATGAAGGAGATTCCTAGCTCATCAAATCAGGAGATACCTAATACATCTAGTCAGGAATTGGTTGATATTCCTGATTCTACCATTTCGATAGAACACACTGACAATCATGTGGAGGATGACAATGAAGCTCCTGTTAGGAGCAAGAGACAGAGGACTGCAAAGTCCTTTGGTGATGATTGCATTGTGTACCTTGTGGATGACACACCCAATACCATTTCAGAAGCTTATGCATCTCTTGATGCTGACTACTGGAAGGAAGCTGTCCGTAGCGAGATGGATTCCATCTTGGCTAATGGAACCTGGGAAGTCACTGATCATCCTTATGGGTGTAAACCTGTAGGATGTAAGTGGGTGTTCAAGAAAAAGCTTAGTCCTGATGGTACTATTGAGAAGTACAAGGCGCGGCTTGTGGCCAATGGTTATACCCAGAAAAAAGGAGAAGACTTCTTTGATACTTACTCACCCGTGGCTAGACTGACCACGATTCGAGTGCTACTTTCATTGGCTGCCTCGCATGGGCTTCTCGTTCATCAAATGGACATGAAGACGACTTTCCTAAATGGAGAGTTAGACGAGGAAATTTACATGGATCAGCTAGATGGTTTTGTAGTACCTGGTCAGGAAGCAAAGGTGTGCAAGTTGTTGAAGTCTTTATATGGCCTAAAGCAAGCTCCTAAGCAATGGCATGAAAAGTTAGAAAAAACTTTAACTGCTGCAGGTTTCGTTGTAAACGAATCTGACAAGTGTGTGTACTATCGCCATGGTGGGAGCGAGGGAGTTATTCTCTGTCTGTATGTCGATGACATACTGATCTTTGGAACCAACCTTGGTTTAATCAAGGAGGTTAAGGATTTCTTATCTGGTTGCTTTGAGATGAAGGATCTAGGAGTAGCTGATGTTATCTTGAACGTCAAGCTTCTAAGAGATGGTGATGGTGGGATTACACTGCTTTAGTCTCACTATGTGGAAAAGGTCTTGAGTCGCTTTGGTTATGATGACTGTAAGCCTTCTCCGATACCATATGATCCTAGTGTGTTGCTTCGAAAGAATCAACAGAGTGCTAGAGATCAGCTGAGATATTATCAGATTATTGGCTCGCTTATGTATTTGGCTTGTGCCACGAGGCCTGACATCTCTTTTGTTGTGAGCAAGTTGAGCCAGTTTGTTTCTAATCCGGGAGATGATCATTGGCATGCGCTCGAGAGAGTTATGTGTTATTTAAAAGGCACTGCGGGCTATGGAATTCACTACTCCGGGTATCCAAGGGTACTGGAGGGTTATAGTGATTCAAACTGGATATCTGATGCTGATGAGATTAAGGCCACGAGTGGTTATGTGTTTATACTCGGTGGTGGAGCTGTTTCCTGGAAGTCTTGCAAGCAGACCATCTTAACGAGGTCAACTATGGAAGCACAACTCACAGCGTTAGGCACAGCCATTGTTGAAGCAGAGTGGCTTCGAGAGCTTTTGATGGACTTATCTGTGGTTGAAAAACCAATACCCGCTATCCTTATGAACTGTGATAATCAAACTGTGATTCACAAGATTAAAAGTTCTAAGGATAATATGAAGTCATCAAGGCATGTGAAGAGGAGATTGAAATTTGTCCGAAAATTAAAGAACTCCGGAGTCATTGCGTTGGATTATATCCAAACATCTAAAAATTTGGCAGATCCCTTCACAAAGGGTTTATCACGTAATGTGATAGATAGTGCATCGAGGGAGATGGGTTTGAGACCACGGTATGAGTTGTCCACAATGGTAACCTACTCTATGTGATCGGAGATCCCGTGAATTATATGTGGGAGACAAGCAGTTGGGCAGCTGGGAGGAGAGTATCCTTATATAATATTCCCCACTCCGTGAGGATGCAATACTCTCCTAACCTACATGGCAGGTTGATATTTATCTTAATGTATTCCAAGTGGCTTACAAGTATAAGCGGAGATGTTGTCCTGCAGAGCATCTCTTGAGGAATACACCTATATGAGTCTGACTGTTAAACGTCGCTGTCGTGGGTTAATCTCGGCAGATGTCATTGTGATGACTTCGTAGGTGTGGGGATTTACGCGAGTGAAGCGTCTCCGAGCTTAAGATCACAGGGCACGAAGAAGACAATATTTACCCAGGTTCGGCCTCTCAATGTGAGGTAAACACCTACGTCCTGCCTATCCTAGTTTGATATTGATTGGAATATGGTGTTACAAGGGTTGGCGATCGATGTGTCGAGTCGCCGTATGTTCTAGGGTTTGGGACTTGTAAGCCTCCTCTTCTAAGTCCCGCGAGTCCTCTTTATATACACAGAGGCTCGCTAGGTTACAAGGAAAGTCTTTCATCCAAGGAAAGTATAAGCCGGAGTCTTACTTGGAAACTAATCATCTTCGTGTCTTCCAAGTTAAGTCGCCTCCGCTCTTCTAGATTCTTCCATCAGCACGTCGTGATCCTCTGCCGGCCCACCTCCGTGCAAGCCCATCAACGGTGGAGCCGCGAACTTATCATGAGCCGCATTGCTCTATTGGGCTGCGGGTTAACCCATTAAGTATTCCCCCGACATTAGCCCCCGAGGTCGACTGAGACTTCGGACGTGGTAAGCCGCGGGCTAACCTTTGTTAGCTTAATAGGCCGTGGACGAGTGTCTTGGTTGAACTTTGTATCTTCACTTTTTGGCTTCGTGCTCCCCGCTTGTCAGAGTCAGCGAGGGATTTTTAATCCTTTGGATTCGCGCGACTTATTTCCTCCGCTGATTTCTTGTTCTTGCGACCGGGAATCTTGGATTTCGAAATATATCCTTTCCACAAATCTCGGATTTTCTGGTTATAAGTCTTGCGTCATTCTTAGGTCAAGTTTCACTTCCACTTCTTTCTTCCTTGTCGCGCCACCCTTGCGCATTTTGTTCCTCTCTACTCGCCGCCGGAGAAATCAATCAAGGGAAGATGCCTCGACACAGCTGCAATTGGGATGGTTCTTGGATCGACGAGGTGTTCCTTGAGTCTCTGGCATCCCGAGGCCTTTTGCCTCTAAAGATAAAGTGCGAATGGCGAGCGTCGGACAGCGAGTCGGTTCCCAATCCCCAACCTGGGGAAGTAGTCATATTCACCGAGCACGTAGAGCGCGGATTCAAGCCTCCAGGTTCTCTCTTCTTCTGCTCCTTAATGCAGCGATTGAACCTGCGATTCCACGATATTGGCCCCAACTCCATGCTCCAGGTGAGTAACTTCCACGTCCTCTGTGAGGATTATCTCGCCATTGATCCGTCTATGGATCTTTGGTTTTATCTTTTCTGCTGCAACAGTCAGCGCGAAGGCACATGCCTCCCCTATCTCCAATGCGGCGCCATTGCCTTCCAACGTCGCAAAGACAGCGTATTCGCCAAATTAGCTTTGGCCAATAAAGTTAAGGACTGGCAGAGAACCTTCTTCTACTGCAAGGATACCTCTCCTGAGGGGGAAGCCCGTCTTCCTGCTTGGTCTCCAGCAGCATTTGTTTCTTCCCCCGCCCTGTCATCCAAGCCAAATCCTTCTTCAGAGCCTTTCCTCAAGATTCTCACAGATAGGATCGTGGCACTGACCCTTCATGGTCTTACTGGTCTTGATCTCATCTCCTGCTGGACCAAGTGGCGCATCCAGCCTTTGAGTTGCCGCCAGCGACTTATGGTTGATTACTCTGGTCGCAACGATGATGTAAATAGGTCCTGCCCTGAAGACTGGGATAAAGGCGAGTGGATCAATTTCATCCGTCATGTTACTGACGTAGACGTCAGTTCTTACGATGTGGTTGGCCTTGCACCTTTCTGGGAAGGACACAAGCCTTTTGTGGTAAATTTCCTTTCTCTTGTCAAATTATTCTACTCTTTCTTCTACCACTGTCTTGACCTTGCTATTGTCTTCTAATTTCAGATCGATCCTGAATTCTGGACACTCCCTGGCGATGATCAAGCGGCTTATTCAAGCCCCCAGTTTGCTGGCGAGTCATCAAAAATGGTCGTGGAAGAGGAGGAGGAGGAGCGACTTATTGCTCGAGGCGCCTCAGATTCTGGAGGTAGCGCGTCTAAGGAAACCCAACAAATGACCGATCTTCTCCTTTCTTTGATTCCTTTTAATCCCGATTCATCCCAGTGTTCTCGCCGGTCTTCTAAACGCTTATCAAAAGGAGACCTTGAAGATCCAGCGCGACTCGAGAAGCGTCGCAAGGCTTTGGCCATAATAGTAGAGAAGAGGACCATCAAATCCTTGGAGACTGACCACACGGCTAGTGACATTGGTTTCATCAGCCCTGCGACGGGCAATAGCACTTCTATAAGTTTAGGTACTGCTCTTTCAGTCTCCTATCTATGCTACCATGCAACTTATCCTGTATATGACTTTTTCTTTATAATTGTTCTTTGCAGGTTCTGATCTACAAGATCTTTCCTCGCCTTCTTCTAACTGTTTACTGAAGAATATTCGTACTGCACCAGGGTGAGGTCTTTTTTCCCTTGTGTTTCGTGCATTTTTTTGCGAAAGAACGCTTTGTTCATTTATTGTTTCCCTGCAGGGTTGTGGTCGACACAGACGCGAGTTTAGCAACTCTGCGCTCTTCTCCTGAGCCACCCATAGATGAGGGGCGAGTCGCGGCTGAAAACACTGGAACCACTGACGATGCTCCCAGTGTGGCACCTTCTCAACCTGTTTTGGAGGAGGGCATTCCTGATGCTGCTCCTGTTAAACCACAAGTTGAAGGTATGCGGCCTAAGGTGGGGATGCCTTCATCCTCTCACTCTGGCGACTCCAAGTCCCTTGAAGAGGCTATCATTCTAGCTGGGGAGAAGCACACTGCAGTGTTACGGGATTTGGTGCGACGGCTTCATACTTCGCATCAGGTATTTCTTCTTGCCTTTTCTGTGCTTTGAGCAATCATATAAGTGCAGCCCCAAGAGTCGAAAGCTTGTACTTATTTGAACAAGGTTTAAAATCTTTTGACGCCTGCTAAGGGCTCCCCTTTGTTGTTATGTATAACATGCATATCCCAACTGTCTCTGCTATTTTTCATTTGTAGCTAGAGCTTCGATTCATCAGTTCCAAAAACAAAACGCCTATGTCGGCAGGAGATAAACCATCTGATGCACTGGAGCTGTTGCAGAAGGAAAATTCTAGGCTTGTGTGGGAACTGGACTCCTGTGAAGATCAGTATCAAGAGCTGGAGGCTGAATCTGCATCGCGGCTGACTGAGAAGGAGAACATCATCAAATCCCTGCAGGCACATCTGGAACAGAAGTCGCTGATGCTTAGCCAGCTGAAGGAGTGGCATGCACAGGAATTGGCCGCTCGGGATGACAAAATTAAGACTCTTATCAAAGCCTCCGAGCTCGCAGGGTCTTTCGTCCGCGCAATGATTCAGGAACTGGTTGCTATGTACTTCTCGAGCCTTTATCTGCTTCTGTGGCGACTCGAAAACTTGTACTTTTGTTCCTTGCTCATATTGATTTTGCCAACAGTCACAGGCCCAAATTATCCTCTTTGCCGCGCCAATATTAGGGAACAATTGGAATACCTCAAGAATTTCAACCGGCGCATCCTTACATCAACCAAGCAGTTGGTAAATAAGTTTTCTCCAAAGGAAGATCCGCCAGCGACTTGTGAATATTGGCTTAGCAAACTTGCGAAGGCTCCCCAGTATTTTTCTGGTTGGAAAGGCTCTGCGGCTCGCGCCAGTGCCTCCCATAGTCCCATGTGCTCACTTTGGCTCAGACCTATCATCCAGACATTGATATCGAGCGAATCGCCCAAGGCAGGGAAGCGAAGCGCAGAGATGGCACTGAGGTTTCGCTAATTGAATATTCAGACATCTGGAGGGGTATGCGTGGCTATGCCACCCAGCTTGTAGATGGTCTTGACTTGGGTAGCTATTTCTCCAGATATCGCCTTGATGGCAGCCTTATTGAGAGGAAAACCGAGGCCGCTCAAGCTGGAGCTTCACAGAATCCAGGCCCTTCTACGAGCTCTGGCGGTCCTTCGACTGCTGCGTCTGGAGCTGTCCCTTTAATACGGACGCCAGCTATCACTGCTCCGAGTCAAGTAGGAAAACCCCCTGTCAGTGCATCCCTGAAGCCATCAGAAGATGAGAAAAAACAATGAAATATTATTCATGTTTAGCTTGTTTAGCTTATTTTGATCATTATGAACGATGTTGTAAATCAATACTATAAGCAATACAATGTTAGTACTATAAGCAGTACAAATGTTAGTACTATAGGCAATACAATGTTAGTACTATAAGAAGTACGGTGTTGCGACCTATACGCAGGTTGATACGTCTCCAGCGTATCTATAATTTCTAATGTTCCATGCTTATATTATACCATTTGCTACATGTTTTATATACACTTCATATCACTTTTATGCATTTTCTGGGACTAACCTATTAACATGATGCCACAGTGCCAGTTCCCTGTTTTCTGCTGTTTTTGGTTTCAGAAAGTTACTTCTGGAATATTCTCGGAATTGCACGAAACAAAAGGCCAAGTCCCTATTTTTCCAGCACCGTCACGGAGCCCGAAGGAGAGACGAAGGAGGGCTCCGAGGAGGCCACACCATAGGCTCGCACGGGTGGGCCCCCTGCCGCGCCACCAGGTGGTGTGGGACCCTCGAGCCTCCACCGACGTTGCCTCTTCGCCTATATATTGCCTCAGACGCGAAAACCCTAAAATACGGAGCCAATTTCCACGAAGAGTTCCGCAGCGCCGCCGCCATCGACGACAAGTTTCGGGGGACAGAATCTCTGTTCCGGCACACCGCCGGGACGGGGAATTGCCCCCGGAGTCATCTCCATCGACACCACCGCCATCTTCATCGCCGCTGCTGACTCCCATGATGAGGAGGGAGTAGTTCTCCCCCGAGGCTGAGGGCTCTACCGGTAGCTATGTGGTTCATCTCTCTCTCCCATGGTGTGATCTTTATGTGATCATGTGTATTGCTAGTATCGCTGAATACATTAATAATGTTTATGCTACTCAAGTGATTTTGTCTAGTTTCTGGAGTCATTGTGACAACACGGTATCAAGGTGACAGTGTGGGTACTTGTGTGACTCTATGAATAATTTAGACATTTATCATGGCTTATTCTTGGGAATTGTGGTGTTTGTTTACTCAGACTTTGAGGTGTGCTCTTGCAGCCCTACGCATAGTACTCTTGCTTCATCAAGAAGGAGAATAATCCCGAGCAGTATTTACTTGTGTTCAGTTGTGCTAATCTAGTTGAATATGTAGATGTTACTCTTTATCTATTATGCACTCTATAGGTTACTTTAATATGAACTCCGGTACTCTCCACGGTGTAAAGGTGACAGTGTGTGCACCGTGTGTGATTCCTTTATGACGTTGTGGCGCTTGTTTACTCCGGCTTGAGGTGTGCTTTTGTAGCCCTACACAATGAATGGTGTTTGTTATCCAACAAGAGAGTGTTTAAGAGTAGCTTTTACTTATTCAGTTATGAGATCATTGTTGAGAGTGTCCACTAGTGAAAGTATGATCCCTAGGCCTTGTTTCTAAGCATTGAAACACCGTTTACAACAAGTTCTGCTACATGTTTGCTTGCTGCCATCTTTATTTCAGATTGCAGTTACTACTTATAATCATCCTATCACTTGTATTTCACTATCTCTTCGCCGAACTAGTGCACCTATACATCTGACAAGTGTATTGGGTGTGTTGGGGACACAAGAGACTTCTTGTATCTTAATTGCAGGGTTGCTTGAGAGGAATATCTTTGACCTCTACCTCCCTGAGTTCGATAAACCTTGGGTGATTCACTTAAGGGAAACTTGCTGCTGTTCTACAAACCTCTGCTCTTGGAGGCCCAACACTGTCTACAAGAATAGAAGCACACGTAGACATCAAGCTATTTTCTGGCGCCGTTGCCGGGGAGGTAAGGTAAAAGGTATTCACATCCTCTGGCTACAAAGCTATTTTCTAGTATTGTTGCTAGTGTGTGAGTGCTCGAAGTTATTTCCTTTAGATTCTGCAATTATATCTTTTTGTTTCTTGTTTTTATTTTCACTAGTTAGGCTTAATGGAAAACAACAAAAAATTAGAGATCTTTATGAACTTTATATTGAATTAGGACATGATGCTTTTGAAGAGAAAATTAAAAAACCTATGGAGGCTTGTTTGCATGATGGTAGCAATGTATTACTATAAATTCTTTGAACACCATTATTGCTAATGCTATGAAAAGTCTAAGCTTGGGGAAGCTGGTTTGATGAATATGATATTTTTAGTCCCCCAAGTTTTGAGGAGAAAATTTTCTTTGATGATACTTTGCCTCCAATTTATGATGATTATAATGATAGTGGTATTTTGGTGCCACCTACTATGGAGGATAAAGTTTATTATGATTATACTATGCCTGCAATTTATGATGAATACAATGATGGTTGTGATAGTTTTACTCTCACTATTACTAATAAAATTGATTATGCTTATGTGGAGAGTAATGATACTTTTGTGCATGTGGATCATGATAAGAATGCTTTATGTGATAGCTATATTGTTGAGTTTTTCATGATGCTACTGAAAATTATTTGAGAGAGGAAAATATGGTTATAGAAATTTCATGTTACTAAAACTCTCTTTATGATGAATGTTTTGAGCTTTCTCTTGATTTGCTTTTATTTGCTGGGTACTTTAAGACCTACTGGTCCTTATGAGAGAGGGAGACACGTTTCATATATCACAATAATATTAAGTCTCTCTCTTTATGTTGAAATTTTTGAAGTTACACTTGTTTTGCTTTCTATGCTAGTCACTTTGTGCTTCATTGATTATTTTTCTTACAAGACTCCTATGCATAGAAGAGTGTTAGATTTAAACATGTTTTATATATGCTTCTTGATGCTCTCTTTTATGTTTCAACTCTCATCTTTATGTGGCATCATAAAAATCACTATGCCTAGCTAAAAGGCTTTAAAGAAAAGCGCTTATGGGAGACAACCCATCGTTTTTATTTGCTGTTATTTTTATTTTCTTTGAGTCAAGGAGTTTTGTCACTTCTGTAGCAACTCCTTTGTATCTTTATTTTATCGCATTGTTGTGCCAAGTAAAGTTCTATATTGAAAGTTGATGCAAGATTTGGATTTCTGCGCAGTAACAGATTTTTGGCTGTCACGATTTGAGCTTTCTCCCTGTAGAAAATTCAAAAATTCTGTAAAAAATCACGCATCTTCCTCAGATATGTACGCAACTTTCATTATTTGGGCCAGATCCATCTGAGCAACTTAAGTGCCTCGAAAAAATTCGTCATTCCAGACTGTTCTGTTTTTGACAGATTCTGCCTTTTGTTTTGCATTCGCTCTTTTACTATGTTTGTGTGGATTTCTTTGCTCCACAAAGCATTGGTGGCTGTAGCTAATGTCCAGAAGCTTTGGGAATGATTGTATCATTACAGAATATGAGAATTTTTGATTATGCACTAACCCTCTAATGAGAACTGTCGAGTTTGGTGTGAAGGAAGTTTTCAAGGATCAAGCGAGAAGGGTGATATTATGTGATCAAGAAGAGTGAAAAGCCTAAGCTTGGGGATGCCCCCGTGGTTCATCCCAGCCATATTCAAGAAGACTCAAGCGTCTAAGCTTGGGGATGCCCAAGGCATCCCCTTCTTCATCAACAACTTATCAGGTCATCTCTAGTGAAACTATATTTTAATTCTTTCACATCTTATGCGCTTTACTTGGAGCGTCTGTGTGCTTTTATTTTTGTTTTGTTTGAATAAATTCGGATCCTAGCAATCCTTGTGTGGGAGAGAGACACGCTCCGCTTTTTCATGTGAATACTCATGTTCTTCACTTATATTTGTTGAGTATTCTTAACTAGCTACTGCAGTGCTTTTAGCTCCTGTTTTTCATGCATCTCTTTGAGCTGTTAGCACGTGTTTATAAATACTCTCTTGCTGCATTATATTATCATTTGGAGAGTTTATGTTTAAGTAAGTTGTTTGGTGTTTGCTGGAAGAAAGAAAATGCTGCATGTGGTAGTGGTATGAAAACTTGCATAATCTTGTAGATCATTGAAACTTTGATAACTTGATTCTTTGCAAATGTTTTGAGATATTTAGATGGTAAAGCTTGCTGGTTAATTAAGTTAAAATCATTAGTGGATTGTTGTCTTTAAGCTTGTACCGTACTACAAACTATACTAAAATTGTTGAAGGTGTAGTTGGACTTGATAGCTTTCCATGTCTGAAAGTTCATCGTAGTAACTAAGTTGTGCTGAAGGTCGAGGGATCTAACGGGGTACTTGTGCCGCCGTGAACGGCCCTTCTTGGAGTGAATTTTAATCATGCTCTTAATGTTGAACCTGCTAGTTGTTTGCAATAAACTTGTGAGTTCTTTTTGACTAATGTTAAGCTACGGTTTTTGGCACTTCCACCATCCAATTTGCTAGCCTCTTCGGTGCTGTGCATTGCCTTCTGCTCACATTGAGAGTTGTGCATACTTCGCCAGTACATCCAAACCCGTGGGAGAACTTCCTCTTGTTCTCCTACACATAAGCCATACATCTTCCTCAAAACAACCACCATACCTACCTACCACAGCATTTCCATAGCTGTTCCGAGATATATTGCCATGCAACTTCCATTTACATTACATGACTTGTTGTCATTTTCACTTATATATTGCTTTGCATGATTCTATACAGCTGATGTGTGGTTTACCCATGTTACGCTAGATCATTGCATATCCTGCTACACTGGCAGAGGCATACAGTTTTATACATCATGTTTGTTCATTATGAGTTATTTGTACCAAAAAGTGTGTTGTCATATTAGAGTGTTGCCCCTGAAAGTGAAAAGAGCCATGAGGCCATCGAAAAGAGAAACAGAAAAAGAAAAAAATAGAAAAAAGAAAAAAGAAAAAAAAGAATAAAGAAAAAGGGGGCAACATTACTATCCTTTATCCACACTTGTGCTCATGTTTAGCACCTGCAGTATTCATAGTCATCATTTGTGCTCATGTTTAGCACCTATACTCCATGTGAGAGAGTTTTCATGTTCTACTAGTATAACTATGTGGGGAATTTACACTATAGAACTTGGGTTGTATATTCCAATGATGAGCTTCCTCAAAAGTGCTCTAGGTCTTCATGAGCAACCAAGTTGGATGCACCCCCACTAGTTCCATTGGAGAGCTTTCATACACATATAGCTCTATGTGCATCCGTTGCATGGCAATCACTACTCCTTACATAGCTTCGATTATAAGACTTCCTCTTGTCTAATGATCACTTATAGCTTTGTGAGACTTTCTTCCTTTGGCCTTCCAAACCCCCATTAATGTTCTCTTTGCCATAACATCATGGTGCCAATACCAAATGCTTGCGCTCACCGGTTGAGTAGACTTCGAAACAGTTGATTCATGACGTTCATGTTTATGTTTACTTGGCTGAATCCTTCTATGTTATGAAAATTTGCTTGATGCTTGGATTGAAGGATAGAACTCCTATGCTGGATACTTAAATCATCTTTAATGAACCTTGTACGGTTTCATGTCTTTGAAGCAATAGTTCATGAAAACTTTTAGCTTGTTTGACTCTTGCTTTGTCTTTTGATATCAACTATATACATTTGCTTGAATGATTTGATCACAGCTTACATGTCTTACAATATTATGATCAAGATTGTGTGAAAGCATGTCTCCTCAGAAATTATTTGTTGTTATCGTTTTACCTACTCGAGGACGAGTAGAACTAAGCTTGGGGATGCTTGATACGTCTCCAACGTATCTATAATTTCTGATGTTCCATGCTTATATTATACCATTTGCTACATGTTTTATATACACTTCATATCACTTTTATGCATTTTCTGGGACTAACCTATTAACAAGATGCCACAGTGCCAGTTCCCTGTTTTCTGCTGTTTTTGGTTTCAGAAAGTACTTCTGGAATATTCTCGGAATTGCACGAAACAAAAGGCCACGTCCCTATTTTTTCAGCACCGTCACGGAGTCCGAAGGAGAGACGAAGGAGGGCTCCGAGGTGGCCACACCATAGGCTCGCGCGGGTGGGCCCCCTGCCGCGCCACCAGGTGGTGTGGGCCCCTCGAGCCTCCACCGACGTTGCCCCTTCGCCTATATATTGCCTCAGACGCGAAAACCCTAAAATACAAGCCAATTTCCAGAAGAGTTCCGCAGCGCCGCCGCCATCGACGACAAGTTTCGGGGGACAGAATCTCTGTTCCGGCACGCCGCCGGGACGGGGAATTGCCCCCGGAGTCATCTCCATCGACACCACCGCCATCTTCATCGCCGCTGCTGACTCCCATGATGAGGAGGGAGTAGTTCTCCCCGAGGCTGAGGGCTCTACCGGTAGCTATGTGGTTCATCTCTCTCTCCCATGGTGTGATCTTTATGTGATCATGTGTATTGCTAGTATCGCTGAATACATTAATAATGTTTATGCTACTCAAGTGATTTTGTCTAGTTTCTGGAGTCATTGTGACAACACGGTATCAAGGTGACAGTGTGGGTACTTGTGTGACTCTATGAATAATTTAGACATTTATCATGGCTTATTCTTGGGAATTGTGGTGTTTGTTTACTCAGACTTTGAGGTGTGCTCTTGCAGCCCTACGCATAGTACTCTTGCTTCATCAAGAAGGAGAATAATCCCGAGTAGTATTTACTTGTGTTCAGTTGTGCTAATCTAGTTGAATATGTAGATGTTACTCTTTATCTATTATGCACTCTATAGGTTACTTTAATATGAACTCCGGTACTCTCCACGGTGTAAAGGTGACAGTGTGTGCACCGTGTGTGATTCCTTTATGACGTTGTGGCACTTGTTTACTCCGGCTTGAGGTGTGCTTTTGTAGCCCTACACAATGAATGGTGTTTGTTATCCAACAAGAGAGTGTTTAAGAGTAGCTTTTACTTATTCAGTTATGAGATCATTGTTGAGAGTGTCCACTAGTGAAAGTATGATCCCTAGGCCTTGTTTCTAAGCATTGAAACACCGTTTACAACAAGTTCTGCTACATGTTTGCTTGCTGCCATCTTTATTTCAGATTGCAGTTACTACTTATAATCATCCCTATCACTTGTATTTCACTATCTCTTCGCCGAACTAGTGCACCTATACATCTGACAAGTGTATTGGGTGTGTTGGGGACACAAGAGACTTCTTGTATCTTAATTGCAGGGTTGCTTGAGAGGAATATCTTTGACCTCTACCTCCCTGAGTTCGATAAACCTTGGGTGATTCACTTAAGGGAAACTTGCTGCTGTTCTACAAACCTCTGCTCTTGGAGGCCCAACACTGTCTACAAGAATAGAAGCATACGTAGACATCACAGGTCTCGCATGTTATAATTCCCATTGGGGTGTTGTGACCTATATGCAGGTCTCGCATGATATGATTGCTTGTTAAGCAGTGTTGCGGCCTATTGGCAGGTCTCGCATGGTATGATTCCCATTAGGGTGTTGCGACCTATAGGCAGGTCTCGCATGGTATGATTCCCATTAAGCAGGCCCTTGCGCGGCTCAGTATTTCCTGAGCTAAATGTGTGTTCAGGGTCGAGAACATCCATGATAGACATTCAGACTCGATTGACGCCACATGCTGGTACTTTGGTCGCATAGTGCAAGTTGCATCTGTCTTAAAGGTAAGTGCCAATAAGCTGGCAAGTTCTAAGGTATTGGCTGAGCTCATAAGGCATCTAAGCCCCCAAGAAGTTGATGATATATGAAATAAAAGACTCAGCGATTCATTGAGGTGAAACGACAAACCCCTGGATGCCAGGGTGCCGGCTTTATTTCATAACCATCTAAATTGATACAATTTTGTGGTACGATCGCGCGTAGGTGGCGATCGATTTTTGATAAAATCAGCTGTAATAGCCGTGACGACCCGGTAAGACGATGTAGACCCTTCACGCAGGTTTTCTGTTCCCCGCAGGCCATACATACTCGATACTTCAATTTTGCTTCACACACGTGAGTTGCTGTTTTGACAGGCTGAACCCTTGGTGGTTCATAATCTAGCCGCAGAAGCGGCTCAATGTGAGCATGATGGCTCTTGCTGCTTATTGCCGTAGTCTTCTTGATATTCAGAACTTTGAGCCACGCCGGCTGGCGATGCACACGGCTTTCTTCCTTTGCCGTTGACTTGTACGATCAGCCGTCCTCTTGGGTTGTTGTTATTGAGCGTAGCCGGCTCTATGCACATACGCCAGCCCCCAATCTCTTTTTGTACTAGCGCGATGTCCGCGTCTTCTTGACGCGAGTCTCCATGGACAAAGTTTACTCCTTTTGTGATTTGCTTTGTGGTTTGGCCTTGCCGCGACTCAACTGCGGCTCGTTTAGGGCTCCGAACGTTCGTCGGCGACTTAAAACTATGCGAGGACCCTGCAATGCAGGCCGCTTCTGCCAGCGCCGAATCTTCTTCTTCGCATTCCAAAGTCTTCTGTCTGTCTCCATGTACAGTGATTACCCCATTTGGGTCAGGTATCTTCAGTCGTAAATACACGTAGCACGGTCTTGCCATGAATTTCACATACGCATCTCTTCCGAACAAGGCGTGGTACGAGCTCTTTACATCCACCACTTCGAAACTTAAAAACTCCGTGCGAAAGTTCCGTTCTGTCCCAAAGGCGACCTCAAGAGTGAATTTTCCAAGCGAGCGACTCAATAATCCTGGTACTATGCAGAGGATAGTTGCCCTTGTTGGCTGAAGCTGCCAGTCCGGCATGTTCATTCTTCTGAAGGTATCGTAGTATAAAATGTTTATTCTGTTACCCCCATCCATTAATACTTTGCTCAATTTGTACCCTGCGACTTGTGGTGCGACCACAAGAGCGAGCTGTCCTGGCTCCATATGACTAGCCTGCTTGCCCATTGGATTCTCTGTCATGATACTGGTACTTGGACTTCCCTTTGGGAGTTTCTAGGGCGGCTTTTGTTTTTTGCTTGCACCATCCCAGTGTGAAACAGTCCCAAATGTCTTCTTGACTCGCAGCGAGATCCTTGATTATTGGGTAGCTTTTCCGTGTCTGTTTATATCGGCTTGTGACACACTTCTTCTTCTAAGCTTCCTTCTTTCCAACGCCGATAGTAGTGGCATTCAGCCTTCGTGTGACCTGCCGGTCTTCCATCCTTTCTGCGATGTAAGTCGCATGGTGTGACACCCCTCCCTGACACATGTCACCAGAGTGGCGGTCGCCCCGTGCGCCAGCCCAAGATATCTGGCCGCACGTCACGACAGTGCAACATAATAGAAATCATTACACAATCAGGCACAAGAAGTGTTACAAATGGTTTACAAGACCATCAAGGCCTGACAAAACTATCAAGCCAAGCATAGCTCAGGACATAGTTAAACTGGCAGCGAAAGACGACTAAGGCAACGGCTTGGAGCGGCTCCATTCCACAGGCGTCTGGCTGGGCTACTGATCCTAGCACGCTCTTTCTCCACATCCTTGCTAAGATAGAAGATGAATCCTCTCTGAAATCTAGCCATTTGAATAGCCAACGTGAGAACAATGACGTACTCGCAAGAAATTAACCACTTGACACGAACAATCCAGCAATCATGCAAAAAGATATCCATTGGAAATAAAATCCTACAACATGGCAAGTGTCTACTCTAGGTAGACCAATAGGATAACATAAAGGTAGCATGGCATCACAAGCAAAACATAGCATAAGCAGACAACGGGGTATCCCTAGTGCAGAGTCCAAGCCAGGTGGGGTTGGATCATGTACTGGCAATCACACAAAGAAATTACCTGTGATGAGTAAATGAGTGTACCAGTTGGTACAAAGTAACACAACAACTAATATTCTCATAGCTAGGCCCACTGGCCTCTAGCCTCACAAGGCTTATCACATCTGTCACCACTGCTAGGCCCACAGCCTTATCACGTTTGTCATCTCAAGTAACATTCCCTGCATCATTTTATTGTTTATTAAGTGAGGTCAGGTCGTTCTTTAATTCTTTCAAACAAGCCTTAAGTTTAACCTCCAGACACGACAAAGACACATAGTGTGATCGACACTGAACTGTTGTTCCATATCCCAGGAACGAGGCTAGCTGCTAGGTTGACACTCTCGAGAGGTTGCATTACCAACTATCAAAGTGCACCTTACTCAGCCGACACTTCAGGTTGTCAAGCTAAAGTCGTACTAAGCAAAATACACTCACATGACCATCCACTTGCTAAGACACTCTCCTGCACCACCCTATACGCATGGTACAACGGGCAAGTGAATCCGGCACATCCCCCGGCGCTACCGGGTATGCCTAGCTCCGGACTCCCTAGCACAATCGAACCCGTGCCTGTCGACCACTTCCCTCGGACAACACAACCGAACGACTGCGCCCAATGGATGGCACAAAAGGGGGTCAACAACCTACTAGGCCACGGTCCTCCATGAGACGACGATGGTCCTGCTTTCTAAGTTCAGATTAGCGACACTATGGACTGACCCTATCGTTATTTGGAGGGGTGTTTCAATTAGTCAAGTTTCATCATTCACAAGTCCAAACAACCGAGGATTAGTCCAGCACAACAACCAAAATATCATAATAATATATCATCAAACGACAAGACATTAGCAACACAATATTTCAAGAAATAGTAGTTTATATTGACCGGGTGACTAAGGCGCCATCACAGATCAATACAAAAGTTAGCACAAGTGGTTAGCGTCGATCGGGTGACTGTGGCGGAGATACCTCCGACCAGCGCCATCGCAGATCAACTACAAAATATAGCACAGTTGGTTAGCGTCGATCGGGTGACTATGGCAGAGATACCTCCGACCAGCGCCATCGCAGATCAACTACAAAATATAGCACAGTTGGTTAGCGTCGATCGGGTGACTATGGCGGAGATACCTTCGACCAGCGCCATCACATATCAACTACAAAAGTTAGTAGGGCATCGTTCCTCCATTCCTTCGACTGTGGCGGTTCCCCCAGTCCATCGCCTCGGGAATGGGGAGTGGTACCGCGAAACACACACCACAACTCTACGAAAAGTAGATGGTTCAATCCACTTGGGCAGAACCCAACGTGTATTTAGCCGAAAATTAAATCAAAGTCATGATATCTCATGACACACAGTCCACGGATGACAATCAAATAGTTGCACATACATGGCATGGTAATATGTAATCAAATAAACAACCATCATTGTAAGACTGGTCATAGCAAGTGTTTAGCTTGCCTTCGAAGATCAACACCGTTTGGCTTGGAGGGTCACGAACGTCACGGTTTGCCGATACCGCGAGATACACCTATGCATGCATACAAGGGTGCTGAGCATACAAGTATTTTACAAAAATGTAAAACCTGTACCACTGGATAGATCCTTTCAAAATAGGAATTTAGAAATTTGAATAACCTCAAACGGAGCTAGGGATTGAGAGAAACGAGCGAGCGAAGGATAGCTATCTGCCGCACGGCGCAGCAGATAACCAGCTCGGGTTGACTGAGCTGGGCTGGGTTGCGAATATCTGTAAATACGCTTTCAGAGCAGGAAAGCGAAAGTCTGAAATACGCTTTTAGCTAGCCCAAAAGTGAACGATCAGTTCACTGTTGTTCTTCTAGCTCACGTACGGGAGTGCTGTGGAGACGGGCTTGGCGCGTCGTCGACGTCCGCCTAGACCACTAGAGAGCCGGCCTAAGGCGGGAATGGAACGGCGGCGGCGTACCGCGGCCGGGGAAGACGGGACCGACGACAGGGACGCTCCCCGCGCCTCCTCGCACGCACACGAGTCGTGCGCACGTGCGGGAGCAGCCGCGGACGGCTCGGCTGAGCTCGTCGCCGGCCGCTGCACCGTGTGGAGGTCGAGCGGAGGTGGAGGCTGGGCCACGGCGGCGTGCCGTTGCCAGGGCTGCGAGGGCGGTGGAGGGACGCCTCGTGCGTGTCATCCGCGAGCTCCGGCCAGGCGGGAGAACGTGACGAACGCGACGAACACTTGCTTTACTTCTGTGGTTGCTAAGAGGAGAGAGGGAGAACACTCGTGAGGGAGACTGTGGTGGAGAGCTGAGGGAATGGCGATATTTTGCTGCGGTAGAGCTTGGGCTGCACTTATATAGCTGGGGATGGTGCTCTTCATGCCACCGGTTGCATCGGTGCAACAACGTCGCTCCAAGAATTTAAGGGAAGGGATAAGAACGGGAGGGTGTGAGGCTGCTGTGCTAGACGCACAGTGTCGCACGAGGCTGCACTGTGACGGCGGGTTAGGCTAAACAGGTTTAAGCCAAGCGAGTTTAGGTCATGCCAAAGCGTGCGTCTAGAGCGTGACGCGGGCGGCATCGTCGCGTTCCCGGTGACTCGGGGCACCAAACGGACAAGGTGAGGTATCTGCGGGTTGCTAAGGATAAGGCCTACGCTACTACAAAGGTCAACACGCAAAAACTCCACACTTGGTAACACAAAGTTTTTCGAAACTCAAACGCACACAAGGTGTTCGATAAAAAGATTGAGGCCTTGCTCAACTCGGAAAAATCCTTAACAATTTCCAATGGGTATGTTTGGTATATGGGGAGTGTCTAAAGAGTTTGAACTTATTTGGTGCAGTAGAAAAAGGGTTTTGGGAATATGTCTGCTAAGCCGCGTACCGGCATTGACTTTGGGTTAACAAAGGAAGTAGGTCAAAACTTGCTCGAATGAGTTTGAGTTCAACGGAAGAAGTGTAGGAAATGCAGAAATATGCAACCCCCTAAATTATGAGGATTTTCTGAGACTCCTAAGTTGACCGAATAAAATTGGGATCGGAGCCGACATTTAACAGTTAACTCCGAAATTGGAAATATTGGATTGGAGTATGCAATATTTCTGCATGGATTGGCGTTATATGTACATGAGATTCCTCCAGTATTTTTGGTGGAATTTTTCCAGCTAGGAAAATAGGCTTCACTTTGGTAGGTGGACAAAGTGTTTAAAAGGATCGATAATTAGTGCTAGGATTTTTGAGAGGAACCCTAAGCATCAAAATTATCAAGAGGGATGGAGTGGTTCGTGGATCACTGGAAAATTCATAAGAGAGAAATTCCCCAAGTCAAATCATATTCAAAAGATTTTAAGAAATATTTAGTATAAGATGAAAAAGTTTTTCACGTGTCACAAAACACCACTAAAATTAGGTATGAATTTTTGGGGTGTTACAGACCTTCCCCCTTAAAAAGAATCTCGTCCTCGAGATTAAGGAGGTTATACAAGATAATTCTTGAACGATCCATTATACCCCAGTTAAAAACTTTTCTACAAAATACTAGAATCTTGACACCCAAAGAGATCTGCACTCAACAAGATTTTTATTAAAATCAGATATTTTTAAAAGTATGATATTTCCACCATACTCAATGCAATAAAAGGATGGCATGTCAGAGGCTCATACAACAAATCAACATAGGATCTAGTGGCATGTATTATAAAATTAAACCTAAGGTTTTTGTTCACAAACATAACAAAATCAAGCAAGATTTACAACCAAACTATCAACCAACAACCAAAGATTTATCTTAGGCAAATAATTACCTCAAGTTTGGGAAAACAAAAGTTTACGGTTTTATTTTACAAAAGCTGTATATTCATTTTCATGCATACACAGGTTTTGAAAAATAACAGGGTTTCTTTTAAAAGAAAAAATCTGTGCCACCAATAATTGACTCGCGGACACTGTGGGATTGGACTTTCCCAAAAATCATTTTGCAAGGGTTTTTCGTAAAGGATACTGGAAAGGCGAGGGATACGGTCTTGAATAAAGGATAGAAGCACATGGAGGCTATCTGCTAACTAACTGACATCTGGGACCGGGGTCCACCCGGCAGTATCCTTCTTCCTTTCTATCTTCTTCTTCTTCGCTCTCTCTTTGTCCGTTCACGGCTGGTTCTCAGTGCGCGGAGCACTCCACTGCGGTACTGTGGCGTGTGCGGTATGTCGATGCAGTGCCATCACGGCTTTGGGGAACATGTCCTCGATGGTTTCGCGCCATTGGACAAGCACTGCTCGCGATTCTTCCCCTTTTGCCGCGCAATGCGGTGCCGAGGAGCAGCATCCGAGCTCCGGCTATAAATTAGAAACCTCTGAAATCTTCTCTTTTCGCATCGCAACCATGGGCTTCATTAGTGATTTCTTTAGAGCCTATGTCGAGATGATGGAGGACGCGGGCTTCATCGAGCGTATTATCATCTTCGTGATCTTGGTTTCGGTGGTGGGCGGACTGCTGTTTGCGGCGGTGGTCTTCCTGATCCTTGGCCTGTGCAATTGGTGGTCTGGCGCTGGTGGTGATGCTGTTACAGAGGGGCAGTTTGCGGCGGAGGGGCAGGCTATACCGCCGGTGGCTGAGGTGGCTGTTCTTCCGGCTGGAGGTGAGCCGGCAGCTCGAGCCGTTCGTCACCGTCGCGCGGTTCGTGACACGTCATCGGGTGAGCCGGGCTCATCTTCTAGTAACGCCGTTGAGCGTGAGAGGGAGTAGAATTTCTGGGGTGCCTTTGCATCTGCACTGAGGTAGTTGTAGTGTTCTACGCTGTAGTAGAGCTTGTATCCTTTGTTTCTGAAATCTCCCTTCTGTACTGAACTTGCTGGATGTATCAAATTTGTCTCCTCTTATGAACTGGAACAAGATTTCATTTCTAAATTTTTCTCAGCTGCAACAAATCTGGTCTTGTAGCATAGATAGAATTGCAGAGGTACTAGCATACAGATAGAAGAACTTGCTACACTGAGAAAATATATTTTTAGAAAATAACCCTGCATTTTAAGGTACAGAACATTCACAGTGGTATTACATAAACATCTCAACCATACTGGTTAACAAGCACACAACAACTACTAAACAAACGACAAAAACTATTTACTTGCGGTTTGCACATGATCTGTCCCAAGTGGGGAACCATGTATAACACCAAGTAGGTGGTTTTCCAAACCTACACACGAGTTATCATCAAGTGAGCGAGGCGTCGTGGTTACAGTGTCTCATTAAATACTTTCACTTAATGGTTAAACTTGTGCAACACACCCGAAAATATCTTGCACATTAGAAAATAATGGCGTTCGATGTTTGTGTTAATTATGCGTCTGGGTTCACATATACAGTTCCTGTTTTAAGTGATCTTCATTTCTTCAAAACCCTTTAACTGAAAAAAGACATGATATTCCATCATGTGTCAACCAAGTGGTTAAAAAGAGAATCATAACACCAAGTTTTATTACAGGCTGATTCGACATCAACCAGAAAACAGACAACAAACTTGCATTACAAGCCAACACAAGAAAAACAAACAACCTCGCTGATTCTCACCTACCAACATAAAAGCGCCACTCAGGTTAACTAAACATGGGTTCTACTCAACTGATGGCCTCTGGTAGTCGGTGGAGCGCGGCCGAGACGAAGGGTGGTGTCCACATCTCCATCTTCCGTGGGTGAGGAATTGCAGGCACGCCTTCGAGGATTATACCTCGCTCTTGGGGTGCTACTGAACTCGGGCTAGTGCTTGTATCCCAGAGGCATCAAGACTGGGTTCCGGCAAATCATCCGGGAACGGGAGTCCTGTACTCCGAGCTTGCCCATGGTTGAGGGTAGGTGGGTTCCTTGCTCGACACAGTTGCAAGTGAGCGCGACCAAGGTTGCGCCTCGTGGTCATGAGTTCATCCATCAGAGAATGGTTAAACCTTGTCATTGCAGCCCCGTAGGTGACCAGGGTGATTACGGCAGGTTCGACTTCTTCTCTAATGGAAGTTTGGATGGCCTCCGCACCATGCTGGGGTCTGGCTGGGAGAAGGTGGAAAGCTCGACTTTTCGCCATCGTCGGTTTCGAGTACCGCAGGCGGACGAGACCTTCCCAGGCTGCTACCTGGATGGCTTGATTAAGAGTGGGCATGCTCCTACCTTGGATCAAGTAAGGCTGACTTTTGCCCAACGGACACAAGCCGACATGTACGTCTGCTCAAAATTCACTCCCGGCAGGCGAGAGTGAGTTCTCGAACACCACATATCGAGGGCGAGCAGGCCTACCAAGAAGATCACAGACGGCCTTCCAAAGCATCAGTGGAAATCCGCCATGATCCTCGGGAGTGGTTTCCAGGATGACCTTGGGTTCGCCATCGGATTATTTTGGCTCTAGGTGTAGGATGAGAGAAGAATGTGGGATCCTACTTCAAGAGAGCTGGGTTGCCAAGGATAGCAGGCAGGGTGGGGATAAATGGTAGCTAGGACTGGGGTCCCATATAAGCTGGGTTGTGTCGATTCCTTCTCATGGAAGAAATCGGCGAGCCTCTCTCAGGAAATGGGACAAGTCCTACTGCACCTTACTGTGGACCGACACAGCCATGCCGGTTAGGCGGAGATGGGTTAAATCCATCGGCTCACTGTCGGGCAAAAGTAAGGCGGGGCTTTCCATGCTAGGGTAGTCTACAGCCAGCCTGGTGCTCTGATACCATGTATGTGACACCCCTCCCTGGCACATATCACTAGAGAGGCGGTCGCCCCGTGCGCCAGCCCAAGATATCTGGCCGCACGTCACGACAGTGCAACATAATGGAAATCATTACTCAATCCGGCACAAGAAGTGCTACAAATGGTTTACAAGGCCATGAAGGCATGACAAAAATATCAAGCCAAGCATGGCTCAGGACATAGTTTAACTGGCAGCGGAAGACGGCTAAGGCAACGGCATAGAGCGGCTCCATTCCACAGGCGTCTGGCTGGGCTACTGATCCTAGCACGCTCTTTCTCCACATCCTTGCTAAGATAGAAGATGAATCCTCGCTGAAATCTAGCCATTTGAATAGCCAACGTGAGTACAATGACGTACTCGCAAGAAATTAACCACTTGACACGAACAATCCAGCAATCATGCAAAAAGATATCCATTGCAAATAAAATCCTACAACATGGCAAGTGTCTACTCTAGGTAGACCAATAGGATAACATGAAGGTAGCATGGCATCACAAGCAAAACATAGCATAAGCAGACAACGGGGTATCACCAGTGCAGAGTCCAAGCCAGGTGGGGTTGGATCGTGTACTGGCAATCACACAAAGAAATTACCTGTGACGAGTAAACGAGTGTACCAGTTGGTATCAAGTAACACAACAACTCATATTTTAATAGCTAGGCCCACTGGCCTCTAGCCTCACAAGGCTTATCACATCTGTCACCATTGCTAGGCCCACAGCCTTATCACGTTTGTCATCTCAAGTAATATTCCCTGCATCATTTTATTGTTTATTAAGTGAGGTCAGGTCGTTCTTTAATTCTTTCAAACAAGCCTTAAGTTTAACCTCCGGACACGACAAAGACACATAGTGTGACCGACACTGAACTGTTGTTCCATATCCTAGGAACGAGGCTAGCTGCTAGGTTGACACTCTCGAGAGGTTGCATTACCAACTATCAAAGTGCACCTTACTTAGCCGACACTTCAGGTTGTCAAGCCAAAGTCGTATTAAGCAAAATACACTCACATGACCGTCCACTTGATAAGACACTCTCCTGCACCACCCTATACGCATGATACAACGGGCAAGTGAATCTGGCACATCCCCCGGCGCTACCGGGTATGCCTAGCTCCGGACTCCCTAGCACAATCGAACCCGTGCCTGTCGACCACTTCCCTCGGACAGCACAACCGAACGACTGCGCCTAATGGATGGCACAAAAGGGGCTCAACAACCTACTAGGCCACGGTCCTCCATGAGACGACGATGGTCCTGCTTTCTAAGTTCAGATTAGTGGCACTATGGACTGACCCTATCGTTGTTTGGAGGGTGTTTCAATTAGTCAAGTTTCATCATTCACAAGTCCAAACAACCGAGGATTAGTCCAGCACAACAACCACAATATCATAATAATATATCATCAAACGACAATACATTAGCAACACAATATTTCAAGAAATAGTAGTTTGTATTGATCGGGTGACTAAGGCGCCATCACAGATCAATACAAAAGTTAGCACAAGTGGTTAGCGTCGATCGGGTGACTGTGGCGGAGATACCTCCAACCAGCGCCATCGCAGATCAACTACAAAATATAGAACAGTTGGTTAGCGTCGATCGGGTGACTATGGCGGAGATACCTCCGACCAGCGCCATCACAGATCAACTACAAAATATAGCACAGTTGGTTAGCGTCGATCGGGTGACTATGGCGGAGATACCTCCGACCAGCGCCATCACAGATCAACTACAAAAGTTAGTAGGGGCATCGTTTCTCCATTCCTTCGACTGTGGCGGTTCCCCCAGTCCATCGCCTCGGGAAAGGGGAGTGGTACCCCCAAACACACACCACAACTCTACGAAAAGTAGATGGTTCAATCCACTTGGGCAGAACCCAACGTGTATTCAGCCGAAAATTAAATCAAAGTCATGATATCTCATGACGCACAGTCCACGGATGACAATCAAATAGTTGCACGTACATGACATGGTAATATGTAATCAAATAAACAAACATCGTTGCAAGACTGGTCATAGCGAGTGGTTAGCTTGCCTTCAAAGATCGACACCGTTTGGCTTGGAGGGTCACGAACGTCACGGTTTAGGGTCTCGGTTTGCCGGTACTGCGGGATACACCTATGCATACATACAAGGGTGATGGGCATACAAGTATTTTACAAAAATGTAAAACCTGTACCACTGGATAGATCCTTTCAAAATAGGAATTTAGAAATTTGAATCACCTCAAACGGAGCTATGGATTGACAGAAACGAGCGAGCGAAGGATAGCTATCTGCCGCACGACACAGCAGATAACCAGCTTGGGTTGACTGAACTGGGCTGGGTTGCGAATATCAGTAAATACGCTTTCAAAGCTGGAAAGCGTAAAGCCTAAAATACGCTTTTAGCTAGCCCAAAAGTGAACGATCAGTTCACTGTTGTTCTTCTAGCTCACGTACGGGAGTGATCTGGAGATGGGCTTGGCGCGTCGTCGATGTCCGCCTGGAACACTGGAGAGCCGGCCTAAGGCGGGAATGGAACGGCGGCGGCGTACCGCGGCCGGGGAAGACGGGGACGCTCCCCGTGCCTCCTCGCACGCGCGGGAGCAGCCGCGGACGGCTCGGCCGAGCTCGTCGCCGGCCGCTGCGCCGTGTGGAGGTCGAGCGGAGGTGGAGGCTGGGCCTTAGCGGCGTGCCGTGGCCAGGGCTGCGAGGGCGGCGGCGGGACGCCTCGTGCGCGTCATCCGCAAGTTCCAGCCAGGCGGGAGAACGTGACGAACGCGACGAACACTTGCTTTACTTCTGTGGTTGCTAAGAGGAGAGAGGGAGAGCACTCATGAGGGAGACTGTGGTGGAGAGATGAGGGAATGGCGATATTTTGCTGCGGGAGAGCTTGGGCTGCACTTATATAGCCGGGATGGTGCTCTTCATGCCACCGGTTGCATCGGTGCAACAACGTCGCTCCAAGAATTTAAGGGAAGGGATAAGAACGGGAGGGGGTGAGGCTGTTGTGCTGGACGCACAGTGTCGCACGAGGCTGCACTGTGACGGCGGGTTAGGCTAAATAGGTTTAAGCCAAGCGAGTTTAGGTCATGCCAAAGCGTGCGTCTAGAGTGCGACGCGAGCGGCATCGTCGCGTTCCCGGTGACTCAGGCACCAAACGGACAAGGTGAGGTATCTACGGGTTGCTAAGGATAAGGCCTACGCTACTACAAAGGTCAACACGCAAAAACTCCACACTTGGTAACACAAAGTTTTTCGAAACTCAAACGCACACAAGGTGTTCGATAAAAAGATTGAGGCCTTGCTCAACTCGGAAAAATCCCAAACAATTTCCACTGGGTATGATTGGTATATGGGGAGTGTCTAAGGAGTTTGAACTTATTTGGTGCAGTAGAAAAAGGGTTTTGGGAATGTGTCCGCTAAGCCGCGTACCGGCATCGAATTTGGGTTAACAAAGGAAGTAGGTCAAAACTTGCTCGAATGAATTTGAGTTCAACGGCAAAAGTGCAGGGAATGCAAAATATGCAACTCCATAAATTATGAGGACTTTCTGAGACTCCTAAGTTGACCGAATAAAATTGGGATCGGAGCCGACATTTAACAGTTAACTCCGAAATTGGAAATATTGGATTGGAGTATGCAATATTTCTGCATGGTTTGGCTTTATATGTACATGAGAGTCCTCTGGTATTTTTGGTGGAATTTTTCCAGCTAGGAAAATAGGCTTCACTTTGGTAGGTGGACAAAGTGTTTATAAGGATCGATAATTAGTGCTAGGATTTTTGAGAGGACCCTAAGCATCAAAATTATCAAGAGGGATGGAGTGGTTCGTGGATCACTGGAAAATTCATGAGAGAGAAATTCCCCAAGTCAAATCATCTTCAAAAGATTTGAAGAAATATTTAGGATAAGATGAAAAAGTTTTTCACGTGTCAGAAAACACCACTAAAATTAGGTATGAATTTTTGGGTGTTACACATGGGCTGTGGAAAGCTCGCTCAATGTCATGATGGAGGGGCATCTTGCTTCTCAGTTGCCCCTTTTTTTGAAACTCGCGATTTACGACCGACTGCACCTTCCCTTTTCCTTCCGGACTGCGCGACAAGTCATCTTTTATTTCTTCCGTGTCGGCGTACTTGTTTGCTATAGCCAGAAGTTTTTCCAGGCTATCGATCTTGTGTTGGGCGCGAGTTAATTTATGCACCAATGGTTCAAATCTGTAGTTCTGCCTCATCACCCGCACGACAGAGTTCACCTGTATTCCTTGGGATGATGCAATAATGTCTGCGACTATTTTCACCCAGTGGCGACTTGTTTCGTCAGGCCCTTGGATGCATTGCTCCAAGTCTTTTATAGTGAAAAGTTGTTGGTCCTGGAAATACTTGATGAACATGTCCTTCAATTCTGCCCAGGTGTTTACGGACTTCGCTGGCAGTTTTCTTATCCAAGATCTGTCGTCTTCTTCCAATGCTATATGCAGGTACTTGGCACATATTTCTTTAGTTATGTCCATCTGAGCCATACTTACTTCATAATTGTTTATCCACGAGATGGGGTTTTGGCATGTGCGGAAGCCGGTAATCCCTCGCGGCTCCTCGAAATTTTGGGGGAATCTTGCGTGCCTTATCCTGTCCCCGAAACACGCCGGTCCCTTTAGCAATGAATGGGTACTAGCAGCGCAGAGAACCGTCTGCGGCTTAAAAGGGACGCGATCCGGTTGAGTCGCACTGGGCCTCCCTTTAGCCATTGTTATGGGGATTCTTTATCCGCCGCGATCTGAAGGCCTGCCAATTGGTTGACTATTTTCTCCACAGGTCGCTCTGCCGAACTCCAGGTTGCTTCGGTGTGCGGCTCATCGGGTGTTATCCCATATAGGTTAGCTTGCTATAAGATCGCTATGTTCAGTAACTCGATGGCATACCGTGTATCTTTGTTGGCTTGTGTTTTGCCCACTGGCGTCATCTTTGACAATATCCCGACCGCCATGTGCACATTGCCTTCTGGGTTATCTTGGTGTCCAACCGGTGTTGAAACTTCCACGGTTGCTGATAATAATGGGCTGCTGTCCTTGGGAAGAACACGACCGAGCGTGGCCTGTCCTTCTTCATGAGTTGCATGCGGCGAGAGCCGCTGTCGTTCTTCCTGAAGTTGTTGACGTTCCTCTTGGAATCTTTTTCGCTCTGAGGCTATCCTTTGTGCCTCATCAGCAAGTTCGGCCCTGATGGCCTCTATCTCTTCTATCTGGAGGTATGTTTTCTTGCTTAGTATTGGAGACCAAAGTGCGCTATGCGCGCCTGATGTTGGCTCCGATCCTGTGACCTCTGCGGTTTCTGCGGCCTCTTTTAACACACAGACTGAAAGGATCGAGTAGGTTGACTAGAAGGGGGGGGGGTGAATAGGCAACTACAAATTTCCTTTTTCTTTTAATACAAATTAGGGGATTGCTCAAATATAAGTTCTCTAGATATGCAACTAGATAAACAATCCTATATGATGAGCAATAAACAAGCTAGCAAGATATTCTACACAAGATAAGCTAGCAATACGAGTAAAGGAAGGTTAAGAGATAACCACACGGTGACGCGGAGATGTTCTACCGAAGTTCACTTCCCAATGGAAGCTACGTCTCCGTTGGAGCAGTGCGGAGTCACAAAGTGAACTCCGAATAGCCTTGATATGGCACACCGTATCTCCCTCGTGTTATCCTCCGATGAGGAGATCCACGAGCCACTATATGATGCCCTCGAGGCCGGCAACAAACCTTTACAAGGATGAGGCACACTCCACAACCGAATTGGAGGCTCTCACCAAATTCCCGCGGCTCCCAAAGCCACAAGAATCACAAGGCCGGGTCGCGTCTCCACAACTTAATTGGAGGCTCCCGGCTAATCCTTGTGGCTACCAAAGCCACAAGAATCACAAGTATCTTCTAGGTATCCAATGTATCAAGTTACACAAGATCTACAAGTGATTAGGTCGATGTACACAAATCGGCTCGGTGGAGATGCGGATCTAGGGCTCCTCCTTCACTCCTCAAAGTATCAACGTGTTTGAGTGGTTGGAGTGGGAGCTCTAGTAGATTGAAGCTTGCAACAATGGTGGAGAGAGAGTGAGGAATCAAGCTTGGTCAACCGGAGGTAGGTGGAGGGGTATAAATACCCCTCCCAGAAATCTGGCCGTTGGAGCTGTAAACAGCCCGCAGCGGTAGTACCGGGCCTCGCCCGGTAGTACCGGCTGATAGGGAACTGACGGCCTGGCGCCAGACTGGTCAACGCCTCTCCACGCGCGCATCGGTAGTACCGGACCGCCTGGTCCGGTAGTGCTCCCCACCCGGTAGTACCGCGCAACTACCGGGGCTACTACCGGATTAAATCGAACGAGTCCAGAGAGCATTTGGAGATCCGGCACTGGGCCCGGTACTGGGCCCGGTAGTTCCGCACGGCAGAACACCCGGTAGTACCGGGGTGAACCCGGTAGTACCGGCTGATGCAATGAAGACTGCTTCTCTTCCTTTTCTTGAGATAAAACCTGTGCAATATTAATTGATACACTCCTGCACACTTTTAGCACACACATTAGACATCTAAGTGTGTTGTCAACAAACATCAAAACACTGTGGGGAAGGATATGTCCTTTCAATCTCCCCCTTTTTGGTGTTTGATGACAACACACTTAGGAGAAACAAATGATTTGCAAAAGATAGACGGGGCTCTCCAAATTGTGTGTTTATTAGGAATTTGCTTTTGAATGCAAAAGCACACCATATAAAATGGGCGGAGCTCCCCCTATATTTTACAAACCAAGCAAGTTCATATGGATAACAATTAAAACAACTTGCACAATATAAGCAATAAGCAAGTAACATAGTAATACAAGTTCATATGGATAACAATTAAAACAACTTGCACAATATAAGCAACAATAAGCAAGTAACATACTAGATAGGTCTTATTACAATACCATAAGTTCAAGGCATGTCTTACATCATGCATAGAGAAGTTCAAAGCAAATATCCAAATAAAGATAAAAGATGAAACACAAGCATAAAGATCAAACGAAGTGCAAGCTTGTGTTTCCACCCATGCAAATCCCACGGCTCATCCTAAATAGAACACATTCTCCCCCTTTGTCATCGAAATGCCAAAAAGGGAGAAGCGCGATGCTAACACGTCCCTAGGAGCATCAAGCTCCACCCGCGCCGTGGTGGGTCGAAGAGGAGGCCTGAAAGCGATCACCATGTGGAGGAGCATCTTCATCACTCCAGAAACCATGCTTGGACACCCATTCCTCCTTTGGAGTGATATCTTCTTCAGAACCATCGGAGACGGTAATCTGCATATGCCTCATCATTGCTTTGTGTCGCTGAGCTGCCTTCTTGTGATACACATGAGCTTCATACAGACGGTCTTCCAAATCCAGTTTGAGGCAAAAGGCCCTCTTGGCCTTAATCTGCAGCTTCTTGAACCATGAAGGTTCCTCAAGAGGAGGTGCACTCCCACTAGCTCTCTCAGCTTCAGCAGCAGCCTCAGGATCAATGGGCTTGGTTTTGGGAGGAGCATGAGGCTTGATACGCAGTTCCTTCACAGATGAGCCACAACGGGCTGCCATCCTTCATGATATCTTCTCCATTCTTCTTGAGAGCCCACTTGCGGCGAATGAGCTTCATAATGTATGGGCCATAGATGGGGGCCCTTCTATCAATGATTGTGGACCACAAGTCATTCCACATCCAATCCATCACATCAAGCTTCTTGCCTTTGCCTTGATTTTCATATGAGAGCTTGAGAAGGTCAAACATGAAGCCATGAACCTCATCCCAATTTCCCACACGGGAGCAATAGTTTCCTATAGACACGGTGGAGAATCTCAAAGGACGCACAAGATGAGCAGTTTTACCGGTGGTGCCTCTTTCCATAGTGATTGGTCCAAGAACATCCTTGGAGCTGATCGATCATTGTCATGGCATCTCCATCCACTAGCAACACTTCACCCTTGTCTTCATAGCCTAGAAGCTCTCCAAACTCCGCCAAGGTGGCAGAAAGCAAGGTGTCCTTGGTCATCCACCATAGGGTCCGGGCTTCATCATGGTCAAGGTAGACGGTGGCAAAGAACTGAATGATGTAGTACTCAATGTAGGGATGGTTCTCCTTCATGATGTCAATCAGCCCAAACTCTTCACACATAGCAAGTGTCTCATCAAAATAGCCCTTGTGCTTCGAGTTTCTCATGTAAGGAATATCAAGAGTGTGTTGGACAACCACGGAGTAATCCTTGTGGAGATAGATTTCCTTGTAGATGGCTTCTTGATCATTTGTGTAAAAGTGCGGATTCCGCACAAGGGTGACCTCTCCTCAGCATAGGGATTCTCTTCTCTGAGCTTCTGATAGTCTCATTCTTCCATAAGTGAAGTGCTTTGCGGGCTCTCGTGGGGAGCAGTGGTGGTACGAGCAGCAGCTGATGTTCTTCCTCTTGCTTGAGTTCTGGCTGTGGTGCGAGCAGGCAAACTTCCTCTTCTTCTTCTTCTCAATCTCATCCTCCACGACGTGGCTTCTTGGTACCACGGCGGCTACCTGTGAAACAGCATATAGGTAGGGCAGGGAATAGATGAGTGCACAAGTTCACGGATAAGGAATCAAAAACTAGCCAATAGATGTAAAGAATGGTTGAATCGAGCAAATTTGGAAAACCCGGTAGTACCGGGCTTAGCCCGGTAGTACCGGCTGAGCCGATTCAAGACTGAAATGGCACAAAATCGAGAGATTCAACCATACATTACACATAGATGCTAGCTAACAAGGCCTAGGTGATCATCCATCCAACTTTAACCGTTGCCAACGGAGCTACCAATTTCCTCTCCATACATCTAGGTTTCAAGATCTAGAAACAAAGAATGCAAAGAACGGGGAAATACCGGAGGCCATGGAGGAGATCGACGAGGGGATCGCTCCCACGGAGCAGATCTGGCCGGAGATGGCGGAGACCGGCGGCCTAGGGCGGCGGCCGGAGCAGAGGCAGAGGAGGCGACGGGGTGGTTCGTGCGGGTGGGGAAAATGGGGAATAACCCCCACCCTGCCCGCACGGTATTTTAGATACCCGTGATTCCCGGTAGTACCGGGGCGGACATCCGGTACTACCGGGGCCTGAATCTTTGCGAGCAGCAGAACTGCTTAGATTCAGAGCCCGGTACTACCGGATCCCACCGGCGGTACTACCGGGGCCTCCTAAGAAACCCCAGTTTTCTCTTTTTGTGTAAGGAATTTGAACTTGTGCAAGATGGAAGTTGTTTTGAGATAGATGAAAGGCATAGGATTAGATCAACACACTGGAGATGGTACTTCATACTCAATTTGCAAGAATCAAACACACAAAAACACCAAATTGAGCATGTTTTCCATAGGAGCACTAGAAAACCAATAAAATCCAAATGAAACCAACTCTTCACAAGGAAGAGGGCGGTGGCCGAGGCCACCATGTATGAGTATGTGGTGTGATACCGCGAAGATATATCTTGGTCCACGGCCACTACTCGTCATTTAAGCTCACAATTCATAGAACGAATATAGAGATGCAAATGAATTCTTACTATCGGCATAATGGGGGGAGGGATGGTCCAATGGATTAGGACCGCACTCCCCCTATGTCCATGCCTACATCTAAACCAAATAAGTATCGTCTAATATGGGTAGGTATGCAAGAAATCCACTAAATCCAATTGGATATGTCCACCACATTTAGTTCTCCTCTCAACTCCTTGAATCTTGCTTCACCAAGAGGCTTCGTGAACATATCGGCGAGTTGATGCTTGGTGTTGACATACTTGATTGCAATATCACCCTTCTCAACATGGTCTCGAATAAAATGATACCGAATCTCAATGTGCTTGGTCTTGCCATGAAGAACCGGGTTGTGTGCAATTTTAATAGCACTTTCATTGTCACATAAAAGAGGCACTTTGTCACAAATGACACCATAATCCTTTAAAGTTTGCCTCATCCATAATAATTGTGCACAACAACTACCGGCGGCGATGTATTCGGCTTCGGTGGATGACGAGGCCACACAATTTTGCTTCTTGGAAGACCAACTCACAAGGGACCTACCAAGGAATTGGCATGTACCCGAAGTTGATTTTCTATCCATTTTGCAACCCGCCCAATCCGCATCCGAATAACCAACAAGATCAAAGCTTGTACCATGGGGATACCAAAGACCATAGTTGGGAGTATCCAACAAATATCTTAGAATCCTTTTGACCGCGGTTTCATGACTTTCCCTAGGACTTGATTGGAATCTTGCACACATACCCACACTAAACATAATATCCGGTCTAGATGCACAAAGGTAAAGCAAAGATCCAATCATAGAACGATAAAGCTTTTGATCAACTTCCTTACCATCCGGATCTAAGTGAAGATCCGCCTTGGAGTCCATGGGAAACTTATATGGCTTGGCATTGTTCATATCAAATTTCTTGAGCATGTCCTTAATATACTTGGCTTGACATAAGAATGTTCCTTCTCGAAATTGGTGGATTTCAAAGCCAAGAAAATAATTCAATTTTCCCATCATGGACATCTCAAATTCCTTGGTCATTAGCTTGCCAAATTGATCACTAAATTCACGGTTAGTGGAACCAAAGATAATATCATCAACATATATTTGGCATACGAAAAAATCTCCATTTACCCTTTTTGTAAAAAGAGTGGGATCTATTACCCCAATTTCAAAGCCACGGTCTACTAAGAACTCCTTGAGATGATCATACCAAGCACGTGGAGCTTGCTTGAGCCCATAAAGAGCCTTATGTAGTAATTTAGGGTCTTCGAAACCCGGTGGTTGTTTAACATACACCAATTCATTTAGTGGACCATTTAAGAAAGCACTTTTAACATCCATTTGATATAAGACAATATTATGAGTAGATGCATAAGCAATTAGTAAGCGAATGGATTCAAGTCTAGCAACGGGGGCATAGGTTTCACCGTAGTCGACTCCTTCGATTTGGGTGTAGCCTTGTGCAACCAATCTTGCTTTGTTGCGAATGACTTGACCATGTGAGTCTTGCTTGTTCTTAAATATCCACTTGGTTCCAATGACATTATGGGAGGAGTCATTGGGTCTTTCCACTAATGACCATACTTTGTTGCGCTCGAAGTTGTTCAACTCTTCATGCATAGCCGCAACCCAATCCATGTCTTCAAGAGCATCATATACCTTGAGAGGTTCTAAGCTAGACAAACAAGAGACATGACCACAAAAGTTAGATAATTGATTGCGTGTGGACACACCTCTACGGATACTCCCAAGGATATTTTCTTTGAAGTGTTGTTGGTAATCCAATTTTGATGCACGCCGGATGACCCGGCGTTCCGAGGCTTGACCAATTGTTTCACCAACACAAATATCTTCATCATTGCCTTTATCTTGCTCATGGTCAACCCGAAGTGGAGTTCTTGGAGTTGTGGGTTCATTATGTTCTTGTTCACCACTAGAGTTGGGTGGGTCTTGACCATCTTCTTGATCAATATTTGAGGTGGATGGCTCAACTTGAGTAGAACTTGTTCCTTCTTCTTGAGTATCATCAATGGGTCCTTCAATAGGAATTAGTTCTCCAATCCCCATAGTTCTTATGGCTTGAGATGGAGATCATCACCTACATCATCATGATCAATATGCTCCGCTTGGGAGCCATTATCCTCGACAAACTCCACGTTCATAGATTCTTCAACACACCCGGTGGATATGTTGTAGACCCTATAAGCATGAGACTTTGCGGCATATCCAACAAATATACCATCAAAAGATCTAGATTCAAATTTAGCAATTTTGCAACCTTTAATGTAAACATGGCATTTGCATCCAAAGACTCGAAAGTAAGATACATTTGGCTTTTTACCGGTGAGGAGTTCATATGGTGTCATGTCCTTGAGAGGACGGAAGAAGAGCCGGTTTGAGTAATGACAAGCGGTGTTGATGGCTTCGGCCCAAAAGTTGTATGGGGAATTAAACTCGGCCATCATAGTTCTTGCCATATCAATAAGAGTGCGGTTCTTCCTTTCGGCAACACCATTTTGTTGGGGAGTATATGCAGCGGAATATTGGTGTTGAATGCCCTCCCCACTTAGGAAATCATCCATAGTGTAATTCTTGAACTCCGTACCATTGTCACTTCTAATTGCCAAAATCTTGGAGTCATATTGGCGTTGAACTAGGGTTGCAAAGTCAATGAATATCTTTTGAGTTTCACTCTTCTTCTTGATGTAGAAAGTCCAACAATATCTTGATAATCATCCACAATCACCAAACAATATTTCTTGCCACCAAGACTATCATATGTGGGAGGCCCAAAAGATCCATATGAAGGAGCTCCAAAGGCCTCTTAGTGGAGATAATGGTCTTCTTGGGGTGATTCTTTTCATGCATCTTTCCGGCTATGCAAGCACTACAAGGACGATCTTTGGAAAAATTAACATCGGTTAGTCCTACCACGTGTCCACCCTTTACAAGAGTTTGTAAATTTCTCATACCGACATGGCCAAGTCGGCGATGCCAAAGCCACCCCTTGTCGCCTTTAGCCATTAAACATGTAGCGATTTGAGTGGTCTCTTTTGAGAAATCAACCACATACAAACCGTTTTCACGAAATCCAACAAAGGCGACATTGAGTGTTTGAGTGAAAAGGATGGTCACGTGGTATTTATTAAAAATAACGGTGTAACCGGCATTGCATAATTGACCAACGGAAAGTAAATTGTATGAAAGAGATTCGACAAGGAGGACCTTCTCAATGGATAACTCCGGAGTGATCACCACTTTACCAACTCCCACTACCTTGAGTCTTGCATTGTTGCCAACGGTGACATGAGAGAATGAGAGTAGTTGTTTCAATAAGTCCTTTACTAGTTCTTTGCTTCCGGTCATATGGGATGAGCATCCACTATCAATGAGCCATGAAGATCCACCGGAAGAGAAACCCTACAATAAATCAAGTCTTTGATTTAGGTACCCATTTTGGAATGGGTCCTCTTTTGTTAGTCACAAGGGTCTTTGGAACCCAAATAGCATAGTGATAATCATCTCCATATGAAGAGCCAACATATTTAGCAAAAACACAACCATTTGTAGATTTCAAAAGAACATATGAGGGGTTGTATTTTCCCGCAAAGTTATTGTGAGTGGCATTGCCCCTAGTGACATTACCACTCCCAATAGAGTTGTCATTTGCTTTGGCTAACTCCCCCTCCTTCACAAAAACAATATCTTTGGAAGGGGGAGTCGCCTTCTTCTTCTTGTTGTTGACCTTCTTAGAGTTGGGTGTGAACCCAATTCCTTCTTTGCCAACCACTCCCTTTTGATTGCTCAAAAGATCATTGAGGTTCTTTTCCCCTTGGATACAAGTGGCTAGGCCCTTCTCAAGTTGGGCCTTCAACCTAGTGTTTTCCTCAATAAGAGATGCCTTGACACATAAAGGGTTAGTGGTACAAGAATTTGCATCTTTATCATTATGAGAAGTGGTGAAGCTAGCATAGATAAATTGAGCTTGTAGTTTGGCATATGACTCCTTGAGTGTAGTGAGCTCACTTGAGGTCACCTTGTGGGTTTCCCTAAGTTGCTCAAAACCCTCAAAGAGTTTGTTATGACTCTCTACAAGTTCCTCATTTTTACTTTTTAGATCAATAGCAATTTGAATAGAGGTTTCACGAGTTTCTTTTGCCTTGGAAAGATCCATGGCATGTGTCTCCTCAAGTTGCTCACGGAGCAATTGTTCCTCAACAAGTTGATCTTCTAGCTCACCAATTTGTCGGCATGATCACATGCATGCCCTTCGAGCTCACAAATCCTAACATCCTTCTCATTAAGAAGATGCTTGGCTTCTCCATATTGATACATGAGGGCCTCAACCATTTTCTTGGTTGGACCTTGGAGCTTGCTAATGAAGATAGAAATTTTATCCTCTTCTTCAATTTTCCCTACATCCTCAACACAATCCAATAGTGATGGGTTAGAGGAGATAGTAATTTTTGGTGGGGAATTCACCTTTGTTTCCTTGGCCATGAGGCACATGGGCTTGGAGATCTTGTCGTCGTTTGGAGATGAGAAGAGGTTGGCCAATGATGGAGGAAGGGTGCCCATTGCAAGAGCCGCCATTCCTACTTCTTCACTTGGTTCTTTATCCTCCTCACCTCCGGACTCGTATTCCTCTTCATGGGATGCCACAAGAGCCTTTTGAGGTGATCTCTTCATGTAGGTAGGCTTGGGGTGGTACTTGTTCTTCTTTAGAATGAGTTGACCACCATTATCCTCTCTTCTTTCATAGGGGCAATCCTTCACAAGATGAGTGTCCTTTCCACAATTGAAGCACATTCTTTTTATTGGTGAAGGGTTGACGCTCTTGTTCTTCTTGTTCCAAAACCGGGTGGCGGCAAGTGCAAGAACTTCATTGAGCTCACCCTCCAAGTCTTCTTCACCTTCATAGACCGGGCTTTCTTCATATCTTGGATGGTCTACCACACGAGCCTTCAAAGCAAGAGTCTTTGGGCCACGGACTTGGTTGAAAGACTTGGATGTGGACTTCAATGTATCATATGTGACAAATTGAGCCAAGATGTCATTGGGAGTCATTGTTGTGTAATCCGCTCTTGCATGGAGGTTCATCACCATAGTTTCACTATATGGCATAATTGCTTGAAGGAACTTGGCCTTGACCCATTCATCATCCATATCCTTCTTTCCATTTTCCCTACATGTCACCACAAGCTTGTAGAGTCTTCGGTAAAGTTCGGTCGGAGTCTCTTCGTCTAGCATGATGAAGTTGTCAACTTGATGTTGAAGGACGGCCGCATTGGAGCGTTGAATGCCCTCATTTCCTTCATACACGGTTTCAAGATAGAGCCAAGCCTCATTGCAAGTTTTGAGATTCCGCACATGATCTTCATCATTTGCGGTCATAGCACTCTCAAGAATGTACTTGGCATTTGCATCAAGTTGCTCATCAATCTCTTCTTGCTTGGTCAAGTTGTTGGGATCAACTGGGTTGAAACCATGTAGAACCACCCTCCAAAGATGCACCGATGAGCTGCGAAAATAAGACTCCATAGATTTCTTCCAAGTGAAATAACGAGTATTATCAAGCTTAGGAGGGGGTCTACCAAGGTTGGTTATATGAGGTTGAGTGAGTGAAACTTGAGTGAGATAAGAGCTAGGTGGAGCAAAGTTAAGAGAAGGCTTCTCATTAGGTTTATCATTTTTATCCTTGTCACTAGCACCCTTAATAGGGCTAGCGGATGATGAGGAGCCATTTTGATTAGATACCCGAGTATACACCTCATCCACCATTTTGCCTTTCATCTATACTACTATTAAAAGAACAAACTTGTGTTGATACATTAAATCTGAGCCCTTCAATATTTGACCAACGGTGCAGATTGTTCCAATGTTTGACAACTCAACACATCTTTTCGTTTCGTGATAATTACATCAACTGCCACCGCTAAAAGAAACTGTTCGTTAATCTACATCACCTGTGAGCTCTGGGACGCCCCGCCCACGCCTGCGAGAAATATCCGGTGGACATGCACTGTCTGCTGCCACCGTCGCATGAGTTGGCCACCGCCGTCGCCGCAACGTAGGTTGAAGTCAACCGTAGAACGCATCCACGATCCACCAAAGGCTGTCCATCTGGCCTTGGCCACTACGTGTACCGGTCGGCTGCCGTCTTGCCGTTTGCCGTCTCGCACCACCACCACCACCATGGGAGGACTTGGCGCCACCAGCTCCGACGACGGCGCTTCCCGCCGCAGCAGCAGCCACCAGTCGACGAACGCATGGTCGAAAACGCCACGTCGCCGTAGCGGCAAGCTGGCGTCAGCCTTGACCCTAACGCCGAGCCGGAGCCTGAGGCGCCGACCACGCCCCTCACAGAGCGCGTCCATGCGTAGAGTGCACACGTTTTATACGGTGACGAATCCCGCTCCGCGTACGTACATAGAGCAGCGTATGTTCAAGGATCCAGTTCCATTGGACCTTGGATATCCAATAGTACGATTGGTTTGGACCTTGGATATCCAATAGCACGATTGGTTTGGACTGGCCGGATTGGATGGACACCGGTAACAAAAACACGGACTGGACATGGACGAGAGCACGTTGTAGTGGATATCTGTTGGACACCTTCGTTTGTGTCGTTCAACAATGACCTGGGCAAAAATTAACAGACAAGTTTGACATGTCAAGTTTCATCTCATCGAGTATGCATCATAGGTGATGTCGCCAAATCGGAAGGATGATGTATTTCTACATCTAATTTTTGATCTTCACGATGACGTCAACGTCGCAGAGCCGGAGGCAGACTAGCTGAGGTCCCCAACAATGAGCCGGTGCGTGTCCTCTCCTGTCTCACTTGCGACAGTGCTCTAATGATGACGAGGACATGCCGGTGCCACACAGCAGCAGTGCTCCACAGACCTCAAAACAAACGAGGATGACCGCCCACTTGCTTGTCTGCATGGCAATAGTGAGTTTACGTTGTGGGGTCATTGTCTGCCTGGGACGAGCATGTGCATCTCCGTCTCTCTAGGTTCTGGCTCAAACATGCAATGGATATAAAAAATATTTTATTTGCTCTACGTGTTTCAAAAATATTTCTTTTCTTGAATGAGATTGTATATTAATTGATTCGAGGCGGTGCCGCGCCAAAGGTCGTGCTGAAGCATACAGGTGTGACATTGAGGATATGACATAATTTGTGCTAAGAAAACACCCAAAAAGCACGCCTTCATCGCGGGGCATCAGTTTTGTTGGCTTTCGTGTGAGATTTGTGTGCTCTGTGATGCTTAGATAAGCATCATTCTATTTGCAATATAAATTCTGGAACCGATGCAAAAGTTTAAAGTAAGTAATAAATGTAGATCCTGGTATGTTCTTTCCTACTTATAAATTGTTTTTTTAACTGTGAAGACGTGTGTTGCACGTACATGCCAACTAGTGAACCCAAAAAGTTCAATCATGGACTTCATGGTGATTGGGGCATCACCCTCGGGAGGGATTATTCCCGCTTCGATTAGTTCTTTGTCAAGTTGTTCTCTATCAAAATTTTCTTGTTCCTTAGCAAGTCTTAACTCCTCATCTTTAGCACGTTGTACATCCTCCGCACTAGCCATCCTCCTCTTTAGGCGATTAAGCCCTTAATAAAGAGACCTTGCTCTGATACCAATTGAAAGGATCGAGTAGGTTGACTAGAGGGGGGGTGAATAGGCAACTACAAATTTCCTTTTTCTTTTAATACAAATTAGGAAATTGCTTAAATATAAGTTCTCTAGATATGCAACTAGATGAACAATCCTATATGATGAGCAATAAACAAGCTAGCAAGATATTCTACACAAGATAAGCTAGCACTACGAGTAAAGGAAGGTTAAGAGATAACCACACGGTGACGCGGAGATGTTCTACCGAAGTTCACTTCCCAATGGAAGCTACGTCTCCGTTGGAGTGGTGCGGAGTCACAAAGTGAACTCCGAATAGCCTTGATATGGCACACCGTATCTCCCTCGTGTTATCCTCCGATGAGGAGATCCATGAGCCACTATATGATGCCCTCGAGGTCGGCAACAAACCTTTACAAGGATGAGGCACACTCCACAACTGAATTGGAGGCTCTCACCAAATTCCTGCGGCTCCCAAAGCCACAAGAATCACAAGGCCGGGTCGCGTCTCCACAACTTAATTGGAGGCTCCCGGCTAATCCTTGTGGCTACCAAAGCCACAAGAATCACAAGTATCTTCTAGGTATCCAATGTATCAAGTTACACAAGATCTACAAGTGACTATGTCGATGTAGACAAATCGGCTCGGTGGAGATGCGGATCTAGGGCTCCTCCTTCACTCCTCAAAGTATCAACGTGTTTGAGTGGTTGGAGTGGGAGCTCTAGTAGATTGAAGCTTGCAACAATGGTGGAGAGAAAGTGAGGAATCAAGCTTGGTCAACCGGAGGTAGGTGGAGGGGTATAAATACCCCTCCCAGAAATCTGGCCGTTGGAGCTGTAAACAGCCCGCAGCGGTAGTACCGGGCCTCGCCCGGTAGTATCGGCTGACAGGGAACTGACGGCCTGGCGCCAGACTGGTCAACGCCCTCTCCACGCGCGCATCGGTAGTACCGGACTGCCTAGTCCGGTAGTGCTCCCCACCCGGTAGTACCGCGCAACTACCGGGGCTACTACCAGATTAAATCGAACGAGTCCAGAGAGCATTTGGAGATCCGGCACTGGGCCCGGTACTGGGCCCGGTAGTTCCGCACGGCAGAACACCCGGTAGTACCGGCTGATGCAATGAAGACTGCTTCTATTCCTTTTCTTGAGATAAAACCTGTGCAATATTAATTGATACACTCCTGCACACTTTTAGCACACACATTAGACATCTAAGTGTGTTGTCAACAAACATCAAAACACTGTGGGGAAGGATATGTCCTTTCACAGACTCTGAGGGGTCGCAATTCTTCCTCCGGCTGGTCCTTCCGCGGTGCGTTGAAGGATCCGCGGCTGATGGATCCGACGAAAATCTTGGCGGACCCGAAGGGGACGATGTATCCAAACTCCAGGTTATCCGCCTCGGGACCCCACTCTGAGTCGTCGATGAAGGGTACGCCGTTGATCTCCTCAAATTGGTCAACGACAAGGGCTTCAATCCCTGACATGGATCTTGCTTGGAACATGATGCTTTTGACCGCTGGCCCCATGGTGGGCGCCAACTGTCGTGGGTTAATCTCGGCAGATGTCATTGCGATGACTTCGTAGGCATGGAGATTTGCGCGAGTCAAACGTCTCTGACCTTAAGATCACATGGCACGAAGAAGACAATATTTACCCAGGTTCAGCCCCTCAATGTGAGGTAAAGACCTATGTCCAGCCTATCCTAGTTTGATATTGATTGGAATATGGTGTTACAAGGGTTGGCGATCGATGTGTCGAGTCGCCGTATGTTCTAGGGTTTGGGACTTGTAAGCCTCCTCTTCTAAGTCCCGCGAGTCCTCTTTATATACACAGAGGCTCGCTAGGTTACAAGAAAAGTCTTTCATCCAAGGAAAGTATAAGCCGGAGTCCTACTTGGAGACTAATCATCTTCGTGGCTTCCAAGTTAAGTCGACTCCGCTCTTCTAGATTCTTCCATCAGCACGTCGTGATCCTCTGCCGGCCCACCTCCGTGTAAGCCCATAAACGGTGGAGCCGCGAACTTATCATGAGCCGCATTGCTCTATTGGGCTGCGGGTTAACCCATTAAGTATTCCCCCGATAGTCGTAGTCTGTGAGAGTTGGGTGCTCTTTAATAAACTCATGAAAGGTCTCGGAGTATGACGTATAAGCTACAAACCGCGGGGAAGCCTTGCGGCTGCCCAGTATCGGTTAAGGATTTGTGTGAAACTAGTTCGCAGCAAACTTGTAGTTCAAGGCATAGTCCACTATTCAATCTGTGATCTAGTGTAGCATAAATTTCTAAGTGGAAGTTCAACTTAACAGTCCTCCACCAAACACCGGTATATAAAACAATGTTTTGGAACAAATGTGAAATGATGTGCCAATGAGACTTTGTGTGGGATTGTTGAAATTTGATGGACTTGTACATGGGCCATAGCCTAAAGCCCAATTAAATTCTGAAATTCCCATTTGACCCATTCATGCTAGTTGGCTGTGGGGGTGACTAATGTTTAGTCCCACATTGCTAGTTGAGAGAGAGTTGCACCACCTTATAAGGTGGAGTGTTGTGCTACTTGGTAAGCATGTGAGAACAGAAGGCTCTCTCCCGCGCACTCCTCCTCCTCCTCCGCCGCTCGCTCGTCTCGTCAGGACACGCCGCGGGTTGCGGGAATGAGCCAATGCCTATATTTTTGCAGTCCGGGAAAATTATTGAGTCATTGATTAATAATTAATGGACGTGTTAATTACTTTGCCGTTTCCGATTCTTTTGGATCGTGGAAACGTTACCGACTCGATCGTGGGTTGCGCCCACGTCCTACCCGACTCGCGCTATATATATGCCGAGGAAAACCCTAGACGCCACACACGCAACACATGGTCGCCGTCCTAATTCCAGAACCTTGCGCCGCCGTCTTCCAAGTCTTCTCCATCCCGTCTTCCGGCGTGCACCGGTTGAAGGGACAGTAGGCCTCTGGAACCCCGCCTCTTGTGATCCTGTACGGGAGAGGGGCGATCAGGTTTTTGGGGAGCGCACTCGCGCGACTACTGGCATCGAGTTCTTCCCCAACGACGACTTCTTCCCCGACATCGCCAACCTCTTCATCGACGACATGGGCGATAACGGGAACGCCAACGGTTCCGCTGTTGCTTTCTGGTCACTCGCGCGACTACTGGCATTGATCTTTTTGTTTGAGATACTGCTAGAGTTTCTGCTTGTATTAGTTGCTCTAGATTCGATCGGTTTATCTACTATTTTAGTAGATCACATGATTAGTTTAATTCCTATTATTCTAGTCATGATTTGTTTACTGTTTCCGTGGATTAAATCATATGCTAAATTGCTTATATGTTTGACAGAACTTGCCTGCTTCATCACGGAAAATGGCCGCTGCTGCGGCCATTGTTTCAGATCTGTTAACTGCACCATCGACATTTCCTTTAGACATCCCAGCTGAAGGTGGCTGCCATCTCTTCTCCATGATCAATGTTATTTTTTTTGAGCGGTGATGATCAATGGTTGTGCTTGTGCAAGAAGACTTTGCCCAGGCTTTTAATGGCGAGCTTGGCCCTGTGATCGTGTGTTATTTATCTCTCTCAGAAAAAATAACCAATTAGTATTTAAGGCCCAAAAGCCTATAACACTTGCCGGCGATTCCTTTCCAGGTCTCTTTTGCCAAAAAAAAAGAAGGTCTCCTTGACACACGCGGGAAGTCAACAGAAGCGGCAAAACCATAATGCCCCCAAAATTTCCCGCGTTCCATAGGCCGCGACCCCCGGATCTAGCCAGCGGCGGCGCCGCACCGCAGTACAGACCAGCGTGATGGCCTCGACGAGAGATCTCGCCATAGTTTCCCTCTCGGCCGCCGTGGCCGCGCAGCGGTTCCTGTCGTCCTACACGGCAACCAATGCCAAGCCCCAGAACCTGCCCCCGCCGCGCGGCGAGCCACTCCCCGTGAACAGTTCCACCGCCGGGAGCCCACCAGCGCAGGACCCCTACAAAGTAACCAAGAGGGAAGGGTTAGTACTCGTCGTCCAATCGACCCTCCTCCACTACCCCTCGCCGCGTCGCTTAGCTTCGTTGCCGCTCTTGTTAAGCATGAGTGAGGATTCGTGCCTCTGAGGCGCTTGTGATGCTGTTGCAGGTTTATCTCGTGGGACGACTACTTCATGGCGATCGCATTCCTTTCGGCTGAGCGGTCCAAGGATCCTAACCGGCAGGTGAAGTAAATGCTGAGGCCTGTCAAAACATTCACCTGGGACTTTTTGTGTTTGCGCTCTGTCTGTTCGTTGAAATTCCTCAATAAAACTGATTGTCTTGCACTGCTGCGAGATAACTGAAAGTGTAGGAGCAATTTGAAACTTAGATTTGTATGGTTATATACGGTCAAGTAGGAAGGCAACACAGCTCACAGCACACCCTCCTGCAAGGTGTAGCCAGAAGCCAGGGTGTAGCGCAAGAGAAAATACTCATTCGACATTTGTTATTAGGCAACTGCTTACTTTTTTGAGAAAAGATACTCGAGGTCAAACTCACACCGGTGAACTACAACGTCGCAGCAGGGATGGAGGCAGAGTTAAGGGAGGAGACCTCGCTGGAATGGTCAGAGCTGCAAGCTGGGTGCGGTGACAGTGGCATAGCTAAGGGATGAAACCTCACAGGAACTAGGGGTTAGGATTAGGGCTGGTTTATCCGGAAGCACAGTCGGCCGGGCACAATGAGCGGTTGTGCGGACTGCGGACAGAGGTGAGCTCATATTGGGGAGACATGGTGGTCGTGGTAGGAAGAAGAAAAAGGGCGGGCTGTTGGATTAACTGTGACACTGCGCAAAATCATTTGATTGCGTTCTAGGCGGATCCAAGGATTAATTGATTAATCTGCTTAAAACTAAAACCGTTCTGGTGCTTCAAAGGTTCTCACATAAAAAAAAATCCAGGGATCTTTGGAGGTTCCATTGATGGTATTGAAACAAGTTCGTTTATATTTTTTTTTGTGAATTTGACATAAAAATAATTTTAATATAATGTAGCAAGTAGAAACTCATGTATGATTCTTTATTGTCATTCATGTTAGTGAAAAATTGTGATCTATGTACCTAAAATTCATTTTATGCAGGTTGGAGCATGCTTGGTTAGCCAAGAAGGCATTATCCTAGGTGAGGCTGAAACTCAAGAATACCTGATTCAGCCATTCACTTTGTATTCTTAATGTACTTTGACATCTGTGGTATCTATTTTGAGTGCCATCAACGGAGGCCATGGCTGTTTTATGATCTGCAACAGTGTAACTTGATTCATCTAAACCCCATTTTAATTGGTGGCTACTTGTGTGATAAGCAAAGTACAAGGATTGCTGTGATAGGCCACGTGCCATAATGGCTCATCCTTATATAACTCAAATGTTTTTATAACCAGGTATTGGCTACAATGGATTCCCAAGAGGTTGTCCGGATGATAAGCTTCCTTGGGCAAAGGTAGTTTTCTTTGAAGCTGTAATTAGAATGGATGTAAATTGAGTGCCAGTCAGTAATAAGAAATAATGATTAGCTCTAGTGTGCTAGTGTAAGTTTGAATTACCAATGTGAGGTTTATTTTGTCTTCACTCAAATATTATTATCTCATGTTTGGTGGAATTCATTAGTTTTTGTACCTCTTTACTACAGAAATCTGCTAGAGGGGATCCATTGGAGACAAAATATCCGTAAGTTATGAACTCTTCAGTCAAAGGGTTGTTACGTTCTATTTTAGGACATAACTCATGTAAGCACATCTAATGAGCAGAGAAGAATTGCAGCTTGAATAAAATTCCTATCTATTGATAGATTTGGTATTTCTCAAGAGAAATTCTAAGCTATCTGCATGATCCAGTGACTAATATTTACTGGCAAAATGGACTTTGTACTCACTAAAAACAAGGAAGTAAATAATATTTTCATGAAGGAACAACGATAAGTAAGAATAGTACAGTGCTGCAAATTATAGTCTTCCTATCATCCTATTTTGTTTCCTTTTTTCTACCTTTGAGAAGTGTTAAGTAGTGAGTAATTTATTTTACCTGGTAGCATGTCGGGTACAAATAATATTACATGCATTAAGTGCAAAAGTAAAAGAGTACATAGATACTTTTTTTTTTGATAACCAGCTTAATTTTTCATGTCATTAGTAACACACACATATGTAGATATATATGTTAACTTCGAGCGCTTCTAGGATATATGTAGGTACCAAAGTCAGCAATACTCCACATCTGATGATTTGTTTCTTTGATGTATGTACGGTGCACGATAGATTCTTATTTATATACACGTGAGCCTGGACCATACCAAAGTTAACGCGAAAAAAATCATCATGCATGTGCATACGAAAATCTGCAGTGCGTATTCTAGCTCCTAATCCTGAACCATATTTATGTGGTATGAAATTGAAAGTTTGTGTTTGTTTACATATGGCATAAAAAATCTATCTATGATGAATGAATATCCTTTCTAGCACATACAGCTGATAACTTGCTATAGCATATAAGTAGAGAGCTCATATGGCCAGATATACTCTTGATCAACGGGGCTAGGATTAAATTCTCCGCTTACCTCCTAATTCCTAAGAGGTAATTAGGGGCATCTCAAAAGATCTAGTTTCTTAACTAAAAATTGTCAGTGTAGCCTTGCACATGATAACCTTTCTCTATTTTGTTCTGTAGTGTGAAGACAGCTTTGAGTTCCTTGTTTTCTGTAAACAATAATTGATCTCACAAGCGATATAGCTGCACTGCCAGTTAGAAATTCACATCATGCTCTATTATCTGGCTCGCCATTTGGAAAGTTGTTAACCCTGCATATCTTGCCACTTCATTATTTGTCATCCAACCTTTTCTGAGAAATTTACAATGTTCCACCATCTGATTTTTCTGCATGATTTTGTAGCAATCCTAACATTGGTTATGACATTATGAGGTACTTATATTTCTATGCATTTGCTAAATGCTGCTCAATTGTAACCACCAGAATCTTTTACTCTTTGCAGCTATGTTGTTCATGCTGAAGTTAATGCTATTTTAAACACAAACCATGCTTCAGCGGCTGGACAGGTTTGGTCTTTTAATTGTCGTCCTCCAAAATGTAGTTAGTATTCAGTAGTGCCACTGACCGGTCTTTAGGAGTCTTAGACGAATCCCTTATTGTTTACCTTTTACTGCAGAAGTTATATGTCACCATGTTCCCCTGCAATGAGTGTGCTAAGATTATCATCCAGGTTAGTTCCTACGAGATCATATGCTACATTTTCAATGATTTCCTGGTGTGACTTTCACTGTGCAGTTTTCATTCTTCACTGTTTCCCCTTAAATCTATCAAAAATGATTACCATGTAAATTCTGCACTATGAAGTTACTGGTTTTAAATCTCACCTATTCACTATTCTCCCTTAAACCTAAATTAATAATCGTGCTATTTTTGTGTGGAAGTAACTTCTACCAGTGCTCACATATTTTAGAGAATCGGCTGCTCAGTCTAAGTTGCTAACCATTGTCCTGATCTTTCTTACAGTCAGGTGTATCTGAAGTCATCTATTTTGTAGAGAAAAGGATAGACAACTCGGATCATGTTTATGTCGCTTCTCAAAAGTTATTATCAATGGCTGGTGTGAAGGTACTCAATTTTTGACCATGCCAAATGTAAGCACTGGTATTGGCACGGATTACATTCTTATGCATCATCCATCACAGGTCAGGAAGCATCAGCCGGAGATGGCACACATACCAATCAAGTTTCAGGAGCCAAGGAGCTCTTCTAGCGAAAGAACCGTGTGCCCTTAGGTAACGGAAGATGAAGTATATTTGGCTGATGTTTCTGACTTTTTCTTCTTTCATTTTTAGATAGTTTTATCTGTGATGTGATGATCTGTTGATAACTGCAACGATGTCTAAACAATTCTGTCAGCCTCAGAGGTGTGTCGTAAACTTGCACAGCGTTATGAGATCTGTATGTGCTCAGCATCATGAACTATCCTTCTGTGTGGTTGCGCCATGTGTTAACCTCTCTCAGATTATGATAGCTTATGTTTATTTGTTACTATGTGGTACATGTAAATCATTACTTTTCCTTAAGGACGCTATTTCTAGCTCAACGGAGTAATTCTTATGTCTCAGATGATTGGTGTAGATTTTTCATCTAGTGAAACTGAATAGTTATATACATTGAAAAAAATGCCGTGCAATAGCAGGTACAGTTTGCACATTCCTAGACATAAAATTGCGTCCATTATGGTTTTTCTGTTTGATGAATGCGCAGAAACGACGATTCCCCCGCGTGCAATAATTATTTTTTCGGTGCAACAAATGTTCCTTGTGGTCTTTTGCGGCAATTGCTCCTGCAGTGTGGTGAGGTTAGAGATCCCAAAATGCCATACTTCCTAATGAAACCCTTGAAACAATGCTCCAAGAGACTCCAAATATGGCTCACAATTGGAGCTCCTATTAGCGGATTGGGTTCGAGTACACCCCTAGCTAGGCCTAAGTGTGATGGGCGGTCTTGGAGGTGGCTGATATCCTATGTCTGCCGGCTGACGGCTAGTACACTCGCCATATACTTTTATGAGAAAATCTATTTGCATTTGAAACTCAAACCCCCGTTGAACACAGGGAGTAAAAATGTAGGAATAGGAAACATACAGAAATCGAGATGTCATGTTTTCTAGATTTCTACAGGAAGTAAAATCACATTTTTTTCTTCCAATGTGTCGTTTGCATGTCATGAAAAAAAAATCAGAGTAATTATAGACACGGGAAGATGAAAACATGAGGTCTCACCTCATGTCCTCATGTTTATTTCCTATTCCATCGGAATTTCAAAGTAATTCGACATTCGGATTACTTTGTTCCAAACGGTACAATAGGAAAAAGTTTCCTTCAAAATTCCAACATTTTTCTTTTAACGGGGCCTCGATAAGTTCTTGTAAAAAAAATGTAACTGGATACGAGGCCCAGGATCCCCGACGAGTTGAGCGAAAAGAGATAACCACGCCAGCGGTCCTAATTCTTTTTCTGCACCTTCACTTTGGTCCCTAATCTATAAAATCGCACAAGTAAGTCCTAATTGTTTCAAAGTTGTGTCACGCGCGGTCCTAAACTGGTCAGACCCGCGTTGACCGTCGCCACGTCGGCTGGTGGGTTCCATAGGGTTAACAGACGGAGGTGTAATTTTGTAAATAGCCCCTTCATGTTCATTTCCTCTCATAACAAACGGATGATTTGTAGACCCAAATTGATGCATTGCATTCCACTTAGGTCAATTCGATGAGTTGTTCACCGTAGAAATAAACTATGGAGGATTTTTTTGCGGATTTGGGCCGTCGAAGAGCTATGTGGATGGCAAGACAGCTAAGTTTGATGGTTGCGAAGCAGATACATGGTCTCCGTTGTGGCTCACTGATTTCATGCAACAGTTAGGGTACTTAGAACCTGACAAGTATGCTATATATTGGCTGCTGCCTGGATTCAGTTTAGACACAGGGCTAAGGATAGTTGATCGTGATACTGATACCTTGAGCATGATTGCTGTAGTTCCAAAATTTCAGTATTTTCAGCTTTTTGTTGACCACAAAGATATGCAGTATGATGGTGTGTCAATGGATGATGTTGTCATCTGTGGTTCCCCTAAACTGCCTCCAGTGTTGAGCCCTGGGAAGAAGAATTATAAAGCAGCAGCTGGCAAGTATAATGCAGGCAGCAGCAGTAGCAGGGTTCCACCTAGGCAGCAGCAGAACTTAGGGCATGAGCTGAGAAGAAGTAGGAGGCATGTGGTAGTGGAAGATGAAGCTAAGCATTGCACAGACAATGAGAGTGATGACAGTGAGTTGGATGCTGACTATGTTGACTTTGACAATGAGTTAGAAGCTGATGATGATGATTTGTATGAAGAATGGGTGGATGACAAATTTGGGACAGAAAGGAGGAACATTGCAAGCAAGGATGATAGTGACTACGATACTGACAATGACTTTGAGGATCTGGAAGATTCAGATGTTGAACCTGCTGATTCAGTAGAAGAAGTAGAAGTAGTGGACAAGGATGGAAGGAAGAAAAAGAAGAAGAAAGTGAAGCTGAGGAGGTGGAGACCCGAGAACATGAAGCAAGTGGAATTTCATATTGGCATGGTTTTTCTGTCAGTTGTTGAGCTCAGAGCTGCTATACAAGAGTACATTGTGCAACAAAGAGTGGGAGTTCACTACCTGAAAAATGATCTGCAGAGGGTTAGGGCATGCTGTGAGGACAAATGTACATGGTATCTTTTTGCTGCACCTTGCACTAGGTCCAACGCATGGACAGTGAAGAAATATGTGGCAAAACACAAATGTGAGAGGTCAGTCAAGATCAAGCAGTTCACAGCAAAATACCTAGCTGCATGCTACTTGGAAAAATTCAGAGCTGACGACAAGATGTCACTAAAGAACTTTGCTAGGATCATTGAACAAGACTTCAACATGTCTGCCAGTCGAAGCAAGCTAGAGAGGGCAAGAAGAATAGCACTGAAGCAAATAAATGGTGACGAATTGGCACAATACAACTTACTCTGGGATTTTGCAGCTGAAATAAGAAGATCAAATCCTGGGAGTACCATGTTTGTTAATGCCAGCAATGAAGTGTTTCAGAATTGTTACATGTCTTTAGATGCATGCAAGAGGGGGTTTTTGGCAGGTTGTAGGCCCATCATTGGCATTGATGGGTGCCATATAAAGAACAGGTTTGGTGGAGTGATGCTAGCTGCTGTAGGAGTAGATCCAAATGACTGTATTTTCCCTATTTCAATTGCTATAGTAGAAGTGGAAGATACAAACACATGGAAGTGGTTCCTAGGCACATTGAAAGATGATCTAGGAGTAGAGAACACGCGTCCATGGACATTTATGAGTGATAGGCAAAAGGGATTGATCAATGCTGTCAATGCATTGTGGCCTGATGCTTCTCACAGGTTCTGTGTAAGACATTTACATCAGAACTTTGCTTCCCATGGGTGGAGAGGCGACATTTACAAGAACAAGTTGTGGCAAATTGCATGAGCAACCAGGCAGGCAGACTGGCAGCAGTACATGGATGAGATGAAGGCACTAGACCAGGGAGCTTTCGAGTATTTGGCCGCAATTGATCCACGGCAATGGTGCAAGGCATATTTTGAAGATCTTCCAAAATGTGATTTGCTTCTGAACAACATATGTGAAGTTTTCAACAAGTGAGTAAGCCTACTTTGGTTTGTTTGAAGTACTTACTTGATTGACATGTTGTGTTGTTGCTAATTTGGTCTATTGTTGTAGGTACATACTTGATGCTAGAGAGCTTCCTATAGTGACTAGTTTGAAGAAAATAAAGGACCAGCTAATGATCAGGTTTTTCAGCAAGAGGAAAGAAACTGCACAAATGTATGGGAATATTTGCCCAAAAATAAGGAAAAAGCTGGACAAGAACATCGACTTTGCCAACAACTACACCGCAATTCCTTCTGCAGAAAATCTTTTCAAGATTGCTGGTGTACATGGTGAGTATGAGGTACGAATTGATCGGCAAGAATGCTCATGTAGGCAGTGGCAGCTCACTGGAATTCCATGTAGACATGCTTGCGCTGCTCTGAGGCATGAATGGATCAAGCCAGAAAAAGTTGTCCACAAATGCTACAGCATAGATGCATTCAAAGCTGCTTACTGTCATGCCATTATGCCTTGTAGTGATCCTAAAGTGTGGAAGAAAATTAATGGTCCTTCAATGACTCCACCCAAATATGACAAAAAAATTGGCAGGCCTACCAAGAAGAGAAGGAAAAGCCCACTAGAAGAGGATGGCGGCTCCAGACTGAGCAGACATGGCATTGTTAGCCGCTGTGGTGTATGCAATGTTGCTGGACACAATAGAAGAAAGTGTCCAGAACTCGCTAGAGAAAGAGCCGAAGCAGAGCAAGCACAACCGACCGAAGCTGAGCAAGCACAACCAGCCGAAACAGACCCTGTGCCTATTCAGATTATAGTTCCTGACAATCAACCTGAATTTCAAGCACAACCGCCAAAGAAAATTCCTGTGAAAAGAAATACATCCAAGGTAATTTGCTGAAACTTGTAGAAACTTTTGTACTTCTTTGACTGCACTGATTCATGTCGACATAAGTGCATTTGTTTGAACTTTCAGAAAAAGACATTGCCACAACATTCTACAAGTGCAACTGCAAGTGTAGTTCAAGAAAGTATGAACTATGATATCACAGCATCTAGTGTCATACAAGTTCTACAGGACCAAGTGAGAACAAAACCTGATTCTTTTGCTATACAATTTGGCCAATTAGTCATGACCTGACCAAAACCTGATTCTTTTGCAGGCCATAGCCTCTCAATAATCTCAGACCGCACCACCTAGTCCTCTACCTGAAAGCCAGTTCATTGCTAGCTGCAGAGATGCACTGCCACCTCCAAGATCAGCTACTGCAACCCTTGGTTTAAAGAGGAAGAGGAATGTGGCTCAGAAGAAGTAGAACTGCTAGCATATTTACATGATGGGAATGTTAGCATATTTTGGACAGAACTAGAAGAATAGGTTCATATTTTGGCTAGGTTTGTACTGAAACCTGAAGCTGACATGTAGCTCCGGTTTCACACAAACCATGTAAGTGCAAACTTGTCAAGTGCACTTTAAATCAGTCACTACTTTTGGCTGCCTTTGTAATGCAACCTGATGCGCTACCTATGTTTATTTGAAACAAACATATGATTATCTCTTCTCAGCTCCATTACAACTTGGTAGACATTACATGTTTGTTCATGCATACATTTGTTCATCTTCTCAACTCCATTACATCACAGGAAATACATCAAGCAAACATTACTTAGCTACAGCTACGTAGAGCATTACTACAATCAGAAACAAGATTGCACCGAACACATTCCTGCAGATCTCAATTAGCTCATCCATCTTCTTCACTACAAGATCAACCCTCTTCACCATGTCTTCCATCTTGTGCAGTCCAGGTTCTTCAATTTCCTGCTCTGTTTCTTCAGCAACTGCAGCTCCTAGGTACCCATTTCTAACAAGGAATTCCACATAGTTGTCTTCCCCATTTTCCCAGTAGTAGTGGTTGCAAGGGCTCGGTGAAATCTGTGGCAAAAATCAAAGAGAAATAAGAAACAAAGTGGAAGAACTGAATCCACTAACATACAGGTTGCAACTTACACGATGGTTAGGGCATTTGTAGTAGACACGCCCGGGATTTGCACTTGACTGCGACACTCGGCGAATGGTGTTGCGAACTCGGCAGCAAGGGCATGGCACCAACGGCAGGGTCCCCGGCGGGTGGAGAGACTGGGAGGGCGAAACTGGCTTCCTCCACGCACGCTTCTCAGCAGTCGAGCTCGCGGAGGTGCTCATGACGATGGATCGGGGTCGAAGGAGAGAGCAGAGAGGTGAGAAGAGAGCAGAGAGGTGAGAAGATGAACTAGGGGCTGGGGAAATAGAAGGCACCTACTTATAAGGGTTCAGTTGCATATATCCAAACCACCAGCCGCGGGAAATCTCCCGCCAAACGCCCAACAGCCGACGTGGCGACGGTCAACGCGGGTCTGACCAGTTTAGAACCGCGCGTGACACAACTTTGAAACAATTAGAACTTACTTGTGCGATTTAATAGATTAGAGACCAAAGAGAAGGCGCAACAAAAGAATTAGGACCGCTGGCGCGGTTATCTCGAGCGAAAACTAGGCAGTGAGCGAAACCTCGCACCCCGTCATTATGACCGCCCTCCTCCCGCCGCCGCTCCGCCCGTCATCCGAGCCGCCGCAGCTCGCCGTCACGCGCACGCTGCACGCGATCAATACCTGCACCTCCTCCGCCGCGCTCGCTCCCCTCCGCGGCGCCATCCTCCGGGAACCGGCCCTCCTGCGCTCCACCACCGTCGTCTCCGCCTTCTTCCTCGCCTGCGGCCGCCTCCGCCATCTCAGCCCCGCGCTCTCCCTCTTCGCCTCCTTATCCCGCCCCCACGTATTCCTATTCAATTCCATCCTCCGCTCGCTCCAACGCGGCCCCGACTGCTCCCCGCTCCCGCTTTTCCGCCGCTTCCTCTGCCTCGGCGTCCGCCCCAACCGCTACACCTTCCCGCTCCTGCTCACCTCCCTTTCTTCCCTCCGCGACTTGAGGGGCGTGCATTCTCAGGTGACCAAGTCCGGCGTCTCGTGCGACATCCACGTCCGCAACGCCCTCCTCGCACGTTACGCCGCCTGCGACCCAGACTTGGCCCACGCCGACCAGCTGTTCGACGAAATGCCATATCCGGACGTTGTCGCGTGGACCACCGTGATCACCTCATACAAAAATCGTGGCCGCACCTTTCAGGCCCTGGCCACATTCCGGCGGATGCTGGCTGCTTCTGTTGCCCCCAACCGTGTCACCATGGTCGCTGCGCTTAGCGCATGTGCGGCCCATGGAGCCATCGAAACTGGCACTTGGATCGATGAGCACGTGCAGAAGCAGGGATGGGATCTGGATGTTGTATTAGGCACTGCACTCGTAGACATGTATGGGAAGTGTGGACACATCGTGGACGCGGCGCGTGTGTTCTCAGAAATGGTCGAGAGGAATGTCTATACTTGGAACTCTATCATTGGAGCGCTTGCTCTTGCATATGATGGCACAATGGCATTGCAATGGTTCTACAGGATGGAGGGCGATGGTGTCCGGCCAGATGCAGTGACACTCATTTGTGTTCTTTGTGCATGTGCCCATGCTGGGTTTGTTGACATTGGAAAGAAAATATTTAACCTAATTGTACAAGGAAAGTATGGGTTTCAACCTGGGATCAAGCACTTTGGATGCATGGTTGATCTTCTTAGTCATTCTGGACACCTGGATGACGCCTTTAGTGTTGTTGAGACAATGCCATCTCAGCCAAATGCAGTCATCTGGGGCTTACTGTTGCGGGGTTGCACGGCTCATAGTGACTCGCGGTTGAGTGAGCGTGTGATGATAAGGTTGGTGGAGTTGGAACCTGAGAATGCTTCACATTATGTGCTGTTGTCAAATTTATATGCAGAGACAGGGAGATGGCAGGAGGCTGAGGAGATCTTGCAGTGGATGAAGAAGAATGGGCTGAGGAAGGATGCAGGCTGGAGTCTAAGGATGTTAGGAGACAGACGGCTGTCACCGAAGTTTGCCAGCCCAACACAATTGTTGCCAATCCAAGGATCTTTTGTACACTAACACATGCCAAAGAAATATATAGCTGATGGATAGAACGTGTTTCGTGACGAACGTTGGAGAATGGATCAGTGTGTATCATGTAGAGAAGCAGGTCCTTGCTTTCACTCCGAGCTGGGAGCTTGAGAACTTAAGGTCATGGATGTTGATTTGGGAGGATAAATTTTAGAAACATGTGGCTGGGATTCCTAAATCATTGTGGGATTTGTGCCAAAGAGACAGAATTGCTTTGGACACACATGCTTCGTTTGATGTGAAAAGGTTTGTTAAGGCTACATCATTGTTAGTTACTGCTGATAATGTAAATATAGTCATGAACAATAAATGGTAGTATTTGGGTAAGCAGATAAGCCTTTAACTTCTATTTCACACTACTCTTTAGTTCTGAGTTTTATGGAAATACACCTGTTGCAGGTTAAGACCCTTTTAAACAATAAGAAGAAATTTGGATCATCAAATTGGAATTGTACACTTGACTTTTGTTGCTCATTTGTGAAAACAATATGTTTGCACCCTTGTCTCCATGGTAATATTTTGAAGTTGTAACCCTGAAGTTTACGAGACTGTTCACCACTCTCTAACAAAAGACTGCTGTCACTAATCTTATTAGTTATAGAGTTTGCTTCTTGGAACAAAGAGTAAATTCGTAGTTGACTGCTAATAAATTGTAAACTTGGTGCAGAAGGAGACATAATTAATCTTTTCCTAATATTAGGGGCTTCTTCAATTTGTGACGGGATGCACCTTCAGATTATATTTGAATATTGCCATAAAAAATAACTACATGCTCAGTAGCATAAGTTATGCATGATGCAGCCTCTAAAAAATACAAATGAATAAGACAACCCAAGTTAGTTGGTATCACTTTGGACCTGAAAATATCTCACCTTCTGAGCTCTGGATGGCCTATAGAGTTTTGAGGGACCAGCAAAAAAATTCTGAATTACTAATCACTTCTGAGCATTCACTATTATTGCCAGGTCAGGATGTGTCCAATTCTTGGAAGCACCACCATTCATGTTTCAATGTATTTTCAAAGTGGATGTTATATCTAAATGTTGTCTTTCTTGGATTTTTCTGTCCTTTGTCATTTGGCTTCAGTATGACTCATCGAAGTTGATGTTACCATATTAAGATGCACTGAGCTTACAAAAGGATGAAGCCTTGAAGTAGTGAAGTTACATAAGAAAAGATGGCTCCTCTGACTCCCAGACTTGTAGTGCCCGTAGATGTGAAGAAGCCACGCTCCATTACCGCTGGCATCCAGATATCCCTCCTGTTGTAATGTAACTGAAGGGGAATTATTCCATGTTGAGATGGTCGATTGGACTGGCGGACGGGTTAGAGATGATGACTCTGCAGAAGATATCAAGTTTCTGGATCTCACATTTGTATGTAGACATTTTTATTTTGGATGAGAAGTTGTTTGATGTTTTTTATTCTTGTATTCTCATTAAAAGCAAGACTGGTGCTAAACTGAATGTAGATTTTCCACATACTCATCTTAGTGGCCCCTTTAGAGTAGTTGATTCTGAAGGGGTTCCAGCTTCACCTGGTGATCTTCTTGCTGTAGAGATCTGCAACCTCGGTCCGCTACCTGGTGATGAGTGGGGTTATACTGGAATATTCGAAAGGGAGAATGGAGGTGGTTTCTTTACCGACCACTTCCCAAGTGCAAGAAAAGTAATTTGGTATTTTGAAGGAATTTATGCACACTCCCTCAGATACCTGGTAAAAGTTCTTGCTATTACTCTGAATGAAGCGTTTCACTTTATATCATCGAATAGCTCCATTTTGTGTATACCAGGCGTTCGGTTTCCAGGTTTAACTCATCCTGGTATGGTGGGAACGGCACCATCAGTCGAACTTCTTAATATATGGAATGAAAGGGGAAGCAAATTGATCGAGACAAGTCACGAGTCTCTGAAACTGTGTGAAGTTCTACACCAGAGGCCCCTTGCTAACTTACCAACCCCCGAAAACTGCTTACTTGGAAAGGTATGACCTGCTGCCTGAGGAATGGTTTCATATTAGCTCCAAAGATTAAATAAAAGTTTATTTGCAGTATTTGTAAATTATGTTATCCTTCTTATGTGGCCCAGTATTCCAGTACAGTTATTTTACACGTGGATATTAATCTAGGAGATTTAAGGTATTTGTGTCTGAAAAAAAGGGCCAGTCCTCTGTCTTTCTTGCATTAATGAAACCAGCATGAGTTTTACAGCGTTAATGATCTCAGGCACAGAGGGATTTATCTGTGGCTCTGCGCGGGGGGTGGGGATGCAAGGGTAGCTACGGGGTGCACTGGATACCCCATATATATTTTTCTTTGTAAGCTTGCTAATTTTTACCACATGTGCTATCCGCTGAACAGTTTTTTAAGCACTTGTGGCACCCTATTCTATATCCTGCCCTGGTCTGTACTTCCCTAGCTCCGCCCCTGGCTCTGCGCTAGACTGAAGTTAAGGTGTATGCAGACAACATGAAAAACGTGAAAGATAACATATTATTGTCTACTGCTAAACGTTTTGGTCGAAAAGTGAACAGAGACGCATGCATCACATAGCTATGTAATGGTTAGGTGATCCTTATTAGTTTGCTCGCTTCTTCTCTTCCAGCAAAATGTAGCGATCTATCAGCGGAGATTGCATATTCTTGCATAGCACCATATTCTGCATCGAGTTCAGTTATGCAGTCTGCTCTTCCAGTAGCACCCTGAAAACGCATATTATTATTTAGCTTCTGTAAACTCCATAAAACAGCCCAGCTACATGTGGCAATCACTATTTAGCACCACGCTAAGTCTGTAGCCACCACACAGCCAATGAACGAGATGGGAACGGCAAACGGCTGCCGTCATAAACATGACTCCTTCTACAGCTGCCTATTGTTAGCCGTGAGTCAGAATAAACTATTGATCTGTGGAGGTACTGAAAGCTCCCATACTGCAGGAGTGTGTATTTCTAAAGAGCTAAATCCCACCAAAAATATCACAACTGCATAGATAGATTAAAGATATCACAACTGCATAGATAGATTAAAGATATCAACTGCATAGATAGATTAAAGATATCAACTGAATATACTGCAGAAGATGTAAACCGTCAGACATGTAAATAAGATTCACCGGTCAGGTTCTGAACAATTTCAAGTCACATATATTGATACCTTATTCAGAATGTGTATTTCTAAAGAGCTATTGTTGACAATGCATGCAAGGAGCAGGTAGGCAGTAGGGTTATTAATTGTCATCCTGAAGATTGATGTAAAAGGAACATTATCTGAAGTTCTTAACTTTTGGTTATACGCAGGTTTATCTTTTACCATCATGCTGTCCATGCGAGCCGTGAGGGTAGGATATCTGGGATAGATGTCCCTAATGCAGTGGCGACACTTGCCATCCCGACAGCAATATTTGACCAGGTATACTGCAAAAGATCAACAGAAAGTCTTTTGGGCAGTCTAAATGATATGCATTGTATCATGCTGTTTCTTCTTACTTGTTCTTAATAAGAACAGAACAACAAGGCTGTGACTCATGTTTTTGGTCTGGTCTTGCATCTACGCTTTCCGTGCTAAATTTGTTTGGAGAAACCAAAGTGGCGTCCGTTCACTATTAGTAGAGAGATGCTGGTAGGTTTGATGTAGTACAGCAGGTCAATATTGATACTGGCAGGTTTAACCAAAAGCATTGTAGATATTGCCCATTTACTCCCTGAAAATAAGTCTAACCAATAATATTGACCTCCTGATCATGTTATGAGTACCTCCTTCACTCTTAGGCATTTTTTTATTATTATGAGTATTTTTTGTTATAAAGTCAGTGCATGATATTTCAATTGTTAATAATAGGATATAAGACCAAAAACTTGGGGCATGGACCAAAATTGAGAAGAATTCCGGATGTTCTGAGATGCACGTACTGGACACCTTCCTATAACGGAAGACCAAAGTGGAACAGTGGCAGCATAGTGTCAAATATCTGAAAGATCAATCCAAGACGATCATCGTTACACTGTAAAAATAATCATCTATGTATGTGCAACCTATAATGTAGACCAGTAGTTGCAGTATGGGATCTGTTGGCACTTATTAATTTATGTATCAGAAAATGGACATATATGCAGACAGACGGAGATATGCCTTATTCCTGTGTTGTAGGCTTGTTCTAAAGTTGTGCTCATGCAGCCAGTTTGCTTGTTATTACTATTCACTAATCTCCGTGGCCTCCTCTAGCCCTGTAGAATTTTGACCTATGCTTTCAGAACTTCTGATATGCAGGGAAGAATATCTTGGTCAGAATGTCAAATACTTCAGGACAATCATGGGTGCTTACTTTCTTTTGTATTTTTTATTATATATGCAGACTTTAGTTTTGAGGCAACTTGTATGATTCATCATTTCATAATTTAGAGCAACTGTTAAGGGGTTAGAAGGTCTGTTCGAAGTTGGGAGCGGGCTATTTTAGTAGTACTCTCTTACGGTGATGCTAATTTTGTATTGAATGACAGCACCACTGATTTCGTAACGAATCTAGTGATGCTAATTTGGTGTAATAAATGCTGATACGTTTGTTGGTCAAAATACTACAATTTTGACTTGGCACAAAACCTAGATGTACACTTATTCACGGACGGAGGGAGTAATTATCTGTAAGACATATTTGAACGAAAAATACGTCAACATAATTGTTGTGATCTAGTGACAACGAACAGGAGCCCCATAAATATCATATACACTTAGATTTTTTCTGTCCAAATATACCTATTCAAAAAGAACAAACCTTTATCGAGATATTAATTAGCATACAGTTTCAAGATGTCTTATAAAGATAGACAAGGATATACAAAGTTTTCTCACACACCATACTTTTGCATATGACACAAATTAATCTGTGAAGAAATGTGATGCATTTTGTATTTATTTTCTCACACATGATAGTATTTAGCTTAAATCTATAAGGTGCGATGTATTAAAAACAAATATAACTTTTATTAAATAAAACGGATTCAATTTAGGACAACATGCTAGCTATAGCTATAAATTGACAAAAGAACGAGTCATGAACATGTAATGTTTGTAGTATAAATTATAATATTTATTCTGACTTGGCCCACCGGAGTTGTTGCCGGAGTCACTGTCTTTATCGGCTGGTTTGTTGTAGAGGCTCGCTGGTCTAGATGCACTCTCGACTCTTGGATCCGATGACTCGTGGTGCTCTCGCCGTTTCCAACGGGTAGAGAACTGGGCTATGCCAGTTTCAGTCAAATTCGGTAGAGTGCTTATGGGAAAAAACTTTTGGGCTGAAATAAAAAGTTATAGGGCTAAATTTTATATTACTATCATGATTAGATTATTATGTTGTGTTTTTCATTCTTATTCATGTTTTAATGCCATTTTTAGTATTTTAATACATTTTCTTTATGTTTAGCAAATTCTTTCATGGCATTTTGTGGTGACAATTATTGTTGTCATATTATGAAATTTTCGCAAAATTCGTCCATACTCAAAATTAGCGTGGCTTATGTCCGTCATTTTTGCCAAAGCTGATTGATGGGCATTTTGACCATGAAATTTCCAGTCCACTTTTGGGCTGTTGGCCAAAGCTGATGTGGAGCGGATTAATAAAAGAAGTTTATCTATAAGGATTTGATAAAGTGTGTCGTGTATCTATTATTCCGGCCAAAGCTAATTAATGAATACATGTCTACATAGTTTTGTTGTTCTTATCCGTCTCTGGCCAAAGCTATTTTAGATTTATAATTGGATGCTCATTAAAGCATTTGTTTCTTTTGCAGCAACTAATGCTTCTCTTATTGCCCGGATAATTGACGACATAGAACAATTTAATGGTAGAGATTTTGCTACATGGAAGGGGAAGCTTGAGATCACTCTGGCTTTGCTGAATATTGATTATGTCCTCCTTCATGATCCTCCCGAAGCACATAAAGAAGGTGTTGAGAATTATGATGTCCTGAAAAGGGATTATGATGATGAGAAAATTAAGTGGGAGGATTCAAATCGTAAGTGCCTCGTGATCATTAAGGGCTCCATTGCTCAAAGTATGAGAGGAGCCATCCCAGATTCCAGAGTGCCAAGGCTTACCTTGAAAAGATTGAGGATCAATTCAAAGAATCATCCAAATGGTGATGCTAATTTAGTGGTACTCCCATATGGTGATGCTAATTCATATAAAATTCATCCTAGTGTGCATCCACAAAAAAAAATCATAATGTTTTGATGAATAATCATTTTTATGATTTTCAAAGGTTCTACATTTGTTGACATAAATTGAAGTATTTTAACTGGAACATCCACGAAATAGGCTTTCGCCCTGCTATATAAATATAGCAACCAACCGATACAACCACAAGGCCACTGTTGGGCAAACACACACTTATGCCCAAAAGAAACAAAAAGAACAAAGAAGAGAAAACAAAGCCGACATCGACGGTTCGACGAAAAACGAGATGACTAGCAGCCGCTGCGCCCTCTGTAGAATATCCACCACGCTCCCAGCCTTCCGAAGCGCCTCGTACCAAGCACTACCTCTAAGAAGGGAGCGACGAAGATGACGCTACTGCCCGGACAATTCCAAAGGTTTCCCCCCGGTGTGTCCTAGGGTTTCTCCCGGTAAGCTGAGGGGTGGGAAAGAGGTATCCCGACGCCCTTCAGGAAGGAAGGTGACACCCGCAGGCGTCACCGCGTCAGTGTCTAGACGATGATGATTTCTCCCGACCTCCGAACCACATCCCAGACGCTGCGTATAGCTCCACCAATCTTGCCGCCCACCAGCACACACCACCACGACCTTGCAGTCATCACCGTCGTCTCACCGCGACCAATGTCGCGAGGTCGGAAAACCGAGTAGAAGGATCCCGGCGAGGGACGGCGGCACATTGGCACGCGGGAGGGAACTGCCTCCACCGCCGGAAGGCAGTAGCCGACCGGATGCAGCAGTAGGGCAAACCTGGCCCTCACCGGCCCGGCCGAGCCCAAAAGGGCTCGTAAAGCCCCGCCGCCGCACTGCAGCAAGGGTGCCGCCGACGCCGCCATTCTCGACCAGGTTCCTACTCCTCCGTCCACCGGGAGTGCCGCCACCACGCCTGGGCGGCCCGTCCATATGCCCAGATGGCCCCGCCTGGGCCCAGATCTGAGCCGGGAAGGACGCTGCCGGCCGGCCGCACACAGGCTACCACTGCTCCCCATCGCCAAACGGCCGCACCATCGCCACGAAGGGCACCCGGAGCTCGCCGGACCGAAGCAGGACGAAGAACACCGCCACCATGTAGGGGAGCCCCCGTCTCCACCTACCACGGCGCGGGGAAGGACACACCGCCGCTGCCGGCGGCGCCCGGGCCGCGCCCGGCGCCCCCTGCCGGCGGCGGCGACGAGGAAGATTGAGGAGAAGAGACCCGAGGAGAAGGGCGTGGAGCGGCGCGCGCCGTCGCCACGGGGGGCGGCGGACGCGCGCGACGGGGGAGAGAGGAGAGGGAGGGGCCGGACGCGGCGGCGGACGCGCGCGACGGGGGAGCTTAGCGACCGTTTTCTATTTTGATCTTTTCCTTAACTGGAACATCGAGACCCAGTTGTGGTTATTTTATTTTATTTGAAACAAAGTTGTGGTTATTTGCATGCTGTGGAAAAGTCGTATAGTACAAAAGCAGCCATGCATGGACTCAGCTGCACCTGTCTTGTCTTTCCCAAACCCACCCACTGCCAGTTGCGCCGTGAAATCAACTCACTGATGTCACTCAACCTTGATCAAAGACTCGATCGAAAGGCGGCAGCCGACTAATTAGCTACTCCGGATATAGCAAGAAACTCCTACCGTCCTGTTGTCAAATTCAAGGGCCCTCCGGATATGCCAAGAAAAGCAAAGACGACAATCGTGGCGCACCAAGTCAAGCGACGTACGTGCCTCGATTACTCGGGCCCGAGGGAGAATCGAATCAATACCACGAATAATCCTCATCTATCGTGTAGTACGGATCGTAGTAAACGCTATCTAATCGTTGGATCCAAGTGACTCATCATAAACGGCAAGCAAGTCAATGAACCAACCAATACATGACCCTCGGCCGCAAGTAGCTAGCCATCCATGTTGATTGACGCACGACCGAATACAGTTCATGCACGCATGAACACCTGAGTGATTGATATTGCATGCATGGTGGCGACCGGCCGGCAACCGGCCGAAATGGAGATCGAGACCAAGGTCACTAGAATTACTAATATGTATACTATGTATCACTGATTATCATTTTACCCCATCCTCATCTGTTCCTCGCCTGCCGACCGATCGAGAAAACCCGATGGTGACTCTCCAACAAAACAATCCGGCCGGCCGGCGCCCATTGACGCACGTCCTGCTAGACTGATCGGATATACATGGCGTCGTCGTCGTCGAATTTTCTTGTGCCGGACTTGACAATCGATCGACCGGCGGCGTACGGTCTTGTTGATCGAACAGGTCCGCGGTTGCATTCGATCGGTTGTGCCTCCGCCGTCGACGAAGACGAAGCAATCCTTGATTTGAAAAACACAGCATGCACGCAGACTGAGAAAACATCGTTAGACCACGCCTACGTAGTTAAATCAACTAGGGGACGGAATCCCTCTAATCGCTCCTTGCCTCCTCCCGGCAAGCTTACGAATGATGGATATAACCTATAGATAATAAGCATATACAGTATTACATAGTTAATTGGTCTAGCAGGAGGTTGGGGATTCCCCACTAAACTCCTAACTAACCTAGCTAACGAGGCTTGCTATATATATGTATTGCATTTTTCTAGCTAGGGCGCAACTTGCAGCGGAGTCGCCGACGTCTGGCGCCTATCGCACTCGCACGCATTGTGATATATAATTAGGGCAAACGGAGCATCTCCGTCTCGGATCTCTCGATGCTAAACTAATTCTTTCTTCCGGCGTCACGTATGTGTCATGGATGATGGCCTAATTGTTTAGTCTTCATCTTCTAGCCCAGTAGCCCTTGTCCGTGAACCGTGGTGCAAGAACTTATGGAACCACGTACCGATCTGCAGCGCATGTCCAGGTGCCGGCATGTAGCTCCAGCGGCTACGTGTGTAAGAAAATGATGTAGGTTTTGACTTGGTTTGGACGAGGACGACGATCCAACAGACATCAGGTGCAGCGGGAATTGTAGTGGTTGCTTCAAAAATGATGTTGTCGATCGATGCTAGGTAGCTAGATACCATCTTCTTCGTCTGTTGTGTATAAACTACGTACGTTTGAGTCTTTTGGGTTGATTGATGCTTCGTATATCCGATGATGGGTGATCTGAGATTAAATAAGTTACGGTAAATCTAATTGTAAGGCGCCTGCCACCGGGCGAATCCGTACGCACGCCCAGAGCCGTCTGATCGCGCACGAACGGTGGCGATCTGATCACGTACGCCTCCGTGCGTTCTGGATCGACGAAGTCAACGCGTCGTTCGTGCGTTCTGGATCGATCGAATCGAGCGACCTCCACCACCACGCTGGCCTCATCCCTGCCGCCATGGCCGCCCCGCCGCCTCCCGGCCAACGGCGCCGCCCTCGACCACCTCCACCACCGCGCCACCGCGCTGCTCCTGGCCCAGCTCCCGGTCGTTCTTGCCCGCCCGCCCTCCTCCGCCACGGCCAGAGGTCGGCAGCGCCTGCCCTCCTGCTCGACCTCGCCGAGCTCGCCTTCCCGCCTCCTGCATCTCCGGCCAGGGCGCCGCCAAGCTCTGCCCGGCTCTCGCCGGCGTAGCCACTGCTCTGCTGTGGCTGGGCGGCCACGTCTGACGTCCATGTAGCCGTCCTCCTCGATCCCCTCCGCTCCACATCCTCCTCCTTCCACGCGCTGCTCCTGCCCCGTGACGCTGCGGTGCTCCTCCGGGCGGGTCGGCGGCGAACTCCAGGGAAAGATCTGCGGCGGCGTGGAGGGATACGCCAGCTGCTGCTGGGGCTGGGCCGGCCGCGTCCCCGTAGGCCGTAGCCATCCTCCTTGAGCCCCTCTAGGGGAAGAACTAGTCGGAACTTCGGAGGGATATGGCGTGGAGGGAGAGGGCAGCGAGCTGCGGTAGAGATGGAATTCGGAGGGGAGAAGGAGAAGCTATGGCCGGGAGGAGGGAGCAGCGAGCTGCGGTAGAGATGGAATTCGGCAGAGAAGAAAGAAGATAAGGGAGAGAGGAGAGAATGAAAGATGGGGTGCAGCGGGCGTGTGCGTGGTGCAGTGGGTGCTGTACTGCCGTGTGCGTGCGTGGTGTGGTGTGGGTAGTTTGCTGCGTGGTGTGGTGTGGTGTTGTGTGGCTGTGTGGTTGTGTGCTGTGTGGTGTGGTGTGTGGCTGTGTGCGTGCGTACCTCGAACGCCGACAAGATCTGCTACCACTTCTTTTTTTGCGAAAGGGATGATATATTAATTCTCCGAACTTACAGAAAGGTCCAGAAACAAAGGAAAAATTACAAGGAAGCCCTCTGGATCCCGACGACGACGAGCCGGAGCTGACGATGGCGCGCCGCTGCTGAAGCTCCCCAAACATTGGATCGCCGGAGCCCACCACACCGCAGACGGGAAGTCACCGAGCACCGCCTCCGAAGAGACTACTGCCGGGAACGCCGGCGCCGCCGCGAAGAACCTCTGTATCATCCTCTTATTGAACTGCATCCAGATCCACCGCATACCTGGATCTGGCCGTGGTGCAGGGAAAATCGCGCGCAGGTCAGTGAAGCCCCAGGGAACGCCACCGCCGGAGGGGATCTGCGCGGACAACAGACGAACCAACAGCACCTCCGCCTCCGAAGCGCCGCCGGCCAGACACCTGCCAAGCCCTACCATGAATACACGCCGTGAGACGGGCTTCCCCCACCCTCCCGCCGCCGGAGCAGCCGACGGAGGGGAGGGAACCCACGCCTCACCGGCGGAAGAGGTGGACCGACGGTGGACTCTCAAAAACGCCTCTCAGATCTGTATCGGGGAGAGGAAAGGGAGGGCGTCGCTCTAAGTTCAACCACTTGGTATAAGATCTGCTACCACTTCGACTACTTACACGACACCGACAAGATGATGATGTTACGGTTCCACGTCGACTATTTCCACGACATTGACAAGACAACGATGAGACGACAACTTCATCTAATTTCCCAATGTCGACAACTTCCTCGACACCCCGAAGATCCCTGACTCGACGTACTGATGGAGTTACAAATCAAAATTAATGTAGTTACCATACTGTCTTGGTAATAGTTATCACCCCAATACTGATGGAGTTACCACCCAGTACTGATAAAGTTACCCATCTGTTTTCATGTGTAGTTATTCACCACAAGATCGTTATATTTACCTTACTCTCTCAGTAATAGTTACCACCCAATACTTATGGAGTTACCCACCCAGTATTGTAAAGTTACCCATGTGTTTTTCATGGTGTAGTTATCCAACACAAAATCAATTTAGTTACCATACTCTCTCGGTAATAGTTATCGTCCCAATACTGATGAAGTTACCACCCAGTACAGATAAAGTTACCCATGTTTATCATGTTGCCTTGGTAATACCTACCACACAATACTGATGGAGTTACCCACCAAATACTGATAAAGTTACCCATGAATGTGTTTCCATGTGTAGTTATCCACCACAAAATCGTTATAGTTTACTCTACCCCCTCAATAATAGTTATCACCCAATACTGATTTACCCACTCAGTACTGATAAAGTTACCAATGTGTTTTCATAGTGTTGTTATCCAGCACGAAATCAATTTAGTTATCATACTCTCTCGATAATAGTTAGCCACCCAATACAGATGGAGTTACCCACTCAGTTTTTATTAATTTATCCATGTGTTCATGATGTAGTTATCCACCACGAAATTCATATGGTTACCATACTCTACCAGTAATAGTGACCCACCATGTACTGATAAATTTACTCATGTGTTCATGATAAAATTACCAACATGTTACTGATAAAGTTACCTACTCTCTCGGTAATAGTTACCGCTCAATACTGATGGATTTATCCACCTAGTACTGATAAAGTTGCCAATGTGTTTTCATAGTGTTGTTATCCACCACGAAATTGATTTAGTTACCGTGTGCTCTAAATAATAGTTACGAATATAATGCCCATTTTTTTATGTGTAGTTTCACTATGAAATCGACAGTTATCATCCTAATACTTATACACGATAAATGTACCATCTCAAAGTGATGTGGTAACTTTAAACCTCGTAAAATTCTACAAGAACAACAAAAAATGGTTCTATTTCAACCCTAAAACTAATCACTAATATGGTGGGTAACTTACGTATTTAAGCCTGGGTAACTTATATGTTACGAGGGTGGTAACTTTTGGGTCCGAAAAAAAGTTGTCGGAACATATCAACATGGGATCTAGTTTTGAAGATCTCGACGCGACTAGTCCTACGGTGAAAACAGATCATAAATCGGATAAACGGTCTGAGCTACAAAACTTTTTGAATTTTCAAAATTTCGCATTTTAATGCGTGGTGATGTCAGCAGTTTCGTTTTCTAGTGCATGCATGAGATAGGTACCGTACCGGAACTAATCGCTAATACGGTGGGTAACTTATGTATTCAAGACTTGGTAACTTTTATGTTACGAGGGTGATAACTTTCGGGTAAAAAAAAAAGTTGTCGAAACATATCAACATGGGATCTAGTTTCGAAGATCTCGACGCGACTAGTCCAACGGTGAAAACGGATTCTCAATCGGATAAACGGTTTGGGCTACAAAACTTTTTGAATTTTGCATTTAATGCGGGATGACATCATCAATTTTGTTTTCTAATGCATGCAAGAGTAGTGCATGCAAGAGCTAACGCCAGGGTCAACGCGCATGTGCATGCATGCGTGAGTTTGGTGATTAACAATAACGTCTTACGGTTATGCCAAATGTAAGGCGCCTTACACATAGTCGTTCCCAATAAGTTATCACCGATCGCCATTTGACTAGGTGTATATTTTCACCCGGGGATTGTATTAAACACTTGTTTGATTTCTAGATTGAAAAGAAAGGATAAGTGGAAGGGAAAATGTTTCTCTTGCAGTTCGGTGTTGCCAGATGTCGAAGTTTTGCTGACGAGCATTGTTGATTCGCTTCGACCTAATCGTTAGGGTCATGTTCCTTTTCTGTATTTTTTTTTGAAAACCCACGTATATTCAACAAAGTACCATATACAACGTACACAGTACGAACAAAATACATAAATACATACACAGGGGAACAGAACTAGAGCAGACGCCAGCAACTTCACCGGAAGCGACGACGAAGACCACCGACCCCCTTCTCACCACGGCCCCAGGGTGCCTCCAACGTTGAAGAAAGCCGCCGAGCCCACCCGCCGCGCAGCGACGGAGATTAAGCCGATGAACGAGCACGGCCATCACCCTCCCGCACCAGCACCTCCACCTTGCCGCAGTCGTCTTCGTTCCCGACGCCGGCAGAAGCCGCCAACCTCGCCCGGATCTGAATTCCAGCCACCGGATCCGCCGCCACCACGGATCCGACGGGAGGTAGACGAACTCGAGCGCCGCACCGGGCCTCGAGCTCCTGCAAGTCACGCGTGACGACGACGAGCCCCGAAGAGCTCCGCCGCCGGAGAAGGTCACGCCGACACCAAACCGCCCGCCCGCAGCACCAACTCCTCCAGAGCGCCGCCGGCGAGAACTCCACCCTACCCTACCGTATATACAAGCCGGAGCCGGGGATCCCCCACCCTCCCGCCGCCGGAGCGGCCGGCGGAGGAGAGGAATCCCGCGGCTCGCGGCGCGCACGGTGGATCGACGGATTCGCCCCAAAAATCGCCTTCCCTCTTGCTACAGTGGCGAGGAGGGGATAAGGCTCGTACCCTTTGAGCATACTTTCTTTTCTGTAATTTCGGGTGTGAATATTTTTAATGTCTTGACTGGCTCTTGATATTGTGCTATTAATATATCATCTTTTATTAAAAATAATATTTAAATTGTTCATTTGATTAGTGCATGTCATGATAATTCCGAGAAAGGAAAAGAGATCCAGTAGCTCATCTTTCTTGATTTGGCTTCTGGCTGAAACAAGTCAGAAGAAAGCAACTACATGTACTCCAAGAGAAAAGTACAAACCTAAACACCAAATTAAAGGCCCCCTTGTCACCCCAATACGTGGTCATCAACCAACCTGGCAATTGTATGCACACAATTAACTTAAATTGAGGTCTGTGTGTGTGTGTTTGAAGTGATTCCACTCAACATGGATCATATGCTAAAGGAATAGATTTAATTTCTGCGATGTACTCCATTTAAATACGAGGGCTACTAGCGTCCTAAACAAAAAAAGTAAACTTCTATAAGCATCCGATCGAGTCTCAAACGGATGGTCAATTATATTACGGCTTGTGTGTGAGGTATTTGTTTTGCTTCCGTCGGCATCGATCAACGGCCATCCATTTACTTGATTCGAAGGATGACACGACGTTAATTAGCAAGCTAATGAAAAACAATTTAGGCCTCTAAACGGACGTAAGATCGGAGAGGTGACAGCCTACCTGTAGAAGCCACGCTATTCTGGCCATATCCATACCCCTCAATCCCTCATGCATGTTCCTTGCAAAAACAAGTATCCATTCACATGCAAAGCATCGTTAGATGCCATGACCAGTTTGTTAGGGTACTCACCTGATGCCATGCGGTCGTGTAACTCAATCAGCTGGTTTAGATATGCGGACGGGCCGAGAAACGTGTGCGATCGCTGGGTGATCGCTGGGTAATTGAGGTGACTTGGACGCATGACGAGGCTAGAAAATCAGCTGGGTAAATATATTGAGATCAATAAAGTCTCATCTTATTTTAATTATATGTTATTCAACTTATCGTTGGATATTTCACCATGTTGGGAATTTTACATACAAAAATAATTATTATGGATATTCCATTTGTATGGAATTCAAATTCTTCAATGTGAATTCAAAGTATGAGATGTTCCAGTTGTCTATAATCTTTTGTAATACTATATATTAATTCCAAAATAAGATGATATGAAGATCATGTCAAAATTTATCGCACTCTTATCGACAACCGAATCCTAAATCATGGACAAAAGCGAAACATCGATCTCTCCGCCCCCTTTTGATAAAAAATCAAATTTACCCCAAATTTCACACGCATGTAAGCAAAATGCACAATTCTAACTTCTGCCCTTGCAAAATCTAACTATGAGATCTCACAATATATAGGGTCTTAAGCTAGAACAAAGGCGATGAGCGAAATTGGAACCCACATGGCATGGCTCGGGTGGTAGCCGCGCCCTTGGGAGGAGGGATAATTGGGTTTGTCTTATGCTTGTTTTCTTTGTCTTCCAAAAATAGGAATGCCCAATTTTTCCTTATTTATATTTGAAAAATAGAAAAAATACCGCATTTCATAGTTAAATATAATATGAAATAGGACTTAGTGAAAATACTAAGTAAATTGTGTTCAATGAAAATGGAAACATTATATTGAACTTAATGGGTACTTGATATGTTTGGATGTATCATCATCTCAACACCAAGTGTCCTCTAACGATGAAGAAGAAGATCAAGAGCAACTTACCAATGATTTCGCTCATATGGCATATCAAATCCAAGAGTCCTCTAATAAATTATATGGCAAGATGGTAGGTGAATGCAAGAACTATAAGTCCGAGTGAGGATTAAATGACTCCACCAAGCTCAAGAAGCGCGTGTGCTACAATTGTGGTGACTCTTCACACTTCGTCTCAAATTGTCACGATCCTCTTAAGGAGAAGAGGGGCCAAGATGTATAGAAGTGAGAAGGACAAGTCCAAGGACCCAAAAAGGGGAGAAAGAGTCATGCGCTACTCTAGATAGAATTCTAGTGCCAATCTTGGTGAATGGTCATCCGACTCGGTCAACTCTCACACCAAAGTAACGAAGAAGAAAATGGTGTTGTTGAGATTGTTGCTGCTACATCTCCACGGGAACACTCTATCTTATAAGTACCCAAGAAGGAAAACCACACTCCATCATGCTTCATGGCTAGCTAAAGGGTCTATAAGCTAAAACCTTCCACTCACTATGATGCTAGTGAAGATGATTTGCTTGGTGAGGAATTTGAGGATAACTTGCTCTCATATGATGAACTGGCTTCTATTTGTGAGAAGCAAGAAATGCTATTCGGTAATAAGATGAAAATGTGTAAGATCTTAACTCGCGAGCTTAAAAAACTCAACTTAAAGCATCTTTATCTCTCGAATAAACATATCTCACTCTTTGGTTGAAGAAGAGGAGCTCAGTCTTGATTATCTCAAGAGTAAGCAGGATTACAAGACACTCAACTGTGACTATGAGGATTTCGAGAAGAAGCACAATTCTCTTATTAACAAACAACATAAGTTCTACAAGATAACACTTTCTCAAACTAACAAAAAGGGTTCTTCCTAAAAAAACACTTCCAATATGCGTGCTAATCCTCCTAGGATTTCACTAAAAGAGGAAAAATGCAAGGTTAAAGGCACAATTGGGCACGGCTTACTCAAATGCCATAAGGGAAGTGAAAAACTCAATGAGGTTTTGAGTAAGCAACGGCCTAATCATCGCAAAAAAGGTGTTAGTTTTTTTTTCCAAAAATACAATAGTGGTAGCAGTCGATGGAAACACCAATACAACAAGATGAGGGAAGTTTGAAAGTTCATTCTTCTTCCAGGATAATAAGAATGCTACTGATAACATTCCTCGATCTTGCATCAGACTAGGAATAAGAAGAGTCGCGCAAGCTAATTATGTTGTAAATCCCGACCATGCACGCAAGTACAAAATTTGGTATAGCGCCAACTATTCCCCAACGAGGAAATATGATGTCGCCAACTATTCAAACTTTAGGATACATCTCTGTGTTTGCGATCTCTTTCTCTAACGACTTTACTTCCTTGCACTCTAATTTCGTAAGTCTTATCTTTCTATAATAGCATGTTTAGGATATTGTAGGCAACCTACTGAAATTTGCAAAACTCTATCACTTTCGCATGATGTTTAGGCATCACCTATTCACACCACCTCTACTCTAAGTAGGTGATCTTCCAACCTCATTGTGGCGTACGGTGCCAACCTCTGCTCTCTGCATGGCATCATCCTTGTCGTGGTAGACGACGCTGATCTCCACACTCTGCAAGGAAGTGTCCTAGTCATGGTGGACAACACTGAGCCCCTCCCTCTTCACCACGGTGTCGTTGTTGCATCCTCGTCGTGGCGGATGATGCCTACCTCCTCCTCCATGACGACCACTTCCAAATTCATAATCTAGGACATGTTCGGAATGAATTCCTCCATGCAATCCTAGGAACCACGTTGCGACGGACCACCCCCCCCCCCCCCCCCCAACCCCACCCCCACCCCCACCCCCCCACACACACACAACCGCTTTGTCCTTCCATGGAAGTCTCCCGTCGATGAACGAATCTCTGTATTGCCATCCTGTAACGGCTCTTAGTCTGTTTAATGTGGATGAGAGGCTAGGAGCCAGCTTTAGCAAATGAGAGAGAAAAGGGTTGCGGATGACAGACTCCGGGTGCGTGAAATGAGGGAGAGTTAAAATCTCTAACCTAATGTAGAAAAAAATATAAAACACCTCTCATACTATAATCCCAATCGGATGCACTACTTATATTCTGGCACGCTGACACGCTGCAGATCACAGTGGCTGAACGAAAATAACTACCACGGTTACATATAGCCTGGCAAATTATATATATTTCGTCAAACGACGAATGCTATTAACGGCTGCAGGTAGGATTTAGTAAATTGTATTTGACATGTTTAAAATGGAGCCACGGCATGCTTAAACTGAGGTTAATTAGTTCTCTACTATAGAGTAGAGACTATAGATGATAATCAATAATTAGTTCATCATTCTCTCTATAGTACTACCTCGGGTTGGAAATAATTGTCGTGGAAACCGACTAAGCTTGTACAAAAAATTTAGACACCTCACGACAATCTTTGCCGGTCGGAGGGAGTACTGACCAGTTATTTGTAAATACCGCCGCAGGGAGGCATTGCGGAGCCATGGACTGAACGATATCCGTATGCATAGTCAGGCAGTTTGAGAACTCTAGCGATAGCAGGCCTTCACTGCCCCAAAATCGAAAAGTCTATGAACTGATTTCCTCTCTAGCAAATATGAAGAGATATACATGATGCTAGAAAATGTCAATATTCCGGTGGAAACCCGTAAAGGTCGTCCATTGCATCTCCAAATGGCTAGCTCAGCTCGACCCAAAACCAGAAGCGGCCGTCTCTCCTTTCGGTCTCTGCCAAACCCCAATTCGCTTAACTCGATCTGATCTGACGGATCCATGGCGTGTCGACACATACCCAGGCAGCAAAACCCTACCGCATTTTCTACCCCATTGTCGCGCCGCTCAAGTCTCATTTCTTTAATCCGTCCGGTCGGGTAACTAATGACTAATGAGGCAGTAATCCAAAGGTAAGCTCAGGTGAGCAGGGCGACACGCGGAACGATCCAAGCCAACTCTCGGGGTGTTCAGGTGCGTCCACGCGAGCTTCGTCAGTGTCAATGGCCGCTGCCGGGCGCGCCGGCCGCGAGTCGCGTCGAGGGCCCCGCCGCCGTCCGACGTGCCCGACCGCTCGGCCCCACGTGCTCCCGCCAGGTTCGGGCAGTGACGCACCGCGTGGGCCACGCCTGTCTCCCCCGACGTGCATGGCCGCGCCGCGCTATATATATCCCGCCGTGCAGCCAACCGCTTCATCCTCCTCACACAGACACCCACACTTTCAGAACAAACGTTCGTTCCAGCCAGAAGAAGAAGCCAGCAAGAAACACCCATCCACCAATTTGCACAAGAGATCGTTTGGATCGGGTTTCTTGGTCGTTTGGCGCGCGCCCATGGCTCCGGCGACGGCGGAAACGGCGGTGGCCACGGTGGTGGCCGGGAGGGTGAAGACGGCGCTGGGCGTGGCGGCGTGCGAGCGCGACGCCGAGAAGCTGGAGCTGATCGAGGAGCTCACCAAGGGGTTCGACGCCGTGCAGGAGAAGGTTCTGGCGGCGATCCTTGCGCGGAACAACGGCGCCGAATACCTCCGCCGGCACGGCATGGAGGGGCGCACGGACCGGGAGGCGTTCAAGGCCCGGGTCCCCGTGGTCACCTACGAGGACCTCCGCCCGGAGATCGAGCGCATCGCCAACGGCGACCGCTCCAACATCATCTCCTCACACCCCATCACCGAGTTCTTGACCAGGCCAGTGCATGCATGATTTGTTTGCTTGCTCTTCCAATTCAACTCCTACTTTCTATCCTTGCAAGTGAAACGAGTGGTTGTTTAAGGTAGTCTGGCCGGTAAATTGACGTTTCGCTTAAACTAATGCAGCTCGGGACGTCAGCCGGGAGAGGAAGCTAATGCCCACGGTTGAAGATGAGCTGGACAGGAGGCAGATGCTCTACAGCCTTCTCATACCCGTCATGAACCTGTGCGTGACCGATCATCTCCATATTACTATATGCTTGTTCTCATTTAGTCATCTTCTACTTGTTGTGTTTTCTTTCTCAATTCTCCATTAACTAGTTCAATGAATTGACTGAATTGATGTTCGGCTGCCATCATCGATCCAAATTAAGCTAGTTTGGTGCGTTAAAAGGGCTTATCTTATCCATAAATCACCTAAGCTGAAAACCTTGCCGGCCCGGGGGTTCAGTTTCTACATATGTCTCTAGGCCTCACAATCAATCATGAAATGGTAAGTTATACATGCTAAGAATAACAGAAATGATGGGCGGGGAATGGATCGGAGTCATGCGTTTGTAGCCTCATCTCGCTGGCGGGTTTGGCTAGGAAATCCGGCAACCGCAAAGCTTGAGGTGGCTGGCTAACTAATCATTCACACTGGGCCTAAAATAATGTGTTTGTATCTTAGACGCCATTGATGCCTCGGGTGATCCTCTACTTTTAGGCGCCAAGATTCCTCTCCTCTCGATATCTATTTGTAAACATCTAACGGACATAGCTAGCTTCCTAAAATAAGATTGTGGCCGCTCAAAAAGTCTGTCGCATACGTAACCGGGGCGTTGGAGTGCAACCTTGGAAACAAGGCAACAAATGCAGTAGCTCTCTGATCTATGTCGCCAAAATAAGCTACGGCACATTAGGAGGAAGTTTTCAGGCCCAACCAACTTGCATATATATATATATATATATATATATATATATATATATACAGAGAGATACTGCAGAGAGATATAGTACACTACTGCAAGTGCTGACTGCATGCGCAAAAATAAATTAGTTTGCTTTCGTGTGCACCGTTCCGAACCAGCATTGTATATCCGAGGCGAAAAGAATGGCACAACAACTACTATATCCATCTGTTAGTCAAATGCTCAGTTTTATCTAATTCAACCCGGCGCAACATCGATGATCAGTTACCGTGATGCATGCATGATTGAACCTTCCAGGGTAAATGATTATAGTACTCACTCCGTTCTTCGGCGGTATTTACAAAGAATGGCACAACAACTACTATAGGGGTCGTCTTCAGTTTTATCTAATTCATCCCGGCGCAACATCGATGATCAGTTACCGTGATGCATGCATGATTGAACCTTCCAGGGTAAATGATTACAGTACTCACTCCGTTCTAAATTAGATGACTTACATGCGGCCCACATGTGGATGTATCTAAACATGTTACGTGTTTTGATACATTCATAAGTGGCAAAATAAAAGTCATCTAATTTGAATTAGAGAGAGTACTAGGTAGCTATGAAGGTTAATAGGAGCCAGAATGCAGCAAGCTATGCCATGGCTCAGTTGGCTAGCTCAGCTAAAATAACTCAATTTTGGAATAGTAATTATCCACAGGAAATCCATGATATTGTAACTGCTGGTTGTAAACCTCCTTTGAATTAATGAAATGTCTTCCTGCAAAAAAAGAACTATGCATCCAAATTAACCAGTGGCCTCCCTGATCATGTAAAAAATAACCAGTGGAATTAAATCATCTATATTAGTTGCGGAGTATAAATAACAAATTCGTTCTAATGGAGATCGAGCGAATGATTGATTGGGTGAAACTTGTCATGCATGCAGGTACGTGCCAGGGCTGGACAAGGGCAAGGGTCTGTACTTCCTCTTCATCAAATCGGAGATGAAGACTCCCGGCGGCCTCCCGGCGAGGCCGGTGCTGACGAGCTACTACAAGAGCGACCACTTCAAGCACCGCCCCTTCGAACCGTACCTGGTGTACACGAGCCCGACCGCCGCCATCCTGTGCACCGACTCGTTCCAGTCCATGTACTCGCAGATGCTGTGCGGCCTGCTGGTCCGCACCGAGGTCCTCCGCGTCGGCGCCGTCTTCGCCTCCGGCCTGCTCCGCGCCATCCGCTTCCTTCAGCTCCACTGGAAGGAGCTGGCCCGGGACATCGAGACCGGCACCCTCACCGCCAAGGTCGTGGATCCGTCCATTCGCGACGCCGTTGCCGAGGTCCTGAAGCCGGACCCGGAGCTGGCCGCGTTCGTCGCCGCGGAATGCGCCAAGGACGACTGGGAGGGGATCATCACCAGGATGTGGCCCAACACCAAGTACCTGGACGTGATCGTGACGGGGGCCATGGCGCAGTACATCCCGACGCTCAAGTTCTACAGCGGGGGGCTCCCCATGGCGTGCACCATGTACGCGTCGTCCGAGTGCTACTTCGGGCTGAACCTCCGGCCGATGTGCGACCCGTCGGAGGTGTCCTACACCATCATGCCCAACATGGGGTACTTCGAGCTGATGCCGCACGACCCGGAGGCGGCGCCGCTGTGCAAGGACGACCCGCCGCCGCGGCTGGTGGACCTGGCCGACGCGGAGGTGGGGAAGGAGTACGAGCTGGTGATCACCACCTACGCGGGGCTGTGCCGGTACCGCGTCGGGGACATCCTCCACGTGACGGGGTTCCACAACGCGGCGCCGGAGTTCCGGTTCGTGCGTCGCAAGAACGTGCTCCTCAGCATCGACTCGGACAAGACGGACGAGGCGGAGCTGCAGGCGGCGGTGGAGCGGGCGGCGACGCTGCTGGAGCCGTACGGCGCGACCATCGTGGAGTACACGAGCGAGGCAGACGCGACCACGATCCCGGGCCACTACGTGGTGTACTGGGAGCTGATGCTCAAGGACCGCCGGGACGGGGTGTGGCCGGAGGCGGCGGTGTTCGAGCGGTGCTGCCTGGAGATGGAGGAGGCGCTCAACTCGGTGTACCGGCAGGGGCGGAACGGTGACGCCATCGGGCCGCTGGAGATCAGGGTGGTGCGGGGAGGGACGTTCGAGGAGGCGATGGACTACGCCATCTCCCGCGGCGCCTCCATCAACCAGTACAAGGCGCCCAGGTGCGTCTCCTTCGGGCCCATCATCGAGCTGCTCAACTCCAGGGTGCTCTCCAAGCACTTCAGCCCGGCCTGCCCCAAGTACGGACCCTACAAGAAGTGACCGCCGAATCCATGATCGATCTCATCTTCCCATCGATCATGTCATTGATGGATCGACCCATCTCATGGCATTGATCTATAGCTACTACTACCACTAGTCTCTGCTACAATAATGTGTTGTGTCCGTTTCCGTGTGACAAAACTAAAGTTTGCATAATAAGAATACAAAAGAAAGCAAGCACCCATGATTTACTGATACTTACTCGTGCAAAATTGTTGTTAACTGTGCTGTAGGCCATTCAAAAATAACATGGTGGACACTGATGAACGCGAATTTCAAATCATCTCAAAAATCGCATTTCAAAGTTTTAGTAAAATTTGGAATAAATCATAGACTTCCATATTGTCATGATACTTACTCGTGCAAAATTTGAAGAAAAAGTACGATCGTATGTGGCCTAAAAAAAAAAACACCACTTTGTAGTTTTTGCACAGTAAAAATCCAGAATGCAAGGTAATCAGGGATAACATATACAGCCATCCCCATCAAATCTGTGTCGGTACGCCATTGCCATATATGCAATGTAATTATGTAAACCAAGGCAAGCTAGGTAACTTGGCCCTGACATGCATCTGTACAGGCTGGATTTGGATGTAGTACAGTAGTTTTATTCGATCCATTTTCCATTATCATATCTACTAGCTAGCCCAACATAGTCATTTCTAGCTAGTCTAATCTTAACTAGTTAGATGTAAACAGCGGCCTAATTACTAATACTAGTCTCCTAGTGCGTTTGAGTAGGCATAAACAAAGAGGAAGGCTAGATGGACTCTGTCCGGGCAGCGACACACACGACACGATCGGTCATTCTCACCTTAAAAGTCCTGGTCGATTCCTCCATCACAATCCTCCAACCCTACAAGCTAAAATCACCTCACTGCCGGCCGTACATCCAAGGATCCTAAAGTAGTACGTGGTGCGTAGGCAATCTAGGTTTGGGCGACGAAGTCCAAGTCGTTCGGCGCCCAGTCCCCAACGGCGCCGCTACGACGTACGGTCAATGCCGTCCTTACAGGAGGCTATCACCCCGCCCTACCTGCGTGCGCGTGCGCGTGGCCGGGTCGCCGTCGTTATCTCGCCGGCCGGCACCTTGGACGGCGACGCCGGCGCGGCGTCCCGAAACAGACCTCTTTGCTTGCACTGATCATCATGAACAGTGCCCGACGAACCCTGACAAGTCACTCGATCTCTAGCCGGTGGACGGTGGCTATAGATCGGTCCTGCCCTTGACCGCGCCGCGCCGTCTGATCCTGACTTTGGAGCCGAGCTGCGCGCTACGCTAGCTACACACCACGCCATGCCATGATCGGCGAGCTAGTAGCTACAGTAGTAGCTAGGTAGGGGCACGAGCTGAATGAGCCCCGAGGAAGAAGATGAGGAGTACGGGGGACAGCACGGCTCCGTAGACATGCGACCGAGGGACACGGCTACGGGACGACAATTTCACAAGCTAGCTAGGTCGATAGCATCGGCGTGTGGCCGATCGAAGCGGCGAGACCGACGAAGGACCCGTTGCTGTCCTCGTGACGTATGGCCGTCCTGTCAATCCGATTTGCAATGTGAGCGTGTGACGTTACTGCTCACAGATGGTTCTCCCTATCACGCGATCGAGGGACATGGTTCCTGTGTGGAGAAACCCAAGTTTGCACGTTGGATCGAGACAGCTCATGGTTACCAAAGTGTCCATCTAACTGGCCGATTACTGTCAGATTGATCGACTGATGCCCTTAGGGGCGTAACCGAAGCTGCCACGGACGCTTAGGGCAACTCCAACGCGCCGACCTAAAAGGGACATGTTTTTTTCCTTTTTTGTCTATCTGAATCGTCAAATGGATAATGGGCCGCGTGTGCTGGCTCTTGCCAGGATGGACTTGCTGGCTCTTCTAGCGACATGACCATCTGCGGGGGGCGGACTACCTGGCTCCTCCAGCACTTACCGTTTAGTGTTAGGGTTTAGGTAGTGACGCCAACATTTTTAACAAAATTGGCCGCGCGTAGTAGGCGCCACTGCCGGCGGTTGTACGCCTTCTGGGGAAGTGGCGGGAGCAGCCAAACCCTAGTGCGCTCTTGGTCTCGCGCACATACTTACGACGGAGGGCACGCCCCGCGGTCAGTGACCCGCGGGCCGCCTGCGCCATCTGGGCAGCCTCCTCCTCCTGAAGCTCGAGGACAAGCGCGGCTCAATCAAAAAGGCGTTTGCCTAGGCGCGCCTAGGCATGCATAGGCGCAAGGCGTTGGCCAAACGACTAGCGCTTAATCACGCATAATCACCGCATAATTGTGCATAGGCGTGCACTTTGGTCCGAAAAGCGCAAGGCGCTAGCAAAACGCATAATTAACGCCCAACGCCTTTTTGAACCTTGTGCACTAGTGACAAGCAATGAACACATCAAGAATGCAGCAACAATAATTCATAGTCTAATCATAATGTAACAATTTATCGGATCCCAACAAACACAACACCGGTTAAATCAGATGGATCTCAATCATGTAAGGCAGCTCATGAGATCATTGTATTGAAAAACATGGGAGAGAGAATACCAACTAGTTACTGCTAGAACCCATAGTCCATGGGGGAACTACTCACGGAGCATCATGGAGGCGGCGGCGTCGAAGGAGATGGCTCCGGGGTCTCTCCCCGTCCCGGCAGGGTGCCAGAATAGGAACTTTTGACCCCCGAAACTAGGGTTTGACGGCGGCGGAGCTCTGGTTTGTTTCGGGGAAAATCCTTGATGTGCGGGAGTTTTAGATCAGGAAGATATTTATGTGTGAAGAGCCGACGTGAGGCGGTGGACGGGGCGTCCAGACGCCACCCGGCGCGACCCACTTCTTGCCGCTCCCAGGGGTCGTCTAGGGCTGTGGGCTCCGTTTTGGACGATGTCCGAGTCCACGGCGATCGGAGGAAAATTTCCAAAAACTTTTGCGACTAGACTTTTTCCATTTGACGTCATCTTCAGGCCTCTTTGGGGTCATCTTTAAAAACTGTCTGGTGGAGACAGATTTGAGGAAATCAAAGTCCAACTCCAACAAGTCTCCTTTTGCGTTCTTGTCAATTTCCAATTAGTTCCTACACATCAAAGTGTAAAATAAGAACATTGTGCACTTTTACACAGGTTAGTCCAATAAATGTCTAAACTGATACAAAATTATAATAAAAACATGTAGCATTAGTATAAAATAAGTATGGAACATTAAAAAATATAGATACGTTTTAGACATATCATGGAACACGCGTCACGCGCGCGAGGTGGGGGACGCAGTGCGTGCGATCCCCGGGGAATAGCAGCGTTTTTCTTAATATATCCATTCGGAACAAGAATTAGCTCTGCTGATCAACTTGGTCAAAGTCAATACTTCCACGAATCAAAGCAACACCAACAAATCGTCAAATACTGACGGGTTATCTCTGGTCGATAATTCGCCATGCATTCGGTCCAAACCGCCGGCCGACGATCACCCGCGGGCAGCAGCGGCTGCGCGGTCGTCGAAACGTGACGCCTCCTGATGGAATCGAATCAAACTGTCGTAGACTACCCGTCTTCTTTACCTTGAAGCCACCTCTAACGTGGTGGTATATATCGTACTACGGTCGTCGGCTGACTTCATGTGTTCATGACCTGTCTTTCCTTGCCTGCCAAATCTCTTTTGCTCCAAGCTATTACTGGCTGTCAAGTGTCAACTGTGTTGACTTTGCATCGAGAGCAGATGCCAGGCAAAGAAAAGACAACAAGTACAAGGGAAATATACTACTGCTGCTTGTAGACTTGTAGTGTAGGAGTAGCATAGCATATCCCTGCAAGAGTTTGTGACTCGACAAGTGGCTCCATTTTTTTCTCTCTTTTGCTTGTTCTGTAGAGCAGAGACTTGGTTAGTCAAGTTACCTATCGTCACAAAATTCCTCTCGAGCCTAACTTGCCTGGTCGGATCCGATTTGTGATCTTTTGTGTGCAGGCAACGAAGATGTCAGCCGGCCGGCCGAGAGGATATTATCACAAAATTCCGTACGTAATCCGAAGACAATACGAATGACTGCCTTGTCAATCCGTTGCTCACACAATCCAGTAAAGAGTGGAACAAGACACGAATATATGCCAGCGTACCCAGACAAAATTTGAATTGCCAGCATAGTGATGAATATGTCTAGGAATGAAAACTGGTTGGCCCTTTTGGAGAAACAGGAGCATCATCAACCCAACAGCTCACCTGATGATCATTCTTGGGTCGACAAGCCAGCTGATTGCTGCAGGAAGGAGGTTAATTACCCAGGCTGCTAACCATGCATTTTGTGCTTAGTTTAGGGAAAGCAGTAGCGTATGGCGTTATCACGGCCCGTGCTTCTGCTGATTGCCAAACGTTTCATGAGCAGGGGAAGGTCGAAAGAAATGAACAAATAAACGCCTCAAGTAGTTTAGTATCATCTACGACAAATTTGCCTCCAGCGGCCAAGCAGGAAAGCTGCTTTTGCCAGATGATGAACTGTCAGTAGAAACATGTCAGCAGCGCACCTATATCAGAGGCCTAACAAAACACTAGCTCAGAATTTCCTTCACGCCCCGATGAACTGCATATGAATGCACCGACGTTATTTGAACCTGTTTTCACAGCCATGCTTTGAAGGAAGACTGCAAGGATGGATAACATTTTCAGAAGTAAAAGCTCGTCAAACTTTGCAAACAACAGTCATGGCAACAAAAAAAAGGCTCTACAAAAATCAGACAGAAAAGCTTACCAGAAGCTGACCCCATGGATAATTGTTGGTGTAGTGTACATGGAGCTCAGCTGTCACCTTACTCTTTACAATCGTCTGCGGATCTCAGCGCTCTGTTCATGTTATCTAGATAACCCTGTCCACAAAGGTACGTTCTCAATGCCAATATGGCAGATTTCAACTGAATGACCTACAGATCTGGATAATGATTATGTCAACTGAAAGCATGAACGAACTGACATGAGTCGTCCTGGTATGTACCTGGAGTATGCAAACTGCAGCAAACTTATCTGTCATTGTTTTGGTCTCAACTGGATCATCTAGTTTCAGAGGATTTAAAAGGGCTTCTACACACTGGACAAACAGCAAGATCGGTCAGAAAACTTCACCACTAAATATCCTCGGGAAAGAGAGATGGCAATTGTTTTCATGAAACAGCCTAATAGCGGTCATGTAACACTACAATGTGGCCAAAACAGTACTGCACTCAATTGCTTTCTCCTGTTTGAACAAGCAAGTGCACAAAGGAAAGGGACTATCACCTTTGATGTAAAATTTTCATCCCAGTATGTGTAGCTCAAATCATCAAGTTTCCCAGTTTTACAAAGTTCTCCAACAAGAAGGCTTACTTGTACTGCCTGCTTTACAGAAGTGAAACATCAGAGAACATAAATAAAGGTGAAATAGCCGGTGAACTATACTAGCAAAAGGACACTTTACATCTGGAGAAGATTGACCCTGTAAGTTGAATGGATAACCCACAACAAGCCCTTCAAGGGAGTACTTCTCAACCTATTCACAACAAAGAAAATGACATCGATGATAGCATCTTCAATGTGCACTATTGAAAATTAATAGTGGTCGGAAATCCAGAAAAACTACAATATATGGAACAGCTGAACAAGAGTAATGATTGAGAAATTACAAGTATGTCAACGTGTCAAAAAAATGACTGCCTATGTTCAGCCAAGGGCTAGACTGTTTATTATGTGCCTTGTCGCATTGTGATTTTAAATCTAGTTAGTAATAGGATTCTTTACTTAAATCTAGTAAAATATTTTTGTTATGGCTTTAAAATTGAGGTCGGCGATTAGTTAATGTATGAAAATAGTAACACAACACGTAAAACGCCACTAGCATGCCAAACAGAGTCTAACATGATTAGTTTTTCAAATTTGAAATCGACATTTTGAAGTTTCAAAAAAAATCCCAAGAAACCCTAGATGTTGACAATGACGTATTCTACGGTCCTGCAAAATATCAACGCGCAATAGTATTTATTCCAGCCTAAAAATGACAAATCTGAAGTTTTTCTAAAATTTCACGGTTCACTACCTCAAATCCAGAAATTTGTCATTTTTACACAGCCCTATTACAGAATATTTTGCACACTTGTAGAAGTCATCATATCTATATCTAGGAATTTTTGAAACTTAGAAGTACTGTTTTTAATTTTTTAATAAATGGGCTCCATGGAGACTGTCCTCCAAAACGATGCACTCCCCGTTTTGGCTCTTTCTGGCTCCGGCACACATCTGTAAGTAAGCTTTAATTAAGTTTAATTGAGCTCCATTCTATGCGCAAATCTCAGGTTACGAGTTGGGATACCCATCCAGGAGGCTATGGCAATTCAAGTTAGTACTAGCATTGCGGTATAACATGATTGATATTTGAAGTTGAATTATATGAAGTGGGACCAATGATTGCGGCATCACGGTAAAGCAATACCCAGAGGTGACTATTTTATTCTGCACAGCTGCACACACGTGAAAAAAATCCCAACTTCAGAATATGGTGGCGTTTGAGGCCAATCATCAATGCCACCCTTAAATATATTGGAAAGACAAATGAGATGGGAACAAGCCAATACAGGCAAGACCTGATACCCTGACTTAATGCAAATAAGAACACATTTCCTTTTTTACCATTGGATTAGAAGCAAGGTGTGAATTTCAGAATGCAAAATCAACCTGAATTAAAGAAAACTTTAGAAATGGTGGTGGGGGTGCACAAGACTTCGTTATATAATAAAGTGATATTGCACATTGAATACTTGACTTGTTTTAAATGTGAACAGGTATATTCAACATACCAGTGTTTTGAAATCGTCTGCCATCAAGTTGATGTTTTTCTTTGTCCTACCCAAGACACTGCAAGAGACAAAGAATGTGCCTATTAATCCCAATATATGCAACTTTAATTAAGGAAATGCAATCACAGCACTCTCTCATCGCCAATTGTAGAAAAGAGAAACTACAAAAATATCATAGTTTTTTCTCAAGATAAAAATATTTATATTATAATAGAAAATGCAGGTTGTTTCAAATTTAAGTTGACAGTCCAAATCCAAGAATCTAAGAATTATATTGTCAGGTATTATGTACATAGCACATGGCTCACACAGAACCAAGTTAGGAAGAGGATCCTCTTAATCTATGAATCAGATAGTTTATCCTTAATAAGAACGAATCTAGAAATAGTAGGATTGAGGGTTAAGTCTAGATCCGAATTGTGGATCAAGTACACTACCCTATATTTAAAAAAACTATCATGTACCCTCAGAAAACGAAGCAAGAAATTAGAAGAAGAATTCTTCACCTTGCCTCCCGGGCAAGAGGACCTCCTCTATCTCTCTACAAAACCCTAGTTCATAAAATCATGATCTAAGATAATAGTACTCCCTCCAGCCCTAAATACCTGTCGCGGGAATCAAATACTCTTCACAAATTTCAAGCATTTTGGCGGCAGGAATTTCGGGCCAGAGGGAGTAATTTAATGTCTCAACAGCCTTGCAAGACTGCATTATTTATACTAACAATAGATGCAATGAGTGCACAAACACTCCCGGAAGTTTGGACTCCCCTGCTCAAGTGCTCAGATGGCTTAGCCTAGCAACGCTCATCAAAAGCAAACTTGACTTGCCTAGTTCAACTTGACAGAGTATAAAACAAGTTACTCTTGACCTAGGTAGAACAGGACAAAAACTGTAAACGCATGAATCATGAATACTATTCAAACAATCCTTTATAAGGCACAGTAACATTGAAGACAAAGAACATACGTGATAAAAAAAGCTACTTGAATAGGATTAGTGTGTCACAGTATTTTGTAAATCAAAACACTAGATTTCCTGCGTAAAGACTAAAGACTAGCCAGTCCCATGGGTATGAAACCCATTTGGGCGAGAGTTGTACTAGGATGGGTGACCTCCTAGAAGTCCTCGTGAAAGGGTTTCGTATCTAAGGTATGTGATAAGCTTGGCGAGCCAACGTACAAACTAGCCAGTCCTATGGGTATGAAACCCATTTGGGCGAGAGTAGTACTACGATGGGTGACCTCCTGGGAAGTCCTCGTGAAAGGGTTTCATATCTAGCCTACCCCAGCTTGTTTGGGACAAAAGGCTTAGAAGAAGAACACTATATTTCCTAAAAAAAGTAAAGGTCTAAAGTCATTTCATAAAAGGTGAAATTATGACAAGTTCAACATGCAGACATTGCTCCAGTCCCATGGAACTACTATCCCGCAAATATCAAGTTAGCATATAAACTGAAAGAATTCTGCAGTGCTTTGTTTGAGACTGAAAGTTGCAACCCCAAGTCCCAATAGGGTGGTGATTTCTATCTTTTATAGCCAAGAAAACCATGAAGGAATGGATTGTAAATACTCTACTCCATTAAGAGATTACGAGGAATGAGATATAAACAGTCTTGTACATTACATGTGGCACTTACATAGTTACATTTTACATCATAAGACATCAAACTGCATGGACACGCTGAATTTACTTTTAAATATAATAAGAAACAAAGCAAAATCTCTAAACATTTCAGCAACACATATGCATCAAGAACCGACATGAAGATACCTTAGAGGCAAGGCAATCCTGTTCTGGGGATCAGAAACGGCAAGCCCCACATACTTACTGCCAACATCAAGCCCAAGCAGCCGAGCCTGCTTCTTTGACCCACCCTCGAGGACTTTCCGGAACAACCCCTCTGCTTTCAGTAGCCTCATTGTACGCCTCCTCCGCTTTCAACTGCGAAATCAGAACGGCGGCATCATGATAGAGTGCACGGGGACTGAGTAGGGGGAAAGACGACCCAGATTAATCTTTCTATGAAGTATCAAAACAAAGAACTGAACATGGTCAGAACTGACAACTGACATATCACATAAGAAACTTATGTCAAACCACAGTCGTATTCAGCCTCAACAAAAATGATGGAAGATTGCATAGTAGTGTAGCATACTAGAACGAATTTGGACTTTAAAGGATCGAGGGAGTTCCGAACAAATTATCGGGATCTAGGCGCGAGAGTGCGAGACGCCGGTGGGAGATTGGGAGGAACAGACCAAGCACAAGCAGGCGACCTAGGCGCCAGTCGACGGTGTCTAGTTGGTGTCGTGGGACCGGTAAAGGGGAGGGAATAGGGGGAGAAGACGGGGGCGTACGAAGGAGCTGATCTCAGCTGCTGGTAAAGGCCGCCGTGTCGTCTCGTCGCCGGCGGGGAAGGCGCAACGGGGCGCCAGGGAAGCAAGGAGGAGGGAAGGGTGTGGCGGCCGAACGGAGGTTGCAGCTCTTCCGAACAGGTTTGGGACTTTGGAGCTGAAGCCAGGCCAATGGCCCAATGCGCTGGGATGGGCCGACCGCACGTTGAGGGTTTGTGGGCCGGAATGAACGGCACACTGAACTGAACAAGAGAGTAGAGCTTTCCTCAAAAAACAAACACACACGGCGCCCGTTAGCGCCCCATAGATTCAGCGCCGTCTGAAGAATTCCTGGCGAAGCGTTTTCTTGGACCGGCCCGTCTGGCGTTTTTTTCTTTTTTCTTTTTGTTTCTTTTTTTCTTTTCTGTTTCTTTTTTCTTTTCTTTTCTGTTTCTCTTTTTTGTTTTTGTTTTTTTTTCGTTTCTTTTTCTTTATTTTCTTTTTTTCTTTTTTCATTTTTCATTTTTGTTTCTTTTTCTCTTTCTGTTTTTTTGTTTCTTTTTTTGTTTTTGTTTCTTTTAAAAATGGAACCGTTTAAAAAATGAATAATTTTAAAATTGGGAACTATTTTAAAATTTGAACATGATCCCATTTTTAAAATGGTTCTAAATTTAAAAATGGTTCCCAATTTTAAAATTGTTCATTTTTTAAAACGGTTTCATTTTTTAAAATGGTTCCAATTTTAAAAATGGTTCCATTTTGAAAATGGTTCCGAATTAAAAATGGTTCCAAACTAAAAATGGTTCCAAATTTGAAAATTGTTCATTTTTTAAAATGGTTCCAAATTTAAAAATGGTTCCATTTTGAAAATGGTTTCCGAATTAAAAATGGTTCCAAATTAAAGATGGTTCCAAATTTGAAAATTGTTCATTTTTTAAAATGGTTCCATTTTGAAATTGGTTCCGAATTAAAAATGGTTCCAAATTAAAAATGGTTCCAAATTTGAAAATTGTTCATTTTTAAAAATGGTTTCATTTTGAAAATAGTTCCAAATTAAAAATGGTTCCAAATTTGAAAATTGTTCATATTTAAAAATGGTTCCATTTTTAAAATGGTTCAGAATTTAAAATGGTTCCAAATTAAAAATGGTTCCAAAGTTGAAAATTGTTCATTTTAAAAATGGTTCCCAATTTTTAAATGGTTCATTTTTTTTTAAACGGTTCCATATTTAAAAATGGTTCCATTTTGATAATGGTTCCAAATTTTGAAAAATGTTTATTTTTAAATTTATTTAGATGTTCAAATCTAAAATATTTTTATAAATTGTATTTTTTTTGCGAAACACAATACAACGCAGACGTATTGTATTTGAATCTAGCGCTTCGTACAAATAATTAGTTGAACTTACACACGTAAGTGCAACAATCAGGGAAACATTCTGAGCAACGTTTTGTAGACGCCCGAAAAACAGACGAAGCAGTACAAGTAGAGCGAAAAGAAAATCCAAGTACGCTAGCACAGAAGCGATCGCGCGGGCCGGCCCAACAGAAGGAGTAGGCGGCAACTGTCCTACGCGACTCAAACAGGCGGCATAAAGGCGCTCCCCACCAGCCACACACATAGAGCGTAGAGCCCAGATTCCGGAGTCTTTCGCCCCGGCTATCGGAGACGGCGACGGCGACGGAGGAGAGGAGCTCCCATGGCGGAGGCGGCACGGCCTGTTCGCTGCATCGTCAAGCTAGGTGCTCTCTCCGCGCGCTACGCCATGTTTCCTTTTTCTCTGTATGTGTCTCTGTAGTTGTGTAAGCCTCCCCTTTGCTGACGTGCTGTGGTGATGCAGGCGGAGCGGCCATCACGAACAAGGGAGAGCTGGAGAGCATCGACGAAGGGAGCCTGCGGTCGGCGTGCTCGCAGCTGCGACAGGCCATGTCCGACGGCGCCTCCCCGGAGAAGGTCATGGGGATGGACTGGAGCAGGAGGCCCGGCGATCCGGCCGACCCGGTCGTGGACACGGAGGGGTTCGCGGATATGGCTGGTCTGGGTATCGACACCAACTTCGTGGTCGTGCACGGCGCCGGTATGTATACCTCTGAATTTGTTTTGCCTCTGGACTGCAGTTCTGTCTTTGGCTTGCTGATGAACTGAACTGTGTGTGTGATTTGGGGTCGTAGGTAGTCGTGTAGAATCCACATGAGTTTTGCTCATATTTTTGTGTTTTTGGAGCTGGGATTCTATATGCTGTGGGAATTGACGCTAACTGCCAAGTGCCCGTGAAATTCTTCCAAGTTAACAAAGCAACTGCAACACATTGTTTTTTCCATATTGTGGATTTCAAAGCTAGGTCTGATTGATAGTCTCTAGGGTCTGCCTGCAGGACAGTGCTGAACAACAAGGGAGATTGGTCAATAACATGGTGCCTGTAATACATGTACCTATAATTTACTGCTAGAGTTTGAGTTTGTAGTGGCACTGCTCATGATATTGAGGTTGTAAATAATAATCTGCTGCCCGGATTTAATACTTCAGGTTCTTTTGGTCACTTCCAAGCAAGTAGATCTGGAGTCCATAAAGGAGGGTTGCATAAACCACTGGTGAAAGCTGGCTTTGTGGCTACCAGAATTTCAGTATGTCTCACTTTTATATTCTACTTCTAATAATTAAAAAGCAGTGCTACTGGTGGTTAATCGAAAAAAATCACTATCATGCTGATATCTTAACTTTCAGATATATGGCTTATTGTTTAGGATCTTTTTGATGTATGACATGCTTCTCTGATGCAATGCTTGAACAGTGTTCTAATGATGTTGCATTGTAATTTAGGTAACTTCTCTCAATCAAGAAGTCGTTAGAGCCTTGGCAAGAGGTACACACCACATGGGAATGAAGACTACTGCACTTTATGCTAATTATTCAGCTACATGCTTTTTGTGGTAACCTGTCATTATGGTCAGCTACTGTGTTGTCACTAGTGTTATGTTGCATACGTATTCAAAATTCATGATTATGTTTATTCTTATTTCTCCACTAGAGCTACATTTCTTCCTTTGTGTTGATCTGTGATGAATTATGTCATGGTGTGAAGTTTTTAATTACAATTGCAAGGATGCATGTTCATATATCAATAGCAATTCATATATCTGTAATATTGATGGATTTTCAAAGAACTGATCAGTTTATATATCTAATTTGTGGTCTATATTGAATATAACAACTACGAATTTGTTGGTGTGAATCAGTGGCAAGTAAATGACTTTTCGAACTGCATATGCTTCTGCAGAAGGAATACCGTCCATTGGAATGTCACCATTTGCTTGTGGATGGTCTACTCAGCAAAGGAATGTGAGCAAACTAGAGATTGCTGCATCTTTGATAGACAATTGAAATTACACAGCTCTTGTGGATCTATGTCTAATCCTGTTAATGCTTATTATTTCACATATTTGCACTTGCAGCTTGTGTCAGCCAATGCTTCTCCAATAATTCAGTCCCTCCATGCTGGCTTTGTCCCTGTAAGCTGTTGCACCCAAATTTTTGAATAATTATTTTCTGTAGAAATTTGCTTTGATATAAGTTTTTAGTTAAGTAATATAATTATTATGTGAAACATATGTGGCAAAAATGTTGGTTCTAGATATCAGTAGCATATTCTTTATGCATGTGTTTCATGAGCAATCCTTACATGGACGTTTCACTTACCCTTTGATAAGCTGCGATGATCCACAATGCTTATCTGTTGCCAACATAGCTCTGATGTGTATTGTTAATTAACAAATTAATTATGATATTTGAACTCAACCCGGACACTTGTCAGCAATGTTTTGAGAATAATAAGAGAAGTACCATTTAACTTCCACTTGTTTTTTTTTTCATCTACACATAAAAAGAACATAAACTTGCAGCTTAGCTTTTCTGTGTACATAATGGTCCATTGTCTCACAGGTTTTGCATGGAGATGGTGTTCTCGATGAATTGCTGGTGAGTTTTGAATTTGATCATGTCCACATTCTCGTTTAGATTCACATACAGGATGGCATGTACTATGGCACTCTTTTTGTTCACTTGTACTAAAACTGATAGTAGGATTAAATGATCAGGACTGCACCATATTGAGTGGGGATGTCATTATACGCCACCTTGCACAGCTTCTGTGTCCGAAATATGTCGTATTTCTGGTACTATTATCTTGTCTCCTTTACCATGACTTGATCATTTATTCTAACAGTGGCTGTACTGTCTTTCTTATAAGTTGATTTTGTTGTTATCAGATGGCATTCATTTTATTTCATTTCTTTGCACCACATGTTTCATTGTTTTGTTTTTGTTTATTTTTAGACTTTTATGTAGCTCTCTGACAATTGAGGTTTAGACAGATGTTCATGGAGTATATGACCGTCCTCCAAGTGACCCAAATGCAGTACTTCTCAGAGAGATAGGTTAGTATTCACCTGTTGTAGATCATTTTTATAATTTCAAATTTTGTGATCTCATTGGGGGAACTTAACTGACCTGCCTTTTTAACAGAGGTAGATGACAACGGAGGCTGGTCGATTGTAAAACCTTCATTACAAGGCAACAGAAAAGGAGGTACTATCTTGTTTCCCTTCCATAACCATAATAGTGAGTGATTCATGGAACTTCTTCGTAGTTATGTTGTACCATAATGATCGAGTGATTCATGCCACTTCTTCGTAGTTATGTAGTATATACTGAGGAATTGTGGAAGGCATGCTGCTCCAGAGGTTGAACATAGTAACTTCAAGTTGATAATTGTATCAAACCGAAAAATTACACCTGATCCAAGTAGTGGTGGTGATTTCCCAGTTGAAAAACTTATAATCATCAAATGCATTGCTATTATTATGTATCATTTGAAGGAAAAAAATTACCAGTCTTTTCAACATCTTGAACCAAATGCTCTAAGAGAGGGAGCAATAATTCTGGATACGAGTTGCTGATTTCACAATTATGGTTTATTGGACTTAGAACAGACTAACTTCATGATCCAGATTTACTATTTGTAAACTAACTATCTCCAGTGTGAGCCTAAGATATCCAGCTACTGATTGCAGTGGAAACATCGGTTGCTGCACACGACACCACTGGAGGAATGGAGACCAAAATATTGGAAGCTGCTGCAATAGCTAGGCTCGGAGTGGATGTGTACATCACAAAGGTGTTAATATTTCCTCGGATTGTGCATTAAAATATACTCCCTCTATTCCACAATATAAGCTGTTTTAGCTAGCCAAAACGGCTTCTATTGTGGAACAGAGGATGTAATATCCATTATGTGATAGTATAGTTTTGTTGAAGTCGTTTCTGTGATACAGGTTGATACAGAGCATTCCCTCAGAGCCTTAAAGGGGGATGTGAACACCAGTTCGGGCGATTGGCTTGGAACTGTTATACGCTCGGCCAAATAGATTTGTTATAGCAAAAGTATTCCATGTGTTGGATTTCCACCACCTTTTTCTGGTTATGGGAACAGCTGGTGAGCTTTAAGTTCGTCAGAAGAATATTTTATAGGTATTCCTACTGCAGTCCGGCCTTCTGATGAGCACCACAGTGATGATAGGACAGTTGATTTTAATGGCCCCAAACATCCGAAAATGTAGAAATGTCACTCATGATTTAGCTATTTCATTTCTTACGAGTAAATTACAATCTATTTTTTGGTCGGCTAGAGTGCTGGAGTGTGGCATGAGGGCTTCCTATATTTGCAGTAGAAGCAAGTCGCAGTGCTAATGTTTTGGCTCGCTCATCCTTGTGTAGAGGAGGAATTTTGATGTAATCTCTGATTTTCTGATTGACTCTTTACAATCAGACTTGATGCTTAATGTCATTGTAATTTTTGTTGCTTCTAGTGATCTTTGTGCCGGTGTTGATTATGATTAATAGGTCATAGGACCTTTTCGCAAACAATGTGAGCCATAGGACGACTTTAGGAAAAAAAGAACTACTACCTCCGTACCAAAATATAAGATGTTTTATCAATTTTTTTATATGGATTTATCTAGACACGTATAAGTGTGTAGATTCACTCATTTCTACCTGTATGTAGTCCATATATGACATATCTAAAATATTTTATATTTTGATACGGAGTATCAGCGAAAAAAATTGATACGGAGGTAGTAGGTAAAAAAAGGGTACTCACCCAAGTCGAGCGAATTTCCCTCGCAGAAAATATTGATCAATCGCTTAATGCGGAAAATTAAACTTATGAAACGTACTATGGTCCAAGCAGATACCCTGAAAAGATTTCAGCCCGTCGCGTTCGCAGCAACGACTGGCACAGGTGAGGCGTGTTTCCCGTCCCCAGCCCTGCCTATCCACAGTCACGACGGACCGTGCCATAACAGCAGGCGGGAGCAGCGATACCCACGCAGGCAGCTCGTTCCGTACCCTGGCGCCGCCGTCTTGCTGGGCGCACAGCACCGTGCTTCTCTCCCCCCCGCAAGGCCGCCGCCGCCTCCGGTAACCGAGCTCTGCTCCTACGCCCTCGCATGCCTTTGATTTCTCCATTCCCCGTTCTAGGCCTCCTCGTATACTATAGTATCGTCCTACTCCCGTCTTGATTTTTAGATTACTTTTGTTATCGTTTCCACAAGTGCAAGATATACTTCCGGTGAGACAACTGAGACCGAAACGAGAAAAGTTAGGTCTCGGCAGGTGCAGTTTGGGAAGAGTTACTCCTGTATGTTGGCCTGTTGGGTTCCTATCGATGGAATTGCCTGCATCTCTGAACAGATTGACCAACATTTAGGAGTGAAATTTGAGGGACATCTCTTGAATGTTTGTAAATATGCGCGGTAGGATGTCTGCACTGCCTGTATTGTATGCCATAACCACCCAGAGAGCCTCTATTAGTTCAAGTTATTTGTGATTTCAAGCAATTTGTGAAAAAAAAGTACAGTATAACTGAGTTTCAGGCAATGTTGCTTTAGTGATGTCATTTTTTTAGCGCTCTACTGCAGTTGTAGATACCACTGACTAGCTGCTTACGACTGTAGGTGTGGTGATTGAACTGCTCCAGCTCTGGTGATCAAACCCTGCCCTTTCAGACCTATTGCATATACAATGCAAGGCATCTCTGTGTGCAATTCAGTTGCCTCGCCCCATGGAACAAACTGCAGACCAGCTTGTGTTGCTAGGAATGATCTGAGCTATTTAACAAAATAAACTCAGTAAGTCTTGGAGCATACATGGCGTTGGTGTACAGAAAAACTACACATGAGGACCAACGGTAGAAACATAAAACTACAGTAAGGACTAATGCTAGCTGGCTGTTTGGAGGAGATGACCGTAAGTAACAGTAACAATAATTCTGATGCAAGACTGGAGCGCAGTGAGTCTGCGAATGAAGACATCCTGATCTTCTACTTCCAGCTGGATCTACAGACCCGGATACAGGTGAGTGTTTGCTTCTTTACATCACCTCCCACCAACTACTAATGTTTATCGTATTTCTGTTTTTACCCATCAAATGTCTAGAGCACAGTTTAATCGAATCTACCGTCATTTCATTATTTTCGTTACTCATACATCCAAGTCTGATATTTACCTGTGCAAGTCCAACCTCACTATTAATTACTTGGTTCTTACCAGTATGCATTGAATATAGAGCTATTTGATGCGGCAAAGCAATTGAGGGAAAAGCTCGCTGAGGTACCATAGTGACCTTAACTTCCAAGATAGTTGAATTCATAGAATGAGGTCTTTCTAAAGAAACCCTTTTGTGTAGATTGAAACAGAGATAACCAGGCAGCGTGAAGCTAAAAGAGGTTCATCAAAGAATGAAGCTCAGGATAAATCTCTAAATCTTCTACGTGTGCGGTATGCTAATATTTCTTTCTTACCCATAAGGAGAAGATTCAAAATGCTTTCACATGTATATTATTCCCATAGAATGAATATGCTCTAGTTCTCCGTTTTGTTACTTAACCTACTGACTATAGCTTACTGAATCTGGTAAAGGAAACATAGTTGTTGGCACTCCAAAATTGGTTCATTTCTTAGATGGCTTAGCTCTATCCTTTTTTTTCAGTGCAGACTTGCAGAAAGCTATTGAAAGCGAAAACTATGCTTTGGCAGCTGAGCTGCGTGACGCAGTCACTAAACTTGAGGTATACCAAAACTGAGGTGCGCCAGTCATGTAATGGTTTTATGAAATTGTTTGACTTCAAATGCCATGTAGGGTGATTCTCTGGCACTATCTGCTAAAGCCCTTGCATACCAAGGTGTAAAATATGAGTTTCGGCTTGGGCAGAAAGTACGCCACAAGGTACATGGTGAGTAATTTTTACCATCTGCCGCTATTTTTTCAAAGCTCTGGCATGCGAAAGTATTGCCAATAATTCCATTGATTTATTTTTGATGTGCTGAAAGTTCTCACTGGTAGGGACATATATGTGATATGTGAATACTTTCTCACTATCCTTGAAGGTGAAATTTGTAAGTTCATATTGTGAAAACCAATGTTGCTTCCCTAGAGGGAGTAAACAGAATGGTGATGGTCACTATCATTTGTCAGCAATAGCCTCAATTATCTAAGTTAATAATTGGGGCTGAACCACTGAAAATAACAATATGTATTTCTAGTAGCTATGTGTAAATATACTACAACATTACATGGTTTGAAGCAGTTCAATTTTTTCTTGATTTTGGCTTTGTTCTTTTATTTTTCATTGCACTTGATATTATGTATTTCAGCACTCAATATTCAACAATCACTCATATGACACTAGTTTATTTTTTCTTTGATTTCTTCTGCTGAAGGATATAGAGCTGTGATATGTGGCATGGATCCTGTGTGCTGTGAATCCAAGTCATGGATGGAAACAGCAAAGGTGGAGAAGTTGTCGAAAGGACCAAATCAACCATTTTATCAAGTAAATGCTGCTTCCAGTTTAAGTTGTTCCTCACTATCCACAAATCTGAGAAAATCTCAGCTTTTTTTCTTGTACCATCTGCATTTCTATAGTTAATGCTTATTTTGTCAAATTTACATCAATCTACATGGGTGTTAGATTAGCATAATGACATAGTATACTATTCCTCGCAAATGCTGAACTTAGTTATTTGTTGACTTGATAATTATTGACATCTTCTGGCCAGTAAACTCAAATTCCTGATCTGTAATCCTTGATTGTACACCCTGTACACAAAGTCCTGAAATTTCTTATAATCCTTTGCATGCCGTGATGTGCACTTATCCTTTTTTATGACTTAGATACCAACGAAGATAGCTCACCGTAGCAATATCTGTCTATCATTGTTCTTACTTTCCTCCTCGCAGTACAGCACAGAAAGGCTTTGAATTATGGATCTGTTTTTTCTGAAACAAAACTCTAGGGGAAGCCCGAATATGTATAACTAAGAACCGAATTTGTGTCCATGAGGGACATAAACCAGGTCATGAGATTGTACATCCACTCCTCTACCCACTGATGATATTTACTATTGTCCTTGTTTTTCTAACGCTGCTTAGCTCTAAACTTATAATCATGTCCTTCAGGAGGAAAACTTGTTAGCGTGAAATTTACTGTTTCTCTTTGTATTGACATCTTCATTGGACTTTGCTTTAGCTACATCGTTTCTCTGCATATTGGTGTCTGCAATTTAATTTACAGCATTCCTAGTCTTTTTGAACACATTATGATGCTTTGGTATTATTCCAGGTGCTGGTTGATGTATACGCTGATCCAGAACTCCTTGTTGCATATGGTATTGTTCTCTAGTTTTCCTCATTTGATATCGCTAGTATGCGAGGCCTTGAAATTTGGTCTTCCTTTTCAGTGAAAAGAATACATTTCCTTTCTGTGGTCTTCAGATACCATATGCTGAATCAGCTTTGTTGTATTATTTGCTATTGCTCTTATTTATGAAACTTGTCAAAATATGCATTAGATTAGAATTCGGTGTTTCACTATGTTACCTTGCACCTTCGCTTTTGTTGATAAATAAGGGGGAAACCCATCCGAGTTCCATTATCTGGAACCAGTATACAGTCTAGCTACAGTTTTTAAAACAACCGAAACTGAGAAGAAACTGACTCTATTTGGACTTGTATGGTTGTACCACCGTGCGGAATAATTCAGCAGCTTCTCCAGTCTGTTTCAATGAATGACCTTTGCTCGGTGAAGGTGGATCAACTGTGTGACGATTCCGCTGTTCTGGTACACCATTGGTTAAAGACTCATGGTCACAAAATTGTTTTTGGTGGCAACAGATTAAAGAATGTATAAGATCTGAAACTTTACATACCTTTTTATGCGTTAAATAAGTAAATGGTGCCAGAAAAGAAGATAGCAGGCTATTCCATAATCAAATATATTCATTTTTTGGTTTATCATTGCCATTTTGAGATATGCTTATAGCTTTGTAATTTCAGTTGCGGAAGAAAATCTGTCAGAAGCTGAAGAATCGGAGAAAGTGAGTTTGAGTTCCTCGTTGTTTCCTGTTTTCTTGTCAAGTTGAATTGTTGATGTTTCCCATCTTATAATACAGGGAAGATTTGAACACCCCTACACCGAATTCCTATTTTTTGGTGAGGACACAGCCCGGGACTTTATTCCTATTAAGCAACTCCGTGAGAAGTATGACCAGCCACGGTATGAAGCTTCTGGAGATGAAGATGACGACGATGGCAGTGCAAATAACTGAACGGTGAGGCTGCACTGAGAATGTGGGGTTCTGAGTATTGTCAAATAGACCATCAACTGTTCCTTTGCAAGGAAAATAGACTGCCAACTTAATCTACTAATTTCCATTCAGGTAGCAGGAGTTTTTGTATACCATTCCTGATGCACTACCACCAACGAGGATTTGAAATGACGGATGACCTAGGTACCATCTGTTGTAGCTACAGTAGCAGTGGGCAGATGTTAATGAAGACCGAACCATCAAGGAATTGCAAGAATGCACAGAAACTTACAAGGAGAGAAGCTACATGTAGCATCCGACCTTGCAGATGGGGTGATACACACTGTCCAGTCCACGAAGTATTGCAATGGTAAAACTTGCAACTTCCTCCCGCGCTTTTGAGTGTGAATGGTTCTAAAATGTCTGCGGGTGTTAAGAAGGTCCTTGTGAATTTGCAATGTATATTTGCCCGTGAACCCCTCTGATGGGCATGTGTACATAACTACATGCATCATACTTGCAATTTTGCTGAGAGTAAATGTATAGAACAAGCAAGGCTTCACGTACATTACAGATGGACTTAGCTTCCGTGGATGCCACATATTTGACAACTTGGAAGAAAGGGTGCAAGAACCCTGGACCCGGAGTCTAATGTGAATGAAATCAACGAGCGTGGAGATCCTCATGGATTGGAAATGTATTATTGTTTTCCCAGTTCAACTATAAACTCTGTCCCCTCGAACTGGATCTCTACTGACGGCAGGCACCCACAGGGTCGCATGCATATCATGCTTACAGGTGGATTATAAAGTAAGCGAGACATTCACGTGCTTGCCGCTCTATGTTTTCGTCAAACTTCGCCATGCCCTCCCCCACGAAGATGGGAAGATGAGGCCCCAATGGCGCTGATTATCTCTTCTTCTCGGGAAGCCACGTTAGAAAACACAGACATTGCCTACCTCATGCGTCGCTTCATTGGCTGCCCAGGAGAATGCTTGAAGCGGAATTCGTCAAACTCACTTGCTCTGATCATACAGTCACGGAAAAGCATAGAACTAGCTTCCGCTGAAATCCAAAATACTCATCTTTTTAACTTAGGTGGCATCTGTATTACCACATATGCTACTCTCACTATGGTAGTATCCTGATTAAAAGAAGCATCAACATCTATTAGCCCATGTTACACTACTTTAAGTCAACTCTCCGTGTTTTGTGCTTATTCACAAAGTTTAGGATGAGTATTCCCATGCTCGCGTGGGTATGGAGTATGTGGACATTAGGACGTGATACCCATTAACACACATAGATTGTATTCGTAGTTGAAATCTATGATGTTTGCATGTAAGGATTTACCGGTTTCTCATATCTATGCTTATTATTTTTTACCACTATATTTTCGAGAGAGATAAAGTGAATAATCATGGTCCGTTTTCTTTCATAAGAAATATCATTTACTTTACTTTGCTAGTTTTTTTTGCAATTAATTATTCTGAAAATACCTAAATACTTCGCGTTATTTATCTTATCATTTTTTACTACCGTTGTAACTTACAAAAATCATTTGGTATTGTTGGGGACAACAAGGGACCTTCTAGATTTTTTCACAAGTTGCTTGCCAAAATAGGTATTTACCGACTTTCCTATCGTGTTCAAGACTGAACCCCGAGTTACCACCTTCGGGGGGGGGGGGGGGGGGGATCTACCGATACAACATCACTTTACAGTGTGAGTCCTAACATGTAACTATCAATGGATGTGGGCACAAATTTTCTCCACAGAATTTCTGCGAGCGGGCAACTGTCATATGGAAATGATAATGGATCTCGATGCCGCTTAATTGCAATCCTTAACTGTGCCACCTTACACATATTCCAAAGGGTAGGAATTATATTCATTACGTCCAATCCCATATATCTTTCAATTGAAATGCACCATTCTGGCTAAGTTGGCTGCAGATTCCCCCTTCGACCAGTGTCTCCCCTGCCCGGGCGGCACCGGAGGTCCCAAACCCTAGCTCCAGCCACCTCCGCTCTCTTTTCGCTCGCCTCCGTTGGAGCGCGCAACCGGCGAATCTCACGATACTTCAAAGACGTATCTATTGACTTTGTAGTTTATTATGACATAATCTCATATATTTGCATCATATTAGAGTTTCCACCATGTATGTTAATGTTTCATGGAATTTGCCACGAAATCCTTTTCTGGATATAACTATGTAGAGCAGGATATTTTTTTGCGTATTTTTGACTTTCAGGAACCTTCCCACTCAAAAGGATCTGAAGTTTGCCCCACACAAGTTTTCATAAAAAAGGAGGAGTTTACAAAAGGAGAGAGCAAAAGGACGAGAAAATGCCCAGAACTAGCGCGCCCAAAGGGGCCATGCGCGTCATGGAGGGATTCTCCCCCTTTGCCATCCGATTGCCTCTAAATTTTCGCCCAAGCAGTTGCGGTCGAGGAGTACGAGCGTTCTCAATACCTACTAGAGGAGGATGAAGACATCGACCACATGTTTGATAACATGGATGGCGACTTGGCGAGTAAGACGCCGCCTCCCCTGTCTGAGCCAAGAGTTTTTGGTGGCATGTTTGAACTTATCAGTGATCATGTGCTTGATCTATGTTGTTTGTGTTGAACAATGTGTCTATAATGTTTGAATTTGTGCTTAATGCTGCATGTTGTTTAATTTGAATTGTATGTGTCTTTATGTGTAGTTTGGATTGTGCACATAAATGCTGTAAAAAACATGAAATATAAGTTTGAAATTGAGAGAAAGAAACATTTTAAGTATAAGTTTTGCATATCTGTTCTGTCAAATCTTGTACGCAAAAAAAAAATGGCATCCAGTCCTGCATGTACTACTACAAGACGCAAAAAAACGCTGTTTGCTTACGCAGTTTCAGGGTAAGTATCTGCTAAAGTCCAATCAAATCCAATCATCATGTACGCATTTTCCACTTATCCGTTTGTGCAAACAGCTTATTTAGCGTCCAACCCAATCGTGTACGCAAAAACGGTGTTTACACTTTTTTTCCCCGTATCTGCAAGTCAATCCAATCACCATGTAAACATAGAACTCCACCAAACATGCGGGCTGCGTAGGTGGTTGGCAGCGCCACCACCAAAACCCGCGACGACAGCGAAATCAGGCCAACCCACCGCGCCGGGGGCTCCCCGCTCCCCCTCCCGTCCCCTTCCTCCTACACCTACCTCCCCTGCTCCTTTTCCTTCCTCCCAGCCCGGAACGTCGTCTATTGTCAAATCCAAATCCAGGGATCCCAATTCCACTTTCTAGGTCGTAGCGGCGGACCGGGGGCGGCCAGCCAGGCATGGAGTTCAAGGTTGTTGTATCCAAGACGGCGGCGTTGCCCGCGGCCCGGCACGGCTCGCCCCTGGGCAAAGCGCAGCGCCGGAGCTGTGTCGCCTTCGGGTCGGCCGGGAGGAAGGCGCCGCCGCTGCTCGCCGCCACCAACAACTCCGTGTCTGCCGTGACCAGGTGTGTGCCGATTCCCGTTTGCTACGCTCGCTTCTGTGTGAGCTGCGTGGTGCTGAGTCTGTTGGTCGCTGTGTGTTATAGCTACTGAATATATGAGTTTAGCTATGAAATATCGAGTTTGATGCTGTTTGATATGAAGTTGATGATTGTTTTGATCCCCTAGCTGTTTGGGAGTCCTCTGGTTTGGCTCGATATCTCCTGAAACAGGGGGTTGATTATACTGCGCTTTCTACTTGACAGACCCTAACTTGATTTTTCATGTGGAAGAGTTATTAACTTGTTAACGTTGAGCAAGAGGCCTGGATTGTACTAGCCAGTAGAAGCTATTTGTATATTTGCTTTTTTCGAGCAACCAGCGTGAGCGCTGCCTTTCATTAAGAAGAACTGTTGTCTTATTGACTTCTAAATGATGTTTCACCCTGCAAATTATTGCAGCCTCCTTTTGTCACTTTCAACAAAATATATCCCCCTATTTTGATGACTTGACCTGAGGTCTTACAGCGTTCACACTGAAACACCAATAAATGGTGAATCACTTACTTTGACTAAGGTGTTGTGTCTTAGTGACTAAGCCTCACCTAATTGTGGTGAAACTTTCTACAAACCTATGTGCAACCTTGAGCAGAGAATTTACTTATAGCACTAAGAATGGATTAACCTGGTTAAGCTTCTATGGCGCTTCCGCAATATTGTGACTAGTTTTTCCTTGTTGCACCGTAAGGAACTGCTAACTTTTCTTAATGGTTTACTTTTTCTAGGGCGGAGAAACAGAGGATAGATCAAAGTGAAATATTGACCTTGGACAGTATCAGGACCTCTTTGATTAGACTAGAAGACAGCATAATATTCGGTCTCTTGGAGAGAGCACAGTATTGTTACAATGCTGATACATATAATAGTGATTCTTTCCATGTGGATGGATTTGGGGGCTCTTTGGCTGAATTCATGGTTAGAGAAACTGAAAAGCTACATGCAAAGGTGGAGCACGCTTTCAGTTAGAGATGCAATTTGATCATGATACGCCAGAAAAATGCATATTGCTGATTTTCCTTATGTAGGTTGGGAGATACAAGAGCCCAGATGAGCACCCATTCTTCCCAGAAGATCTGCCTGAGACACTGTTGCCACCTATCCAGTATCCAACGGTAATGCACATTTCAAGTTCTCTTGGATGTTGAATGCTCTCCTTGTAGTCTTGTAGAATCTTTTTTTTTTAATATAGGAAAACATGGTCCTACATTGGCCAACTAACACATAGATTTCTCACAGAGGTGCATGAACAATTGAACAGACTGTGCTTCTGTTTTCCATTGTATAGACTGGCACTATGAGGTCTGCAACCATATCTAGGGTACTAATCAATATACATGCAGGAGCATGTAACTGCTACGACACAAGTATATCACAATGGCCTCAAATCTTACTTGTATTTCTTAAGATACACGAATTTCTGCAACATGGTGATATCTTAGGTATTCTACACTAGAGTATGTCATAACATAATCTATATATAGGCCATATCTTTGTCATATTGCATTGAGGTTGAAACAAGCTATGTAGGCTATTTATATTGGACCAAGGTTCTCTTTGGATCTCAGTTACACACATGTTCTTTTTTTGTAGTACAAAGTAAGTACCTGCCAAAACTTATGCATAGTGAAGATGCCCAGCGCATCTATCTATAAGATGTTCCTAGGATGGTGTACTGATGTGTTGGCATTAATTTAATTTTCGTCAGAAAGTAGTAACTTACTAACTACAGTGAAGCCTGTTGAAAATTAGGAGTTTTGACAATCCATTTGGAGGCTGAAACATCTATCGATATTGAATGTGTAATATCATCATGTATTGAAAGGCTCATACTGCTAGTAAATAACTGTGCCGTTCTTGTTGATGCAATTTTGAGTTTTGACTGGATTCTTATCTTCTCCTTAATCATTTGCATAGGTTTTACATCCTATTGCTGATTCCATTAATATCAACAAAGAGATATGGAGGATGTATTTTGATGAAGTTCTTCCAAGATTAGTGAAGGAAGGAAGTGATGGAAATTCTGGATCCAGTGCTCTTTGCGACACGACCTGCTTGCAGGTACTACATATATTAATACCGCAGCCCCATGAGTTAGATAGCTAGTCAATTTTCATTCACTACAATGAAGTTCAGTAAATACTTTTTTCTCAGCTGTCTTTCCAACCATTGTTCTCTCGTTCAGGCACTCTCTAAAAGAATCCACTACGGGAAGTTTGTGGCAGAGGCCAAGTTTCAAGAGTCCCCTGAAGCTTACATGCCTGCAATAATAGCTCAGGTCTGTGCTCTTATGCTTTGAGACGGGTAACACCGTCATACATTTTATACGCTTACGAGTTTCAGATGGAGTGTGACAATTTGATCCCTTTCTGAAAACAACTTGTCGGGTGGCCATTTCAGGACGGTGATCTACTAATGCAGCTCCTCACCTACGAAACGGTTGAGCGTGCAATCGAACATCGGGTGGAAACTAAGGCCAAAATATTCGGGCAAGAGGTGAATATAGGAGCGGAAGCCAAGGGCATGCCGCCTGTCTACAAGATCAGACCCAGTTTGGTCGCTGAACTGTACAGCAACAGAATTATGCCACTAACCAAGGACGTTCAGGTAGCATACTTGCTAAGGAGGTTGGATTGAGGGTTCACTACTGTACACTCCCTACTCCGTCCGATTCCTTTTCATCAAAGAATAAACTGGGCACGAGACAGCCATAGGCATATTCATTCTGGGACTTGCTGGAAGAACCATATTTACAGTGTGTTCATTGTATCCTCTGTGTTTTGTATCACAAGAGCAAAAGGAGTATATCTTGTGGGGGTGTTGTGGTATATGATTCGATTGCTTGGTGTTTGTACACTTTGGAATCTCGTGGGCTCACAAGGCAAAGAGGTGATAATTGTAGTGGTGGACTTTTAATTCACAGAATATGCCCATCTTGTTCCTTCATATCATCTTTACACAATACATACAGTTGATCAAGCATTTTGGACAACATGGTAAGATTAAATGGAGTTCCATCGGTGATCAATTTTTACGGGGATAGAAATTTTACAAGCAAAATGCAGAAAGAAACATTCAAGTCTCTCAATGTCAATCTCAGATACAGATTCTAGAACTCTCAGTCTGATTGCCAAACATAGAAGGTGACTTGGTGTCTTGAAGACTTGAAACCTATCTAAGGTACATGGTCTTCACTGAACCAAAGAAAACGGTGAACCGGCATCCTCTAGATGAATACTGTACAATTCTACTTTCAAACTAATCTGCAGATCCCCCATTTCAGGCATTATATGGTTGTCATGAAGAAATTTATTTTGCACATGAGAGCATACGCTGCCACCGGAAAAAATATTCTGAAATGTCAAAAAAATCCAAACAAAAATGCATATTCTCGATGTTCTATGTGCGCACACCAAGTTTCGTGGAAAACCAACATTTTATGTCACCTGTGCGAAAATGACAAAAAAAAAGTCTCGTGAAAAGCCTTTTTAGTACCAAAAATTTGTTTTTTTTACACATGGCACAATAAATTTCGGTTTTCCGCACATACAATGTCGAGATGTATGTGCACAAGTTTTTGTTGGAATTTATTGACATTTCGAGATGGGTTTAAAACACATTTCAAAAGCGCGAGCATATACTCCCGAGTGCCAAAACGCCCCTCTTTTTGTCCTCCTCCTTTATATCTGAGCTGGCAATAACCAGTCCTGAAGATCTGGAGATGCAAGCAAAGCAAGACATGATCCAGTCACTGAAACAAAAATTCGTGCATGCACAAGCAAGAATGAACAAACATCCTGATCAAAACAAAGTCCAAAGAAGTTCTGACATTGGTGATATGGTATACCTCAATACGAAACCTTATCGAATGTCAGTTTTTGCCTTTTTGGTTTAAGAGATTTCTCAAACTGCAAAGCAAGCTCTATTGCCCTTTTAAAGTTGTACAGAAAGTGCGCAGTGTAGCTTACAAAATTCAGTTAGCAAATGGAGTCCCTATTCACCCTCTCTTTCATGTTTTTGTTGTTGTTGAGCAAACTCCTCTCTTTCATGTAAGCCAGCTCAAGAATACCTTGGGCCTAAAGCCATTCTTAGTTCTGATCTACGTCTGGTTAATCCTGCATTCCTGCTGGCATCATCAAGACAAATCCAGCGTTAGTATTTTCACAGAAACAACTTGCTTGCTGTACAGTGGGAGAATACGCTGATTATTTCCATCTGACGGTTATGAAGGCTTCTTACGTTAAAACTGTTTTTGCTTCAGACTGAAGCAGAGATGTATAGGATTTCGTTGTCGATCCGTAGTGGGATCTGACAGGAGGAGACTCGTCACTGGGACGGTCTCGGAGTAGCGCCGTTGTACTTGTACTACACATCAGGTGCCGGCAGCTAAGGAACAGGCGGATCGGGGTAAGGACGACGTGGCGCGAGGGAGTCGAGTCTTCCAATACGGTGAACAAGATCGGCGCCGCCGACACCGCAGCGAAGGAGGACAAGATCGGCGTCGAATCGTCGCGTCTGGTCCGGAGTAGCGCGGCCGTACTATACTTTCCGACATGGTGAACACGATGGGCGCCGCCGACGGCGCAGCGAGGGCGGAAGAGACTCATTGCCTCATCGGACCCAAACCATTGAGCTGGTACCCCGTGGTGCCAGTCGATGAGGACGAGGAGGAGACGGAGCCAAGGAGGGCGTGTGGGTTGCTGCCGCCCGGCGCCTCTCCACCTTTCCCCCGGCCGGACGACTTCCTACAACTACAGAGGTTTAAGGACAGGTTCGAGTGAGTAGTGACCAGTCCCTCCACCCAATTCGATTGACTGATACGCACAAGTCCAATCGATCCAGCATCGATCGGAATCGGATGGTCGATTTGCTGTCTATTGTGTTCAATATTTGGTGTCTCCTATTTCATTGAACCTTGTGTATGTCTTTTATTTCGGTAGGCCGAAGGTGCTGAGTCGCGAGGAATGCTTAGCTCGCGATAGAAAGATCGTGCAGGGATGCCTTTGGTGGTACAACACTACTAGATGAATTTGGTGCGGCGGCACCGCCGCACCCGTGTGGTTAAAAAATGCAAATTTGAAAATATAGTCATTCGAAAATTGTGGATATTTTGAGAAATGTTGAATTACGAAGAGTTATCATTTTTCGAAGCACAATATGTTTGTGTTTTGTCTAAAATATTTAATTTGACTCGATGGTAAGATATGTTGCATTATTCGAGCATTTTTTGTTAATTAAATAAAAATTCAGTGCATATTAGAGGATAGTCAATTTAGAGGATAGTCAATTTGCATTTTGTCCAAATATGTATTTGCTTAGGCATATGTTAAGTGTGACTTCATTATTGGAGAACTATGAGGTCTATTAGTGTTTACATGTAATTGTTATCTTTTTTTTAGTGCGGCGTCACGCCGCAGGCTGGTTTTTTTTTCTTTTTGCGTTACATATGTTGTAAAGAAAGGTGCAGAAAATTTTAATTTGGAAATATCCATGAATTTGAAGATCGCAACTATGCGAATTATTAATAACTCCTTGCAAACTTGCATGGAGTTTGTTTTTTTTTCCGTGGGAAATTTAATTGTCGCGAATTTTTAAATCATATTATTTTATTTTGGAACTTCAGAATAGGATTGAATGTTTCGAGAGGAAGAATTACCTGGTCAGTGATTTTTTTTTGTTTCGTGCGAAAGAAATTGATTTTTTTTTTGTAGAGGAAGCTAACTGTTGTGAATCTTTGAAATCCATTTTGGAACCTAGAACGAAATTAAATATTTTGGAGCGGGAGAATTATTGGGGGGAGTCCTTTTTTTGTGTTTTTTTATACATGGTTTGCATTATTGTAAGTCGTAAAATTGAATTACATGGTTTGCATTTTTATTTTGAAATTGTGGGAAAGCATGAACAGTTTTCAAAATTTATACAATCTTTTAGACATAATATCACCTTCAATTTCATGAATTCCATAGTATTAAAAAAATAAGCTCATACATTTTCAAATGTGAATTGTGTTTGCACATACATATTGTAAATAATTAGTTGCATATTGTGAATAATCCGCAGAAAAGAAAAAGTGGTCTTAGGGCCATTTTTCTTGTGGAATGTTGGTTAACAAATTTACTTGCATATTGTGAATAATTCGTAGGGGAAAAAGAAAAAAGAAAAAAAAAAGTGGTCTTAGGGTTTAGGCCGAAAGAGCTAACATGTGGAAGGCATTTTATTGTTTTTTTTTTGTGGAATGGTGGTTTATTAATTTTTTTTGGCAATTATTTCAATTATTTGAATAAGTTGGCTTTGCAAAAAAAAAAAATCCTGACTGTGGGTGATGACGTCACAGTGGCCAGTTCTGGCCGCGGCGGCGCCGTTGTCGCCGGCGGCGCGCCGCCGTGATCTGGAACGTACGCCCACGCGCGCTGGGTGCGCCCTGCCGCGGCCGACCCGAAGGAGGCGGCGCCGCCCCTCCTGGGTCGCCGGAGCAGCGCCGGCGAGCCGCGGACGCGGCGGAGGGCAGCGCGCACGGGCGCGACGATTCCGGCGCCTCCGCGGCGTCTCAGCTCGCGATCCGCGGCGAGGAGGTGGCGCGAGCGGCGGCGGAGCCGTCCGTGGCCTCGGATTCGAGCGCGGAGGCCTGCCACGGCGGCGCGAGGCGTCGGCGGCCGCGGCGACCACGGAGGCGCGCGGGAGGGAGGAGGAAGAAGGGGGGCGGAGTGGAAGTTTTGCAAAGAAGACCCTATAGTTTTTGGATTTTGCGTTTAGGTCCTTCCGCGCGCGAATTGGTGGACGGCGGAGCAATTCCTCGCCCACGAGGGTTGTTTTTGCGAAAAGTCCGGCGGTTGTGCGGCTGACATGTGGGGCCCACCACGGCACTGTAGCTACTGTAGATTTCCTACAGTAGCTACAGTAGCACGGGGCGCTGAGAGGCCGCCGTTTCCTTGGTCTTTCATATAGTTAGTAATGCATCCGGTGATCTGTTCTTCCTCACTCAACTTTCCTGCCTGGCAATTTGGTCTTGCAATTTGGGCCTCCTATGCTTCCACTGCTTCGAATTAGACTCACCCAAATGTGCTATACAAAAGTCAGTAGTTAGTAAACCATCAAATAGACTCGTTTTATTTACTTCTCTCCGCTAGAACAATCTTTACTGCTTTCTGTTTTCACTTCAGATAGACTTAATGCACTGCATGAACAGTGTGACTCTGAATTTCGATAGGTACAGTCAGACCTTAAGACTTTCGATTACCTAATGCATAAAGCTGCTTGGACTTGACAGTTGAAAATTATGCAAGTGGATTCGTCATAAAAATAGTACTTCAGATAATATGTTTTTAACTTATTTTGATAAGCAATAATAATTATATCAAAAGTGTGGTCAAATGTGTGTTGAAGACCGCGTTGATATCTTCCTAAACGACAAGTAAATGGTCAGGAGGTAGCAACTAAGTAAATTCAGTCGTTGGTGCTTTTTTGTTTTACCTTGCTCTATGTACCAACTTTTTTTTGTACCTCGAGTAAAATATGTTCTTTTTTCCATTACGTTTTTTTACCTTGTTATATGTGCCAATTTATTTATGGTTCCTAAAACAGACCAATTTATTTTCCCATGATTATTTACCTTGCTGCTACCTGTACCAATTACTTTTTCCTTATTGGTTGGTTGGTTGATTAGGGTAATGAGTACGAACCTGCTCCTGGCGTGGTGACCCAAGGAAGCAGATTAGACAGGGGCATGGGCTGGACTCATGGCAACTTTGTTGCACGTAGAAAGCTCACTGGCTGCTTCTCCTTCCTGCCCGCTCCTCGAACTCTCTTCTTTTTTGAGCTCGCTACAGGATACAATATCAATGGAGTTGTCACATGCACCCCTCTGCTAGGTATGTATCTACTTTATCTGATTCTCTTTTATCAGTGCAAGAGTATGAAATTTAAAGGGGCATGTCATTTTTCATCAAAAGGCATGCATCATATTGACAAAGCAAGATTCACCTTAGCATAAAGATTACTAGGATATTCAAATTGACTCCCAAGAGCAGATCCTCCCGGGTAAAAAAATTGACATTCCAGATGTCAAACAAAATCTGAAAAAATTCGACATGTAAATGTGCGTGTTCTATGTGGAATGTAAATGTTTGTGAACTAAAGGTACAAGTTTGTGAACTAACACAATTCTAATAAAAACAGATAAACACAAACTCGGATAGAGTTTGTTTAGAAAATAAAACTAATGTCACATATTCCTTTTTATGTAAAAGAGAGAAATTAAATCGATAAAATCCAAAATTGAAACGAGCTGTAATGGGATCGCCGCATTCATTGGATAGTTTGAAACACAAATTATTTCACAGCCTGAGTAAAGAGTTTAGTTTTTAAAAGGCAGATAGATATCCGTCAACTAAAAAAAAAAGTGCAGCTTTTGTACCGAATTTGCTATTCTGAACGACAAGTTTATAGTACATTGTAAGTTCTCTTAACATGTTTTAGCTACAAGATTTATTTAATATACGATGTATATGCTATATAGACTGAAGTAGTAAAAGTATAACCAATAGAAGAACAAACGTCATAAAAAGACACCAGGGTATACAAGAAGTGGTGCTCTATCAACAATGTTAGAATAAATGCACCACTTATGGTTGCTATATAGATGGGCATTATACCCCACTTATGGGATTTTTGCTGGGCCAGCAAAGAGAGATTGCCATATAATTTCTTTAAAACAGGAATTTAACTGATATTATTAAAAGTCTGTTACCTTGTTTTTATGCTTCCTACATAACCTGAACTCCTTGTACAATGACCTTAGCTTTATGGATATTCAACCGAAGTCTTTGTTGCATATTCATAAACCTGATTTTTGAGTAATCTTTTTTGATAAAAGATATATAAACAAACATGGTTGTAACTAAAGTAATATCATGCACTGTGATACTAGGCTATGATACTACCCACTGAGAGAGGCCTTAGATCCTTTGCTATTACACCGTGCATGTTCTTGACCGAATCATGTCTGTTTGTTTCCTATGTTTTCAGATGAACCGGTTACTGAAGCCTACAATTTCCTTGGTTTACCTGTTGGGTGGAGTACTCGTCGTTGTTGTGGCTGTACGTCTCTCTCACCCTCTCTCTTATCTCCTTTACTTCAGTTGCACTGTTGCTTTCTTACATAGTCTTTAACCTTGCTTCCTTCTTTTTCTTCTTCAGCGGACTGCATTTGCAAGACATGCTATCGTAAATATCCTTATGTGATGAGGACATGTATTATAAACTACACGCTAGGATATATCGAACTCGCTCCTCATGCGATTCAGGATACACTCTCAGGTTCTGATTCGGATACAAGCACAACTGTGCTAAAGAGAAAATAGCAGGAATGGAGGTAGGATTGAGAGCCAGATGGGAGAAGGGTTCCGCCGCCGCCGGGTTCGTGATCGATCTTCGATGCCTTCTTGGATCGCATGCCAGGTACTTAACTGGTCACCCAGTCATTGCCAGCAACTCGCTCGTTTGGTCGACGCAGATGCTTGCTGGGTTCACGGGCTGCTTCTGTTGCCGGCCCATCTTCATGTGTCGCTTGTGGCCCAGTACTGGCAGTGCTAACATCCCTCCCATCTTCAGAGCCGGCTTGACCCCAAGCCGCTGCGTAAGGAAATCGTGCTTGCAAGTCATCGCGATCTTCCCAGGAGTGAGGTAGGGTGTCGTTAGACCAACGCACTAGAACTTGATCAACAATGCGGTTCGCCTTGGCCTTCTTCCGATGATCGAGCACTTGCACAGGGATGACAAACTGGTTAGCCTCGGAAGGAAGAACTGGGGATACCTGATCAGTGTTCTTGAGCGCCTTGCGCAGCAAAGAAACATGGAACACCGGATGAATGGATGATGTTTCTGGCAATGTAAGCTTGTACGCCACCTGGCCAATGCGACGCTTCACAGGAAATGGTCCAAAGTAGCGAAATGAGAGTTTGTGGCAAGCTCGTTTGGCCACAGAACTCTGCACATGCGGCTGCAACTTGATGAAGACCAGACCCCCCACTTCAAAAGCTCTTTCTGATATGCTTTTGTCCGCTTGTTGCTTCATGCGATTTTTAGCCCGCAAGAGATGCATTCTGATCAGCGCTGTCATTTCGTGACGCTCAGCAAGCCACTGGTTTATGTCGGTAACAGGGGCTGCTGAAGATGCTTCGATCCCCCAGTGCCGAGGCTCGTGACCATACAACACATGAAAATGTGACTTCCCGAGAGCACTGTGCCACGTCGTTTTATACCAATACTCTGCAAGCGCAAGCCAAGAGCTCCATTTCTTCATGCAGGAGTGAACAAAGCATCGCAAGAACGTCTCCATGTATTGGTTGACCCGCTCAGTCTGGCCATCAGTTTCAGGGTGGTAGGGTGTGCTCATACGAAGCTGAGTATCAGTTTGACGGAAAAGCTCACGCCAGGACTTGCTGGTAAAAACTGGGTCACGGTCGGAGATCAAGGACTCAGGCATACCGTGGAGCTTGTATACGTTGTCAACGAAAGCTGCAGCCACTGTGGATGCCGAGAAAGGGTGCGACAAGGGAATGAAGTGACTGTATTTGGAAAAGGTGTCCACCACAACCAGAATGCAGTCAAACTTACCAGATTTCGGTAAGCCCTCGACAAAATCCAGCGAGACCATCTACCAAGCTTGAGTGGGAACTGGCAGAGGTTGTAAGAGACCGGGGTAACGCTTACGCTCGGGTTTGGCCTATTGGCAAGTAGCACACGATTGCACATGATCAGTAACAGTAGCTAACATCTTGGGACATTTAAAGATCGAGTGAAGGCGCTGGTATGTGGCGGGAGCTCCTGAATGTCCCCCCACTGCCGAATTGTGTCCTGCTTGCAGGATACTCTTCTGCAATTCAGGGTTATGCCCTACCCAGATTTTATTCTTGAAACGCAACAACCCATCCATGAAGGAGAAATGCTGGTGGGAATCTGGGGAATGTTGCAGTTCCTGAATTATCTGTGCTGAATGTGGGTCAGTGCAGTAACTTTGGCGTATCTGATCCAGCCACTCAGGTTTGCAGAACGAAATAGCATTGAGGGTGTCGGAATCAGTACAAGGGCGGCGTGACAGAGCGTCGGCAGCGCCATTTGCTGCACCTTTCCGATAGCGAATCTGGTAACGGAGGCCAAGCAGTTTTGAAAGTGCTCTGCTGCCATGGGGTATGCAAACGTTGTTCCTCCAAGTGCACCAAGCTGCGCTGGTCTGTGGTGATGAAAAACTGAGCTTGTTGGAGGTACTGCCGCCAATGTTCCACAGCGTGCAAGATGGCCATGAGTTCCTTTTCATAGGTGGACAACCCCCTGTTGCGAGGACCAAGGGCTTTACTGATAAAGGAAATTGGGTGTCCTTCTTGTTGGAGAACTGCTCCAATTCCCAAGTCACTTGTGTCAGTTTCAATGTTGAAGGGCTTGGAGAAGTCGGGGAGAGCTAGAACAGGGGCATTTGTCAGCCTCTCCTTTAGAGCTGCGAGGGCCTCATCACAGACACTTGTTCACATGAATGGGACGTTTTTCTTCAGCATTTGGGTGAGAGGACGAACGATAATACTGTAATGTGGAATGAATTTTCGGTAATAGCCAGCAAACCCTAATAACTGCAGCAACTCCTTCAATGTTTGTGGTACTGGCCAATTCTGAACCTTAGCCACTTTGTCAGGTTCAGTCGACACTCCCGAACCACTGATGACAAAGCCTAGATAAGAAATTTGCCTCTGTGCAAACGAGCACTTTGTTTTCTTGATATTCCACTGATCAGACCTGAGCAGCGAGAAAACCTCTCTGAGATGTTGCACATGCTCCTCTAGGGTTTTGGAGTAGATCAAGATATCGTCGAAAAAGACCAGGGCACACCTTCGCAAGACAGGTTGCAGAGTAGAGTTCATTGCGCTCTAAAAGGTAGTTGGGGCTCCAGACAACCCAAATGGCGTGACATTGTACTCGTAATGCCCGGAATGAGTTTGAAAAGCAGTTTTAAACTCTTCTCCTGATGCTAATCGTATCTGGTTGAAGCCTGCTCGCAAATCAAGTTTGCTAAACCAACTGGCACCTGACAACTCATCCAAGAGCTCATCAATGACTGGTACATGAAACTTGGTAGGCACTGTCATAGCATTGATGCGACGATAATCGATACACATGCGCCATTGTCCACCCCTTTTCTTCACAAGTATCACAGGGGAGGAAAAAGAGCTAGTGCTTCTCTGGATAACCCCATTCTCGAGCATTTCTGCAATTTGCTTCTCAATCTTATCTTTGGACTCCAGAGAATGCTGGTAGGGTCTGATACTGGTAGGTTGCGCTAAAATCAGGGGAATAGTATGGTCACATGATCTCCGAGGAGGCAGATCCTCAGGCACATCAAATAGAGAATTGAACTCATCAACGAGCAGCTGGACTTCTAGAGGAATTGTTTCAGGGGAGCCAGTTGGGGCTGATGGAGAAGAGTCAGAAGTAGGCTCCCTGCAAAGGAAAACCATGTGCTCAATGTCCCTGTCTTGGATCATTTGGTCGAGATGCATTGTTGTGATTGTATCACACTTGCTTGTTGACAACTGTTACCCTTGCAAGCAGACACTTTGGTTTGCTCTGTCAAAGGTCATTTTTCTTACACCCAATCAATAGCAGGATTATGTTTCTCCAACCAATCCATTCCAAGAATGATGTCGAACCCACCGAGAGGAAGGATTTTAAATGTAGTGTGGAAATTTTGCTGCTGCACTTGCCACTCACAGTTGTGTATCTCTTCAATACACTGGACTTCTGCACCATTGGCAATTTTAACACGAGCAGGAGATGATAGAGCTCGTTTGCCAGACAGATTGTGCACCAATTTAGCATTGATGAATGAGGTGGAGCTGCCAGAATCGACCAGAATCATGACAGGCTTGCCATCGACAGTAGCAACCAGCTGAAGCAAAACTGAAGCGTCATTACCGTTGAACGCTTGTAATGAAATTGCATACACCAGACTGGCAGGTTCTTCTGAAGAATCACTGTCGGTTCTCGCAGTTTCTTCCAACCCCATGAATTCCATCAATTCTTCTAAGACGTGCATCTGAATTGTCGTGGGACAGACATGGTCTTGACCCCACTTCTCGCCGCATTTGAAACAGAGGCCGCGGGCATGCCGGTAGGCACGCAAGGTGGCCAGCGGGTTGGCATCGCCGGTGGCTTGTTTAGGTGCTCCAGGACGACTGGAACGCGCCGCCTCAACGCCACGACGATCAGCGACCACAGATTGAGGTGTTGGTCTGTACTGGTGTTGAGGAAGAAAATTAGCTTGAGGGCGTGATACGGGACGGTACAATTGTTCACCGTAGCGTCCATTGTCCTGGCGCACACCTTCGTGCACCTCCTCCTGAACCAAGGCGAGAGCACAAGCAGAGTCCAGATCAGGAGGTCGCTGCACCATTACTACCGCCCGCAGATCCGAGCGAAGGCCACCAATGAACCTCATCAGGAAATAGTACGGGTGAATCTCGTCAGAATACGAAAGCAATTTATTCATCAAATGTTCGAAAGCATCTATGTACTATTGGACAGAAGTGGTTTATTTGATGGAGTAAAACTGTCTAATCAATTGCTGGTGGCGATCTCAACCAGAACGCACACAGAGAGTACTACACAGACTCTCCCAATTACACCCCAACAATTTCTTACGAACAGATTGCAACTAGACTGCCGTAGTTGGCGAGATATTGAGCGTCACCATCTGAACCCAATACGATTCCTGGATATTGAAGACGGAAAAGTACTGCTCGCACAAATCCTTCCAGAGTTGTGGGTTTTCCCCATCGAACACTGGAAAGGGCATGGGTGGTGGCGCAGGGGTGCCGGTAGGTACGAAATCGACCGCTCTATTGGCGCCGAGTGGGGAATTCAAGAGGATGATCGTACCGTTGGCCGGAGGGGTCGCCGGAGTCGTTGGGCCTCCGTCGACTGCCGTCCGTGTGGTGAAGACGAAGCCGTGGCCCTGGGCCCGAGGAGAGGTGTGCGCTCGAAGGTCGTCCGAAGACGAAGGATCGTTCAGTGTGGCGGAATCGGTGAGATCCCGCGCCGATGCCTCCACAACGACTTGAAGGCCATGGATCTGCTTGTCGATGTTCGGCTTCCACCGGTTGAGCTCCGTCTCAACCGTCGTCTTCAGCTCATTGCGGATCTCGTCCTTGAGCTCCTTGAACAGATCCTTCAGATCTACTTTAGAGATCAATTCCATGGTATCGTGCTCGAGACGGGACGCATTCTGATGCCTGGTTTCGATGATCGATGCCAGATCTAGATGTGGAAGTGGGTGGGGAATTTTTTGGCTCTGAATTGGAGGCTCTGATACCACTTGTAAACTACACGCTAGGATATATCGAACTCACTCCTCATACGATTCAAGATACACTCTCAGGTTCTGATTCGGATACAAGCACAACTGTGCTAAAGAGAAAATAGCAGGAATGGAGGTAGGATTGAGAGCCAGATGGGAGAAGGGTTCCGCCGCCACCGGGTTCGGGTTCGTGATCGATCTTCTATGCCTTCTTGGATTGCTCGCAAGGTACTTAACTGGTCACCCAGTCGTTGCCAGCAACTCGCTCGTTTGGTCGATGCAGACGCTTGCTGGGTTCACGGGCTGCTTCTGTTGCCGGCCCATCTTCATGTGTCGCTTGTGGCCCAGTACTGGCAGTGCTAACATGTACTCCCTCCGTTCCGAAATGTAAGACGTTTTAGGATGTCACGTACAACTTCCGTGTAGTATACTGAAATATGCGAATTTCCAATTTTGCCCCTGATCGGAGCGAAACGCGTTGCCTCTCTCGCTCCTTCCTCTCCCTTCTCACTCCCGACCTCTCTCGCGTCGCGCGAGTCCTCTCTCTCGCCGGCGCCGCGCCGTCCTGCTCTCTCTCGCCGGCGTGACCCTCTTGCTCTCTCCGGCGCCCTCTCCCGCTGTCTTGTTCTCTCCGTTGCATCGTTCCTCTCTCTTACCGCGCCGCTTTCCATCGTGTGGTAGGTCTAGGTGTAGGTCAAAGATCAGATTTTGCAGCGCCGGTGCTCGATCTGTGGTCGGAGAAGCTCGATCTGTGGATGGAGGTGATAGATCTTTTGCCGGAGGTGCTTGATCTGCTCCCCGACGGCGTGGATAAGCGGAAGGTTGGCTGGATAAGTGGGAGGATGGCGGCCACGGCTCCTGCACTGCGACGACCTGCACTTGCACTACCGCCGCACTGGGCAAGGCCGAGGAGGGCATGTGCGAGAAGCAGGCGCGGATGCTGAAGTACCAGTTCGCCATCTCCGTCTACCACGTCCACGCCCTGGCCATCCACTACGTCCGCGCTCGACCAGGTCCGCTCAGCTTCTCTGTTCTCCCCTTCCTATGCGCTCGATAGTTTGCTTCTGCTTCTGAATTTGCTTGTGTTACTTCCTGTCAGTATTACTCGTATCCTGAATTTGGGAGTACTCTGTAGTTCCTGTACTTTAACTTGGAGTACACAAGAACCTAGGAGTACGCTGAATTGTTTGCAATATTTTGCTCTGTTTTTCCTGTACTTTAACTTGGAGTGCAATATTTTGCAATAAAATTAACTTATGTGCAATATTTGTTTGCAACATTTTGCAACTCAGTGCAAGGAGTATACTGCACAGAGCATGAAAAAAATAGTTCGTTTGCTTGCTTCTACTCAAATTGTTTGTTTACTTGCTTAGATAATCTTAGGTCGCTCAAGATTAGGATATGAGATGCTTAGGAATGCTTAGATTAGGATCTTAGGTGGTTCACTCAACTGAGCCAAACTGGAGTAGTGTTAATTGGAGTAATGCACTTGATAGATTTGCTTGGAGTAGTTTGATGGATTGATAAGCTGCACATCTACGATGTCTTGGTTGCTTTTTGCACTCGTTAATCATTTTCAGAACTGAATGTATGCACTATATAGCCTGATAGTCAGTTGTTCTTGCAATTGATAATCATTTAGAACTTAATGTCTGCACTTGATAATCATTTTTAGCAAGAGGAGGGCAACTCCAGGTCCTGCATCTTGATCCATTTCGTCTCCATCTTCAGCAGGTGGAGTGAAGTTCAAGTCTGGAAGAACCATGTTCTCCAGGAAGCGCTACTGGGAGAAGCTTGTGGCGACTGTGTGTAGAAGTTTCCTTGCTGATCGAGCTGAGGTGAGTTTCCTGATCAACTTGATCGAGATCGAGCTGCACACAGCATGTATCCTGATTGCGGACACACAATTCACTGCAGGAAGTGGTTACTGAACGGCGGGGACACATGGGAACCAGGGAGCAAGCTGCAACCTGGGAGGCTGGGAGCGAGCGGCAGGTTCTGATGGACCTGGGAGCGATCTGCCGCTGGGGAGGAGCTGGCGAGGCCCTGGGAGGAGGGTGACGATCTGCAGCTGGGCGCTGGCCAGTCCCCCTCCGGCGATCCACAGCACCAGGACCTGAAGACGAGGCGAGGTGACCTCGGGCGACGAGATCTGGGCCTGGGAGAGGCGCATGGGCGAGGCGAGGCGAGGAGGAAGACAAGATCTCGATTTCAAACTGTTTCGCTGGCCGAAGCGTTTTCCAGTGCGAGATGGCATACGTTGTAATTTGAGTTATTATGTATGGGCAAACACGTCATGTGTGCGATTTTAAGTGTTGTCGGAAAATTGCTTTAACGTCTTATATTACGGAACGGAGGGAGTATATGTGAAGATAGCAAGTTGGAGCCGGTATGTGACATGTGCTATGTTCGCTTTGGAGTGATTCATCCAATTAAAGGAGGATTTGGCTTGGGCTATAACACTAAACTTAAGGATGACTTATGTCGCCCCGAGGATAGAGAAGAGGTCATTTCGATGCTTAAGGCTATCTCTTAGTGGAACTGTATGTGTTTGCCTGTTCAAATTCCGTGGATGTTACTTATATATCTCTCTCTACATATGGTTTATTGTTGCATCATTTCAGGTCATTTTGTTTGAATTTGAGAACTTCGCCAACAACACATATATAACTTAATGTGTATCAAGTATGTTGTCTGATAATACTGATAATTAGTATTTTCTTACAATGTACGATGACAAAAACAATGCACATGGGATTGCACTTTCTTAGCCCGTAATCTGACCATTCCATACATGAAAAAATACAGCCTAAACTTGAGAGATGAGACATACCGGAGTCGAAAATAACTAAATATCCAATCATAGTTTCAGGATTCTTGTACTATTAAAGTTTGTCGAGGGCGTCGCAATCGCCAATCGGAAACTAGATGTCATGACGTCATTGATGTCGCAACGATGATCATTGATCGGGGATTAAATGGGGAATTAATCAACTAGAAAGGAGGTTCATTACTGTTCCCAAAACACACACGAAACGAGCCAGCGAATCAAAATCCATCGATCATTCAGTTGTTGGATGTCTTCTCCTTCGGGCCATCAGCTCGTCCATCAGCCTCCCGACATCATTGTAGGAAGATCCGCCCTTCTCTACCGCGCTCCTCGCCTCCGCACCGAGATCTTTAGCCTTCTTCTGTATCGCGTCCCCTTCCTCGCCGCCGCCCATCAATCTCCCGATGGATTCAGCGATCACCTCGCCGGCGATCACCTCGTGGGTCTCGACGGACGAGGCGTAGTCCTTAGCGCCGATGCTAACACCCACCTTGAGCACCTCCACAATGAGCTTCTCGTTGTAGAACTGATCTGCGTACCGTGGCCACGTGACCATGGGAACACCGGCGCTGACGGCCTCCAGGGTCGAGTTCCAACCGCAGTGCGTGATAAACCCGCCGACGGCCGGGTGGTTCAGGACGAGCATCTGCGGCGCCCAGCCTCGGACGATGAAGCCGCGGTCGCCGCGCTCCATCAGATCGGCGAAGCCTTCAGGCATCCATTCTGAAGAGTCCGGGCCTGGGCGGCCAACCACCCACAGGAAATTCTTGCCCGAGAGGTCGAGGCCACGAGCGAGCTGGTGCAGCTCCGCCGGTGAGAAACTGGTCAACGTACCGAAGGAGACGTACACCACCGAGCCAGGCTGCTTGGTGTCCAGCCACCGGAGGCAGCCGTCTGCGTCCGGCGAGGGCGCGCTGGTGCCTCTTCCAGCCATGTCCTTGCTGGCGAGCGCGACGGGCCCGACGAGCCACGCGCGGCGACCGAGCGTCGTCTGGTAGTGTTTGACGTAGTCTGGCTCCAGCTCGTAGAAGCTATTGATCACCTCGCCGAAGCTCCTCTGGTCCGCGGCGTTGATGCTCTGGAACAGTGCCCAGTGGTCCGGCCTCTTCCCGGGGTCCATCATCTGGCACCGCCGCAGCTCGACGCGGTGCGGCAGCCCTGGCAGGGAAACGAGGGCGTCGGGGTCGTCGGGTGCAGTCTCCAATGGGTTGTTCCGCAGCATGCTATCGCTGCAGGACCGCGCGAACATGCTGCTGCCGAGGAACGCCAGGCGCGGGACACCGTGCTCCGCGGCGGCGTCCGCGGACCAGTAGAAGAAACTGTCCGACACGACCGCATCGGGGTGGGAGTCGACCAAGAACCGATCGAAGGGCTCCCGGAGCTGTTTCACGGCTTCAAAGAACTTGTCGCGGTCGCCCTGGGATGTAAGGGCCATGCCATTCTCGACACCCGGCGGCAGCCCGACGTCGGGGAAAGGCACGACGGCGATGTCGATCGCCGGGCAGTCGGTGCCGTGGAAACCGTCGTTGGCGCGATCGATGGCCGAGCGGATGATGGCAGCGTTGACGGGCGTGGTGAGTATAGTGCACCTGACGCCGTGGGAGGCGAAGAGCGCTGCCATGTCGGCGATCGGAATGAGGTGGCCGGGGGCTAGGAATGGGAAGAAGAGGATGTGCAGCGGTGAGTGCTGCTCATCTTCGGCAGCCATGGGTAGCTGCGTGCCGACGCCGGCCTTCTACGGTGCGGAGGAGGAGAGTACAAAGCAGAGACGCAACTTTCGGATCGAGTCGTCTAGAAAATGAGAGCCGTGTAAGGATTTATACAAGTCTGAAACTTCGGGCTCACGGTATCGTACCGAACCACCGAGGAAGACGCCAGGTAACTTGGTGATCTCCCACTTGCTTCGGCTGCCGTCCAAGATTTTCGATGCCTTGGCATGCAAGAGTTTGAACAGAAATTATCTGACTTTCCGACTTGTTTGACAGATCAGGTTAATTAGAATATGCTGCCATCGGTGAATTCACTGTCCGTTGATGTGGCAACAAATCGTTAAGATAACTGATCGAGCGACAAAACATCATCCAATTAGTCACTACATTTAGACCCTCCACCCATATGTCATCTTATTAGGTAAATCCAAAATCTTTGTTCACCGGTGTTCACCCCTGTTTGTACGTGGCTTAATTCAGTTAAAGTTTTTACTTTTTTTCGTCTTTGGGTCACCGGCTGCAATCCGTAGCACTTTTTTTCTTTTTTCCAGGGACAACGTTTTTTTACAACTTAAACACTGCTTATAGTAGAAACTGGTGGGATTAAGATCCCACCGGAAGATTACATCACACCTACAAAAAAGACCCCGGAATAGCAGGATCATAACATAAGCAGTAGAAACCAAAAGAGGCAAAGGGCCACTAAATTAAAATAATTACAGTGAAGGACTCTTGTTCTTCGTAAAGCTTGTGATCTGATAGTATGTGCTGCGCTTACGGGTGACAATTTTCCCCGTGGGGATGAGTACCCACAGGAATATACCCATCATGGGGTGGGGATGGGGGCAAATTCACCCCGTGGGATTGTCGGCCGGGTACCCCGTTAGTCTAGCGGGACAGGGATTGAGATCATAACTCCCGCTGCGGGACTCCATGGAGATCCGACAAGCTCTGACATGTGGCCCATAAAGACAAAACATATAGGATGAAACTTAGACACACAACTTCATTATTTTTCCCACCTCTCCCAGCCGCCCCTCTCTCCCCAATATCACCTCTCATAGTGGCGTCGAGATCCCCATAAATACCTGGCGGGTACCAGGTACCCGTAATTAGCGGGGATCCCCCTCACATAGCTAGTGGGGATGGTTATTGGCTAGGTCGAGGCGGCCATCCCGTCCTCGGTTCCACCTTCAGTTCTGCTCAATCGCCTATTGCGCTCGTTCTTTGTCCCTTGTCATGAAGCACCAGAAGAGACAGCAAGATAGGAAGGAGAGCCAACCTGGAAATTGACCTTCTCTCACGGAAATAGAAACAATATAGCATGACCAAAATTCGTTGGAGAACCTGCTCATGCTCCTCCCCTATATCTCATTGTTGATGTATTATTGTGATCGAGAGGCAGTGGGAGTGGCAGCTTGGCTTAGAGGGACTGAGAGCGATGGGAGTGATTCTATGTATAAAGACTGAGCGAGTGCCCTTTTGGGCTTCCAACATTAGAAATGGACAAATGGAAATCTCAATTGCTGATGTGGTTCACATCGAAACTTGTCGTAAAAAATACTCGTCACTGATGAGGCTCGGCGACATCCTCAACGGTGGACCATAAATCTTTGTTGCCGACGTGGGTAGCAACAAGGCGGTCCATTTCTGGTAGCCTCGTCGTCAACGCGTTTTTATTTTTCACTGTGTCCGATATATCTCCCAGTCAGTTCCGATCATTGAAGATCTCAAGATCTTGTGGAACACATGGTTCTAATCTTGTTCAGCTATATTTTGTGTGCGGTCTGTGAATCGGGTCGCACATGAGTTGGTCCAAATTGGTGCTCGCTGCCCTGCTGGTAATTGTGTGGTGTGGGAGAGTGGTGTTGCAGCCCACGTCGTTGAGATGGGGCGAAATGCCAGTTGTGTTCAGTAATAAAGCAACTGTCTTAGGGTAAAAAAACAAACCTCTTAAAATCTGAAACAGCTTTCATCCAAGGGCAAGAAACCAAATAGAGATACTACATTACTACTACGGTATAAAATTACCCGAAGTCACAGGCCAGTAAAGCGCCATCGATCCCATGAGGAAACAATCACCACGCCTTCGACCCCCCCCCCCCCCCCCCCCCCTCCTCTTGGGCTCCCTTCGATGATGTGGAGGAGTGGTGGACCTCGGTTGCGCTCTCCCACGGTGGGCATCGGAAATCGATGGCCTCATTTCTCATTCTTGTCAGATGGGAGATTTGGAACGAACTCAACGCTAGGACATTCAAGAACGTGTGCAAAATGCCAACCTTCGTGTTCGACAAAATCAAGATGGAAGCTAGGACTTGGGTCATTGCCGGAGCAAATCATTTGGGTCTTTTAATTTCGTGAGAGTAGGCTTATGTTCTTTGGAGGTCGGTCCTCCGTGGAGTGTAATAACCTAAAAACTTTGTCCTCTAACTTCTCCTTATTTAATGAATTAAGGCAAGTCTTTTGCCTTTCTTTCAACAAAAAAAGAGGAACAATCATGCAAAATGCGTTCGACCAGAAACGCTCCAGCAATGTCTCAGCTCCATGCATATATGGCCAGCTCAATCACCTACCATGCAAAATGAGTACAGTCTTACCGCGTAACAGCCACAACACACGCGTGTAATGTGCCACATGTGTAGCGTGCTAGCTAGCTTGTTCGTATTCCCGGCCGGCCGGTCCGCGCGAGCGAGTCCATAAATACCCTCTCGCCTCTCGGCTTCACGCGTTCCACCCCTTCATCTTTCGTCTCCAAGAATGGCGGCCGCGCCCAATCTCCTCCCCCTCCTGACGCTCCTACTCCTGGCGGCGGCGCCGGCCCCCTCCGCGGCCACAAAGTTCGTCGTCGGCGACAAGCTGAACTGGGCTCCCAACGTCAACTACACCTCCTGGCCGGACAAGTACCACTTCCATGTCAACGATTGGCTCCGTACGTATCTTACTCACTCTCTCCTCCCCACTTTCTATCACAATAATGACCGTCTTCTCGATCGACCTGGTCGGGGTTAAGCAATCTGCTCAATTATGTTTGCAGAGTTCAACTACCAGAAGGGCATGTACGACGTGGTGCAGGTGGCGGACGAGGAGGCCTACCAGAAGTGCGACCCCAGCAACCCCGTCGTGAGCTACGACCGGGGCCGCAACTTCGTGATCCAGCTCAACCACACGGGCCGCTACTACTTCATCTGCAGCCGCGGCTACTGCTGGAACGGCATGAAGGTCACCGTGCTCGTCGAGCCGCGCCCTGGCCCCACGATGCCGCCGTCCGCTGTCGCGCCGTCCACCAACGGAGCCCGTGCCGCCGCCGGGGTTCCATGGGCTCTGGCCGCTGCCGCCTCGCTGTGCGCGGCGGTTTTGGGCTTGCCATTTGCGGCGTGATGAAGACGAATGCATGATGGGGTCGCCCTCCGTCTTTTCCGGGTATGCGCCGTCCAGGCTTTCAACGCCCTTGTGCGGCCATGTATGGAAGGTAATCGATTTGGAAAGCGTGTATTGAGTACTCTAGAAAAAAGGAAAGCGTGTATTGATGAATTGCTATTCACGGTGGACATTTGCGCGATTTCTGGGTTCATCTTCCAGCATTTTGGTACGCAATGCATATTACACGCAAATGAGAAATGTAAAAAAAAAAACAATATGGCACATGCAAGTGTTTGAACAAAAATAGTCACAAGCTGCAGGTGGGTTGAAAAGAAAGGATACAGCCATCAACTACTCCAGTAGAACACGGAACATGAGTTGCGATTTTAGATCTAAAAAACATGAGTTGCGATTCGCGGTTGGACATTTGCACGATTTCAGGGTTTATCTTCCAGCAATTTGGTAGGCGCAAATGCTAAAGGAAACAGAATAGCACATGCAAGTGTTTGAACAAATGCAAGTGTTTGAACATGAGTTGCATGCGATTCGCGGTTGGACATTTGCGCGATTTCAGGGTTTATCTTCCAGCATGCATTTTGGTACATGCAAATATTAAAAGAAACAGAATAGCACATGAGGCACGCATGTGAAAGAAACACAACTCCTTGGGCACGAAGACTGCTGATGTACAGTCATGTCACTCTTCTTACTGCCGTTTCTGTTTATCTGCCATTTCATTTCAAAATTCATTTGTGTGCTTTCGATCGATGGAAGACACTAGTTGCGTCTTCTTAATCTTCCTGCGTCACCACGCATAAATATAAATTCCTAAGTGCGCTGCATATGTGGATGCAGTTCTGGCGCAGCACTCATCTATACATGAGTAAATACCGTACTACGCATGCATTTCTTCATCTCCCCAATGGTCTAGTGCACAACAACACAACACACAGAGCCGAACGAAGCAGGGACAGCGAGCATCAGGCAGTCACCACCAATCTCCTGAGTTCTTCTTCCAGACCCGGCTCATACCTAGAGCGATCAGTCACGGGGCTCCCGTCCACGTGTACATGACGTAGCGCTGGACCACGACGAGTCAATGGAGGCGGCAATGGTAGACAGAGCCTAGAGCATTACAACAGACTAGGGCCAGGGGCGGAGGCAGGATTGCTTAATTTCCCATGTTAGGGAGGGGGGGGGGGGGGGGGGGGGGGGGTTAGAGCAAAAGTTTCAAAATTCAGCACTGTTCATATAAATTTAGGAGCAAATCAATGGTGTTGGGGGGGGGGGGGGGGGGGGGCAGGGCCCTGCTGGTCCCCCTGTCTCCACTACTGAGTGACGGACCCCTGGGCCCTCCTTTCATCCCTCTTCATTGTATCACTTAAGCCTATGGGGGGGGGGGGGGGGGGGGCAGGGCCCTGCTGGTCCCCCTTGTCTCCGCTACTGAGTGACGGACCCCTGGGCCCTCCTTTCATCCCTCTTCATTGTATCACTTAAGCCTATTCCGGACAGGCTTGCCACTCTTCGGGTCTCTCTCTTCGCCGATGATGCGGCTATTTTCCTGGTTCTTACGGCTGAGGATATCACTAATCTGGCTACCACTCTTCACCATTTTGGGGAGGTCACTGGACTGGTCACAAACATTGCCAAGAGCGCCATCACGCCCATTAGATGCTCGGGCATTAACTTGCCTGCAATCCTGAACGACTTTCCGGCAGCTATCGCGCAGTTCCCCATCAAGTACCTTGGCCTTCCAATTTCGCTGGGAAGACTGCGAATGGCTGATTTCCAGCCTTCCATCGATAGGGCTGCATCTCGTCTCCAGCCTTGGAAAGGAAAATTCATCAACCAGGCTGGCTGTGCTGCTCTCGTGAAGTCCGTTTTTTCCTCCATGCCAATCTTCCTTTTGACGGCCCTCAAAGCGGACAAACGCACGCTGGAAGCTTTCGATAAGCTGTGAAGAGGCATGCTGTGGAACTGCAGCGACACGGTCAGCGGAGGCAAGTGCAAAGTCAGCTGGGACAAGGTGTGTCGCCCTAAGAGATTGGGAGGACTGGGAATCCTGAACCTGGAAAAATTATCAAGGGCGCTGCGCCTCAGGTGGCTATGGCACGAATGGGTTTCTCCTGATAAACCTCGGAAACGCCTAATGATACCATCGACCGGAACCTCTTCAATGCGGCAACAAACGTGACGGTGGGAGAAGGCCTCAAAGCTTCTTTCTGGGGAGCCGCTTGGTTGAATGGCCTTTCCCTCAGCTCATCGCTCCGGCGGTCTTCAAAGCCTCTCGCCGCAAAAAACAGAAGTGTGCACGACGCGTTGGCTGACCAGAAGTGGATTTCGGACTTGGATGTTCAAAACTTCACCACAGATCACATCGCTCCATTCATTCTTCTCTGGGAACTTATGCAGGACATGGTGCTCATTCCGGGGACGGCTGACACCATCACCTGGACATTCACTACCAATGGGATTTACATGGCCAAATCGGCTTACAAGGCACAGTTCATTGGCGCCATCACGGCCCCTTTCATGGGCATCGTCTGGAAAGCTTGGGCCCTGCCCAAATGCCCTTTCTTCGCCTGGCTTGCTGTTCAGAATAGATTGTGGACCTCTGATCGCCTTGCCATCAGGGGTTGGCCCCACCAACCCACATGCCAGCTCTGCAGATGCACTCCTGAAACGGCCAGGCATATCCTGTTTGAGTGTCGCTTCTCCAAGCGGGTGTGGGTCGTCGCGTCTGTCTGGCTTAAATGCCCAAACCTGATACATGACCTTGGCTCGGGGAGACCAACTGTTCTCGAGTACTGGAACTCGGTGGTGAACTCTGCTTGTTCTTCTCGCCAGGGCCTGAAGACAGCAACCATCCTGATCACGTGGGAAATCTGGAAGGAGAGAAACGCCAGAGTTTTCAACAATAAATTTGTTATGCCTTCCATCTTGGTCCAGAGGATCAAGGACGAGGCGAAGAACTAGATCCTCGCAGGCGCGAAGAAGTTCACAGCGCTTTTTGACTAGGGGTTTCTGCTACAGGCGTTGGGAGCCTCCACCTGGTCGCGATGACGATATTCCTCTCCAAGAGAGTGGACAGAATAGGTTGAGTTGGTTAAGTCAAGTCAGGGGACTGTACTCTGCAGTCCTTTTAGTTTGTGGTCGGTGGCCTCGGCCATGTCATGTTTGCTCCTTCTTTATTAATATAAGACAAACCTTTTGCCCCATTTCAAAAAAAAAATGTATCACTTAACATCGTACAAGGCTATCGTCAACCCTACCTGATGGCAGCATCTCCAGGCTCGACCTCCATGCCTCTAAACACCACCCAGCTGCTTTGTGCGGTGACCGTCTGCTCGTTCTACACCGTCTCTTCTCCAGGGCACCTCGTCATTAGCTAGTACGAGACCCGCCTCGCTGAGGCGCCTATCCTAAGTAATGTTGTAAAAAAATTGAGCCTAACACAAGTCCCAAAATAAGAATTGAACCCTGCCAGTGGCGTTGTTGGGAAGAGAGAGTATAAAATAAGAACGTACATCCTTGAATGTTGTTGGTCATTCGAGAATGAAGGAAATAATATCTGACTTTGTCAGCTATAAAATTTAGTTGGACCAAAAGGGTAAAGAGACCCAAAAATGCATTCTAGGCAATACGAGAGAAATCGGGAAAGTTCTTGGAGAGAACATAGACCCAAGTAAACTTGCTTTCCACTGCAGTTAGCGATCAGTATGGACTGGAGAGAGAAGGGGGAAGGAGCCTCTAATTAGTATAACGGTAAGTCATGACGGACGATATGTAGGCCAATGAGTGGGAGTGCTCTCAAGACATCAAGCTAGAGTCCTTGATAATTTCGTACAGTGAGATCACAATCTCAATAGTCAGTAGTATTATGACACCCCACTCCAGCAAATCTGACCTTCTATTTTGGAGCACTTCTTGAAGAAAATGAACATTGTGCTGTTACAAAATAAATGCAAGTCAACGACAGCTTAAAAGAGGGAAAAACAGCTATTGCACTCAAGAAGAACAAGCACAGTACCTCCACGAATTTCAGTTTGAAGTCAAGGCTTCCAAAACGTTGATTCAGTTCATATTCTTCCCGAAGATACTCCAAAATTTGAGCATAATTTGCATTTTTCCAAGCAATTTCTGACCTGTGAGTAAGTCGCGTGGCTTATATTACGACGAGAAACAAGGAGATACTATCATTGATGCCTAGTTTTTAACATATGTCTTGGCTAATCCTGAGAAAAATAGTCTCAGGGTGCGTTTTGGATTCTTTGAACCTCGATGCAGCACACAAGGCTAGTAAACAAAGAGAGCTGGGCATCATGAGTTTCTAAGTTTGGGAACCGAAAACTTCAACCTTCTTGAAAGCATGCGGAAAGTTTTTCAATGAACTGCATAAATATTTACTATTGGCTATTTTTCGCAAGAAAGTGCCATGTGAGTATCCCACTGGTCTATAGATATGATATACTCCCTACTTAAAAACAAGGCTAGTAAACAAAAAGAACCATGGAATTGTGCAGTTTCTAAGTCTACGGACAAAAAGCATCAACCTTTTTCGAAAGCATGAGGATAGTTTTTCAATGAACAGCATAAATATTACTATTGGCTATTTTTCGCAAAAAAAAGTGTCATGTGAGTATCACACTGGTCTATAGATATGATATACTCCCTACCTGCCTGAGTAGCATCTTAAGTTACATCTCACTTTTTTTTTGTTAGAGAGTTACATGTCTGGTATTCCACAATACACTACAGCAAATGGGATTGCTACATAACGAAATTCCTTCCTTCCAGAAAATGATAGCACATTCATTGTGCTAAAACATATGGTATATGTGATAGAATATGCAGAGGAGTAAGTGTACACTTCCACAAGGTTCAAAAAGGCGCTGGGCGTTAATTATGTGTTTTGCCAGCGCCTTGCGCTTTTCTGACCAAAGCGCACGCCTATGCGCAATTATGCGGTGATTATGCGTGATTAAGCGCTAGGCGTTTGGCCAACGCCTTGCGCCTATGCGTGCCTAGGCGCGCCTAGGCAAACGCCTTTTTGAACCATGCACTTCCAGCATAGATGGCATATACCTGTCAAAAAGGCCAAGTCTGATGATAACATCTGCAAGATTAGAATTAGCCTTGCCCACAAGTTGAAAGAGCTTCTTTCTTTTCATTGTGAAGTCCCCAGTCTTTTCCATGACACGATTGATTTCAGTAAATTCCTCAACCATATCATCGACCTAATAAAGTTCAAACCTTGCAACCAAATGGAAATAGTTGGTGCATTTCAAATCTCAGTACCTGCCGTATGTAATGATCAAGAGCAATACTTTGACCGAGAACACTTGAGATGATGCGAATCCCATCAGTGTCTACACTTTTGAGAGCTATATAATCAAGCCCTCCTTTCATCCAAGTAGTCAGGGATGGCTTCTCAACTACTGCATAATCTGTTCAAGTGAAATAAATGTCATTGCATGAGAATATAGTACAGGTTCAGTGTCATAAAGGGGGATTAAGCGCTAGGAACAGTAGCCACGATTATCATTTCTTGCCGTTTGTTCTCCGAGTAGTTATTAAAATAACAGGCCAGACAGTGAATAGCACGGACATACCGTCTTTCCTCATCTCTGGAAGCCATCCAGAAGCATGATTCCTGATCATATCAAGATAGTGCTCAGCTTCATGATCAGCAATATTGAAAAGCACGGCAGATCCATATTGAAAGATAACCACATAGCGATAGCAAAACTTGTTGTCCTTTACACCAATTTCCTACAAAAAAAAGGATAGGTAAAAGAGATTGTCTTATGTACATTACAACAGCAAGTTCAACAAATGACAAAAACGAGAATAAGATTCTTGGCCCTCAAAATACGCAGTGCTAAATTGGACTTGCTAACCATGATTTCTGGAGGGAATTCAGAGTACCGGAGGGCAATGTAATTAGTGATCGTGTCGATTGAGGAACCACGTCGCTCGCATGCTCAGCCTGCAGGCTCTTCAGATCAATGCTGTCACAAAGGTGGGAAACAAAATTAAAAAAAAAACGTTCTGCTCCACTGCACCAAATCAGCGTGATCTTCCATGACAATGTTACATGAGAAATTGAAAGAACAAAGTAGCACGCAAGGTTTTTCCTTTCAGAGAACTCATCAAACACCTAGTGTGCAACAACCCGCGCGTTCTATCTCACCTGGTGGAGAGGAAGTAGGCCTTGACGGGTATGTAGCGCGAGATGCCCTCCTCCTCCTCCTCCTGAGGAGGCGCGGCCGCCGGGGCTGCCTCCGCGGCTGCCCGGATCCAGGCCCAGTAAGCCGAGTTCCCGAGACCACAGTCGCGGGCGTCATGGGGCGCGGCGGCCGCGACCGCCACGGCCGATGAGAAAGGCGACGTGCGGGCGGAGAGGTGCTGCACGCGAGCAGCCGGAGAGGGGCTCGATGGTGGCGGCCTCGTCTCGAGGAGGCGGCGGAGACGGAAGCACGCGCGCAGCCGCCCATCGGTGCGAGCGACTTGGTGGCAGTGGCACGCCGCGACGCCAGCAGCCAAGCTCTGGTCGTTCTGTTCTCCCCCGAAAATCACTCCTTTTGTTCTTGGGGAGAAAGGAATGGACGGCAAGCATGGGCTTTAATGCGTGGATTTGGGCCATGACCTATCTGCAGTTGGTAGAATTTGGGCCATGAAGGCTGCCGGCGATGGGTGTACTGCGAGCAATTGGTGGCCCGGCCCACAATACTCATAGTTTAGTTTTTCGGTTTTTCATATTAATTTTTTTTTTGCGAAACATAGTACTGCTGACGCTCACATACACGCGCATACGTTTAGCACTATGAATGCACACACGCACACAATACATCTATGAGAAGCTTTGAAAGACTGAGCTGGTGGTTGGGTCTTAAAATTGACGAAGTCACCATAGGTGCCTCGCTGTCGACTGGAATGTTGCCTCCCATTTAAGAATAATGTCTTTAATGAGAAATATCAGTGTCAAACCTGGAGTTTGAACTCTGATGAGCTGGGGTACAACCACCCTCCTAACCATCCAACCACAGGTTGGTTCTCTATTAATCTTGAATACCTATTTATTGGTTTAATTTAATATGATCAAAATAATGAGTAGAAGATATATGTGTTTTGTTAAAAATGTCACCTATCAAAAAAAATGTTCACGTATTACACAGAATATGTTCATACTTTTTATATAAATAGCTTGTATGAGAGAAGGAAACATTCAATGCACAAACAAAATGTGTTACAAAAATGCACAAACAAAATGTGTTCACATCTAACAAAGAATTGTCCATGTGTTTAAACATTGTTCGTACATTTCTATACAAAAGTCATATTTTCATGTACTTGTTATAATGTCCTTGTAGGTGAAGACGTATGCATATATCTTTAATGGAAGTCATTTATAAAAATATTCATGTGTTACAACAAAATTGTCCATGTACCCTTTTAAAACATACATGTATTTACAACAATAAATAGTAAAAATAAATAGATAAATTAACAGTGTTCATCCATCTCAAAAAAAGTTCACCTTCGTATAATTTGCGAAAAAAGTAAGATGACAAAAATAAATAGAAATTAAAAATTTAAAGTGAAATATGAAACTAAAATGAAATAAAAATAAAAATTAAAAGCGAAAAGCAGAAACGAAACAACGAAAAAAGTGGTACACATTAATATTGGGTCGCCATGGAGAAGCCATGTAAGTGAGCCCTGCCTACTACTCCCTCTAAGAGGGAGTACTTGCTATAATGCGAGATATACCAAATGTGATAGTATCGGTGATCATTCCTCTAAGACACTACTACAAAATCATGTACGAAATCTCATAAGATCTAATACATTGAATAACATGGAGCGAGGTAGTACTATAAACTCGTGCTCCATTGATCGGCTACTCACTCCTCATCGTCAAAGCAGAGAGGCATCAATCTTGGTAGAATTTAACGGTAGAATTTTTCAACGGAGTCTCGCTGTGCTCTGCCCAAGCTACCGTGACATGCATCACTTCGTACAGTCTTTATTTTCATATGATTTTGGATCACAATAAAACAACACACACGTCTAGGTCCCCTATAAAAATGTGTCTAGCTAGGTAGCTGGATGTTCTTACAAAATCAACACATTATGTTTTTTTTATTTATGTCAGAGTATCATAAAAGTAACGAGTGACTTGTAAAGTGATATCTTCACTAGTAGAAATATTAGAAAGGAAAGCAAGGTAAAGTTGGAACTGGGGAGCTCAATTAGCCTTTCACTTTCTCACATGCCTTTCTTTCCCCTCATCCCTCATGCACACATGATTCCCCATGGACGATCCAGAGGCAAAGCAATCATACTACGCACACAATATTTGCGAAAGCCATTAGGCAATATCATAACCGGTGATGTTTCTAACACTCACAAAAGCCATCCTTCCCTCTGTCCCTAAAAGCCGCAATTGCACACTCTGTTCTTCTCTCAAACACCTTTCTTGCTGCTAACCACAAACCATCCAACATTAGACCATGACCATTCCTTGATCACTGTCTTTCTGCTCCCTGCAATGCCAATGGATCGCATGCTTCTCACCGTCTTCCTCCTCCTCTCCTCGATCCACAAGTCGTCATCTGCGTCCACCGAGACAGACGACGCGGGAGCGCTCCTCAGCTTCAAGGCGTCCGTCATCAAGGACCCTAAAAGCGTTCTCTCGTCTTGGCAGCAGCAAAGGACGTCCGATGGCGGTGGCAATGCCACGTGGTGCATGTGGTACGGGTGACGTGCGACGGCGAGGGGCGGGTTGCGCGGCTCGACCTCGCCGGCTGCGGCCTCTCCGGGCGCGCTTCGTTCGCGGCGCTGGGTTCCATGGACGAGCTGCGCTACCTCAACCTCTCCGGCAACGCCGCGCTCCGTGCCGATGCCGCCGGCGACCTTCCAAGCTGCCCGCGCGCTTTGGACGCTCGACCTCTCCGACGGCGGCCTCGCCGGCAGCTTCCCCGCTGACATGCAGCTGGCGCACTACTACCCCAACCTCACCGACGTCGCCTCGCGCGGAACAACCTCACCGGCGCCCTCCCGGTACTCTCCTGGTGCCGAGCACCATTCGGTGGTTCGACGTTGCCGCGAACAACCTGTCTGGCGACATCGCCGGCGCGTCGTTCCCCGAGACGCTTGTCCTGCTCGACCTTTCCGCCAACCATTTCACCGGCGCCATCGCGCCGTCGCTTTCCAGCTGCACGGGCCTCAAGACACTCAACCTGTCGTACAATGCCCTCGCCGGCACGATACCGGAGTGGTGGGCGACATCGCCGACTCGAGGTGCTCGACGTCTCGTCGAACCGCCTCACCGGCGCCATCCCTCGCAGCCTCGCGGCGTGCTCGTCGCTGCGTATGCTCGTGGTCTCGAGCAACAACATCTCCGGCTCGATCCCGGAGTCTCTGTCTTCTTGCCGCGCTCTCCGTCTGCTCGACGTCGCCAACAACAACGTCTCCGGCGCCATCCGGCCGCCGTGCTCGGGAACCTCACCTCTCTGGAGAACCTGCTTCTCAGCAATAACTTCATCTCGGGGCCGCTCCCGAGCACCATCTCCGCCTGCAAAAACCTCAGGGTCGCCGACCTCAGCAGCAACAAAATCACCGGCGCCCTGCCGACCGAGCTCTGCATTCCAGGCGCGGCGCTGGAGGAGCTCCGGATGCCGGACAACCTCCTCACCGGATCGATCCCTCCCGGCCTGGCCAACTGCTCGAAGCTGCGGGTGATCGACTTCAGCATCAACTACCTGAGCGGCTCGATCCCGCCAGAGCTCGGCAGCTCCGGGCCCTGGAGCAGTTCATGACGTGGCTCAACAGCCTGGACGGCCGGATTCCCGGAGCTTGGGCAATGCCGGAGCCTCCGCACGCTCATCCTCAACAACAACTTCATCGGCGGCGACATCCCCGTCGAGCTCTTCAACTGCACCGGCCTCGAGTGGATCTCGCTCACGAGCAACAGATCAGCGGGTCGATCCGGCCGGAGTTCGGCCGACTGTCCCGGCTCGCCGTGCTGCAGCTGGCCAACAACAGCCTCGCTGGCGCCATCCCCAAGGAGCTCGGAAACTGCAGTAGCCTCATGTGGCTTGACCTGAACAGCAACAAGCTCACCGGCGAGATCCCTCACCGCCTCGGACGGCAGCTCGGATCGACCCGCTGAGCGGCATCCTGTCCGGCAACACGCTGGCGTTCGTCCGCAACGCGGGGAACGCGTGCAAGGGCGTGGGCGGGCTGCTGGAGTTCGCCGGCATCCGGCCTGAGCGGCTGCTTCAGGTACCCACCCTCAGGAGCTGCGACTTCACGCGGCTCTACTCCGGCGCGGCGGTGAGCGGATGGACACTGTACCAGACGCTGGAGTACCTGGACCTCTCGTACAACGCCCTCGTCGGCGCCATCCCGAGGAGTTCGGCGACATGGTGCTGCTCCAGGTGCTCGACCTGGCGAGGAACAACCTCAGCGGCGAGATCCCGTCATCGCTCGGCCGGCTCCACGATCTCGGCGTATTCGACGTGTCGCACAACCGGCTGCAGGGAGGTATCCCAGAATCATTCTCCAACCTCTCCTTCCTCGTGCAGATAGACGTCTCTGACAACGACCTCACTGGGGAGATACCGCAGCGTGGGCAGCTCAGCACGCTGCCGGCGAGCCAGTACGCATAACCCTGGCCTATGCGGCATGCCCCTGAACTCGTAGCGACCGGCTGCCGAGGGCAAGCATGTCCGGCCTCGCAGCCACCGCTGCACCGGATGGTAATAGTAACAGTAAGTGGCCTCTGCCGAGGGCTGCATGGGCCAATGGCCTGATCCTGGCCGTGCTGGTCACCGCCGGGCTGGCGTGTGCGCTGTCGATCTGGGCGGTGGTGGTGCGCGCGCGGCGGCGGGAGTTGCGGGAGGCGCGGATGCTGAGCAGCCTGCAGGACGGAACGCGGACGGCGACGACGTGGAAGCTGGGCAAGGCGGAGAAGGAGGCGCTGAGCATCAACGTGGCAACCTTCCAGCGGCAGCTCCGGAAGCTCACCTTCACGCAGCTGATCGAAGCAACCAATGGCTTCTCGGCCGCCAGCTTGATCGGCTCAGGTGGGTTCGGCGAGGTGTTCAAGGCGACGCTCAAGGACGGCTCCACCGTCGCCATCAAGAAGCTGATCCCATTGAGCCACCAGGGCGACCGCGAGTTCATGGCAGAGATGGAGACGCTGGGCAAGATCAAGCACCGGAACCTCGTGCCCCTGCTCGGCTACTCCAAGGTCGGCGAGGAGCGGCTGCTCGTCTACGAGTACATGACTCACGGCAGCCTCGAGGACATGCTCCACGTCTACCACCCGCCGGCGGTGGCACGCTGGCGGCGCCCTTGTCGTGGGAACAGAGAAAGAAAATCGCGCGCGGGGCGGCCAAGGGCCTCTGCTTTCTGCACCACAACTGCATCCCGCACATCATCCACCGTGACATGAAGTCTAGCAACGTGCTCCTTGACAACGACATGGAAGCCCGCGTCGCCGACTTCGGCATGGCCAGGCTCATCAGCGCGCTCGACACCCACCTCAGCGTTAGCACCCTCGCCGGGACCCCGGGTACGTGCCGCCAGAGTATTACCAGAGCTTCCGGTGCACTGCCAAGGGCGACGTGTACTCTCTCGGCGTCGTACTTCTGGAGCTGCTCACCGGGCGGAGGCCCACCGACAAGGAGGACTTCGGCGACACCAACCTCGTCGGCTGGGTCAAGATGAAGGTCATGGAAGGCGCCGGGAAGGACGTCGTGGACCCGGAGCTGCTCAAGGCTGCCGCCGGCGACGACGAGACGGAGATGATGAGTTTCCTGGAGATGACGCTGCAGTGTGTGAATGACTTCCCATCGAAGCGGCCTAACATGCTGCAGGTGGTGGCCGTGCTCAGGGAGCTCGACGCGCTGGCGCCGCCATTACCAGGGAATGGCCATGACGCATAACAACGAGATGCGCGGATGGTTTTGTGTTAATTTGCCGCTTATACTATGTAATGCTATGTAAACAAAGGTACTTAATTAGTGCTTCATTATGCCAGTTAATCAATTGTTTTCTGCCTTGATATTTACCAAGTACGACAGTGATGTTGCACATAGGCTCTGTTCCGTGAGTTCTAACTGCAAACAAATAATCTCGAAACACCATTTCGCCCCGCTTTAGTGATAAAACCTAACGACCAAACCAACAGAAGATGATGATTGATGAAGCAATCCTCGTCAAAATAAAACCGACAACCGAGAGAGCGGCAAAATGCCGCCAACTCAAAAGTCAAGTCAGAGAACATGAGTAGCCACACCCAAACAAGACGAGAAAAAACCTATGTGCCCCAGGTCGTACGCATCTTTTTTTTTTTTTTGCGGGACAAACTCCGGATGCTCGCACGCGCACAAAACTAATCTCAAAACCGTTTGGCCTCTAATTCCAATTACATCCAAATCCATCCTTCTCTCGCAACCCAAGAATCTGCAGCAATCGTGTCCACGTGTGTTGATATCCATGCATGTAACAAGCCAATAGAGAGTAACTTGGCACAATTAACCGGTGGGGGAAAGAAGATGGCCGGTGCTTCAGGAGGGTCTCCGCGGTTGGAACCAGCGGCGGAGCTACAGCAAACGACTTCAGGGTGCACAACTCTACGACGTGCATGACATTGTACAAATTTTCTAAGCAACAATACACCAAATTTTAAAGTATGCGCCAGTTTTGACCATATAAAATTCTCTAAAAGACAAGAGTCAATGAGATATGTATAATAACAGAGAAGTGGCGATATAGTGCTAATAAAAATGGATAATCCATTGAGATTTGACAATACTTGTTAACTAAGGTAAAAGGGGAAATTAAAGATGATATTGGCTAACAAAATATGTCCTTAGCCACCGCTGGCAGCACTGCAGCTTGACAAAAAACACCATCGAGCTGTTCACCAATCTATAAACCGAAAATAGAATAGAATATGGAGAAGCTTCAGCACGAACTCAAAATAGAAGAATGAACAGATTATGAATGAACATATTAAATTAATCAAGTGGTTACCTTCACATTGATATACAACATAAACAGATTGGGTTCATGAATGTCCGGTGACCTAACTAAATCAAAATTTATCATTTGAGACACAAATTGCACAAACTAACACACTGAAATAACTACAGAAGTAAATTACTAGAGATCTAAATGTCTAAGAATAATACCTGCTGTTTTTTGCCGCTTGGTAAATGAAGGGGATTGGACAGTTGGGGCTATTGCGGACGAACGGGACGGACGGCAGGGGATCAGCTTCTGGCCTCGCCGACGAGCGGCGGATGCGGGCGAGGCGTGCGTCGGGTGCGTCCGTGCCGTGCGTGTGCGTCAGCCGGCGAGCTCGGTGTCGACGAGCAGACTGGAGCCAGGGACGGGTGGAGGACAGGAGGAGGGAGGGGTTCGATCGGAAATGAGGTAGCGTTGCCGCTTTGGCTAGCTAGCCAGCTCGCTTCGATCGATCGATTTCTCTCTCGTGCACAGCACAAACGTATTGGGCTTCCTGGTTTTGGGCTGCACGGTGCACAGGTAATGGGCTTGGGGGTGCACACACGGTAGAAAATTGCTGGTATGTAAAGAAAAATTAGATTGACCCGGTGTCTTGTGCACCCGGTTGGACCAAGGTAGCTCCGCCGCCGCGGTCTGTGGACAACGGGGGAGAGTATCTAACCCGATGGTTGAGCGACACGGAGTCCTGGACAATTGCGGCGGTGGCAAAGGAGAGGCAGCTTACACAAGCGTGGTAGATCGCTGGAGAACGCAACAGGAAGGGGAGAAATTAGGAACGAGATGATACAATGCTTTGAGATTCGTTCTACCAGGTGTCGGCCTCTGGAGTTGGTCCAGCGAACATACAACCTGGGTCATATAGGATTTTGCTCCCACCAAGAAGACTTGGAGACCACCGACTAAGAACATAATTGTGTCTCCTTGAGAAACCACCCAAACATCGTTGCACCACACACAACAAGCTATCACCGTAGAGGGCCACCTTCCCTCTCGCTCCGGTTCACGGAGCACCGACCCTGCCCACGGACAGCGAGGATCGAGAACGATAAAAACGTGATCACGTGCAAAATATATATAGGAGGCGAACGCGACCACTCTTTCCAGAGTCGAAGAAACTTCACATCAGGATCAAAGCTTGCCTGAAGATACCAACCCAATGAGACAGATAGGTACTTGACTAGGGATGGCACCCGCAGGGTATGGGTAAGGGTGGAGCCACCCTATACTCTTACCCATCGATCCCGATCTTACCCGTCACCCTACCCATACCCGTCAACGGGTACAACTTTTTCCCATACCCGTCACCCGACAGGGTAGATGGGTACCCGCGGGTAAAGTACTCACATTTAAAACATGTCAAATTGAGCTGAAAAAAGTCGCAAAAAATAACACATAACTCATTTAGAAGAGATCTATTTGTTGTTTTGCTCTATAGGGAGTCGAGATGTAATCACGTGAACTGGATAGGCTAGATATGATATTAGTGATAACTAATTCATCAGTATAGTGAGGCAGTCACCGGGTGGTCCGCCATCCACGGAGGGTGTAGCGAGCAATATCTGCCTATATATGTCATGCAACATACATTATCTGTGAATTATGATCGTATCCCCATGCATAGACCCTACTCATGCATTTGTGACTCACTTGTCAAATATTAGATGGGTACATGGGTACTCACTTGTCAAATATTAGATGGGTACCCTACTCATGTATGGGCTATACGATCCCATACCCATACCCTCTCTACCCGATGGGTATGATATTTTCCTATTTATGTACCCATGAGTAATTTTTTATCTCATACCTTACCCTAATAGGGTATTTACCCGCAGGGTAAAAGGGTAATGGGTACCCATTGCCATCCATATACTTGACCTCCATGACGATATACCAAAAGGGTGAAAAGGACGTGCGCCACTATCGTCAATACTCAATGGAATAAACCGAAGCCCTGTCGTGGGGAAGTGTGGCACCCCGATCCAGATGATCGAGTTACCCCATATACCAGTCCCAGAAACACTGGATATATGACAGCTTGATAAACAAAGGCAAAACCAAATATATTCATAAGGCTTCAAGTTCGAACAAATACAAGGTTACAACACGGGTGAGGCTCCAGCTCTTGCGCAACAGGCGCACACAACAGTATGTACATTATTTTTCTAACATCGAGCCTCTAGCGGAAATCGTAGCGGAAGCGAAGATAGTAGCGTGGCGAGAGCGGCCTTATTACACAGGGTCCTGCCTGGAATACGGGTTCCTAGTTCTCGTACAGCGGGTACTCAGCGACGGGTGCAGCAGGGTCTGGCCACATGAAAAGCCAGGTGAGTACATGGAATGTACTCGCAAGACATCAGCCCAAAAACAAACAAAGTCTATCTATATGGCATGGCATAGTTCAGAAAGTATCATGGCAGGAGTTCGGGTGCGAGGGAGAGTCCAAGCTTAACGGTTGGACAAAACTTACCTACTTACCGTGGTAGGGACATTTTATGTCATCAAGTGAGATCACGTTTCTCACTCAACAACTCGTAACCACAACTAGGCTACCAAGCCTCTAGCCAACTCTGGCTTTATTCACAACTTCCTGAGTCCTTAGCCAACTCTGGCTTGACTCCCAACAGTTCCTGTGTTCGTTGGTCTCAACTTAAATTATTTCCCCAAGTTTGACTGGACTGACTCATAGTGTGACTTGACCCAAACATCGTCCCATAACCTAGGGACAAGGCTAGACATCCAGATTTACACTCTCGAGAGGTTGCGACTTTTATCCACACGCTGAAGTCTAGGCTTGTACCGCCGGTACCGAAGTACTAGAACCAACCGTGGCGGCAGCACAAACCCATACTTCCACAGACGTTTACTCTACCAAGACACTCCCTGTATAGCCACCGACATAGCTCTATGCCTTATGCAGAAGTGAATCTGGCACGTCCCCAACCCATGAGCGACGCCTAGCTCCGGAACCTTCGCAAGCCTAGCCCCGACCAACTATGGTAACCGACTAGACTTGCCAAAGAGGTGGCATCAAAGGAGGCTGATAAAATACCCGGCCATGGTCCGCCCACACGGACGACGCATGGTTGTGCTGGTTGTGTTTGGTGAGTGGCACTACGTGACTCAATCTAGTCGAGGGAGGTGATTATCTTCTTAGTCATTTTCTTTGATTACAGACATCAACATTAACAAAGTAACAAAGGTAACCACATAACAATAACAGCACAGAATAAACATATCACTTGCAGGTAACATAACAATAATAATACCCAGTGACTATGGCGGTTCCTCTGGCCGGTGTCACCAGGGGTTAGTGTTCACAGAATAAATAACATAGTGTTTCAAACGGATAACCGTGGCGGTTCCTCCAGCCGGTGGTCACCGTAAAGAATGAACCGAAAAGCACTCATAAGAATGAGAGAGCATCCATTCCACTCGAGGGTTATTCCGACGTGGTGTCAGCAATCTCGGCAAAAAGAACCAAATGGAAAGTCAGCGTCCCAAGCGTCGCAGTCCAGGTGGCTTACGCCAACCACGTTTGACGGAGGGACAAGAAGCAAATAACTCTTTTGGCAAATGCCCCCAACTCGGAGGATCATAAGACGACATTCATCCGCTCCTCACCTCGGCGAAGAGGAAAAGAGCAAACAAAGCCCCGCAAGCGCGAGACGCACAGTTGTGATATTTCCCCCATTCCTTCGACTGAGGCGGTTCCTCCGGCCATTGTCTAGGGAACGGGAGTGATGCACAGATAAGCAGCTAGAAGGTAGTGCAACAATTAAAAATGCAATATGGCATGTGAGGTGCAACAGATATTAATTCAACAGTCAAAATATTTCCTAAGTTCGACCAAGTTTGAAATTGGGTTGGTGGCTTGCCTTCGGGTTCGGGATCAACTCCTACTCCGTCGGAGAGGTTTGAATCTATTGAAACAAGACGGACATGCATCAAAAATCCCTCCTAGGTCATTTAAATAAATGCCCAAAAAAATAAATCCAAATAATTCTTTTCTGGTTTCATTTGAAAGAGAAAATTCAAACAAAGCCAACAAAATTGGTTTCATATTTTTCTGACCATTTTTCAGAGAGATATTGCAATTCAAAGTTTGGTTTAATTTCTGCCCTTTTCCAACAGAAAAACAAAACAGAAAATGGTTCGGAAATGTTTAAAAACCTGACCAGTGGGACCCACTGGTCAGTGACTCATAACCCGAACCGTTTTCTTCTCCACCGCGCGGGAAAAAACAGAAGGGCTCCGGCGATGCTCCGGCGAACTTACCGGCGTCGATCCGCGGCGGCTAGGGTACGGGAGAGGGGAGGGAGAGGATGCGGGAGGGCTCGGGAAGGCGTTCTGCGGCCCGTCCGTGCACTCACGGTTGCCGGAGAGGTCGGGTTGGCTCCAAAGCTTCCTCGCCGCGGCACCGACGATCTGTCGAGGACGGATACGTCGATTCCGGCCACGGCTTGCTCCGGCAAGGGTGTCTACGGGTTCGCCATGTTCTAGAGGGGCTGTGGGTGGAAGGGATTGGTCAGGGGAACAACTACGGCGAGGAATTTGAGCGGTGGCCATGCGGCGGCGTCGAGCTCGAATCCGTCGTTCCGGTGAGCTAGGGGCCTGGATACTGCGGTGAGGAGGCTAGGGTGCTCGAGGGAGGTGGGATGGTGGTCTAGGTGCTCCGGGGAGGGCTATTTATAGCGGATTGAAGTGGTACCGATAATTGGCGCACGGGGGTGGAGTTCATTGCTTGCCGTCGCTGTGCTGCGCGGCGTGTCGTGGCTCCAGTGGCGTCTGTGGGCGTCCTAGAGCATCACGAGCACACAGGAGGGGGAGGGGAGGCGGGGGGGAGGGCAGTGGCTTCGTTGCGGTGCACGGCAGTGGCGATGCAGCTCCGGCGGTGCGTCGTCTTGCTGCTTCGCGGCTTGTGGCGAGGAGGGGAGGTGCGACGCGTGCTGGTGCGTGGTCGTGGAGGTGTTGTGGAGCAAGTGGGGCATGGGGAAGCAGTGGAGGTGCGGCGCGGTGGCGTCGACAGGTGGCGGCCACAGTGGCGCCGTGGCGCATCGCCGTGCGTTTGGAGGCTAGCGGTGAAGGGTTGCCGGCGTCGGGGAGGAGGTGGAGCGGCCTAGGGGAGGTGGAGGTGGCCGTGGTGTGGGTAGGGAAGCGTCTGGGGGGGCCGTGGCGTCGCCGTCGAACACCTGGCGGCGCTCGGGCACAGGGAGGCCCGTGGTGAGCACGGCCAAGGGCATGCCGACACCGGCTTAGGCCATATCTCGCGAACCACTGAACCAAATCGAGTGTGGTTTGTTTCGTTGTGCGCCAAATGGAAAATGCAGCAACTTTGCTGACTATGGTTTTGCCAAAATCGAAAGTTGGTCTATAGGATATTTTGAAAAAAACAGTTCTGGCCAAAAGGAGAAATGTTGTTTTGATGAAGTAAATCAAATGTAAATGGGTTCCTAAAATTCCCTGAGGTGTGTGTCCATTGTGGTTGTGTCTAGGGCCTTGGATCACCAGGAAGAAAACATTTGCTTTGCACTTTGAAAATAAAGGAAGAATAGGCAGAAACTAAAGTGGGGTGTTACTCCCAAATTTTGTAAGTAAGGTATCAAATGTTTTTGCATATTGGGCTATATATTGCCTAGGGTCATCCCCTAATTTTGGCAGAATTTTTGGAAAGATCTTTGAGGTACTTCCTTTGTAAAGCCAAAATAATAGGATTTTGGTTATTGAAATAAAAGAAAATATTGAAATAATATTTTTGGGTGAAATGAGCCAGCAACATGTTCACCAAGTGGGAGGGAATCCAAAACATAAGATCCCAAACTTGGACAAGATTTGGTAAAAGTTTGAGAGTTTAAAATAGCAGTGAAACAAAAGGAATATTAATTCCCAAAAATCCAATAATAGATTTTTAAAGAAATTTTTTGAAAAGGCCAAATTTCAGGATGTTACAGACCTTCCCCCCTTAAATTGAATCTCGTCCCCGAGATTCGGGTTGCTTGCTGACTAGGTATAATTCTTCGAGTTGAACGGGTGGGAAGCTCCAAAATTGAATAAAATCAGCGCGGTTCTGTACACGTACCGAGCGCTGCATTCGTGGCTTCATAGGCTTCTTCGGCCGACATGTGGTGGACGCGGGCAACTTGAGGAGCCTTGACTGCACTGGCAGGGTGGTTGTTGTTGAAGTTGCTGTTGTTGCCGGGGTTGTTGTTGAGGGGACACTCCCTGATATAGTGTCCTGCCTTGCCACACTTGAAGCAGGCGTTCCCCCGTTTTGCGTCATCCGCAATGGGGCGCTGGTGGTAAAATCCTTCACGAGGGTATCCATCTTTCTTGGGCTGATTCCCAGTGGTCTGGGGGTTTGGGGTCGGGTTGCTGGGCTGCCAGGTACGGGGCTTGGAAGAAGTCCCTTCTTGGTGGTTCTTGCGGGGCTCAAACTTTCTCTTGTGGGAGTCGTAAATAGTACGGTGCTCCTTCTCTGAGATCAGCGCTGTGTTGATCATGGCCTGGAAATCTTGGAACTGCAGTACACTGAGCTGGGTCTTGATTGCCTGGTGCATTCCCTGGAGAAATCTGTCCTTCTTCTTTTCTTCAGTGTTGGTGTCGTCGGGGGCATAACGGGCGAGATTGTTGAACTTGGTGAGGTACTCGCTGATAGACTGGTTACCTTGGGTGAGTGCCAAGAATTCTTGTTGCTTCATCTTTATGAGACTGGAGGGTATGTATGCCTTGCGGAAGGCTTCTTGAAATTCTGTCCAGGTTGCTGGGGGTCCATCTCCTCTGGCAGTCTTCTGGTTGTCCCACCAAACATTGGCAGGGCCTTCAAGATAGTGGGTGGAGAAGAGTACTTTGTCCAGCTCGTCAACGCGAGCAAGCTCTAGCTTCTTTTCCATGGTGCGGAGCCAATCATCGGCTTCAAGCGGGTCATCGCAAATGAGAACTTGGGTGGCTTGGTGCGTTGGAAATCTTGCAATTTGGAGTGACCAGGGCGTGGAGCATTTTGGGCTTGCATATAGGTTCCAAACTCCCTCATGATCTGTGTCAAGTGCTGGCTATGGCGCTCATCATCATCATCATCATAATTTGACTCGGACTTGGTTCCTGAACTGGCGGTGGAGGAGGTGACTGAGGTGGCGCAGGATCTTCGCCAGCCTGTCGTGCGGAGCGACGAACTGGTGTTCCTTGACTACCACTTGCACCATCATTGGGCCTCATCCTGAACGGTTGAACGTGGGGGCGGGTACCATGAGCATTCACTTGGGGAAGTGTAACATCCAAGAAAAACCAAATGGAAACCAGGTTTGGCAACACATGGGAAAAGAGTGGCATCCAAGAAAAACCAAATGTGACCAAGGGTTGGCAAAGACAACAAGCATGGTGTTATACAACGGTTGGCGGGGTTACAGGTTCTAGCTACTCGCCAAGTTACACTGGATGCAGGAAAAAGATACAAGCTACACGATACATAAAGCGAGATACGAATCTACCACTACATTATTCGAGCGTACGATAAAGCGGAAAGGTAAGATACACTAGGCGATGCGATCTCTGAGCGTCTAGAACTCCGTCTCGAGGGGCGTCGCTGGTGGAATGGTGTCGATGTCCTCCCTCGCGGTGCTGTAGTCGGGTGGAGCGCGGTCATCTCCGGAGTCTCCAGAGTGAGGGGGTGTGTCGGCACTGACGCGACGATACCGAGTTCGTGCCCTGGAGGTACGAAAGGGGACGAAACGTGAGGAGTGGCGAGGGGTGCTGCTGGGAGCGCGAAAAGACGGCGGCGGGACGCGAGGAACAGGAGTGGGAACAAGTGCCTCCGGATCTGGTCAAGGGAGCTGCGGGTGACAACAGGAAAGCGAGGTGTGAGGCGTAAAGATCTAGCTCCAGATGTTGTCACCTCGGCCATAGCCACGTTGGCGCGAAGTGAGGCAAACTGGGCGAGAGTAACGTGGAGATAGTGGTGAAGGAGGTTGGTGTACTGAAGGAGAGCGGGGGTCACCTGGGCTGGGAAAAAGAACATCCCCATTTTCCAAGTCCAACCTCGGAAAGTAGACGTAGCGGGTACTCTGCCTCATGACGGGGTCGTACGTGCGGAGGAAGATGATGGCATCTGCTGCAGCCTCCTGGATAGCTGGAGTCGCCTGGGTAGTGACACCGGAAGAGATGGCGTGGAAGATCCCGTGGGATATCGGCTCCGGGCGCAAGTGAACGGTGGCGGTGAACTCGGAGGCGGATCCGTTGGGACGGTTGTAGAACACGCGGTAGACCGGAGGAGGTGAGCTTGGGTAGAGGTGTTCCCAAACTTCACGGAGAAACTGCGGAAAACCGGGAACGTGCACGGCGGAAGTCTCGGCGAAAAACTCGGTCGTCATCTGTATCAGGGACAGAAGCTAAAAAGGGTAAGCGTTAACGTTAAAACGCAAACGAGTAGAGAAACAGTCAGAAGCAGCAACGTAAAAGTTCTATACTAAGTCGTCCGTAGAACTAGGGTATCCTACAGGCAGTTAGGCTCTGATACCAAGCTCTGTGGCACCCCGATCCAGATGATCGAGTTACCCCATATACCAGTCCCAGAAACACTGGATATATGACAGCTTGATAAACAAAGGCAAAACCAAATATATTCATAAGGCTTCGAGTTCGAACAAATACAAGGTTACAACACGGGTGAGGCTCCAGCTCTTGCGCAACAGGCGCACACAACAGTATGTACATTATTTTTCTAACATCGAGCCTCTAGCGGAAGTCGTAGCGGAAGCGAAGATAGTAGCGTGGCGAGAGCGGCCTTATTCCACAGGGTCCTGCCTGGAATACGGGTTCCTAGTTCTCGTACAGCGGGTACTCGCGACGGTGCAGCAGGGTCTGGCCACATGAAAAGCCAGGTGAGTACATGGAATGTACTCGCAAGACATCAGCCCAAAAACAAACAAAGTCTATCTATATGGCATGGCATAGTTCAGAAAGTATCATGGCAGGAGTTCGGGTGCGAGGGAGAGTCCAAGCTTAACGGTTGGACAAAACTTACCTACTTACCTGGTAGGGACATTTTATGTCATCAAGTGAGATCACGTTTCTCACTCAACAACTCGTAACCACAACTAGGCTACCAAGCCTCTAGCCAACTCTGGCTTAATTCACAACTTCCGAGTCCTTAGCCAACTCTGGCTTGACTCCCAACAGTTCCTGTGTTCGTTGGTCTCAACTTAAATTATTTCTCCAAGTTCGACTGGACTGACTCATAGTGTGACTTGACCCAAACATCGTCCCATAACCCAGGGACAAGGCTAGACATCCAGATTTACACTCTCGAGAGGTTGCAACTTTTATCCACACGCTGAAGTCTAGGCTTGTACCGCCGGTACCGAAGTACTAGAACCAACCATGGCGGCAGCACAAACCCATACTTCCACAGACGTTTACTCTACCAAGACACTCCCTGTATAGCCACCGACATAACTCTATGCCTTATGCAGAAGTGAATCCGGCACGTCCCCAACCCATGAGCGACGCCTAGCTCCGGAACCTTCGCAAGCCTAGCCCCGACCAACTATGGTAACCGACTAGACTTGCCAAAGAGGTGGCATCAAAGGAGGCTGATAAAATACCCGGCCATGGTCCGCCCACACGGACGACGCATGGTTGTGCTGGTTGTGTTTGGTGAGTGGCACTACGTGACTCAATCTAGTCGAGGGAGGTGATTATCTTCTTAGTCATTTTTTGATTACAGACATCAACATTAACAAAGTAACACAAGGTAACCACATAACAATAACAGCACAGAATAAACATATCACTTGCAGGTAACATAACAATAATAATACCCGTGACTATGGCGGTTCCTCCGGCCGGTGTCACCAGGGGTTAGTGTTCACAGAATAAATAACATAGTGTTTCAAACGGATAACCGTGGCGGTTCCTCCAGCCGGTGGTCACCGTAAAGAATGAACCGAAAAGCACTCATAAGAATGAGAGAGCATCCATTCCACTCGAGGGTTATTCCGATGTGGTGTCAGCAATCTCGGCAAAAAGAACCAAATGGAAAGTCAGCGTCGCAGTCCAGGTGGCTTACGCCAACCACGTTTGACGGAGGGACAAGAAGCAAATAACTCTTTTGGCAAATGCCCCCAACTCCGAGGATCATAAGACGACATTCGTCCGCTCCTCACCTCGGCGAAGAGGAAAAGCAAACAAAGCCCCGCAAGCGCGAGACGCACAGTTGTAATATTTCCCCCATTCCTTCGACTGAGGCGGTTCCTCCGGCCATTGTCTAGGGAACGGGAGTGATGCACAATAAGCAGCTATAAGGTAGTGCAACAATTTAAAATGCAATATGGCATGTGAGGTGCAACAGATATTAATTCAATAGTCAAAATATTTCCTAAGTTCGACCAAGTTTGAAATTGGGTTGGTGGCTTGCCTTCGGGTTCGGGATCAACTCCTACTCCGTCGGAGAGGTTTGAATCTATTGAAACAAGACGACATGCATCAAAAATCCCTCCTAGGTCATTTAAATAAATGCCAAAAAAAATAAAATCCAAATAATTCTTTTCTGGTTTCATTTGAAAGAGAAAATTCAAACAAAGCCAACAAAATTGGTTTCATATTTTTCTGACCATTTTTCAGAGAGATATTGCAATTCAAAGTTTGGTTTAATTTCTGCCCTTTTCCAACAGAAAAATAAAACGGAAAAACAAAACAGAAAACGGTTCGGAAATGTTTAAAAACCTGACCAGTGGGACCCACTGGTCAGTGACTCATAACCCGAACCATTTTCTTCTCCACCGCGCGGAAAAAAACAGAAGGGCTCCGGCGATGCTCCGGCGAACTTACCGGCGTCGATCCGCGGCGGCTAGGGTACGGGAGAGGGGAGGGAGAGGATGCGGGAGGGCTCGGGAAGGCGTTCTGCGGCCCGTCCGTGCACTCACGGTTGCCGGAGAGCTCGGGTTGGCTCCAGAGCTTCCTCGCCACGGCGCCGACGATCTTTCGAGGACGGATACGTCGATTCCGGCCACGGCTTGCTCCGGCGAGGGTGTCTACGGGTTTGCCATGTTCTAGAGGGGCTGTGGGTGGAAGGGATTGGTCAGGGGAACAACTACGGCGAGGAATTTGAGCGGAGGCCGTGCGGCGGCGTCGAGCTCGAATCCGTCGCTCCGGTGAGCTAGGGGCTTGGATACTGCGGTGGAGGAGGCTAGGGTGCTCGAGGGAGGTAGGATGGTGGTCTAGGTGCTCCGGGGAGGGCTATTTATAGCGGATTGAAGTGGTACCGATAATTGGCGCACGGGGGTGGAGTTCACTGCTTGCCGTCGCTATGCTGCGCGGCGTGTCGTGGCTCCAGTGGCGTCTGTGGGCGTCCTAGAGCATCACGGGCACACAGGAGGGGAGGGGAGGCACGGGGGAGGGCAGTGGCTTCGTTGCGGTGCACGGCAGTGGCGATGCAGCTCCGGCGGTGCGTCGTCTTGCTGCTTCGCGGCTTGTGGCGAGGAGGGGAGGTGCGACGCGTGCTGGTGCGTGGTCGTGGAGGTGCTGTGGAGCAAGGGGGGCACGGGGAAGCAGTGGAGGTGCGGCGCGGTGGCGTCGACAGGTGGCGGCCACAGTGGCGCCGCGGCGCGTCGCCGTGCGTTTGGAGGCTAGCGGTGAAAGGGTTGCCGGCGTCGGGGAGGAGGTGGAGCGGCCTGGGGGAGGTGGAGGTGGCCGTGGTGCGGCTAGGGAAGCGTCTGGGGGGCCGTGGCGTCGCCGTCGAACACCTGGCGGCGCTCCGGGCACAGGGAGGCCCGTGGTGAGCACGACCAAGGGCATGCTGACACCGGCTTTAGGCCATATCTCGCGAACCGCTGAACCAAATCGAGTGTGGTTTGTTTCGTTGTGCGCAAAATGGAAAATGCAGCAACTTTGCTGACTATGGTTTTGCCAAAATCGAAAGTTGGTCTATAGGATATTTTGAAAAAAACAGTTCTGGCCAAAAGGAGAAATGTTGTTTTGATGAAGTAAATCAAATGTAAATGGGTTCCTAAAATTCCCTGAGGTGTGTATGTCCATTGTGGTTGTGTCTAGGGCCTTGGATCACCAGGAAGAAAACATTTGCTTTGCACTTTGAAAATAAAGGAGAGAATAGGCAGAAACTAAAGTGGGGTGTTACTCCCAAATTTTGTAAGTAAGGTATCAAATGTTTTTGCATAATTGGGCTATATATTGCCTAGGGGTCATCCCCTAATTTTGGCAGAATTTTTGGAAATATCTTTGAGGTACTTCCTTTGTAAGGCCAAAATAATAGGATTTTGGTTATTGAAATAAAAGAAAATATTGAAATAATATTTTTGGGTGAAATGAGCCAGCAACATGTTCACCAAGTGGGAGGGAATCCAAAACATAAGATCCCAAACTTGGACAAGATTTGGTAAAAGTTTGAGAGTTTAAAATAGCAGGAACACAAAAGAAATATTAATTTTCCCAAAAATCGAATAATAGATTTTTAAAGAATTTTTTTGAAAAGACCAAATTTCAGGATGTTACAGGAAGGGGGCACAAAAATGCCCCCAAGAGGGTATGTAACACCCACCGGCACATATGTGCATCATGTATCACGAATCAGACGTCGCCAAATTCGTGGACGTGTCGAGTATCCATGAACCTCGAAGAAAGAAAGATAACGCTGAGACGGTGACCATGTCTTGCTGCGCTCGGCTAACAATAATAGTAATATCCGGTAAGGTTTGCAACAAATGCAACGCTGATACGATCGGTTGCCATTTGCCAAGCTTCCAAATTGAAGTGATCAAAGGAGAACTAGTGTACTGATGAGGTTTTACATTCCAAGGTGCGTACGAACGAGTGAGAGGTAGTCTATTCGATCCCTGGCTGGGACGAAATACAAAACTGTAATCGGTCAAATTAAACAAGAAGGAGAATCAAACAGGATGATCGATAGTTACAGATTATACAGACAATTGCCAACAGAAATGAACGAAATAAACCAAACCATATCCTTCTTATTGTAACATCTGAGTATAGTAACTACCCTGCATCAATCGTCCATTGTAAGTTCTTTCCGAGCATCTCGTTCATGACCCGTCTGCCAAAACTTGCACGTGCGCATGCACCGGAGAGCAAGAACAATGGAGGATGACATGCCGGCCACGACCAGGTACTACTGGATGTATCTCCGCACTGAACCACCGATCAGTTGTGCAGAGGATTCGGCCCGCTCGGCACGAGCCGCTTGGACACCCCGTAGCGCGTCGATCTCCTCGCCGTCGTCGCGGCCGGGTGGCGGGATCGGCACGCGGCGCCTGGCGTGCAGCTGCTGGCACCATGGTAGCCGCAGCATGGTCGTCGAAGCATGCCCGCGCTGACGGTAGCAGAGGCGGGCGAGGAGCTCTTCGTCGGGCGGCGAGACGTCCGTGGCCGGGGAGACGAGGAGAGAGGCCAACATGAGGAGGCAGAGGCAGGAGCCAGGCTTCATGGCACGCGGCACGTTTCTCCCTTTCTCTATGCGGGCCTTTCCGATGAGCAATGAGTTTTTCTCCGAGATGGGAGGCTCGATCGGGCGGGGGGGGATGACTGATGACTGTCGAGAAAGAGAGGCGTTTTAAGCGATGGCCGGCCCACGCATGAGGCTATCGAGGTAACAGCGGCGGACGGAAAATCGATATCCCTCTCCCTCCCGATATGGATGACTATTAGTTTGGTCAAAATCAAATTTTATGAAGTTTAACCAAATATATAGTAAAATATTTCAATATACCTAATACTAATTGCATATAATATGAGAATATATTTTGTGATTGTTCTAATAACATTGAGAAGATATTGAGATATTGACTTTTTCCTACGTATTCGGTCAAAGTTTATAAAGTTTGACTTTCGCAATGTTTGGAGGGGGGGAGTATTTCGCTCGATGTCAGACAGGTTGTTACTCGTTTTTGCGATCTGCATACGTGGCTGGCTCGTGCAACTGGAGTCTCCGACTACACGCGTGATAGGCTACTGCACACTTCGGCGAACCTGTTCACATCATCTAAGAGAAGGCTGAGTGTGTTTTCTGGAGAATCTCAGTACAAATCGTATGGATATGTTGTTACACATTTATTTAGGGAAAAACTATTTAGACCCCGATTGGATTGTCGGTTTAATGTATTTTTAGCGTGGCCTCGGTAGGTCCGTGATTTTTTCCTCCGTATTAACCAAAAATGTTGAACCAATCGGGTTCTTAGTTGTCTACCAAAGACATTATGCGTGCGGCGTGTACATATACCTTATACTTGGTGTTTCAATAAAAGTAGTGGATCGACGACTTAGTACCCATAGATTTGGTGGCTCACAGGCGCAGTGTATCACCCGGTAACCATTTATTTATCTGTGTGCTGCGTTTTTCCTTTCTTTTTGAGCATTCTGTTGAGTTTCTGTGTTAGGCCTCCTTTAATTCAAAGGAACTGCATACAATTTGTGGAGTATTGAATCCTATGGGAAATTTTCCTATTTTGGTCATTTGGGTTTTAGGATTAGATCCTATAGAGTTTTTCTAAGGTATCATTTGTACCACTTCTCATAAGAAATCTATCATTCACTCCATCTTTTTACAATTTCTTTAATGGAGTGCTTGTAAAATCCTATAAGAATGGAATGTGCGGACGCGGATTTTGTGAGCCCGAGCTCGCTCGCTCCTGGGCGACGTGTCAATGGGGTACTGGATATCTGGATTGGTTGTCCTGGTGTGAGGGTCCATGCTAGTCGTATGCTAGTGTTAATGGAGTATATCATACTGGACGTGTACATGTTCGATCGCTTGAGTAAATGGGGTGCATTGATTGTGAAGTTGTAATGGAGAGGCACGGTTTGGCCATTAGTCTTAAATTCACATTTTCTTACCGCGACTAGATGAGTGGATGAGCCAATATGTCTTTGAAAAAAATATTAGAAAATGTTCACGTTTTAAAAAATCATGGGATTTCTTAAAAAATAATAACGGCTTCCAAAAGTAGATCAGGGGTTAAAAAAAAATCCTGCTGTTAACAAAAGAAAACTAGGATTTTGAAAAATATTCACGGGGTACAAAATATTCATGGTTCTAAAATGTTCACATGGCTCCAAAAATGTAAGGGTTTAAATAAATACTTGTGGGGTCAAAAAAATGTTCATGGTTTCTAAAATATTTGTTAATGGTTCACAATAATATTTGCACGAGATTCAAAAATGTTCAAAGGCAAATCGTGAGGTTTCTAAAATATTCAAGGGGGCGGAAAAGATCATTGAGTTCAAACAACATTTGTGTGATTAAAACAAATAATTTCACGGACAATATGTTTTGGGTAGTAGGTGTAGATGTAACCGTTATGAAAAGAAATTTAATTTTTTTCAAAATTTCCAGATAAAAATATTTGGTGTACAATTGGATATTCTATATTCGCACACAAATTTTGTGAAAATGGATATTTTCTGCTCTGTGTAAAAGACAAATAAATGTTTCATGAAAATTCATTTTTGAGCACTAAAATTTGTCTTTTTATACGGGCCACAAAATACAATTTCTCCACGAAACTTTTTGTGTGAACATAGAATATACGAGTGTACATCTGAAATTCTTTATTTTTTATTTTTTGACGTTTTGATGCGATTTTTAAATAGCTGGTTCTACTACACCTATGAGACAAAGATAATTTCCTTACTTCCAAATGATTTAAAGAAATGTTCACGCGTTAAAACATATTTTCACCGGTTCCAGTAAAGGGTTCACTTATAAAAGTTTCACTGTTCACAAAATATCATCGTTTCTAAAAATCTTGACTGGTTCTAAAAAAGTTCACTTGGTTCGATATTTTTATGGGTTTAATTAGCATAAATATTCATGGGGCTAAAATAAATATTCAAAAGTGGTTCAAGAAAATGTTCATGATTTTTTTAAAAAACTTGTCATGGTAAAAAATACATTCACAAGGTAAAAATAAATTTTTACACAAAAAGTGTACCGGTCATACAAACGTTCACGGGGCTAAATTTCAGCACCATGCTTCAATAACGCTGACAATTTCCAAATAGAACATGTCATAGTGAGAGCAGCGTTTTGGAGGACGAGCTATATGTAGCTCGGTTTCCAAAAAAATTTAAATCCACATTTTTCTTTTTTAAAAAAATTTGAGAAAATATCCTACATATAGATAAACTCAAGATCTACCACTAACCACATTTTTCTATTTCAAAAAATTCAAAATTTTCAGGCTATGTACTATGTACTGTCCCGTTTCAATATCTCAAATTTTGCATAGATGTAGATATAAATATAGAGTACTAGTATTGGGCAATATATAGGCATAAGATGGATTATTCCAGCAAGTATTGGGCATAAAGAACTCATTTTAGCAAGTATTATACATAAAATAACTCAGTTCAGCAACATATGGTAGGGGAAAAGAAACGAGGGAAACAGATAAGTTCGTCGTTCGCGGGGTTTTCAAGTGAGGTAAGCGACCGAAAACTGTTTCACGGGTGATTTTAATGAGCCCGCCGTGGGTGGTTGGCCTCAACCACCACTTTTTTGGTGGTTGGGCTCAACCACATTTTGGAGGGAATATACCTAAAATATGGTTACCCCCACACACCCAACACCACGAACCAAACGGGGGCTAACCACTTAAAAATGGGTACCACTAACCACCTGGTTTACGAACTAAACACACCCTAAGTTTACGACCGTGTCCTGGTTTCTAGTTGGTGACTGCTGGTTGGACGGTCACATCACAGGTGTAGAACTTTACCGCACCTGTTGGTTTTTACATGATCCTAGCGAGAGAAGGCTCTCCATCCTCACACAGCAATTAATGACCACGCTATCCACCTACTTTCGTCAGGTACAGGTTTTCATACAAGCATCCAAAATCTAGTACATCTCGTAATACATTGATCAATAAATGATCCTGGCAGCTTGGTGTGGTGCAATATCCAGGTCCAAACGAGCTCGGGCACTCTTTAGAGTTTTCGTGGAATGTGCATGATATTAAAATCTTAAGATTTTCCTATTTCCACGTTTTGACTATCCTACAACCCTTAGGCCTCATTTGATTCACAGGATATCTGTAGGAAAAGTGTAGGATTCGTTTTCCTATAGGAAAATGTATTGTAGCAGCGTTTGATTCACATGAATGTAGCAAAGGAAACTTAAAGGAAAATTTTCTTTGCAATCAGATTCCTACAACAAACACAGGAAAGAAAAAATTCAGCTGGACCTCTTTTTTCCATTCCTTTGCAAGGAACGAGACAGCTAAGGGAAACAATCCTGTGGTCTAAGGATTCCACTTGCATTCCTATATTCCTATCACTATTCGTATTCCTGCGTTTTGAAATTCTACAAATCAAAGAAGCCCTTAGTCGTCAAAAGCTCACTCTCGCGGTCGGCGAGCCTAAAATGCAACTGTGTTATCGTCTAGTTATTAAAGCCCACCGATAATTTCTCTACATGATCTTGGATCGTGATGCCTCCAATGGTGAGACCAACGTTGGAATGATGGTCGGGACACTAGCAGGATTTTTTTTTTTGAAATGTGGAGCAAAAGCTTTGTCCCAACCATTTATTAAGAAGAAGGTGCCCGGTTTATTAGTGGAAGAAACCGGGCGAAAACCATATAACAAACACCAACAACAAGGCAGGGGTCAACACAACCGCAAAAGGCAACACGTAAAACCAGCAACTTCCGAATCGACGACCCCACCCTACCTAAGGCAACACCAACTTCCGGTCGGGACACTAGCAGGATTGGATGCTGAATGCGAGAGCTCCTAGCGGCAAACAATAGCCTGCTCCATTATCATCTCTTAATGGGCCTCATTAGGTGCGGCCCACTAACATAAACAAGTCCATATTTACTTGTTATGAAATCAGCTTATTCTATGTGAGATGCTAAAAAAGAAAATTTATTCTATGTGTACTATTACCTCCTATCCGGTTTAAATGTCCCCAGAAAAGAGCTGATCACGCACTACTCGCGACAATATTTGGGATCAGAGGGAGTATTGTATTGCATAAATATTCACGTACACCTCATTAAATTCTCAGGTGCACTATATAAAAATGGTCATCAGAAATCCACTTTGGCTCCCAGGTGAACATGCTCCCGTTATTTTATTCACAATTTTAAAAATATGAAAAAATTCAAAAAAAAATCTGAAAACAATTGTGCACAAACATATAAAAATTTGCAACATTCGTGCAAAATTTCGGAAGGAAATGACACTTTCTATGGTCTATGCAAAAAAGACAAAATCTGTGACCGAAATAAGATTTAAAAATACATTTTTGAAAGCTCAGATTTTTTTCTTTTTTGCGCAGACCACAAAAACTGTCATTTCCTTCTGACATTTTGCACGAATGTTTACAACTTGTATATGTTTGTGCACAATTTGTTTCAGATTTTTTTGAAGTGCTTTCATATTTTTTTTAATTTCAAAAACAATAACAGGAGCAGATGCACCTGGGAGCCAAAACGCCTCTCTAAATAGCCATGTGTTATAAAAATGTGTTTTACTATACATAAGACATGTTCATTTAAACTTAAAAATAATCAGATATCCATGGTATGGAAAATAGTTCATACATATAGGTTTATGTATCTGGATAACACTTATATGCATAGAACTAAAATACGACAACAAGATTAAAACTCAAAAGGAAGTAAATAAATAAGTGGCCAACATGGGATTTTAAAGTAGTTTTTTAAGCATTATTTTTTTCTTCGCATAGCGCACCACAAATGGAATTTCATCACGAAAGTTTTCACGGTAGAACACGGTAGAACACTTATATATGTTTGTTGCCACTTTTTCTGATTTTCTTAAATTATTTAATATTTTTGAATTTTCTACTCGGGGCCCAGAGCATATGATCGAGTTTGGTAGCCAAAGTTGCATTCACAGTCTATATGAGTAGTACACTTAACATTAAAGTAAAGTTATTGAGAATCTATCACCATGTAATATAATTTCAGAGATATCGACGCGAGGAACACTATGGTGAAAATAGTTCGTAATTCAGATGTAAATGTCCACAAGCATTAAATATTTTAAAATAAAACACACAGTGACTATGCCTCCCTCAGTAAAAAATGATAGCTCCCATTTTTTCTACCCCGTAATCCTAATAGCGTCGCAGGTAGCAAAGAGGGGATTCTCTTTCGCAACCTTTGGAGAAAAAATAGCAACCCTTTTCCGGCGAGTATGTAACAAAAATTGCTCTCTATTTCATTTCCAAGTTAGTTTGTTCTCTCACATATATATTGCTTGTCCAGTTGTACAAGAAAATATATGCTCATACAAGAAAATTGCCAGAAGTCATAATATTGGTAAACAAAAAGGCAACAATGCATAACACAAAAAATAACTACATGGAACAAACAATACTAATCAAAACTTAAATGCATTTTTAGTGTATATGTATTTTTAGAGCGGAAAAGTTGTCGTCTGAAAAAACAAAGTATCGAGAACAATAGGAATGAGTACTGGAAATAAAAGTATCCAAAACAAGAACATGTTTTATGCCAAAACATGTAAAAATAATATATGTCTTATAAGTTAGTTATTGATGACATTGGCATATTTTTTGCTGGATAATAGCTAATGCCATTAATCTATCATGTACCTTGCCTGGACAGGCCCTTGTGATGCAAAACGGTGGAGTCGTTGACATGACCACCTACTGAATACATGGAGACATGGAGTTGGTTCTTGAGACAACGAGCGATTAGGAGATCTTTGAAAAAAATAGTTTTTAACATGTCAGCGATGGTTGAAACATTTGTACTTCGAAGTTCTTGAGATCTCCGCGGGCACACTTTAGTCCAGTCATTAGCAAATTTTCCATTCGGCCAGATTTCACTATATTCTGAGAATGGAGCAAGAGTATTGACCGGCAAGATTTCACTATATTACTCCGAGAGTCTGGGTGCGGAACGTCTTGGCATGCGGCAACAAGCCTACTTCATCATTCAAGCATTTATCATTCTGGCTGATCTGCTTATGCTTCAAGCATAAGTTTCCCTTACTTTTTTTTTTCACTCAGTAACATATTGGTGTGTGCTTTCGGAAACATGCTCTAGTAAAGCCATCCCCCCCTCATCTTGTCTCTTTCGAGTAACTTTGAGCAGCAGCGTAATGCCTCTACCCAAAAAAAAAAAAAAACTTAGTGACCACTGACCAGACATCATCAAGTCCACATATCTGAACATTTGAGAAACCCCATTAAATCTGATGGCAAGAATTTGTAAGCTGACTTGTCTCATTATGAGGACTCAGCAATAAGCAGCATTTGACAATTCCTTATCGACATGCAAAAAAGAAAAAGAAAAGCATGTTTGAGTAGAACGCACATTGGCCCTCTTCGTGAAAATGTCTCCCAAACAAAAATACACACTGGTCAGTGGTCACTGCTGACACAAATAGATCGCTGCATCATTGCTGAGTGAGTTCTCCGGATTTTCTGCGCATCCTACTTGCTATTTCTGCCGAAACGAAACGTCGCCATCACGGTTCCGCATATTTTCTGCATCTTTCTGGTGCCGCTTCCTGACGCACGCTTGCGATGTTTCACCTATGACCGTGCGACCATGTTCTGGACCATCCTTTCTCTGTGCATCTCGGATCGTTAAGGGCTTGTTCGGTTTGATGAAAAATGAAGGCGATTGGCATGGATCGAGGGAATTAAATTCGATTTAAAACTGTTTAGAAAAGTTCAATTTAAATCAAATCCCATCCTATTCCCCTACAATCCACTTGGAGAGTGGATTAACGGAACAAAACCTAAGAGCGCGCCGTCACGAGAAGACCCCCACCGGTTCTCCCAATAGCGACAAAGTTGTCGGACGTGCCTAATAGCACGTCCGGCGACCCTGTTCCGCGCACCATCTGTAGAGGGAAGTGGGGTGCCGGCAACTGCGGCAACCGTCGCAACGTCGGATCCTGTCGGCCGGACCGGCCCATCAGTGACACATCATCGGTTAGCGCAATCTATTACATAGCCGTTCCCCTGGCGGGCGCAGAACGACACGACACGTTGAGGCACGCCTGGCGCCCCAGGCGGTGAATCAACACGCGTCATCATCAATGCATGGCAGACGAGCCAGTGTTCACGTTAATGGGCGCCACCCACCCCCGCTTCTCTGGCCGGATTTAAAAGGCGTGCGTCGCGCCTCTCCTCTCCTTACACAATATACTCTCCTCTCCCACCAAGTCCACTGCGGCAGCCGCAAGATGACGGGACCGCTGAGCCACGAGGAGCTGCTCGCCGTCGTCGCCACCTCCGAAGACACTTATGACCGACGCGCTGGGCGGCGAACCAGCAACATCCATGTTCCCCACGTCGGAGCCGAAAGCGCCGCTAGGTTTACGGCTAGATCTAAAGTTTAGTTTAAGTTTATTAAATGTTGCTTGTTAAATTTCATTTAAATTTGTTAAAGGTCCTTCAAATTTTAATGAAGAATCGACACAGTTGTCGGACGCTCTATTAAGAGCGTCGATGGTGGAGAATGGAGATGTTTAAGATCTCAATAATTTGTGTCAATGGAATGATGGAGAATAGTCATAGACCGTGCATCCATCCATGAGCTAAACGAAGCTTGCTAATGTATGGATATAATAAAGGATCGGTGAAGAAGCTAAAAAATATATGTAATGAAAGGTGGTTGAGAAAGGAGATATGCGAATCTCGACGCCTCGTGCGCCACCACTTGCGTGTGTCGCCGAAAACTACTCCCAGAGAAAAAACAAGTACACTCCAAAATTGTCAGAAGAAAGGAGCGTGCTAGTCCTTGAAAAATGGTTAAAGAGCCGGAAGCATCCGGAAGCGCGGGGGCGGCATCCATTGACCTACCGCACCGACCCGTCACCCGCTCCAAGGGCTCCACGGGCACATCATCCACCTGCTCCCCTTCCGCCGCCTATTAAACCGGGACCCCGAGCGTCGTCTTCACCATCCCATCTCATCCATCCATCCCGCAGCGACTTGATCTTTTGGTCAGTGAGAAGAGGAAAGTGCGAGGGTTTTCGAGAGAGTTCACACGAGATCAGCGATGGCTCCCGTGAAGCTGTACGGCGCCACCCTGTCGTGGAACGTGACGAGGTGCGTGGCCGCGCTGGAGGAGGCCGGCGTCGAGTACGAGATCGTCCCCATCAACTTCGGCACCGGCGAGCACAAGGGCCCCGACCACCTCGCCAGGAACGTAAGTTCAACCTCCACGCCCCGCCCCTCTTACCGTCTGGGTCAATTTGTTTCTAATCTTACGCCGTTTACCTCTAATTTTCACGAAATGATATGTCGATTCGTTTCTTCTTGTACTGCCTAGAGGGGTCGTCTCCTTCCATGTATCCATCACTGTTTAGTTAGAGGAGAGGTGTTACTGTCGTACGGAATCTCGCGATTTGACGGGGATCACTAGGGTTTATGGGAAAATTTAAGAATACTACTGTATTAAAAATTTGCTCGGCTTAATTGGAGCAAATCCCAAGCTGAAGGAGTATATAGTACTCCGTAGTACATGCTGTGTGGGTTATTGTCTCAGATTCAACAACGATTTGGGAGTGAACCGGTGCTGACTTCTTAATTAACACCTACGCTGCTCTCCAATCTTATCACTTGACTTTAGCCTAGTTGCACTTTAGAGAAAACCATGTGTTCCCCACATCCACAAACACCCACACTTCATGCACCAACGCCACCAACCCTACTATTATCTGACCTTTTTAAAAAGCGAAACATTTTCTTTACTACATCCTATCCTAAACCTCAGTAACGACATTTCGATTAAATGTTGAAAATTACTCGACCCTTATTTCCTCTACTAGCTAGTTTAATGTAGATAAATTGTTTTTTATGTATTCAAGCATGTAGCTGCTTCTGACTAAGTTAGTCACCCCTTTATTTTTAGTTTCTACTAACTTTTTCTCTTAGTAAAAATTGTGGTAATAATAAGGTGGGTCTTAAGGTTTCTAAGAAACATGTTCTATTACCATATCCTATTTAGTTATTTCCTCTACTAGCTAGTTTAATGTAGATAAATTGTTTTTTATGTATTCAAGCATGTAGCTGCTTCTGACTAAGTTAGTCACCCCTTTATTTTTAGTTTCTACTAACTTTTTTCTCTTAGTAAAAATTGTGGTAATAATAAGGTGGGTCTTAAGGTTTCTAAGAAACATGTTTCTATTACCATACGCATGCCTGGTGTTTCTCATGGTACAAACAAAACACTCCTCCGTTCAGGAAATTATCTTTTACCATTATCGCAGGAGCCCAGGCAACATGTTAATTCTCAGAAAATTGGCAGCAAAACATTAAGAAAAACAGAACATTCAGAGTAGCACCTATTACCTCACGGTGGTCTTTGTGCTGCACAACAGCCACAGCAACATCTCAGCATTGTTTCTGTCAGTTTTCATGGGCATATGCATTGCCTTTGCATGTACACCAGTTGCCTCCGTGTGAGTTTTCACACAATGCTTCAGTGTTCAGTCTGCAATTAGAAGTACAAAACCAAACACAATTGACTGTTTGTTGTCCTCCTTGGAAGCCCTGAAAATAAATCTACGATCTTAGTTAAGAATATAATCAACATTTTATCAAAACAAGTCTTGTTTCTAAGAGTGTAACTGCGTGAGTGCCCACCGGCCAACTGCTAGACTAACTGCATGAATTGGCCATTGTGATTTAGGTCACGCACCACCAATTTTTAGCAAACAAAGTGAGTCTGCAATTGGCATGGACACCAATTCAAGATTAGTAGTATTCTATATTTCAGAACCAACACACATATATCTAGGAATTTATCGCCTGATTAAGCAGCGGTTTCCACGCTCTCTGCTTTGTTCAGCTAGTTACAAATTTGTTATATGTGCAATTAGCCATTGCATTTTTGTCAAAGCATATTTATACAATTAATCTGATATTGTGGATATTTTCAGCTGTTCTATACATATTTTTACACTAAAAGAATCATATGTAGACGAATTCATTTCGTAGGATGTTATCTTTATTGACATTTATTTTATATGTAAAGAATGTCAATGTGAATTTCACAGTAATTGTGGCATATGATTCCTGTTTTTAGACGTTAGCATCTGGTTGCTAAAACTCACTGTCTTCATATGGTTCTCTGCAGCCCTTTGGTCAGGTGCCGGCTTTGCAGGATGGTGACTTGTGCATCTTCGGTATGATGCTATCTCTTAGATATATATTCTCTTTTCCACCCTTTATAAGTAAAACGATAAATGGTCATTATACTTTCACTATATTGTTTTTGTGATTGTTTCTGCCGTTGTTGATGCTGTTGCCTCATATAGCATTTTTGGACTGTCTAAATTGGTACCTAAGCTTTACTACAAGCGCAAAACCAGCTTTACTTGAATTATAATATGAAGTGTTTATTTTTATAAACACATCAAAACCTTCCATTTTTTTGGAACTTTTAGTTGTCATCATATTGTAAGAATATGATTTTTATGACTGGGGTAGCTAAATAATGAGAGTATTTCTGAATATACCATTTATAGAAGCCAAAGTAATAAGGAAGGACTAAAGCATTGAGAAGTACACTTAAACTTATTATAATTAGCAAACCACTAGTCGATAAGATTGAAGTATCCTTGCCATGAGTGACACTCTGCAAGATTGTATTTGAATTTTCATCAACCTTCGCTCAAACTGTGAAGTAATACAATCATTACCAAACATGAGCTTTAGTCTTTTTGGAAAGAAAAACATGAGTTTCAAGGTTTTTGTTTAAATTCATATAAGCTATGTTTGCTATTCGAATTCTCGTTTTCGTTTGAAATATAATCATGTTTAGAATTGTTATAGGTTCTATTATTATTTTGCTAGGTCAAGACCAATTTATTCAAATGTGATAAATAGTACATCTTCAGAATTCTCGGGTATTTAGCATCATTGCTGATCATCACTCTGATTCTGTTTTTTTCTTCCTTTTAGAATCCCGTGCTATTTGCAGGTATGCATGCCGCAAGAACAAGCCGGAGCTGTTGAAGGAGGGGGACCTCAAGGAGTCAGCCATGGTTGATGTGTGGCTTGAAGTTGAGGCTAACCAGTACACCGCCGCACTGGGCCCCATTCTCTTCGAGTGCCTCGTCCATCCTATGCTCGGGGGAGCTACTGACCAGAAAGTCGTCGAGGCAAACCTTGTGAAACTGAAGAATGTGCTGGCTGTGTACGAGGCGCGCCTGACCAAGTCCAAGTACCTGGCTGGTGACTACCTCAGCCTTGCGGACCTCAACCATGTCTCTACCACCCTGTGCTTGGGGGCTACGCCCCACGCAGCTTTGTTCGACGCATATCCACATGTGAAAGCCTGGTGGACTGACCTGTTGGCGAAGCCGTCCGTCCAGAAGGTCGCTGCACTGATGAAGCCATCATCTTAGAGTTGTTTCCAGTGCCGGTTTGTTTACAAAATAAGCCGAGGTGTGTCCCACTGTGTGCCTGCCCGTGTGCGTGTTTGTTGTTGTGAACTTGTGATGTGTCCTTCTGTTGAACGCTCACGCTTCCGTTTTTATGCTGGTTGTGATCCTCTAGTCTTGTACTGGAATGAGCACTCCCCTGCTCTGGTTTTTAATAAATTCTCCTTTCAGGTGTCTCAGCTTTAATATTTTCTCATCTGTTGCTTGAATAATTTGTTCATTAGCTATCTCTGCATGCCGAATGGAAGTGAGAAGGGAGTTTGTTCTGGAAGCCATAGATATTGAGCAAGAGCATGTCCACTAGCGTAACTGCTGATCCACTAGCGAATAAAAATGGCTAGAAGGAAATTTGCTTGGTCTGACAACCAAGAAAACCTAGTGATGTCCACTATAGATAGAATTTTTCTGTAATGTAGAACTAGATATGTTCTTTCCTTTATGTTCCTCTAAAGCTTTTCGTAGTCTTGGTACAGAACACACCACCTGCTCTGGTATTCTGGTGCTGACCTACGGCCAAAAGTTTATAGAAGTTTGAAAAAAGCTGTTTGTTGAGAAGAATCCTGAGGAGTAAAACCCCAATAGATATCAAGCAAGAGAAAGTAAGAGATTTAGGAAAACTACCAAAGGTTGGAGCCTTACAAACATAGATGTTGAGCTTAGAAAGCTTAAATCTAGTATGATGGCTAACTATGATGCACTAGATATTAAGTGTGAAACTAGTGAATTAACAGAGGAAGAAAATCGAAAAAATGCATAACATTAATCTTGATATGAAGAAGATTTGGCTTAAAGAGGAAACAAAAGCTAGACAAACATCTAGATATAGCGATATCCTAGAGGGAGATAGAAATACTTTCATGCATTTGCTAATCAGCATAGAAGGAAAACTGTCATCCACTCTCTAGAAGGTGTGGATGATCCTGTCTCAGACATTGGGATCATGCTAGATGTTGCTTCTAATTTTTACAAAGAGATTTTAAAAAGGAAGATATAAAAAGCTTTAACTTGAGGTATGATTTCTTCTCCCCTGAGGAAAAGATCACCAACCTACATAATGACATGCTCCAGGCACCTTTTTCGGAGGAAGAGGTGAAAACTGCAATTTCAGGTTCCTATTCTGATGGAGCCCATAGGCCCGATGGTATACCTTTTATGTTTTACCAAAATTTTTGGCACATCACTAAGAAAGATGTAATGGCCCTCTTTCAAAAGTTCCACAAAGGGGACCTGGACATCTATAGACTTAACTTTGCATTTCTTTCTCTTATACCTAAACCAGAAAAATGCAACATGCAAAAACAAGCTTGACTTGGGTGGTGAAAGGGTGGAATGGCTTCTGATTAAGGATTTTGAATATGTTCTTCCAATCAGCAAATGCCCTATCAACCGTAACTCCAAGGCTAAAGTGTCCCATATTGAACAATTTGTGGGCATTCTTAGCATAGTTTGTTGAAGAGAACTCATCAAGATGGAAGATAACTCATTAATTATGAAGGCTGGAAAAATAACAGGGTGACATGCATATCCTGCATCATAGAGCTTGCCATCTGCAATACTGATCCCATCTGCTTGACTCATGCGCAAAGATGTTTGCATCATGGGCAGATCATTCCAAACCAGCTAGCACATATGTGAACCTCAAATCGAAATCAACAGCCACAAGCACAATCTAGCCGGTGTAGTGCTTTCTACCTCTATATGCGATAGACCGTGACCTCGGCACCCTAACAGTCACATGAGTACCATCAATTGCACCTATACCATCATGTTGACATGAACAAAATCTTATGTTAGAAAGCAATAAAATGGTTGCATGGCATGAACTAACAAATCTGATTTGCTCACCTTGAAATATGGATACCACCTCTAGTAGCCTGGTATCTTTGTGGAGTTTGACCAAATGGTGTCTTGATCATCTCTGTCGTGAACTCTCCACCGCATACAAACTTGCTTGAAATACCGGGATAGTCTCACTGGATCTCCTGAATGTGTCGTGAATCACTCAAAACCTCTGTTGTAACCTACCACATGAAGGTATATTGCTACTTGCTATTCCACCAAGGTGTGGATGCTATCTTGTCACAACCCCTGCCCCTAAACGTCTCCACAAGCTTGGCAAAATAGGTTCTACCCATTCGCAACATGTTCACAGCCTCTACCTCGTTGGTCTAATAGATGTAGTTCAGATTGGCCATCATCTTCTGGTTTCAGACAAACATTGGACCTTATTTGATTACACCCTATAATTGCGGTAAGCTGCTCTATGATGGACATGAGCCAGCCGTTCATCATAGCTATGGGTGTTGGTGCCTGAACAATAACGTCACCCTCCATCCTAGTGAAATCAAGGTGCATAAGTAACGACGAGATCTAGCTGCTATTGCTTTTCTATGCCGTCGATGCCATAGACGAGGGACAAGTAACGACGAGATCAAGGTGGGAATGGTGCTTACAAGCATGGAGAAGAGGGTCTCGATCTGCCGGTGTCGTAGACGAGGCGGTGGATGGATAGATATTGATCCAGTTGCCGGAGCTCGTGGTCCTTAGATTTAAGCCGCTGATGACCCACAAGTGTAGAGATCGCAACAGTCTCCCAAGGAAGTATTTCAACCCAAATTTATTGATTCGACAGAAGGGGAGTCAAAGAATATTTATAAGTCTTAGTAGTTGAGTTGTCAATTCAACCACACTTGAAAGTAATCTTGCTTGACAAAAGCTATTAGTAGCAACGGTGATATAACAGTAGTGAAAATTGGTAACAATAGTAGTAACAAAGTAATAGAAACAATAGCAAATGTGACAGCGGAAGTGATTAACGTAAGCAGCGGCATAGGCAAGGATGGATACACGGGTGTTGAGATAATATCGTTCATGTAATATTTGTAATTAAGGAACTAAGGGTAATTAAGGTACTAATTTTATAAAGCACAGGAGTAAAGCATTAACACTTAATGAATACATGAAATTCTCAAGTTACAACTTTCCCCTTTGATATCCCAAGCTATCGCCTTGGGCCTCAGGTTTCGGACAAGCTCAGAGCCCTCATAGTGGGAAGGGTAAAGAGCATCCAACGCAAAGCGACCTTTCATTCCCTTGTTTCGTCGTGCCCCCCCCCCCCCCCCCCCCCCCCCCCCCCCAACAAGCACCCCCAGGCGAAGGGGAGACCAGAAAACATCTTTCGTTTTAAATAGGAGCTTCTTGCCCGGGTTAGACGGTATCTATGCTATCTGCAGGTGTGGTTGACTTGCTAAGCTATTGATAGCGGAATCATCACACCCATCCCTCCCGGTGCTTCCTTATAGCAACCTCGGGTCTTAAACAAAACTTAACGAATGAATAATAAACTAGGGACCTCTATTCCATTTCTAGTGCGACGTGGCTCTCAAATAAACTGCCGTTCCCTTTGGGTATGACTGAGGGGTATTTAAATTTTCGTGCGAGTTTTGCGAGCAACCAAATGAGGGTTTTTTACATCACTCGGTCTGTTTGCAGACATTTTGTTAACCAAACAAGCCCTTGTACGGGCCACCTTGCATGAGTTGTGGGAGGCACTGGCCGTACAACAACATCACAAAAGCAAAAATAAACAGGATAAATCGGACGTACAGGCAGACGACGCCAGAGCGACGGCAACGAGACACTTAGATGGCGTAAAAATGTAAAATGTTTCGTTGAAAGGTGGACACCATGCTGGTTGATCTGCCGCTCTCGGCAACACTTGTGTGGTGGGAGGCGCACACGTGCGCGCGAATTAACCCGAGGAGGATTGGCGGTCTAGTCGATGAAGCTGCTCTAACCTGGGGTAGTTTTGTGTTTTCATGTCCTCCTATAATTGGAGCGATTTAGCGTTTACTTCCAAGTCCCTACTACCCCAAATTAGTTTGGGTGTGACTTTGTGAGACAAATTCTTACGGTGAATTTGCCCCTGCGAGAGCCATCAGCCATCAGATTAAGATATGAGGGACACGGTTATTTAAAAAAATTAACTCAAAATTCAACTATCTAGAAAAATTTGAAAAAATTCTAACAAGTCATACATGTTCAACTAAACATTTTGGGAAAGTTTTGTTTCATTTGGCAAATAATTCATGATTAAATCGCATTTTACGTTATGATCTTAAAACTCAATTAAATCATAAACTATAAACTAGTTATCCAAATGAAATGAAACAAAACTTTCGCAGAATAATCAATGCAACATATATGTCCTGTAGTTTTTTCAATTTTATCTGAAGAGTTTAAATTTTAACTTCAAAATTTGGATTAATCGCGCCCGTCCGATCTTAATCTGATGGCTCTGGCAGGGCCAAAGGCACCCAATCTCTGTCCCCAAATTGGGTACATGGTCTATCCAGTTTTCCCTATCTACTGAGAGGAGAGTCCAGAAGAGACCAGCAATGGCGCCGGTGAAGCTGGCATGACCATGTCGTGGAACGTGACGAGGTGCGTGCCGGCCTTGGAGGAGGCCGGCGTCGAGTACGAGGTCGTGCCTATCGACTTCGGCGCCGGCGAGCACAAGAGCCCCGAGCACCTCGCCAGGAACGTAAGCATAACCTCACCGCCTCCACGCACGCGCGCCCCCTGCGATCTGCCATCCTGCCCTCCTTATGCTTCTAGGTTCTAATTTCAAGATTAGTAGTACCAAATTGTAGTTCGCTCCTCTTGTGCTGCTATCAGCAAAAACGAAAAGCAAACTCCCCTGGAGCAGAGGGGGGTCGCTTGGAAATGTCTCCGTCTCTGATTTGAAGGGAATTACGATTCAGAACTAGGGTTCAATACTTCAATGGGGATTGAAATTGAGAAAGACCGAAACTTTGTTTAGCAAACATGGAGTTTACAGAGTGGATATTGCCGCAGCTTTTCTGAGATTGGAGTATTTAAGCCTGGGACCTTGTGGTGACCTTATTTTATAATGAGCACCTCCGCTGCCTTCCAATCTTTTTTTTTTTCCGAGATTGATGGGGGGAGAGAACTCCCCACCATTTGTTGCATTCACTCGAAGGTAGCCTGGCGGGCCATGTTCTTACAACAGATGAGAAATTACAGGGGGATACAGGGGAAGAGAAGACAACAAAATACAGAAAAAAAAGACTACTAGAAAAAGAGTAGCAAGAGCCACCAAGAGAAGCACAAGAGTGAGGGATGTTGTCGAGGGACCACAATGCCAAGACTCGACAATCAGCCTCACGCACCGCACCGGCGAGCGACTCGAACCCAGGCACAACTCAGGAGCACCACCATCATCATCGGAGTGTCAAGCCTAGCACCTAGCACTACCCTAGATAGGGAGCTCCGCCACGGAGATCAAGACGAAAGCAGGTGGGGGAGACATACATTGCGTCGTCAATGAGCAAAGGTGAGCCGAGACGCCATCAAGAGCACGAAGCTCCCAAACCGCAACAGCAACCACCGGAGGGTCTTGGGCAAACACATCCAAGTGGCCGAGACCACGTGAAGGCTCGCCGAGAGGAGAACACACCACCATCAGCCCCAAGGTGGCCGCACTAACACCACCAGACGCAGCACCAACAACCACACGCAGCAACAGCAACCATCTTCTATGGCCTCCAAGACGACGCCTCCAGGGAGAAAGTGTTTGTCTAAACAACACCGTCATCCAATCCTGCAAGCGGGATCTAGGGTTTTCACCCGGAGGACACACTGTAGGTGCAAGAGCTCTACGACGACACCTCCAGCGAGGAAAACGGCGACCAAAAGCCACCGCTGCCGCCGGCATCGACAGAGCCGATGCCAGGTTCTCACCCAGAGCTATAGCAGAACTACAAAGGAGAAGACGGCCGGCAGTCACCACCAGCAGCCGTCGTAGCCAACCACACCTTGCGGAGGCTACACACGGCCAAGCAATCCCACAGTCGCAGTTACCTCAAAACGCTGTCGGACGCAACGCCAACCACCGCATCCCGCCGAGCACCATGCCGGCAAGGTCGTAGTAGCGCCGCCCGAGGCTAAGATCCACCATGGATCCGGGCCACAGCAGTGCAGCACTCGCTGGCGCGCCCCACGCGCGCCACACGCGGCTGCCGGAAGGTGTCGAGCTCCAGGGAGATGATGAAGGCGTGCCCGGCCCATCCGGGGCCCAGATCGGCCTCGGGCCTGGCCGCAGCCTGCGGTGGTCGCGAAGGGAGCCGGATAGGAGCCGGCGGTGAAGCTCCCCAGACCGCGCCAACCCGCCGCGACCTTGCCGCCCGAGCGGCCGAGGTCAGACCGGCCGGGAACGGAGCCGCCCCGGCGTCCAGCGCCCACAGCGCAAGGCAGCGCGACGAAGGCCTCGCCGGCACCACCCATGGAGGCCGCGGGCGCGAGAGAAGCCGCCGTCGCCGCCGCACGGGGACGGGCGAGACCGGCGCAGCAGAACCTCCGCAGCTGCAGCGCGGGCCGTGGGCAGCAGATCCCCGCCGCCCCCTTCACCGGCGGCGCATGGCTTAGCCGGCAGCCGCCTCCGGGGACGGCGAGGGAGGGGGGTTGCGCGGGAGGAGGCGGCGGCGCGGGGTGGCTAGGGTTTCGCCCCTCGGCCGCCTAGGAGGGAGGCGACGCGAGGGGGACTTTTTCTGTCCGGTCGATCAGCAACCAAGACTCGCCTTCCAATCTTTAGTCACTTCTTTAGCCCAGTTGCACTTTAGAAAAAAATAGTTCCCCTCACTGACACTTCCTGCACCTAGTATCCACGCCTGTTACTGTTTTACTACTGCTAGTACATCTTCTCCTAAACCTTTTGTGACTAATAATATTTGGATGTGGAAAACTCGATCTAGATATGCCTTTAGTCACATGCTAGTTTAATGTACCATGTAAATTGTTCATTTTTCTCTCTGCAAGCATTTAGGTGCTTTTAAGTTAGTGACCCTATACTTTTACTTGTTTCTTCTAGTTATGACTTATGACTATGTATCTAACTTATACACGCTTACATCCATCAGATTTACTTGTTGATCGGCCCTCCGTACGGGCGATGTGGTAGGCTTTCCCGGTGTTCCTAACAGAATAAACATTTGTTCAGCAAACTAACCTTATCTCATTAACCAAGGAGCCCCAAGGAACATGTTAATGCTTAGAAAGTTACCTGGTAAACATAAAACAACATTCAGATTAACATCTACCACCTATTACTGCCCAAATGCACTATTTTGCAGCACAGCAGCTACAAGAGAATTTCATGGAGACAGTGTGTTCGACGCCCCATCAGCACTGTTTCCATCAACCATGGCACCACGCAATATCCTCAGAATATCTGTTGCACTTACCTCATGTCCATCAGTCATCTGGGAAGCACCTGAAACGCTTGCCTTAAAATTTCAGAAATGAACATGTGCAATATATGATATCAGCAAGAGACCTAATCAACTTGTTAGACAAGCCTTGTTTTTAAGGCTCCAGAGTACCCAACAGGCGACTGCTAGGCTAATTACATCAGTAAATTAGCGATTAGGAATTTAGGATTTAGGAGGGCTACTCTTTTCACCACCACCAATTTGAAGTATTTTTTTTGTACAATTAATCGGTTACTACGAGATGTGTTGAATGCATATATATCTTCAACTGTTTTTAATATGTAGCAACTTGTTCTGATCGCTAGCACGTGTCACCATTGTTACAGGCAAAGAAGCATGTATAAGACTATAAAGGTTATACTAGCCTATAAGACTATAAAGGTTATACTAGCCTTTTTTGTTTGACCAACCGATCTTAGTGTCATGGTAACTGTGACATGTGATTCCTATTTTTAGAGGTGTCATCTGATTACCAAAACTCACTATCTTCGTTTGGTTCTCTGCAGCCCTTTGGTCAGATGCCTGCTTTGCAGGATGGGGACTTCTATGTCTGGGGTATGATGCTAACTCTTGGAGATAATTCTCTTTTCCTGCCCTCCTGAATAACCATAAAAGTTCATGCTGCTCTCATGATATATTTGCTGTGCTTGTTTCTCTTGCTGTTGATGTTGTTTCATTAGTTCCCTACATATAACAAGGCTATCTTTCCATATGGTCTAAAACGGTACTACCTAAGCTTTCACTGGAAGCACTAAAAAACAATTCTATGAAATTGCTAGCTGTTTTCCGTTTTTGTTGTTTCATTGATGCTGTAGCCGCTTTGTCTATAAAACGAAAGCTCCCCTGTCGTTTATTTAGGAAAAAAATTTAGAGAGTATAAACTTTGGGACTTTGTTGCCATATGATTAAATATTTCCAGTAAGCCCGTTACTGGGCAGGCCAAAGCATAGAGAAGTACATCACTGAAACATTTCTAGGCAAGTGATGTGGCTGTTCCTGGCCAAATCACCTGAAATGTTAATAAGTATCAAAACACTAGTTGATAAGAATGAAATGTTGTTGTCAAGCATGAAACATATGCCAGGATGTACTCGAATTTTCATCAACCTGTTCTTGTATGCTTGATTTCAGAACAATGAAGCAAAATAATAACCAAACATCAGTTTAGTTGGAAAAGACCAAAGTTTAGTAAGGTTATGCAGGCAAATAGATATATGCTATGTTTGTATTTGAATTCTCATCGTGTACATAGTTTTGATTTGAATCTATTCAATTTTAGAAATGTTATGGATTTGTTATTATTTTGCTAGTTTAGACCTATATAAATGTTTTAAAAGTTCCATTCTCTGTAAGAATCCTCATGTATTTACTGATGCTGTTGATTATCATAACTCTGGTTCGATCTGTTTGTTTTCTCTTCCTATAAGAATCCCGTGCTATTTCCAAGTATGTATGCCGCAAGAACAAACCAGAGCTGTTGAAGGAGGACAACCTCAAGGAGTCGGCAATGGTGGATGTGTGGCTTGAGGTGGAGGCTAATCAGTACACGGCTGCACTGGAGCCCATTATCCTTCAGTTCCTCATCCGTCCTATGTTCGGTGGAACGACCGACCATAAAATCGTCGAGGATAACCTTGTGAAACTGAAGAAGGTGCTTGAAGTTTACGAGGTGCGACTGAGCAAGTGCAAGTACTTGGCTGGAGACTTCCTCAGTCTTGCGGACCTTAACCATGTGTCTATCACCGCATGCTTGGCAGCTACACCCCAGGCATCTTTGTTCAACGCATATCCGCATGTGAAAGCCTGGTGGTCTGACCTGATGGCGAGGCCATCCGTCCAGAAAGTCACTGCACTGAAGAAGCCATATTTTAAGTAGTGTCTACTGTCTAGGGCAGGTTTCTCCTTGATCTACTAAATAAGCCCACTGTGTTCCGATTCTGCTTGTCCAGATGTGTCTTGTTGTGATGTTTGAGTCTTGTGTTGTGATGATGCTTGAGATACTGTCTAATCTTGTACTGAAATGAGCATTCTTGTGCTCTGGTGTATACTAATAAACTCTACCTTCAGGTAATGTTTTCTCATGTGTTGCTGGATGATCAGATCAAATTTTCTGCAATTCATGTTCCAATCGATAGTAACCTCCCGAGATGTTTGTTTCAGAATAAAGTTCTAGATACAGTTTATAGATAATGTAGAATGAATGACGAGGAACATTGCTGCGTCTTAGTGTGCTGACCTGCTGGTTAACAAGACCGGGGGAGATGCCACCCCGGCTTATCATTAAGGTCGAGGTGAGAACTCAACCCGGGCCCTGGCGCTTTGCGCTTATGCATGCCGACCACTAGGCCATGGAAGAGTTTTCTGAACTGATGTTTACTTGTTATGTTTCAGCTGCATAGCAGTATATTGACAAATGGAAACGTTCTCCAAGAACCTAGATATATAAGCCCTTTGTAACGTCCCCGGTTTAGCTAACCCTGTTTAGGGGTTGATATGTGCATTCATGAGCATATCATGCATTAAATCTAACTATTAAAGAAAACGGTGCATTAAGCGGCAAATTGAAACACTATAAAACTGTACATTGCCTTTTATTAAAATGCTTTCAAAAAGGGTAACAAAATCTCCAAATGAAAACATGTGGGCCTTCTAATATATGTTAGGAAGGCCACTGAATATTTCTATATTTGGTTGAACAAGTTTGCAATCCCAAAACCAATTCAAAACAGAAAATAGGGTTTGATATTAGAAAAAAAGGAAATAAAAGAATGTTTTAGTCCCAAATTTTGACCTTGGCCGAATCCATCTTGTTATGTGACATCTGCTTCCTATCCTCTGCGTGTGCTAGTTAATCGAACCCAGCCCAACTTTCTTACCGTCATCTTCACGAGCAGCGACGCTGCCGTCACTTCGCCGCAGCGATTCGCGCCGCAGCCATGAGCAATCTACAGGGGATAAGACCACCCAATTCATCTTCATCCCCCTCACACCACAGCCGACCGAAATAGCCAGCCTCTCAAGAACCTAGCTCCGGCGCATGGCGACCATCTAGGAGGGCATCGCCTGGGAGAGGAGCAGCAGGACTGTCGCTGAGTAGAGGAGGAGCAGAGCAAGGAGATCATCAGGGCATGCAAGGAGAGAGAGAAGACCAACTCCATCTCCGATTTGTTTCCTGTACCTTCGATTTCAGGTACAGCTCGTAGGGCTTTCCACTAACAATTGTTTTTCCTGTTTAAAATCAGATCCTTGCTCCACCCGTGTGATGAACTAATTCCTGGAAGAGAAAATAATACTTCAGATAGAAAGAGAGAACTATCTGATTATCTAATTCAAGGTAGCTCTTCTTCTCACATCTCAACTACCTGTTACTTAACTTTTTATCTGAATAGTTCATCACAAAAGTAGTTAACTAGACCAACTAATTCTGTAACTTGCAAGAGAGTGAGAGCTACAACACGTAGTTCAGTTTTAATTGACAGAGAGCAGGGGAGTAGCGGTTCTTGCAGTTTGATAACCTGAGCGGTGTGCAGAGTTGAGTCCCTGTACCACATCTCTGAACTGGGGGTCACACGCAAGTTCTTATAATTGCTGCTGTTATTAGAGAACCACTATAACTAATTTGTGGTGTATCTAATACTTGCCCGTTTTTCTATTCTGAAAATCCCTGTCCTGTTGTGGAAATCCTTGCCAAACTGAGCCATGTTAAATTCGAAATTCAACAAGAAGAAAAGAGTTGCTAGCTCTCTGAATACTAGCTATACTTCAGTACGTATGTTCAGAGTTTAGAGGCAGGAGTGTTTAAAACTAGATGTTCTGTCCATGTTTTCAGTATAGTGGCCACACCACTTAAGATCTGAACTAAGTGCTGCCTAACGAGGTTAATGAGAGCAGTATGGAGAGTTTAAAAGACCAGTTTCGTATCAGATGTTTCCTGTTTCCAGAAAATGATTTAAACTTGTAAATTAGATAACTTTTGTTCTGTTCATCGGAAAAATCTGTTCAATATACCAAACTGTTCAGAAAAATGAGCTCTTTATCTTAGTATCAAAATCATGCATGCTTAATCAAATTATACGCATTTTTATGTAGGATAACTAAATCACCCATTTTGTGTAATATGGAGTTTCTCCAAATGCTACTTTTAAATGCATCTCGGCTCCATTTAAAATGATCTCCATGTCTAGGTTTCAATTTCACTACCTTAATTTGTCATGTCATTCATATTGTACGCGCATTGCATTATGCTATGAATTGAGTGTTGTTCCTTCTTTCCGGTGTTTTGGTTTTTCTCGGTACAACGCGGATACGAGTTCGAGATGAAATTCGACAACACCAAAGACGAATATTTGATCATCGACGATCAAGTCAAGAACAATATTGCCAAAGATCTATTATTTGGTTATCAAAGAAGCAAGGCAAGCATAACCTCTTATCTGCACATATATGTGATTTTGAAGTATTTTGATTCTCTATATTGCATACGATTCCAATGTGTCTTTGGTCGGCAGTGAGAGTTCTCCTATCTATTGCATTGCCTAAATATCCTGATCCACTGCTCCTAGCAGCCCTAGGTTGGCTTGTGTGCAACGCCAAAGCCTTATATCTGCTATGCTTAGTCATGTACTTGTTTCGCTCTACTCCACCCGGTTGGTGAATCAGAGTTACGAATGAACCTAGTATATCAGGTTATCGTGGAAAGGATGTGAGCATGTGATAATTTGACTAAAAAGGCAATGGATGAGAGGCCACAGACCACTGTGGTGGTTTGTCTCGTTCTCGCCGACCTAGGACCTTGGGTTCTCGCCTCTTGAACCAAGACTGAGCGTACATCCACACGCGGCCTGGACCCCCACTCGACTAACTAACTTGTTTGGTTGTACCCCATGAGACACGTAGTTTGGTTTTCCATTTGCGTGTGGGTCAAAAATGTTTGAGAAAAGATAGGGCCTGGCAGGGATCCACTGATGGACGAACACGGATCTTGATTCCTGTGCAGAGTAACAGGGACCACCACGAGTTGGCCATCTCGCGTAATGGCGGAACAACCCTGTTATTGATGACCCATGGGATATAATCAACCGAGGTAAAGGTCTTGGTCAGCCTCCCTCTGCCAGGACCCCCGGAAGTGTGTCATGTGGCAATAAGAGTCGGCTGGTACGTGTGGTAAAAATTGTACACCCCTGCAGGGTTAAATCTTTTCGAAAAGCCACGTCCGCGGTTATGGACAACTTGGGAATGGACACGTGATCATAGAGAACTTGAACATAATCGTAAAAATGTTGACAAGGATTGAAGGGTGCTTCCTCGAGGGTGTCGAGGGGGTGATCCTAGGTGATATGTGATGTTGATGACCGGTGGTTACGACATGATGAATATTAGACCTAGACTTGCTCCCTTATCCCCTTTATAAAGAAACTCTAAGTAGACGACTTCTACTTTTCCCTACCTCTATTAAAAAGTTGGTTTTATGCAAAAGAACCCTCATACATACTTTCAGAACAAGCAGATATATAATAGGTTAATTAAGTCTTGTTGAGTACCTCCAGTACTCATGTTTGCTTAAATTTGGTTCAGGTGAAGTTCCTCACTCCGATGGCGGATTCTACGTTGACATCGATGAGTAGTTCGGGGTTCCAGGTGGCAGCTTGGAACTTGTAGGTTATGTAGTCTACGTTGCTTATTTCTGGCCTCTTAGGCCTTTTGCTGGACTTGTTGAATAGCAACATATTTGCTTTCCGTTGTGTGATATAATGTTGGGTCGTGAGTCCTCTGTGTGTAAAGCTACCTCTAATATAAGAGTTTGTGTTACTTAATGTCGTAGAGTTTGCTTTATACCGGTTGTCCGCTACCCATCCAGTGCATGATTCATTTTGGGTCTGACACCCTTCTTGACGAACTTCTAGGCCTCGTTTTTTGTTTTTGAACCGAACTATGGTGGGAAAATGCCAACCTGAACCATTTCATAAACAAACACAGGGGGAACACTGTACATTGGTGAATAATAACAGGAGAGAACTGGGAAATTGTTTGTTATCTGTATCTGATCAAAATTTCAAATGTGTTCCCTTAAAAAAAGAAGGAATTTTGAAATGTGTCGAAGCTGAACATCCAACTCTAACACCTGAGCAGAGTGGCTGATGCTTGATAAGGTGCACCGGTCCAGGATTCAGATGTACCGAGTAGTATGTGTGCAAGACATATGCTCCCTTTTGTTTTCCGCCAAAGAACGTAGTATCTTTATTTTTTTGCGAAACACAGTACAGCGCAGACGCTCACATACACGTGCACACACTCATCTCTATGAACGCACACACGTACACCCTACCCCTATGAGCACCTCCGAAAGACTGAGCCGGCGGTTGGGTCTTGAGATTGACGAAGTCACCACATGCGCCTCGCTGTTGACGGGAACATCGTCTTCCACTAAAGAATATTCCAACTAAATGAGAAATACCAATGTCTAATGTAGAATTTGAACTCTGGTGGGCCGTGGGTACAACCACACTCCTAACCATTTTGCCTCAGGCAAGTTCTCTCTTGCCACAGGTAGTATCTGTTATCTACCAATCTACAAATCTACAATATCATCATATGATTGATAGCTTTGCCTTTCCAAAAGAGTAAGCACTACCACTAGGAAGAACAGCGCAGCACATGCCACAGAACACATAAACAACTTTGCCGCGCCTTTGCTTAGGACGACCGTGGCTCGCAAATCCGGGGTAGAAGAACAGCCGGAAGAAACTTACAGGTGTCCGGTGTGCCATGGTGACATGGTTCACGAACGCAAACTTCGCGCCTAAGAAACATGTCAGCTCGGCCCAAAGGCGACACCATGCGGCATGGTCGGAAAGAGCGGAAAGGAAGAGAGGAAAAAGACGTGGCGCGGCTGCCAAATATAAAGCGGAGCCAAAGCAAAACCTCACGCCGCACTACTTCACCGTCGAGCGCTCGAGCCAGCGAGAGGAAGAGATCGAGCGCGCGCTAGCTCGATCCACCCTGCCCAGAGACTCGAACAGAAAAACCTTCACCTTTACGATCGATATGATGGCGAGTCCGGTGTTCTTCCTGCTCCTGCTGGCCGTATCGATCAGGGGATCAGGTGAGTGAGAGATACGCCGATGATTTCGCCTTTGTCCACTCCAGAGCACGCCATGACATGGAGCTTGGTTTGTGATACTGGTTTTCTGTGTGTGTGCAGCCGCTGCGTGGTGCGTGTGCAGGTCGGACGCGAACGAGACGGCGCTGCAGGATACGCTCGACTACGCGTGCGGTCAGGGCGCCGACTGCACCCCGGTGGCCACCGGCGGGAGCTGCCACAGCCCGGACTCCGTGGTGGCGCACTGCTCCTACGCGGTCAACAGCTACTACCAGAGGAGCAGCCAGACCAAGGGCGCGACCTGCGACTTCGGCGGCACCGCCACCCTCACCACCACAGACCCCAGTACGCGTCCTTGCCTACTCAGTTGCAATGAACCCTTCTAGTTCTCTTCTCTCACCCTATCTATAGCCCGTCCTGACTTGGCATAGATCATATGTAACTTGTGCAGGCTCCGGACCCTGCAAGTACCCGGCAACTGCGAGCGCTGCAGGGACGAGCACCGGGAACGGCACGGCGACAGGCGCCGGCGGCTCAGGCACCAACTCTTCTTCCCCAGGCACGACAAACCCAGCTACGCCCGGCATAGGAGGGACCATCACTACGCCGATCGGCGGCGCGCCCGGCCCTTCGGCGAGCATCATAGGCCCCGAGAGCAGCGATGGTGCTGCTGCGTGTGCTGGCGTCCGTGTTTTCCTCGGCCTTGCCTCCATCCTTGCTTTCTGGGTGCAGTGATTTCACCGTAAAGCAGCGTAAAGTAAACTAGTAGTGCATTTTTCTAGGGATATCGTCTTCGATCTAGTCAGCGCTTTGTTGCTTTGGTGGAGATCGACGTGCATGTCGTTTTGGATTCACGTTTGTCTGTCTACGTCTTTCATTTTCTTGATTTAGCCCATGTATGGGGTCACGGTGGGCATAAAACCCGATACCCGAAGCCCGAACCTGAAAAACCCGAGCCCGAACCCGAACTAGCCGAACCCGACAAACCCGAGCACTACATCGGGTAGCAGTTTTAGAAACCCGAATTTTATATGGGAAATTCGGGTGTGAAGTCACGGTACCCGATCTGCCCGAATAATCCGAAATATGGAAAAGCCCAGTAATAAAACTATCGAGCAGCGCAAGGCCCATCCCCACCTCCTCTGTCCCCAGATCCGCCTCTCAAGTCCACCCCCTACCTCCACCGCGCCCGTCTCCTCCCTCCACACCACCGCCCCGGATCCAGATCCACGCAGCAGCAACCATGGCCGGCGGCGGGGGCGCCGGCGGCCTATCGGAGTCCGTCCTCCGCAAGGTCCTCCTCTCCTACTGCTACGTGGCGGTCTGGATCTTCCTCTCATTCGTCATCATCGTCTACAACAAGTACATCCTCGACCCCAAGATGTACAACTGGGCAACTTGCCCTTCCCCATCTCGCTCACCATGATCCACATGTCCTTCTGCTCCTCGCTCGCCGTGGGGCTCGTCCGCGTCCTCCGCGTCGTCGACCCGCCCTCCGCCCCCGCCATGACGCCGCAGCTCTACACCTCCTCCGTCGTGCCCATCGGGGCCTTCTACGCCATGTCGCTCTGGTTATTTGTCCCTGTCCTCACCTTGTACGCGCAGGCCAGATTGCGACCAGCAACTTCATCGAAGAACTTGTTCATCCATTAGTTCGGGTAAATCGGGAAAAAACCTGACCCGAACCCGAATTTTCGGGTACCCGAATTCTCGGTTTCAGATTTTTGGGGAGATTTTCGGGTGTGAGATTTGGAAACCCGAATTATAAAAAACCCGAAGAACCCGACCCAAAATTTCGGGTAAACCCGAACGCAAACCGTGAGTATGGGGTTTCATTTCTTTGCCTCAATGTCACGAATTTCTGTATTTTAATCCTCCACAAATATTTTGAAAATCCTAAAGGACCCTTAAAGCTTCATGCGATGCTACTGTGCTGTGCTAGGTACTAGGTAGGCGTGTCACGTACTGTTTTGGGCCAAATACTGAGTCAGGCCTCAAGTTGGCGATTTTCCCCGTGGGGGCGGGTACCCACGGGTATCTACCCGCTAAGCAGCGGTGACGGGGTGCAAATTCCCCCCATGGGGATAACGGGGCGGGTACCCGGTAAGGTAACGGGGCGGGGACGGGGAGCGAATTGTCCCCATGGATGCTCCACGGATACCCGGGACCCCACCTGTCAGTCAAACATGAACCCCGTATATAAGAAAAAACCCTAAACCCGCACCCGCTTCACCTCATTTTCCCCTCACTCTTTTCCCTCAGCCGCACCTCACTCCAGCCGCCAGCCCGCGAGTCCTCTTTAGCCCTAGATCGAGACCACCACCGGCGGCGGGCGGCAGCACCACCGGAGGGGGCGGCAGCGGGAGGCACATCTCGGCCAACAGCCCCTCTGCGGCTCTGCCCCTCACCTCCTCCTCCAAGTCTCCTCGGCGTCGAGGAACGGGAAGGGCGCCGGCCGCCAGTCGAGGAACGGCAAGGGCGCCGGCCGCCGGGCAAGAACCTCGCCGCGAGCCGCCCCTCCTCCTGCACGCCGTCTCCCGCCCCAGTCCGTCCCTCCTCCTCCTGCACGCCGACGGCCGACCACAGCCCAAGTCACCCTCTCTGCTGCTGCTGGCCTACTGCTAGGGCGACGACGCCGCCGACCATCTGCAGTTCTGCATCAACCATTCAACCGGAGAACATCAAGGTAATAACTGATGCACTGATTTGTGTACTGTATTTTTTTTATTAGTAATGGTTGATGCAATTGTCCACTGTTGTATGCTTTGCTTAGTAATGGTTGATGCATTGATTTGTCCACTCTTATATGTGTTGATTAGTAATGGTTGCTGCAGTAATGGATGATGAAATGTTTGTTTAGGTAGAACAGAAAATATTAAATAGCCAACTCTGTTTAGGATTTGCTATGGCATCAAGTTCAAGTGAATCTGTTGAGGAGAATAATGTCCAATCTCCACCTCAATTGAAGAGAAAGCCCACGGTGTTTGTTTGGGATGAGTTCAACAAGCTGTCTGCTAATGGAAATTGGAAAGCTGAATGTGTATGGTGTTACGAGCTGTTTTGTGGAGATCCAAAGTATGGAACCTCACATCTGCGTGCCCATTTGGCAAGATGTGCTTCTAGACAGGCCAATGGTAACTTGCCATCCTTAACCATCATCGTAATTCTTGATTCTTGATTATTGACTTCACTTCTAACTAACTAATATTTCAACTTGACTAATGTTCAGGATGAGGAGCTTGCACGGAGCCGTGAAGATGAAGATGTGTGCTGTTCTAGATGTTGTAGGATTTGTGCTGTTATGTTTTACCATGCCTATTTTGTTAATTGTTAAGGATTGAAACTTTCGGTCTTGTAATCTGTTATGTGGTCACACATGAGTGTTAAGATTTGTCGAAACTTGATGTGTATCAACTCTATGTCAAATTTATCTAATTGGGCACAATTTCGATCTTAATCCTTTTGCTTCCTGTTATTTGTGATGCTTTTATATTTGGCAGCACACATATCCTTTTGTTTCCTGATTATTGTGATGCTACCTGTAGGATTCCAATGGCATCAAGTTCCGATGCTAGTGTAGCTGCTGGCAATGGTGATACGCCGGGATCAAGTGCTGCTCCCACTCCATCTAGTACTCCAGCTAGTACTCCCGCTGAATCAGTCGACTTGGAAGAGGCGCCATCGCAAACGACAAGAGAAGCTGAAAAACAAAAGGCGCACAAGATGGCTGGTGTGAAGAGAAAGCTGAAGTCTGCAGTTTGGGATGAGTTTGAGAGGGTTTTTCTTGATGGAAAGTGGAAGGCTGAATGTGAATGGTGTCATAATAAGCTCGGTGGAGAAACGAAGGATGGAACCTCACATCTGCGTGCACATTTGGCAACATGTCCTTCTAGGCAGACAACAACAGCTTGGAAGCAGTCCAAGCTAAAAATGACCAAGGGGGAAGATGGAAAAGTCAATGTGGAGAACTATGTATTTGATCAAGAACTATGCAGGAGAGAACTTGCTTTGATGTTATGTTGTCACGAGTATCCACTCTCTATGGTAGATCATCCGGGCTTTAGAAAGTTTTGCTCCATATTGCAACCTATGTTCAAGGTTGTGAGTAGGCAGACAATTAGAAAGGATATTCTGGAAATGCATGCATTGCATAAAGATAAGATGATCAAGTACTTTGCAAACTTCAAGAACAGAGTTGCTGTGACTTCTGATTTGTGGACAGCTGGGCATCAAAGGAGAGGCTACATGGCAGTAACAGTGCATTTTATTGATGGTTCTTGGAATCTGAAGTCATTTCTGTTAAGGTACATTCTTCATTTCTTCCAAGTCTCTCTTCTTTCACATGTGAACATGCTTTTGTATCATGCTTACTAATATAATAATTCATCTTTTTGCAGGTTCGTTTATGTTCCAGCACCACATAACGCTGCAGTGCTTTGTGATGTTCTGCATGAGGTGCTTTGTGAATTCCATCTTGAGAGGAAGGTATCCACCATTACTCTAGATAATTGCACTACCAACGACAAGGCAATCGAAGAACTCCAAGATAAGTTAGACTCGTCTTCCCTCATGTTGGGTGGTAAACTGTTGCATATGAGGTGTTGTGCCCACATATTGAATCTTATTGTTAAAGATGGGCTTGCTGTTTTGGGGGATGGTATTGAGAGGGTGCGTGATAGTGTAGGATTCTGGTCAGCAACTCCAAAAAGACATGAGAAGTTTGAGAAAAATTGTCGCCTGATGAGCATTGAGTACAAAAAGAGATTGGCCCTTGATTGCAAAACTAGATGGAACTCCACATATACAATGCTTAATATTGCTGGGCTGTATAGAGATGTTTTCGATCGTCTTAGTCTACGTGAAAAGCTTTTCAATTCCTGTCCAAATGATGCTGATTGGAATTTTGCCAAAGAGATGACTGATAGGCTCAAACTATTCTATGATATTACTTCTTTATGGTCTGGAACTAAGTATGTCACAGCCAATCTGTTCTTCCCTAAGGTTTGTGGTATTCAGTTGTCAATTCGCAAATGGTCAACACCTAATTATGAGCAGCTGCAAGAAATGTCTGAGGAGATGAAAAAGCAGTTTCAGCTCATGCAACAAATGTCAGAGGAGATGAAAAAGAAATTTGATAAATATTGGACAGATGTACATGGTCTGATGGCTGTTGCCACTGTTCTTGACCCAAGATACAAGCTCCATATGTTGCAAGCTCTATATGGTTCTCTCTATGGACCCGAGGCTGCAAGTATGGAGGTTGCTCGAGTTAAGCAGTTGTTGCGGGATTTATTGGTTGAGTACCAGCATGGATCTGAAGTAGGAATAACAGATGGTGCTAGTGCTGATGTGCATAAGCAAGGAGAAGATGAAGTTTTTGACATATTTGATCAGTACATGTCTTCGCAGTCTTCAGTTTCATCCATGTTTGTTCACACAGAGCTAGATCTGTACCTTGAAGAGCCAACCCTGCCCAGAACAAAGGATTTTGATATCATTAACTGGTGGAAGTTTGGTGGAATCAAGTTTCCCACACTGCAGCTCATTGCTCATGACATCTTGCCTATTCCAGTCACAACGGTAGCTTCCGAATCGGCATTTTCTACAAGTGGTAGAATTCTCAGCCCTCATCGCAGTAGGCTTGCACCAAAGATGGTTGAAGCTATAATGTGCATGCAAGCTTGGTGTAATTCTGACATGCTTGGTAATACACTCAAACTTGCTTATATATTATTTACTACTGTTTGTCACTTAACTTCACATTGTTGGCAATTTTAGGGGCAGCAATGCATCACTTGATACTGAGTTTCAGACTTGTCTTGATGAGGAGGATGAACCAATGGTAATTTCGCGCCTCAACACTCATCTTAACTTCCATCCTAGGTCTTCTATTTAGTTTATTGATGTCTTGTATCATTGCTATGACCAGGATGAAGAATTGGCAAGTTGCAATGACTACTAGCCTTGCTGCATGCTTGCATCGAGTAAAGAGTGATCACTGTGAAGAAAAGGAAGCTACAGATGTGGTCTCTCCCCTTCATTCAATCGTTCTTGCCTTGATGTATTAAATGTTCAAGAACTCTATCTTGTTCCAGTGTTGTAATCGAACTAGTTGTCTAGTGAGACTTATTCAGTTATCTATTAGACTTGAGAGGTTGAATTGCTGAAACTTGTGATGTTTAAACCATCTATGCCGAATTTGTGTGTTTTGTTTGATCTTATTGTCAAGAAATTGCTGCTGAATGTAGTGCTGTTTTGATGATCTTACTGTCTAGAAAAATGCTGCCGAAATTTTGCTGTTTGCTGTCATTTTGCTGCTGTCCAGAGTTGCTGTTTCTAGTTCTGTGTTTGTCTCCATGGAGTATCCATGGGGATCGGGTACCCGTTAAAATCGGGGACGGGGACGGTTTCCCCCCCCCCCCCCCCCCCCCCGCGAAGCTTCATGGGGATAACGGGGACGGGTACTAGCGGGGATCGGGGCGGGGACGGTGGAGAGCCCCCCGGAGATACCCGTCCCCATCGCCAACTTGAGTCAGGCCCTTGCAATTGTGACATTTTTCTAGCCACGAAATTCGAAGTGTTCTTCCCTTAAAAAAAAAATGCAAGTGTTGCAGAGCATGCAGAGGAAACTCTGTTTCCTACGCATGGCACGGATGGACGCCGTCCGCGTGTCCTCAACCTCCGGTCTCCGCGCGATCCACCAATTCCTCGGTTCCAATGCATGGCGCCTGCTCCTACATGTCCACGGCCTTCTTCACCTCTCGCCCCTTCCCCTGTTTCTCTCTTTCCCTCTCCTCTCCGTCCCTCCTGCAGAACGCGTCGGGTGGCCTATCGACGTTGATGCGGTGGTGGTGGTGTGATGAGGAAGCTGTGCCCGAACGTGGACCGCGACGACACACTGGACACGGTGCTGGAGGTGCCCATTCCCGATGAGATGCTCGCCAACGCCCCCGGCGCCGACAAGCGCCGCGGCGCCGGCGGCGCCAGCATGCGCGCCTGGCTCAAGACCCAGGCCTTCGACCGCGCCACCGTCGACGGCCCCGTGGCCGCCGCCAACGCCGAGCTCCAGCTCTTCCTCAACGTCGTCGGCTCGCCGCTCATCCCTTGCCCCGTCCCCCACGACCGCGCCTTCAGTCGCTCCATCCGCGACTCGTCCATCGTACGTCGTCTTAACGTCTTTGCCAATGCCATGCACAACAAACAAAATGATTGATCGAAAGATTGTGTGTCTGTGATGCGTGCATGAATGGAATGAAGCAAGCGTCCACGGCCAAGTACATCATGCAGCAGTACATCGCGGCGACGGGCGGGCAGGCGGCGCTGCAGGGCGTGCAGAGCATGTACGCCGTGGGGAAGGTGCGCATGTGCGCGTCCGAGTTCCACCTCGGCGACCAGACCGTGACCGCCGCCCAAGGCCGCGCCGAGGTCGGCGGCTTCGTGCTCTGGCAGAAGTGCCCCGAGGTCTGGTACTTCGAGCTCATCATGGCCGGCCACAAGATGAGCGCCGGCAGCGACGGCAAGGTCGCCTGGCGCCAGTCCGCCGCCGAGAACTCCCACGTCTCCCGCGGCCCTCCCCGTCCCCTCCGCCGCTCCCTCCAGGTACAACACAACCGTCAGTCCTGCATTCTCCATCGACACCGATGCATGTATAATACATGTCGTACGTGCAGGGTCTTGACCCGCGTTCGATCGCAAACCTGTTCTCGGACGCGGTGTGCATCGGCGAGAAGGTGATCAACGGGGAGGAGTGCTTCATCCTGAAGCTGGAGGCGAGCGCGGCGACGCTGCGGGCCCGGAGCGCGGCGGCGTTCGACATCATCCACCACACGGTGTGGGGGTACTTCAGCCAGCGCACGGGCCTCCTGATCCAGCTGGAGGACTCGCACCTGCTCCGCATGAAGTCCGGCAAGGGCGCGCGACGCAGCGAGAACATCTTCTGGGAGACCAGCATGGAGTCCGTCATCTCCGACTACCGCCACATCGACGGCGTCACCATCGCGCACGGCGGCCGCACCACCGTCACGCTCTTCCGCTACGGCGAGGGCTCCGTCAACCACAAGAGGAAGCTTGAGGAGACGTGGACGGTGGAGGAGGCCGACTTCAATGTGCGCGGCCTCACCTCCGACTACTTCCTGCCGCCGTCGGACCTCAAGAAGAAGGGCGACGACCAGCACGCCGGATGACCAGCCGCAGCGAATAATTTTGTGCTCGCGGTAGTGCTAATTTGATCGAATGTTGATCCAAGGACATCAAAGATTCATTCAGGCTAATATTCTTTGTGTACAGGTGGCCATAGCTGTACGTATGTGTTGATTCTTTTTTTTTTAATGAATTGCAGAGTACGCCATGATCCAGCAATAGAACTAGTACTTAAAGTTTCATCTATTTTCTTAAGACATTTTTTTCCTTTTTAACGAAAACAAAACCTCCCGGCTGCATCGTTTTTTTTTTGCGGGACTCACTAGCTCTCATTTAACCGAGAACTAACTTGATTTTTTTGTGGAATGGCGTCACCCACGGTCTGAAAAGAAAATTTCAGTTACACCCAGTATGTATTTAACTGAATTTAATCAGTGCTAAAAGTGGGGTGGGGGTGGGGGGGGGGGGGGGGGGGGGGGGGGGGGGGGGGAGTTGTTGGAAGTTGGAACCACAATATAACTGAAGAAAAATCAGGGTTGGGCCTAAACCAACTTGAGTGTCTGTACAACATCTAGTAATGGCTAAGAAGCTGACCCAGCTATAAGCTAATTCTCATATAACGGAGATTAGCAATCCTGGTAAAATTATTGAAAACAAGAAAAACATCAATATTGAGAGTTACAAAAGAGAACGAAACAAAACTATACCCGTCCACTTTAGACCAGTCCCGTGACAACATGTCCTCTATCCTACCCAAACCTTTGGCCGTAGACCGTAATCCAAGAGTGCGACACATGTCCCCTATACACAAACGGCCAGCTGTAGGAACCATAGCTGCCATGAAGACTGGACCAACCTTCTTATGTTCAATGGATTTAGCAGTGACCCTGCTAACGTTCCATAGCTGCCATGAAGAAATTGATGTGATTTCTGATACAATCATGCAAAGCATCAACAATTTACATTCTTTTGAGCGTGGACATCAATACAATAACTAAGCAATACTATTTAAAAAAAAGATACAAACAAAAATTACAGCCAGCGTGACATCTCTCCAAGAATAACTGTGCTTTTAAGCTTCAAGCTCGACAGGCATGCTGCAATGATTTTTGAGTTCCTTCAAACAGATCCAGCAAAAGTTCCTCCAAATCCTCGGGCCTGTACTTTATGTAACGATCTCTCTGCTTCGTGCCATCAAGGAAGGAAGAGTATCTTCCCAAGAATGTTCTATAAGCCTGTATAACTTTCAGTGATATGGATATCCTGACATCCTCACGGAGTTGGTCATCTGGGACAGACCATGCTGTCTGAACTCGATAAACGTCTTCAAAGGACAGGTTGAAATTCTTGAACTTTTCCCTAATGATTTTACGGGAAGCAGCATCTCCAGCAGCACATAAGCCATCATCACTAAGGTAAGAAAGGACGTGACTCCACGATGCCCGCTCATAGTGTGTTGCTTGATGCTGAAACATTCGATTGTGCATCCGGATCCAGTCATCACCAAGAAAGCTTTTGAGATCCGAGCTCTTCACTTTCTGGACCATGTAGCAGATATTGTTCATCATAAATATGCTCCGTAATCGACCATCTCTGTACAGTCTAGACCCAGCTTCAAGATTTGCTTCTAAAGCTGCAGCAACAGACTGCAGATGTAATGCTGTAACTGTGAAATGGGCTTGAGTTTGGCATGGACTGACTGTCAGCAGAAAAATGATGATGTCCTTGATCTGTGTCCTTGAGAAGTGAATCAAGAGTTTTGCTGTAAACTGTGACAGCCTTTATATAATTCATAACATACTTTGTAAGGGGATGCACCGCACCACTAGGAACTGCACTGGATGACGTGTAGGATTGGATGGCATACTTGAATTCTGCAAATGTTTTCCTCGCTGCTTCTCCCAGTTGGAGCAGGACTTCATTATACTCGGTTAGAACCATATCACTGCCCCCTGCCTGAAACAAGAATTCTGCTTCAGGGAGCAGATCGTCTAGGACTTCATACATGTCAAGAATACGGAAAAGCTTTTCTGGTTTAGGATCTCCAATTGCTACAGATTCATAAAAGCTCAGGAGCTGCATGACTGAGCTAAATGAGATCTCATAGAAGCACAAGTCTACAGTTGATTCTGAAAGCTCGGCAAAGACGAGACTGCTAAGGCGCCTCTCGCTTGCAAGATACACTCGGACAAAAGACTTCATTGCCCGGTTCCACCTCTTTATTGATGAGCTCAGTTTGTTCCATCTAGTATTCAGAAGTTCTTCTATACTGTGCTTGTCGATCTGAAGAGACCCAACGAACTCATCGATTGTAGCTTGTCGTGCATTTATATATGCTTGGCAACACTCGTTACTGTAGTCACTCAAGAACATGAAGTTAGCAATGGACTTGACAGCAGAGAGCGCACCAGGTTGAATCAAATCAGCTACAAAATATTCGGATCCTCCGCTACTACCAGTTTGTGTTGATTTCCCTTCACTTTGTTCCTCACTGAATGAGCTGCATGAAAATTCATCCGTGCTGCCATCTTCTGTAGAACGGAAGGAGAGAAGTTCCTGTTCTAATGGTTGTTTGTAGTATGTAAGAAGGTAAACAAACTCCTCTTCAAGCCTCGCCATTGCCATTTCAAAAAGGTCATTAGCATATACAGTGAGTTCCTTGTGCTCTTTGGCTTCTCCACCAGGGTCCAAATTACCTAGCCTTTCAGACAGTTGCCGCAATTTGTACAGCACTTCTAAGTACTGAAAAGAGTTCTGTGGATCATGAACATGTAAGGAGCTCTGAAAATCCAGACTGAGGATCTTCTTTCGCAGAACCTTGAGCGCAGGTCTAAAATCACATATCTGTATTTCTTCTCCCAGGCTGATACTTGTACACTGCTCAACTAACTCATGAGCCATCATTTTGTAGATTCTTTATTCGACGCCTTGAGAGAAGGTGTCGGGTGCTTTTTCTTTCCCTGTTTCACATGAATATAACAAAGATTAAGTCCAACTCCAAATTTAAGCTACATATAAAACAAACTTAAGGCAGTGAAAAGACAACACAATTACTAGCGAAGGTAGCAAGAGAATAGAGCAACCTCTAGGTTAAAGGTGATAAAGAAACAAAATCAATTATTTTTCTTCTCCTATATTGTTGCACTCAATTCCTTTTATTTTCCGCTTCCTAAAATAAGTTGGAAACTTGAATACATACTTTCAAGGTCAGATTTATTAGATAGTATGTCATAAAGGGTAATAGTAGAGCACAGCTTGTGACTTCTTGCTCCAGGAATAGATACTCCGTGTTTTCAGGACTTCTTGCTCCTGAATCATCCTTCATATCTACTTTGAGCTTTAAATGATTCATTTAGCTAATCCTCCGTATTTTCAGAACACCTTATTTAGACTCCCAATAGATATGAAGGATAGTGCCAATTCAATCCTATCCTAGTGCCTTTTCCACTCTTTGCCAACAAATGATGAGGTACAAGAAGGATTCGTTTTCTATACATAGACTATAAGGCCATGTATAAGGGGGAGTGCTTAGAGAGGTGCTTGCAAAAATAAACCAGGCTTTTTGTTAAGCACTAGTGCTTATTTCTATAGGAAAGTTGCCTAGTTAAGCATCTTCCTTGATTCCTTCTATAAATAAGCACCAATGCTTAGACAAAAACGGGTTTATTTTCTTAAGCATCTCTCTAAGCACTCACCATTGTACATGCCCTTACAGCATCTAACATGTTAGGAGAGTTCTCCTAACATATTTTTTTGGGCCACCACAGAAGTTCTTGTATATTTACCGATTATTAGCCCAAAGTTGTCCCACTAGTTGCTACTTGACATTTATTGGAAATATTTTGCTCACCCGAAGAGGAAAATCTAACACCGAACATAGGATGCAGGTCGGATCTCCGACGTCTTGGCAGCAGGTCGGTGCGGGCCGGGGCGCCGGGTGTCTCCGGCTGCTGGGCACCGTGGCGGTGCCGGCGATCGGCATGATGGCGGCGGGCTGGCTCTCCTCCGTCCAGCCCCTGTTCTCGGCGCCCATGGTGGAGGCGGCGCCAAGGAATCCGTCCTTGTCGGCCGGCGGCGGTGGCTCATCTTCGGTGCTCCGACGAGCGTGGCGGCCGTAGATCGGATCCCCACTCCGATCTGTCGTGGGCTGGTTCTTGGCTGGCCGACGACGCGTGGAGGGGTCGGTGAGGGGCGTTTGGAGGTCCCCTGCCGAGGTCCCGACGGTGGGGCTTTCACTGCGCCACCGTGCAGATCCAGCCAGCTGCAGGGTTGGGGAGTGCGACTGCCGATGAAAATCGCGCCGACTTTGGTCATGGCGGACGATGGCGGCGTCTTTGACGTCATTTCCCCTGGCATCATCATTGCAGTTCGCGATACCTCGCTTGGCTTGCTTCGGGTGAAAACCTAAATCTGGGTCTCCCGGATTGGATGATGATGGCGCCATTGGTGTCGATCTCCCTCCTGAGGGCATCATTTTGAAGCAATGGTTGGAGGGACCTGAAGAGGAGGCAGTGGTTCGTCTACTGCATCGACGACAGAGGGGCTCGGCGGCGTGGTGCCGCGGGATCTCGGTGATGGATGCAGGATGATGGACGACGCGCAGGGCGGTGGTGCTGGGTGGTGTCATGGCGGCATCGACGGCAGGCCTGGCAAGGTTTCTGCATTGATCTCTCCGGAAGATGGTTGGAGGATGTTGGCGGCAGCGGCTTCCGAGCGTGCACATCGGTGTATACTGCGGGCCGGCTGAACCGGTTTTGTGCTCCAAGTTCGCTATCGGGCAGCTTGGTGGAAGCAGCCGGATTAGATGATGTGCGTCGTTGTGTTAGGTCAGAGCATGCGGCTCCGATAGTGACCACCCCCTTCATCAAGATTGTAGGTGTGACGATGTTCGTCAGACAGGTGGCTTCTTTGTAACTCTTTGTAAACCTTTGTGGTTTCGCTTTTATTATGAATAAAAAACAGGCTGTGTGCACCATTTTGGTGCAGAGGCTGGGGGTAGGACCTCCATTTCTAAAAAAAAAAAACATAGGATGCATACCATGCATTGAAACAAGCAGTTCAGATGCTCGCCCCTATCATCCGGAAACCAATCTCCAGGTTTCTAAGTCGGAAGAAATTATTAACTAAGTAAAGCAAAAAAAAAAAAAAGGGTTAAGAAACCATGCCCCCCCCCCCTTCTTTTACAGAGCATGAGGAAGATAAATAGGACTCACCGCCGACACTGACGAGTCGCCGCGTTGCTTTCCCCGGCGGCCGTGCTCCAGTCCGCCGGCGCAGCCCAAGATTGCTGAATCGGCTGGAGCGAGAGAGCGAGAGAGAGAGAGAGAGAGAGAGAGAGAGAGAGAGAGAGGGCGCAAAGAAAAGAAAAGGGAGGACGGAATTGGAGTGGCCAGGGGAGGGTGGTGTGCAGTGGGTTGAAGGGGAGTCAAGTCAACCCGAGGGGGAGGGGGGCGGCGACGGCGACGGCGATGGGAGCGAGACAGACTGCGGGAGAAGAGAATGGTCTCCGTGGAATGGAATTGGAACTACGGATGCCGTGACGCCGCGGTCTCTCTCTCTGTCCCTCTCGCCTCGTCGGACGGCCATTCATCCATGCCGTTCCGTTCTGACGGCAAAAAAGCTCCCGGCTTTCTTTTCTTTAACCCTGTGGAAAATAAACGGAGGAAGGAGGCGGAGCTTTCAGTAGTGCTGGAGCAGGAGGAGTACTGGACTGGCTTCCGCTGACCGTCCGGCCATGACTCCCCGCCGCCGGTATAATACGAGGCCTGTTCTCATTGTTTATTCGATAGCTACGTTTTCTACATGGCCGTCGGCTCCGAGAACGTGAATTCTTTGCACGCCACCGTCCGTAGCAGACCATTATTCAGGACTTGTTTCAAGCACAGCACAACTTCTCCGAAAGTTCCCGTCGCATTCCATTATTCTTTTTTTTTTTGCGAGGGAAGGTTATAATTACATCCAGCCACGAATCTTACAGAAAAGCCCAGAAAACATTAAAACTACAATCAAGTCCTTCTGAACTGTGGCATCGTCAACATCGAGCACGACGCTGCGCCGGCGAAACCCGCCGCACCACCTCCGAAAGCTTGGACTGGGAGGCCCCCCATCGCGGACGGGAAGGCGACGCTCCTCGGAGCCGGAGCTCCTCCACCATGCACAACGGACGGCGACACCACCACGGCCTTCAGCAACCTTACCTTCCAAGACGTCAACCACCGGATCCACCAACTCCTGGACTCCGGCGAAGGGGGAGCCCTCCCGAGCACTCCGAGGAGCCGCGGACGAGGGCAAGACGACGGATCCGCGGCGAAGCTCCCACGGAGCCGCACCAACGGAGGGGAAGACCGCCGCCGACAAACTCCACTCCGGCACCACCCCTTCCACCACGGCGACACCGGCTAGAACACCACCACGCACACCTAATCTACATAGCCGCCGGGATCCGTGGATTCCCCGTCCTCCCGCCGCCGGAGGGCGGGGTCCGGCGAATCGCCGGCGAAGAGCCGGTGCGCGCGGGTTCGCCCAAGAAATCTCCTCTCTCTACTGTCGCATTCCATTATTCATAGGAGCATCAAACTACCAAAAGATGATATATTCAGGCCAAAAAATTCGTTCATCAGAACTACTCCGTGCACATGCATACAGTTGCAGTACGGTGGACGCGAGTACGGGACGTTCGTTACGGTGCTACTACTCCAGATAGCAGCTATTCGAGCTGGACCTGGTACCACTGCACGGACCCGACCTCGCCGTCGACCTCCAGCTCGCACACCGACCGGACGAGGTAGGAACGGCGTCGTCGAGGGTGTCGAACCTGGCGAGGTCCGGCGGCAGCGCGCCGCCCGGCCACCGCTCCAGCCAGCCCATCAGACGCTCCTCCAGCTCCTCCTTGGACACGAACTCCTCCTCCATCCCGGGCTCCAGCAGCACGTACGTGTCCGACTGGATGTCCGCCCGTCGCCTCCGTGCCGCGCACTGCCGCCGAAACACAATTCAAACGCAAGAAAACAAAGTCATTACATACTACTGTAATGCTGCAGCGTAGAAACTTGAGCGACTGACTGTCTGAATACATTGTACTATCTTGGACCGTTCCAAGATGGATGGAACTCTGACCTTTGTTCCGGGGCGATGTTGAACTCCCGCCGTGGAGAAGAAGCTCGCGGCTCCGGGCGCCGGCGGTGGAGAGGCTGCCAATGCCGTCGTGGCCTTGCGCGATCGCCTCTGGTGTAACGGCCATCTCTTGCCTGCGATGGAGTGGACATCCGGATGAGAGTGGGCTCGAATCGGTAGTGGTGGGTGCGCAAGGAAATTCAAAGAGAACGAAACAGCACTAGTCTGACTAATGATGGAAAACGGGGATCATTTGAGGTGACGTGAGATGTTCGTTGCCATGATTAATTGTGTGATCTAAGAAAGTTAGCTCTCGTCGTTCAATTCAAAGGTAGGAGTGTGCCGGCTGCACGCCGGGTGTCAAAAGTAGGAAGGTATAGCAAGCTTTCTCCGAGATATTTCACTGACTAAAGACTAACGAGAGCGTGTTTCCGTGATAGTTCTCAACAGAGTTGCTCTCGTTTTTTTTCTCTTGGAAACGTCGTTGAATTCAAAGGTAGGAGTGTGCCGGCTGCACGCCGGGTGTCAAAAGTAGAAGGTATAGCAAGCTTTCTCCAGATATTTCACTGACTAAAGACTAAAGGGAGCCGTGTTTCCGTGATAGTACCAGTCAAATTCTACATATACTCCCTCCGTTCAAAAATAAGTGTCTCAAGTTTAGCAAAAATTGATGTATCTAGACATGTTTCATGTATAGATACATCAACTTTTTATCAAACTTGAGACACTTATTATTGGACGGAGGGAGTATTATCTGACGAGATTGTACTGGGTACAATAAGAATACAGTACCCATAAGGTCATGTACAATGAGAAGTGCTTACGAAAATAAAGCAGACTTTTTGTTAAACACTAGTGCTTATTCGTATAGGAGAGGTGCCTAGTTAAGCATCTTTCTTCTATAAATAAGCACCAAATGTTTAAACAAGAACCGGTTTATTTTCTTAAGCATCTCCCTAAGCATTCCCCATTGTACATGTCCTAAGAATACACTACCCATGAAAATCATCCAAGCAACCGCAATACTGTGCTAGCATGGACAAATTTTCTACGGGTTGACTATAAAATTTAGGACGAACGGGTGCGATTAGCTATCATATAGCCAAGAGGCTACATGATCTATCTGTAGAAAACACGCAGGGGTAGCAGGTAATCACAAGACATTCTTACCATACCTGTTGGAATAGCTCCGACTGGGGGTTAGAAGTTGACTAAATGACTTACTCCAGATGCGTATAAAATATCTTAAAATTATCATCACCTAACGTTGAGTCAAAGATGCAATATAGTGTCCTCACAGTTTGCTAGTGAACTATTGAAATATGGTATGGTAAGTGTTTGATGCGCAGTGCAACTTGAACAGGGAGGAGAAGACTCTGTTTCTGCATCCTACCCAACCTTCACCCCTGAGTAGCACAGCCTCTCTTTCCTGGATAATTTCCTCGTGAACTTGAAACCTAAACTATAGAAATCGGGATGCTACCTACCTCAAGCAAAGGCTACAATTTTCCTACTCTTGAGCAAATGACCAGAGTACTGAGCACTGAGAAGAGTAGCAGTTACCGGTGAGCAGTGCGCTGGTGGAGGCATACTCCGGCAGCCGAGCCAGAGCCGCCGCCTCCATCCTGTGTGGCCTGAAATCTTTATCCTTCAAAGGCTGTCCTGAAACATTTTCGTTTGGTCGACATCTCCAGCTTATCCTCCCCCTGCATTAAGATTGGTGAGGAAATATCTATCCAAAAGAGAGAAGGAAGACCGGTTCCTTCCAGTGAGAAACGATAGGGACCACGCAACCACCAGCAAACACACGCTGTGGCTGCCGCCTGCCAGATCAAGTGATCACTGATCAGTCACCACCGGTCACAATTTGAATAATGGAGTCGAACGGCAGATCAGTTGCGCACATTTTTTTTAATAAATGCATTCCACTTGTACATATAAACACGCCAACTTGGCAGATTGTCCAACGGCTGCATCCCTTCGGATAAGCAGTGGACCAACTGTTGGAACTTAAAGCTTCTTCTATTATACCTTCTAGAAAAATGATTATTGCGATAACAGAAATTTCCCTCGAGATTCAGGGGATTAATGGTGAGGTATATACAAACTCGTGTTTAACTCCGAAACCACAATGTCTATTTGTGACCTTCCAAGGTCCCAAAGATCGTGAAATGCTGACTCATTTGGTCTTGCGAATCAATCGCCGGAACATGGGAGGATTATCAGTAACACAAACTTATTCAGAGGCCCTCGTATGCTGCGATCATCTGAGAAATTTTTACTAGGAGGTTGTTCGCAGTTGCATCCTTCGGGTGCGGAGATATCAGTTCTTGGTACTGGTGTACACTTCCAGCGAAATCTGTGAATAATCCATCAACCCCCACCTTGTTTATCCAGAAATCGTACTCAGCATAGGGATCCTGATGAAAGTTGAAGTGCAGGAACTGGTTCTCATTTCTGTACGTATAAGGGTGTACCTGCAGAAACAACAGGGTGCAGTTTAACACGTGTCCAGGTACAAAACTGCCTGGGATGGAAAATGTAGGTGACACCATATTAGGGCAACAATTTGGTCGTTCAGGAATCAAGAGCATATATAGCAGAGTAATGCCCTAATGATAGTTAAAATTGAGCTCCTGAGATTCGACTGCAACGATTAATTCTATCCGAAGTCAGTACATGATATGGTCAGGATCAGGACACGGAGGAGATTTCCTGGTGGAGATATCAGCAGCTTGGTTATGTGTTTTGTTCCAATGCATTCAGTTACTGATTAGTCAATGCTCATGAGATAAAAAAAAAAAGACAACCATGAGGTTTCATTGGGTTCTTCTGGTGGTTCAGACTTTCAGACTGACCAAAGACATATTAAAAAAAACGTGTTGAAGGTGGTCTGAATTTATGTTGGGCTCACAAGAACAATAGTATATGCATTTTTTAGCACAGCTTGTATGTATTACTTTACAAGTATCCATGCAAGTAGTAACTCCAAACAATTGTAAGGAATACAAACAAAAATCACACCTGGAGATTATGAACATGTGCTCTTGCAACAAGATCAGATGGTGCCATCAAATAGTTATTTGCAGCTGGAACAATAGTATCTTTCCATGGACCAAGGCCCACAACATAGTTACTTATATATGCAAGGTAGTCATCTGAAGTGATTTCCCAGTATGACTGCAAGCATTAAAAATAACATCAGCATATCCATACAGTAAGATGGTTCTGCTGAAGCACCAAAAGCTCAGATGTTAGTCCATCCATCCAGACAAAAAATGTATGCTCCTTTCATACAATTAAAATTGATGTTTAAGATACATTTCACCAGACAAGATTTGTACCTGATTTGTGTCTTGTGTTCTGATTGTGAAATCATCGATCAGAAAGATCTTAGGAGAGTCTGTCAATTTTGATACATGTACAAGGGAAGTGGGCGCAAAGGATTGTATAAACAATGGCTGTTTAAGCCAGTTCTCTGACATATATTGTCCTCCATATCCATACTTCAGTAAGGTATCCACAAATTTGTCCTCAAACGTCTTTCCATCTGCCCACTTGACCTGTCAAAGAGTAGAATACAAGCTCATTGCTTACAGCACTCTAGAAGTTGGAAATTTGCCTAAGACTGTACTGAACAAATTTGAAGTTCTTGATTGTTCGGCGCATCAAAGTCGAGGTGAAGTATCAAACGAACCTTGCATAAGCTGCCATACCGTACGGTATCAATTTGCGGCAAATTTTGGTATTACCTTCTAAGACTATTTCTTGCCAGAAAATATTTTTAGAGAATGATGAGAATCCTTAGTGCACCTAGTGCTTCTTGAGAACAGTGGGACTTACATGCTTGTTGATAAGAACTGGATCTTTAATCTCTGGATATATCCCAACGGTTCTGCTTGCATCTAAGGCAATCGAAATAAATTCTTCAAATGTGATGATTGAAAATTTACCTGCATATACAGAAAATAAAAATGATGATTCTTAAATCGCAAATATGCCATCAGATTGCATATTTCAGATTAGTTCATTATTTAGTTAGCTTAGATAAGAGAAAACTTATCTAGTAACTCTAAATAAGATCATGTGTGACATCCCAATTTTAGAATTCGGATGTTCTCATATCATTCATGTGCATTTGCATCATATAGTATTGCATTTTCATTGCATTGCATTAGATTAAATGAACACAATCTCAATCCTTAAATAATTAGATCAATTCAATTTTATAAATGCGTATGTGCATATAAGCACAAAGCTATTTTCCTATAAAGTGCTACGTGTGAAAACAGGAAGCTAATAAAAGGAAAAGAATAAAAAGAACTAATAAGAGGAGCAGCTGTAGGCCAATTTGGTCAGGAGAACACCGCACCAGCCTTTCTATTCTCTCTTCCCACACATCAGACCATCGACTCTTATTTCTCAACTGATATCGAAACAACTCCAGGAAGTGTACGCAACCTGTGCCGAACTGGTTTCTGAAAGATCTCCAAATTCGTTCAACTCAGCTATCCCTTGGCCACCAAAATATCCTATAAATACCCTCTCCGCCCCGCGGTTCCGTTTTTCTGCAATCACAAAACCCTGGCCGCCCCAGATCGATCTACCGATCTTCGCCGCCGTCGTTCTTCGCGGAAGCTTCGGTGAAGGTTTCCGTCGCCTCTCGTCGCCCCGAGACCCTCTCCTTTTCGTTTATCATTCTACTCTTGCTCAGCTCGCCCTAATCTTGTTTCCGCACAAATCAGAGGACGGGCACGAGCTGTTCGTCGCTAGAGTTGGAGCTACGGGTATACACCGTCATTGCCGTTTGAACCTTCGAGAGCTGCTGCCGAGACCACCGCCGAGTTCTCCGTGAGTAGCTGCTTCGCCTGGACATTTCTCTCGAGTTGTACGACCGCCAGAACGCTGCCGAGCATCATCGCCGAACAGCCGTGCTGCCATTGTTGGTAAGCTGCGATTCTCACCGGAGAAGAAACTGCACAGCCATCCGATCGTGTTCGTGTGGTTTAGATTAGATCACTTGCATTGAAGAGGTAGCGGTGAATCAGGCGCCACCGTGTGGCAAGTGACTAGCCAGCACCCAGCCAAAGCGAACAGCCAATCACGCTGCGACATGTGTCGCGAATGTCTGTAATTCGTATATGTAAACAGAGAATATGTTGATCTTATACAAATCATATTAAATAGTCTACTCATCAGAAAATTGCAAAAATATACCGTTCGATTTATATTTTTGTGTAGAATCTGATTCTGTAAAAATATGGCATGTTTACCGAATCTAACAAGCTAGGGAAATTAAACGCTAGTTATAGTATTTTTGGCATAACTTTAATTTTATAAATCCGAATGAACTGATTCTTTTGCTCCTCGAAGATAATTAAAATGTCCATCCAGAGGATACGAAATATAATTTTATTGAACAATTATTTCTACAGAAGCATGCAGAACATTCTTTATCCCTCTAGAAGGCTTTAAATCGCATTATAAATCTCATATTGCATTTTAATAGGTTGCATACCGCATCAACTGCTAGTTTATTGACCAGAGAACTAGTTAACAACAACTTGTGCAGTATTAACTGTTGTTTTTATGTTGATCCAAATTCGTATATACTGATAAAAGCCAACTTGTGACGAGGAGAGCGGAGCGCCCCGGATGTACGGTACGGATCGTTTCCGAGTCAGACTGCAGCTGACTTAGGGTTTTGCACCACTATAAATACATCTTGTAAGCCGCCGTTTGGGGAAAAGCCATACATTGTAAACCCACGGCGTTTGTAACCTCACCCGATATAGTGAAGTATTGCTGGCTGGCGCCCATGGTTTTTTCTCCTCCATTGTTGGGGAGGGGTTTTCCACGTTAAATCTCGTGTCCCGCTGTTTGATCTTTCCGCTACTTCATCGTTTTCTTGCTATCGTTTGTAACATTAACTTGACATGTATGCATGTGCTGCATTCTTGTATTGTGGTGTTTTGTTTCTTATTGATGTGTTATCGAAATGTGTAGATTGTGCGGATTGCAATCCTTGCAATTGTGAGGACTGTGTGAACGACTTCAACAATGAAGGCAAGTGTGCTCTAAATGTCCCAGTATATTTCCTATGCATTAGTATACTTTGTAGCTTGCATGTGTAGTAATATCTATATAATTATGCTATGCCATTAGACCAAGATAGGATAGCCATATGATTCTACCATGACATTGATTGCCTTTTTGTCATTGTCGTAGATGTAGTTGTGCTTAGCTATGTTTAGTTATACGGGGTTTTGGATTCATGTTATGAAGATAGTTAAAGTTGTTGATATTTAACTATTGAATGAAAACAACTTAAGTTAATCAATTCTCTCGGTGGATTGCTAGAGTGGTGATCGGAGTGTGTTGTATGGTGTGGACCGCCGCCCAGGCTTCAAAGAGAATAGATTGGTTGCTTGTTGGTAGTTTACGTCTACAACCGTATGTCTGATGTGTGGGTACTGTACATCATGGAAAGGAAAAGAGAGAAATAGGACGTAGGAAGAGAGAATAGAAAGGCTGGTGCGGTGATCTCCTGGCCAAATTGGCCTACGGCTACTCTTCTTATTATTTCTTTTTACTCTTTTCCTTGTATTAGCTCCCTATTTCACACGTAGCACTATATAGGAAAACTGCTTTGTGCTTATATGCACATATGCATTTATAAATATTGAATTGATCTAATTATTTAAGGATTGAGGTTGTGTTCATTTAATTTATTGCAATGCAATGAAAATGCATTATTATATGATGCAAATGCACATGAATGATATGAGCATCCGAATTCTAAAATTGGGATGTTACATCATGCTACTTGTGAAAAAATTATTTAAATAGTTTTGGAGAAGACTAAAACGCATAAGAAAAAAGGAATGCAATATTCTGAGGTATTAGTTAGTGGCAACTGGAAGGCAGGTTAACCAGAGAACGGATGAATTACAGTATACACATCTATTTTTATGAGGCCTAAATTGATCCATTTTACAAGGCCATAAATTGATCTTTGGAAGTACAGCATGATCCATAGAGAGGATAATGTCTTGTGCAGTGATCATGGGCAGAAAAACAATAGAAAATGCTCAAGGACACATCCACATACCATTATATTGTTGATCTCTGAATGGGTATCGCTGCTTCAATTTCAGTGTTTTAAGCTCCTCAAGTGTGAAGTCCACTGCATTTATATGAACAACTAATTATTAGTTTGAAAAATCAAGAGCCAACAGTTTCACAGGTTTACATTTCAGGTTAATTCCATCATAGCAATATGCAGATAGGTCAGTTATGTAGCAGCATAGATCAACCAATATGATCTTGCCAATTTGCGATGCTTTACCAACCAAAGAGATTTATGCATTCTATGCTTGTGAGCCATGGTCAGTATTGTTACTGGATGCTTATTAGCTTATTGCATTCCATAAAATACTAGTATAACAGAAATCCTGGTAGAATGCACCACGTGAAGGTACTAGGAAATCATGCACAAATTAGTTTCAAACATAAAACCATCCTAATTTTGAGTCCAGGAATTTATTAATTTTGAAACGAAGTCCAGAAATTTATAATGAGATGCTTTGTTGCATCCTATTGCTTACTTTGATGCTGCAAACATATACCTACAAATATTTACAGGGATGGGTGAGGAAATCAGGGTTGGTTAGAATAAACATACCTACAAACCATCCTGTAACATTTAGCCATTCCACCTCGTAGGTTCTCCTTCGATTGGCAAACTCTTATGGCTGGCAACATCAGTCATTTCATCAAGTGTTACGTCATGAAAGCAGATCAATGCCCATCTTTGCTAGCAAGGATGTCTGTCTCTATAAAATCTGCACCTTCTTCAATAGCTCTCTGCAACAGGTTTTTTTTTTTGTGAAATCTGTTAATCTAGTTTTCCAAGGTGAAAGATCGCATGATAGAAACTTATCAGAATTGAGTTTAGTAGCATTTGCCATATTTAGTGTAATGATATCTAATCATCAAATGGAGTATCCTCTTAACGAAGGTACCACATCCCATACACATAAAGAATAGTTTTTTACGTTATATCAGTTCTCTGAGCTGTACCAGGTAAGCAGCAGTTGTTTCCTCAGGGATTTCCCCGTTCGAGCCACGGTGAGCAATGTTATATGGTCGAAATGTCTGTAGCGGCTTCTTCTCCTCATTACCATTCTTACTTGGCAGTGGATAGAATGGTCTAGCAATGACCACATGTAACAGTAGCAGAAGAAGAAAAGGAATATGACCTGCCATGGATGGCAACACAAATTAAATACAGGACAGGATTATGTGCAAACTGCAAATGTAGCTACAGTACGATATCTTAAAATATTTCAGATCGGTACGGGATATAGATCGATAGATCGGTGACATATTTGTAGTTCACTAAATGAACCTATCGCGATGGGTTCGATAGATCGGTGGCATATTTGTAGTTCACTAAATGAACCTATCGCGATGTTGAGTACATATTTCAGAGCTTCACTGGCATATTTGTACATAGCAGAAAAGTCGGAGAGCCAAACTTCCCTTATAATCTACACCTCCAGTCTAGAAATAAGTATCTCGGTCCAATTTCCTGACCCAACACACAGTTTACACAGTTTCCTCACAAATAGTATGTAGCAGCATCGTAGAAAAGCACAAATTAAAGGGCATAGCATAACTAGCCAAAAATAGTACCGAACCTACCAAAGAACTACCGATAATTCCTCAACCACAAAAAGAGAACTACTCCAGCACTAACACGGTAGAAATTGTACAGAATCGCGCAGGCGAGCTACAGTAAGCAACCCCAGAGCTATTTCAACCCAAATTCTAGTACAACCATTGCCTAAACTGCACCAAACATCAGCCATTGCCTAATTGCTGCATCACGAATGCCTCAATTCACCCCTGAACATCGCCCCTCCGCAGTAATCGGTGGTCAACCCAGGGTATTGGACCCGAAGAAAATCAGAAGGGGGGGGGGGGGGGGGGGGGGGCTCCAACAAAACATACACTGCAGTCTACGATAGGCATCACTCCGTAGGTTCGATAGATCGGTGCGGCCATAAAGCATTGGGGGCAGGAACCAGCGAATCGAAGAGGAGTTGGGGAAAACTTACAGACAGAAGGTCTCATAGTGCTACTTCTTCCTCCGCCGTGCTCCCCAGTAACGGTGGGAAGCGAGTCGAGCTCGGTTCCGGTGGACCAGAGAGGACGGGGAGAGATGACGGCGCGGCCCCTCAGGCTCTCTCTCTCTCTCTGTTCGCTCCGCTTTTTCTTTCCGTCACGCCATTATGTATTCTCTGATTTTCTCTGGAGTTCGTGCCGGGAACCTACACACCCACCAATAGTATCCTCCCACGAGACGATTAGACGGACGGAATATTCGGAGAATAGCTCTTCTTGGGGGCGAACAGCTCTCAAAATACGGAGTAGAATATATTCGGTGCTACCTCCCTTACATGTGGGCCCTAGTATAACTGCCGAGCGTTGGACTGCGGTATGAGCTGTGCGTCTTTTCTCGCACAACCACGAGTCCACGAGCCTAACTTTTTCCGAAAATACCAAGACTTTGATATAAAAAGAGCGAGAGGGAACAGATTCAACCGTTCTAGATCGTCAAACCATTAGAGAACTTGCATGTAGCAAAATGGTTAGCTGGGTGGTTGTATACTCAGCCCACCAGAGTTCAAACCTCAGATTTGACGCTGGTGTTTTTCATTTAAGCCGGAATATTCTTCAGTGGGAGGCGACGTTCTCGTCGACAGCGAGACGCCCATGGTGACTTCGTCAATCTCAAGACTCGACCCGCCGACTCAATCTTTCGGAGGTGCTCATAGGGGTAGGGTGTGCGTGCGTGCGTTCATAAGGATGAGTGTACGCGTGTATATGAGCACCTGCGTTGTATTGTGTTTCGCAAAAAAAAAGATCGTCAAACCATTATCTAACGGTGCTCAACACCCGTGTTTAGCGGTAAAACAAACTCCGGCGCTAAACATTCTCACCGCTATTCACGTCTCTTATCACGTTGTCAGAGCATCTCTAACAGTAGCGGTAAAAACGCCGCGCGTGCCAAATACTGGCATTTTCCCGCATTGGGGGTCATTTCGCGCGCTCCAGCAGACGCAGGAAATAGCGCGCTACGAAAACCGTCCCGCGCGCTGGCCAAAGCGGTACGCGCTGCGCTATATATATGGCGCCGCGCGTCCAGCGCGCTGGACAAAAACGTGTCACGCAACCGCTTCTTCCCCTCCCCCGCTCGTCTGGAATTTCTTTCCCCTCCGCTTTCGCGCCGCCGCCCGCCAGCTTCCGCGCCGCCTTCACCATGCGTCCGCGCCGCCGAAGCCTTTCCGGCTACCGCGGCGTCCGCGCGCTCTAATGGCACCTTCACCGCCGAGATCCGGTCCGGCGACGACCGCATCTCGCTCGGGTCGTACCCGATGGCGATTGAGGCCGCCCGCGGGTACGACGTGGTGGCGTGGAGGCTCGACCACCCACGCGGCGAGATGAATTTCTCCGACTGCCGCAACGCGCAGCAGGCGGCGAACATGGCGCCGACGTCGCGCCTCGTCACGACGAGGACCGTCGCCGAGCGATGCTCCGCCTCGTCGCGGAGCGGGACCAGCGCGCCGTGGCGGACTGGTACGCGACCCACCCGCGCGAAGCCCAGGAGGAGGAGGAGCACTGGCAGACCCTGGCGGCCGAGCGGGCCGAGCGCCATGAGGAGCGGCGGTGGCCAAGGCGGCGGCGGAGGCGGAACTGGCGGCAGGCGGCGCCACCTGGCCCATCGGCGACGACAGGTTGCGCGCGCTGGAGGAAGACATCTCGGACACCACCGACGACTCTGAGTTCTCCTCCGACGAGTAGTCGGACTAGTTTTAGTTTAAATAAGTTTAAAGTAGTTCGTGTTCGTGTTTTTGTTCTTGTTCGTGTCGAATCGTGTAGAATCTTATCGAAACAATATATTTATATTTCCAATCTATTTATTTTTGTTTTTTATTTTGTTTTCATTGCAAACAGTGCAAATATGTGTTTGCGTCGCGCTATTTTAGCGCGCCTGGAAAACCTGATAGTTTCCGCACGAAAATTTGGCACGTCTGCTAAAGCAAACAGGTGCCCAGCGCGCTAAAACGGTATTTTGGCGCTGCAAAATTTTTTTTAGCGCGCCAGCGCGTTGCGCGTCTGTTGGAGATGCCCTTAGCAATCCCGTAATTATCTCCAAGCGTCCTCTCTTGTCGATCTTTTATTGGACATGCCAGCATTTATCCCAATAGATTTTCGGCGGCACTATAGGATGAACAAAGAGTTGTTCCTGCAACAGGTATATGGTGTCAGGGAGTATGATGGCTAATTCTTGATGAAAAAAGACTAAATCAGAATGGACGGTTTCTCATCAATTAAGAAATTCACTGTTACTATGAGGCCGCTTGCATACACATGTCTGACTCCACAAAAATTCAGTCCATGTACAAATTATACAGGGCGGTGGTGGCAATGTTTGGACCAACCTATTTTAGAGGTCCAAGTGAAGCCGACACAGCTCGGCTCCTAGCATACAAACTCTGCTAGAGGATTTCTACGATACTTACATGTATAGATTGGATGAACTGGGATGAAAGAATTGTTCATTTCCTTGGTAAGGGTTGTACAAGGAGCATACGTGATACTTGAAGCTATGGCATGTGGATTTGCACGTGTTTTTTTTTGGCAAGGTAGGATCATGATGTAACATGTTTGCGAGACTTGCTGAATGATATGCTCCGGATGGCAGCTACTCCATCCGTTCATAAAAGGATGTCTCAACCTATCTCAAATTTGCATGTATCTAGATATGATTTAGTGTGTAGATACATGCAAATTTGAACTAAGTTGAGATATCCTTTTGTGAACGGAGAGAGTATGATCTCACTGGCCACCAAATACACCAAATGGTACTATCTAGTTGATGCCACCATCGACATTGGTAAACACAATCTCCAAGCTTATAGGAAACAAAAAATCTTTGTTTGCTTCATGCCAAGTATCAGGAAGAATGTCGAGCCGCCATTTGGTGTGCTCTAATTTCGTGTTGCTATTATCCGATCCCTCGCTCTAACTTGGTCGACCGATCAAATGTGGAATGTCATGGATATTTGTGTGATCATGCACAACATGATCATCGAGAGTGAGCGCCGAGAACATGTGAATGATAATTACTTATCATTAGGATATTCTTACCGATGTTGATCACTAGGTGCCGACGAACTTTGCCGTTTTTCTCGCTATGCATAGAAAAATCGTGATGAACTTATTCATCACCACTGTAAGATGATCTAGTAAAACATTTATGGGCGCTCAAAGGAAACACCGCATGAGTCTCGATCTTGTTGCTTCATTTTATTGAATTGTATGAATTATTTTATTTCTATTTTTAGTTATTGTAGAACTAATTTATGTGTTAAAAAATATGCAATATACAAATAGTTGACTTTAATACCGAAATGACGCCCCATGCATGGGAACATGTACCGGCATCCCAAATAGCGCTCGTACAACGTTGTTTTTTTTTTGACGTGGACTCGTACAACGTTGTTGCCGAACAGTATATTGGTGTTGCGACCGGAGATACTCCAAAATGGAAGGCGTGTTGGAGTTGACATAAGCTGGCTAAGAAAAATAAGCTATTCTCTCCGTACACTAATATAAGATTTTTTTCTTGATGTATATGTATCTATACATATTTTATAAATTGAAATGGAGAGCTGCGAGTTCTCTTACTCGGAGAAGAAATAGAGTACACGATTTCATATGTACTGTTTTGCTTCACTGTGCTCTTTAATGCCATCTTCTCCTCGATCAAACGGTCGAGATCAGGTCACGTCTGCAACCATAGCGAACTCGCGGTGCTTCATTTTTAGCTTAATTAATCGTTCCCCGCACTTGCCGATCTCCCCATCTCCCCACCCCGCCGGGCCGTACACACCACACCGCCCCCATGGCCGCCTCCGTCGCCGGCGCCGGCAAGTCGATGCTCCAGACCTTCCGCAAGTTCTTCAAGAAGCCGTGGGAGATCACGGGCCCGTGCTCCTCGCCGGAGTACCGTAGCGCGGTCCCGGGCGCCCTCGAGTACCGCCAAGTCTGCCCGGCCACCCTGCTCGACAACTCCCCCAGAGCCGTCATCCCCACCTCCGAGCCGGAGACCGTGTTCGACATCAAGTACTTCCCGCGCGACGGCCGCCGCAACCGCCCTCCCGTCCGCCGCACCCTCCTCCGCAAGCCCGATCTCGAGCGCTACATGGCCGCCAAGCAGTTCGACCCCGTCAAGGGCTTCCCTGTCCCCTACGTCAAGACAGCCGTCGAAGAGGACTACAACGCCGTCGGCGGTGGCTACACCTGTTGATCCAGGTAATGCTTTCAGATCTGAGGTCGGAACTAGGGTTTCGTGTCATACAGTCCTAACCTTCCTTTGAGCCAGCGTGTTTGTCTTTTGCGGTAGAACAAATGATATATTTGAGGCGTTGCTACGATTGTATAGTCGATAATCCAACCTTGCTGTGTGAAATGATATATTGCTGTCTTGTTGCAGCTCGTGAAACAGTTCGCTAATTATGATCATGATCGGCCGATTCAGTAACTCAACTTCATCAGTACCTCTTAAAAAGGGAGATGCATCATGCCTACTGCATAAGTTTTAAGTTATGGCCTCGTTCAAGATTAAGCATATGAATGGGAGTTGCTTAGTATGTTGTTTCTAAGTACTCCATCCGTCCCACAATATATGATGTTATTATTAACCAAAATGAGATGTTATTACAACCAATATGCTCCTATATTGGCTGTAATAACTTCTTATATTGTGGGACGGAGGGAGTATATATCAAAGATATGATTGGTCGTTGCGAATTCCAGTGTAAAATGAGGATGTCGTTAGGTGTAACCTTTCACTGTACAGTCCGCAATATTCTATCTATTGTTGAGATATGTGCTTCAGTTTTCCTAAAAAGTTCATGTTATGCCATATGTTTGGGAGGAATGGAACTATCAGGTATCTCAGCTTATAACATGCCTAGAGGTGACAGAGACATTTCGATATCAGAGGGAAGTGTGCAAACCATGTAGTTGCTGGCTCAATCTAAGAGGAACATGGATATGAGGTTTATACTTTCTTCAGTGGGATATATGGAGGGTATTTAGACAGTCCGTTCATTGTTATAAATATAATTCTCTGCCGAAATCTGGAAGTGGTTGATCCCAGGCAATTGATCTACATACCAAAAGCTACCAAGTTCTTGCGTATCAGAGTAAATAAACATAGACTGATAATTGACGCAGTAGTTTCTGATTTTTTCATTGGATTTTGACATATGAACCATTATTAGTATTGATGGGAAATTTGCAATATTATTGAAACTTAGTTAAACATTCCCTTAGATTCATGCAAGAAGCACCTTAACTTGCCATTCATGAATATTATCAATGATATCAGTTAGTTTTAGGTTGCCATTCATGAATATTATCAATGATCATTGACACACCTTAACAGCTTGTTGCATGTTGGAGCATATTTTAGACTTTTCAAGACACCTTTCCTGCAACCATGTTCTTCCACGCGAAAAGCAAATTTCGCACCATTTTATTATGTTTGCAGTATGGTCTGTTTGCACCATTTTATAGTTAGTCATTTTCTAAAAAAAATGTCATTGGCTTTCACTTTTGAGAGAATTTTTTGTTGGGGCCATTCCATTCTTTCCTTTCTTGTTTTTAGTGTTTCATTTCCATAATCATTAACAACGACTTGTACTCTTCATAAAGTATAATGCTACTATATGCTGTTTGGTTGGGACCTTACTGAAACATGTCATTAGGATTTCGGGTTTGAATCTAATTGATTACTAAGGGAATAGTGCCAGCCAAACTAAGGTAGTACACCATCCAGCCATAATAGAACAAAGAAATAGAAATAGAACGTACCTCCAGCTGTCTTCAAATAAAAAGCACCTATCAAATTCAAGCAAGAGTCGAACCGCTAGCTTTCTGTGGCCATGGGAGCCGGCTGGGACACCCTCAAACCCCCTTTTATTCTTAACTTTGGGATCGGCACTTCCCATATAAATTGAAGAATTTCTCGAATTTCATGCATCATTGTTCTCCTTTTCATATCTTAGGATAATATTTCTCTCTCGTGTAGAAGCTTTAGTTCTTTCCTTGCTTGCGCGCTTCTCATTTACATTAGCCGTGTCATATTCATTTAATTTGTTTCGCAAATGAATATCATCCTGCTATCAGCATCTATTGTCAACATGTCGTACATTGTCATTGGCTACATCTGCATTGTCGTAACACACTTTATTAAGTGGTACATGCTGTAAACCTTTATCTGAAATGGCACATGCTGGTCTCGTCTCTAGATTTCATGGTACTGTCTAGTTGAGAATGTGAGAAGACACTTGAAGCTACTAGCTAGAGTTAGGGCCTATCTAAATCTGGACCTGAAATCGAAGTCATTTCTAATAATTTCTCTTCATTTAATATCATAATAACATGGGTTATTGATTCAACACTGCTTAATTTGTCAGGTTGAGTGGTTACACTCGAGAAGAAGCTGCACCGTCTTCATTTCTGCTCTTCCTTGGAAGTTCATTTGTCTTCCTTTGATATTATTGTGGTTGTAAAAGATGATGGCGGCAATAATATGGCACTTACGGAGTAAACAGGATGCACCTACCTTGTAAGTTCAACCAGCCTAATTCTGATAAGTGACATGTGCTTTATTGAAATCGTGGAAAACTCAAATCTTATGTTGGAATGTGCACAACATCTGCTTAGTGCAAATATCATTTCAGTTCGACGGGCCGATCAGTTCTTTGAACATTGTAGAACATGATCTTTAACCTAGTTTGCAGACTGCCAGTCCGATATATATCTTGTAAGCTTTTGTTTTCGACATACGCTCATCTACACACAGTTGGCTCATCACCTCTGGGAACATGCAAGCAGCAAGCTAGCACATGTAAGCCATAACTGATATTACGCCATTGAACTTGTGTATACTAAAAGAAACTGACCGTAATGGTGGAATCCAGTTAGAATTAAGTTTCGCATGTTTCATTTGGCCAGCAATGGTGTCCTTGCTTGCAGCAATGCTGTCTTTGGCTTCACCACAGTACATTTAGTTCCTTGGGCGGACGGTGGTGGATGGACTCAGCATACATGTGGACAGTGGCATGCAAATGCGAGGTGAAAACGGGACAAACGCTGGCATGCATGTCTGTTGTGCTTGTTTGGTTAGCTCTGCTGCATGATTTGCTGCAACTTTTGTGATTTGTTTGACGATGCAGTTGTGTTGGTGAGACCAGTAACGGTCTCCTGGCAAAAGTGAAAATGCTTTTGTTCCGTGTGTAGATTGTCACGCATTACTCGCTTCCACTAGCGGTCATGGCTAGGACCACGGCTAACTTTGTCACGTCATTTACGCAACAGTGATGGTCTCTACCCATGTGAGTTACAGTACAAGTTTGCATAGGAAGGAGAAATCGTTGTGCTCGATCTCTTGGTTTGGGTACATGGACCGTTAGCTACGTATAGGGTGTGTTGCGCATTGCATCCGTGTCAAGTCGAAATGTACGCAAACCAACCTGTATGGTGACGGCTAGGAGGGTGGTTGTAACACCGGACCTCTAGAGCTTAAACCTCGGATTTGACACCCGTGTGTCGCGTTAAGGGTATAATATTTGGTGTTCCTGACTCGTCGGTTCAATCTTTCGAAGATGCTCATAGAAGTAAGGTGTCTGTATGTGCGCTCATAGGATGGGTCTACGAGGGTCTATGTTTGCACCGTGTTTCTCGAAAAAATCTGAAGCGTACTAGGACGCAGACGGTGCACCAAAAACTTGGGTACGTGTGTACGTCACTCACATGAAAAGGCACCGTAGATCCATCGAGGTCGAGCGCTGTGTCGGTGTCATGCATCTGCGTCCCAATCATTTGTACTGCCTGCTACCGGTATTCAGGAAGGATGACAAGGAAGCATGATCGAATCGGGCAACGTTCAGGGAAGCGTGACAGCGTAACATGCATGGTCTAATAGGACGGTTACCATAAAAACACTGTACACGTCTGCGTATGCATGTCGCCCTGTGCCATGCATGTGGCTTAATTAGTCAGGCAGTGTTCTTCGATGATTACAACGTACAGTAAAACAGAGAGACATATATTATGCACGCGCATGCAGCACCTGCTCTCCCCTAGTTACAGGTGTAATTGAGGTTGATCGATGTGGCTGCTATCTTTTTGCTCTGCGTGAGACCCGCTGCTCTGTGCAATTGTGCCTTGTGCATACCCCATACGACGCACCTTGAGGAATAACAGTGCAAAGTGCGTGGCGACAAGCGGCAGAGAACATGGAACGCACGACTGCCGGCCGGTGGTGGTATCTTCTCGATCTGTTGGTGCGAGGGTGTAGTACGTGTTTGGATCCGTCTCCATGCATCGCTCTCTCCAGATCTCTTGCTATTGCGAGCACGCACGTACGTAGGGCCGATCGAGGATGTATCGACGTCGCCCCGCATGCAGCCATCTCTTGCTGTACTCCTCCTGGCGTGCCGTGTTGCCGGCTGTACGTCCCGATCGCGTCCCTGGCTCCGTCCGGATGGCTTGCTTGCTAGGGAAACAGGTTCCTGCCGGCCTCTCCTCGTACTCTCCCACGCTAATTTTTTTTTTTTTTACACAATCTTTGCCCGCGCGCGAGTAGATTTACACGCGACACAATCACATGTGAAAATTAAAAGGACACAAATACAGGTGAAACCAATCTTATCAATTGGCATATCCATACAATATATGAGTATATATAGACGGAGAAGGGTAGGTGGACGAGTACCAAATAGAGTAGAGGGAAAACCCCTACCCTAAGTAAGTGTGTGGCCGCACGTACATATGCTCGTACGGTTTCTCAACACTTTTCTTTAGTTTTCTAAGCAAGTGCATGCATGTGTTGTTGGTCTATAAGAACACGAGTTCCCATAGGTTGGAGGAAAGATCCTATAAGAGAAATGGAAGGCACCGATGTCCACTGCCTCCGTATGTCCTCACTCCAATTGACCCTCTATACGTTGTACTTAAGGTTAAAGTTTCGACTGGAATCGCAAAAAGATTCAACCTAGTCAACTCATTGAGTAAATATGAAGAAACCACATCAATTAGGATGAATGTTTCAGAAAACCTTGACTTTACGATATTTTTTCCCACTTGGCCACAACCTCAACCCGAAATCGTGAGCCGACTGATAGCAAATCTCACCAGCGGAGTCCACCTATCAAGTGTGACGTGGTAACCTTGTGAGCTTTTGACCTCCATACTGTCACGAAACCCCTCTTCTCAAAATTGTGCCTCCTCCTCGAGCTCACCTGCACAGATTTGTCCCGTGTGCCGCCATTTCCTCCTTCTGTCCGCCTATGTTGCGGTTGGGAAATCAGCACACACACGAAATTTGATCTAAAAAATGCATGGAATAAAAGTAAAATTTTAGTATCATGGATCATTACTATCACGGAAGGAAACATATGCAATAACATGTACTTATGAAATAACATACTTCCAGGCCTGACGTTGACCAAGCCAATGTATGCCCTTTTAAGGAAGATCTCAAAATGCATATACCAACACAAAAAGATACAAGATTTAATGTGGACAAACTTATGTAAGAAACATGGGACGAAGTCACCAATTTTTGCCATTATTATCAAATGTCACTACTGCAGAAAGACCTATAGCCTCCAAGTGATTAGTGACGGGCAAAATTGTGCCCGTCACTAGTTAGATTACCGGTGACGGGCAAAAATAAGTCTGTCACTAGTTCGCAACACTAGTGACAAGCGCATAAAAGGAACCGTCACTACTATTATTTGTGAAGGCGGGCAAAAAGGAAAAAAATATTTAGTGTCGGACATCTATAAATGCTTGTCACCGGTACACATACGATACATTGCGTTTGTATATTTATTATAGTAGATTGCAACCGATGGGTTGTATAGCATATGTCGCAAACTTTATAAATAATTATAACTAGAAACAAGCTTAACAAAAAAAGCCGAAATATTTTCGTTGTTCGGTGACGCAAAATGTGCATACATCTTTTGGTCCGCTCCTTCCTATGCTCTGGAAGAATTAAAAAGCCCGCGCCAGACATTTGCGTTTAGCGCCAAATATTTGGAGACGTGGGATCCCTTTTGGAATTTGGCCGATATATCAAGTCAGTTTTACCTCCTTCCGATCTCACCCATCCAGATCCATCAACTACCCGTCTCGCGTTCCCCTCCCGTACTCCCGTCTCTTCTCCTCCTTCCGCCGCCGCTACGATCTCCCGCTACCGGCAGTTCCGCCGCTGACGTCCCACTGATCCGGCTTCATCTCAGCTTCATCTTCGTGGTCGTACCACATCCCTCGAAGCCTTTGCCTAAAACACATAGGCCATCTAACCCTAGATTGGTGAACGTCGTCGTCGATCTGCAACTTCGATTGGCCGCTTGTCTGGGGCCATCTAACACGTTGCTTTCCCTAATGTGTCCAGCAGTTTTGGGATGCTTGAGGCCGCGGCCGCCTCTGTCAGCGAACCGGTGTGAAGGAGGACCTTGGACCTCAAGGTTTGTTTCCCCCTGTTTAATTATTTATTCCACCCATATCTCATTCTTTGATTTTGTTTACTCCACATTTTTGTGTGCCAGCCAGATGTAGTTCAAGTTATCAGTTTGTCAATGTCTAAATAGTTGCAGTAACCATGTTTATGTATTTGATTTTGATCCTGAGATTTAAATTTCATTCACCGATTTTGTTTGTGTTGATGCGAATTTTCTGTTAATCTATTACTGAATTATCCTACAGACCAGTTCAAACTGTTGACAAAGGATGTGCAGTTAGATAAGTCGATTGTGCTGAAATCTGTAGCTTTGGTTGTCATGTAACTTGTTTTTAGATCTGTTGGATGTCAATGGCGTACATCATCAGGGTCTGATGGAACTTGCGTTTAAGAACTCACGTGTGAGAAGCTAGATCTATTTGATGATTAATCGACTAGCGTATCAACCTACACACCTGGCTAGCGTATGTGCAAGTTGCACAGGTTTATAAAGTTGATTGAGATATCCGCTAGCTAGCTTGGCATCACGCTGAACATCAAGCTAGCCTTGCACGACCTCCAGTAGGAAATGCTCCAGTGCCGAAATCTATTAGCCTCACGTTAGTGTCGTCCTCGTGGTGCCATATGGCTATTTAGGTTCACAGCCAAGTAGTTCATAATTGATATATGCATCTCTATTTCCACGTATTCAACCAAAATGTGAAGACCGGAGAAACAAATTGAACAAATATTGCATTGCATATTATTTTTTCTCGAGATTGAAGTGTGCTCTGCAGTTAGTAATCAGAAGAGTTCTTACTTTAAAAAATATGTTATTTCCAAGTGTTTCTTCACTCGCTACTTATATTTTGTGCAGTACCCTGTGATAAATTATAAATTTAAGTGATGTATTTCACCAAAGGATAAACTATTGGTCTCCTTTCCAGGTTTGTCATTGCTGAACATTGCTGAACTTTTCCTTGAGGGCCTGGCCTCGCCTACTCATTTTTGGTAGGCGAGCGAGTTAGCGAAGAGGCTTAGGCCAGCCGCTCTTTGAGCTTTCACAACTTCTTGCTTATCAACGTGGCCAGTATGACCCTATGGATAATCTTGAAAAGGTTTCTCTGTTCTTCCTTGCTCTTTTAAATAGTTTTCGTGTTTGATCTGAATTATTTCGGAGTTGATATTTTCTAATATAGAAGTTGAGGTTGACATGCCTGGTATTCACTCCTGAGCAATGACACATCCATGTTGCTCCCCATGGTGCCTGCAGAATTTACTTCTCGTTATATAATATGGACAATTTTAAGTGGATGATGAATTTAATGCAATCGTAGACAATGGAGTACTTGGTATTCATGTAAAAAGATAGTATATGTGTGGACCTAAATAAGTTAAAAAGAACTTGACTAGTCTGTAGATACGCAATCCCTATTTCCTATTCATTGTCGATTATATATATACTAGGAAAGAGCCAGTGTGTTGCTGCGGAGCTATAAATGAATTATTTTAGATTTGACCTGATTCATGTGTTAAAATAATTTCAATGCAATTTCTGATCAGTTTATTGTCCAGACAACTGGTTCATATAAAATAAGATCCAGGTAGTCTCCTAGAGAAAAAACTTCTAGGGTTAGATATTTGTTGCCTAAGTTCCTTTAGGACCGTGCTCAAAGACTTTACATAACGTCACAGTTAATCATGTAGAAAAGTCAGTATCATGTTTAAATCTGGGAGACTCGTATACGTGAATAGCTAATTTTAACAGCAATGTCCGACTTGGCTTAAGCCAAAGAATCTCTCATGTGCCGGACCCTGCAAAATCACCATGAACTCTGTTATAGCTAGCAGAAACTTGCAAATGCATATGACTCTAGTTCTGAACCCAATTAGCAGAACAAATCTGTGAAATCAATTACTACTATTGACCACTGATTTGTTTATTTAAAGACAGTCTTCAATAAGATACCAGTTCGTATTAATTTTCTGGTTATTCCGCTACTCATCACCCTGAGCATCCTAACATACTTTACTTGATACAGGTAGAGAAGATAAGTGGCTTAGCAAGTGAACATATTCAAGTATCTAGGGAGAAAGGCATTGGAGGACAAGCTACAAACTCACCAAGAATCTGGGGAGAAATGGCAGCAAATTGTTTTGGATATTGTTTTATCGATGTTAATTCCACTTTGTAGTACTTATGATCATATCTTGTTTACCTATGAGTGTCTGTAATCATATTGTGTTATCGATGTGCAAATGCAATGTACTTTTTATTTGAAAAATATTATTTTTTATTTCTAAAATACATAGCAGTGACGGGCAAACTACCAAACTAGTAAAGGATCCGTCGCTGCTATGGTACAGATGCTACCCATGGAAACTAACTAGTGACGGGCACAAATAAACAACTGTCACTAGTAAACATATACTAGTGACGGGCGCCCGCCCGTCATTGGTAACCTATTACCAGTGATTAGTTATCAGTGACAGGCGCCTTGCCCGTCACTAGTTAGCCTTTTGGGCCCGTCACCGGTAGGCTATTCTGCAGTAGTGTGTGGGATAGTTAAGTTATTCTCTAGTGCGCAGCGAATGCTCTAATAAATCAACATTTCAGTATAATGGACGGCAACAGTAATATTTAGTGTAGAAGAGTTAGGAATTGTAATCAACATTCCCACCAAAAGTGGTGAAATTATAACTTGAAAGAGATGAGGTGGTGGATCTGCACTTCACAATCTTGAGTACGGGGGAGGGACACTAGTTGTTTGATGAAGAGCTTCTTCGTTCAGCTTCCTCTACTTCCCTTCTCTCTTACTTTTATTGCTTTCTTCTTCAGTAAAGGCTAACCTAGAACTTATCTTCATCTTTCTTGGCGGTGACTGGGTGGGAGACTTAACAACCCTCTTCCCACATGTGCGAATTCAAAAATGACAAATCTTCAATGCTGTCACCAAGTCTGAAGCTGCCCCCGTGAGCTCTGCCTGGAAAAAAAACGTCTCTGTCTCTCTCGACAATCACACATCCTCGCTGCATGTACTAATTACAGCTAGCCTGTATGCATCCACGATGCATGACAATTGACAAACTGACAAGAACGTATGATGATTATATCAATCTGGCGACGAAATAGAGCAATGAATCGAGCGAGAGTTTCTACGATCGAGGCACTTACTGCAGTGCAGTCCGGCAGCATGCATGCAGTGCTAACCGCCAAAAGGACCCGCCTGAGCTCGCAAGATCTATCCAATGGAGCTATGCACTATGCAGCATGCATTGCAGATTCACGGCGTTTCCGGTGGATGGACAGCAATCAATACTTACTGCCGACGAGTCGATAACTGGAACTGGACCGGCCTATCTGAATCGATCGATCGAACAGTCTACTGCATGCTATAGCTCTCGTACGTGCTCATCTAATTTGCGTACGAACCCCACGACATGATCGATCTATATATGCATGCAGATTGGCAGGATGTCGAAACGGAGGTGTCCCCCGGCCGTGGTGGGAATGGGATTGGGATCTATGCATGCCTGTGTCTGCTGTCTCTCGTTCGTTCTGCCAGCCCTATCTATGTGCATGCATGCTGTTCTATCTCAGTTTGCAGGAACTTTGCAGATGGCGCTGCGCGCTGCACACACAAGCTTAAAGGTCACCTCTCATTATTCATTGCTCTCAGCTAGTGGGCGGTGAGCCCAGCGCTGCATCTGAATTACACACAACACTTCAGGACCACGGCTGGCTAGCTGCCTCCTTCTTTCACCTACTCTCACTCTCTCTCTGAAGCTCAAGCTCAACATGTAGCAGCCACTACTGGACTACGCACAGTCACGACTCGCGACAGTTCTTTTTTTTTTTTTCTGATTGCATGTTTTTTAGTGTCCATATCCATGGAGCAGGTGACGAGGAAATATTTACTCATAAGGGGATTGGTCTAGAAGAAGAACGCCTCTCCAACTCCAAACATGGGCTTCGTTTGCATTGCAGCTTGTGCCAATGAAGTTACTTACACATGTACTTCATGGGATTATTTTCCCAACATCACCCTAGGCAAGATCAATCGGTGTTCCCCGCCTCTTTAAAAAAGTTTGTGTTTCCCTACACTAATTCATTTCCTATCATGTCTCTTCTACATTATTGTGAGGACCTTATATAGTTAGCAAAGTTGGCGGAAATCATAAATCGAGGCCGAGCTTCATGGAGACCTTTATTTTGACAAATTCTAAAATCATATTTGAAGTTTTAAAAAATCTATAAAAATATGGATGTAGACAATGATGTATTCTACCAACGTGCAAAATATCAAATCAAAATATTTCATATTCGATCGTCAAAAAAAAATCACATTTTTGTGCTACGAAAAAATAACAAAATCTGACAGATTTGAAAGAATTGAAATTTTGCACTGTTCACTACATTCAAATGTCAGACTTTGTCATTTTTGTACAGCCTAAAATACATGATATTTCTATTTGAGATTTTGCACGTTGATAGAATACAATATTGTCTATATTTAGCATTTCTTCAGATTTTCTTTGAAACTTCAGAATATGTTTTTTGAAATAAAGTGCTCCGTGAAGCTCGACCTCCATTTGTCCACTCTCGCAAATTTGGGCCCTTTTAATGAGCTGTGCCAAGGAACCTATATATATATATATATATATATATATATATATATATATGTGTGTGTGTGTGTGTGTGTGTGTGTGTCACCTACATACCCAAAATGTACTGTATTCTATCCAGGTGCCCAGGCACCAGGGAGCATCTGTTAATTTACCTATATATATATATATATATATATATATATATATATATATATATATATATATAAGTATCATGATGTTCCGATGACACGGCTGAGGTTTGTTACTTACTAGCCTGCAAAGTAGGCACCGAGAGGATATGTGAAGATGCCCTGCGTGCCCATATTTATCTAATATACATATGAGACATGCATGGCTTTCTCAATGTGATGTCAGACGGACAGATATGATAGGCTCGTCGCTTCGATCTGGGTATTATGTTGCAGTGATGAAGCATGCATGATGCATGCACACACACTCGACACTCCCAATGAAAAGATTGCTGCAGAGTGCAAAGTTTTGTTGTTAGTCCGTTTGACATGCATATACATAACTATATAATTATCAAGTACACGTTTCCTACTAAGAAGCACTGGAAGCGAGGAACAAATTAAGGAAGGATCCTTGCCAAGGAAATCCCAACCTATTTGTTTTTCAAATAAGGCAAATGATTTGACTTTTTGATTGATATACTAGAAAAGAGTTGTCCGGTTTATAAAAGAAACTAACCAATGACAGATACAACACAGAAAGAATCACGCCCCGAGGCCGCGCCCCCAGATCTAGCTAGGTTCCTTTGATTCAAAGGAAATTCACGAGATTTTGGAGGATTTTGTTCCTTATGAATTTCACGATATTGCTGATCGTTTGATTCACAGGATAAGAGCCCCTTAGTAATTTGTCCCAAGATTTCACTTGCACTCCCTTTCTGAGTAAAATTTCCATCCACTCAAAGTTCATGCTAGATTTCCATTTTTCCTGTGGCGTAAGACTCTTTGATCAAAATTCCTTTATATATATGGGCCCCTCTGATTAATGTGATTTTCATACGATTTGTGTAGTATTGAGACCCGCGGATTTTTTCCTATAGAAGTTGTTTGATTCACATGATTGTATCCCATATGAACAACCCTACAAAAATTTGTAGTGTAATTTTATAGGAAACTTCCATTGGATGACAGCGCATGGAAAATTACATCAATACAGGAGAATTCGTCTACTTATAAGATTCAAATAGACATGGCATGCCAATTCTACAGGTTTCGTATCCCCATACTTTTCGTATATTGTGAAACCACTAGTACAGAACGACACATAGGATACCCCCTATGGAAACGGCACGAGTTAGGCGACGAAAAATCACGATTTTACCGTGTCCGCTGAGGCCTGACCGAACTGGGACGCGGCTGGCCCGTCAACATTGGTTACAGAGAAATTCTTCTCTCTGTTACCCATGGTATTGGCAACGATCATAATTTTAGCTCCGTTTCCGATTTTGACTCTATGGCAACGGAAACTTTGGGTGTTCGTTTGCAATGTGGACATGTTCCATCTTCTCGGAATTCGAAGCGAGGCGAGTAAATGCTATGGCGTAGTGGCACCGCCCACTACTCCTTAAAAACCCCGATCCCTGCTATCTCAAGACGCCATAGAATCTATCTCTCTCTCTCTCTCTCTCTCTCTCGCTCGCTCCCTGCTACTGATTAGCCAAGATGCCTCGCAGCAACGACACACAGGAGCGCACTCCGTCGCTGCCCGACAGTCCCCCCGTCAGCGATGAGTCTGTTGAAGGACCGTCGGCGGTGTCGGGCGACGATGAAGAGCTCGCCAACTTCCATGATCCCACCAGGATGCTGGGCCCACCGAAGGTTGATTCTGATGAGGAGTCAACTGAAGAGGAGGAGGAGGACGAGGAGGAGGAAGACGACGATATGCCGCCGCCACCGCCTCCGATGGCCCACAACAAGCGAGGCCGTGAGAAGGAGGAGGATTTGCGCGGAAGCGGGGCACAAGAAAAATAAGAAGTAGCTAGCAAGTAGTAGCATTATAAGTACTCTGTATGTAATTTTACTTTATTATTATTAATGTGTATTCCGTATCTAATGTAGTAATCACTAATATTAATATAAGTATCCTAGTGGATCATCCTTAAGTGTATCAATTCTTCATATAGTAGAGATTAGGGAAATATTATGCCAGAGCATAGAAGAAATTCCAGGCGTCGGTGCGTAGGTCCCACTCGTCAGTGGAAGAAACACAAAGGAAACAATACTTTTAAATAACCGTATCCTATGTTGTACCTGCTTCTACATATATGGGCTTACAGAGAAAAACCTAACACTCTCATTCTCTTCCTCACTGTCCCAGTATCCTAGATCTGTTCGTGGTGGCGGCTCCTGGCGTTGCGGCCATCTCCCCCGACATGGCGAGGTCTCGCCATCTCCCCCGACAAGGCGAGGTCTTTGCCATCTCCCCCGAGATGGCAAGGTCTTCGCCATCTCCCCCAACACGGCGAGGTCTTCGCTGCTTCGCTTCCTCTGCCTGCTCCTCGTCCGGATCTATTTGCATGCTAACGGTTCTGCTAGATCGATCCAATGGCGACGTAAAGAAGGTATCAGATCCACTCTTTGATGTAGCTAACTTGCCTATTGTGTACCTGCTAACTTGTTCATGTTATGATGTAGTTAACTTGCCTATTGTGCACTTACAAACGGTTTAGTTTGTGCACTTGTTCATGTTATGATGTAGTTAACTTGTCTATTATGCATTTGCAACCGGTTTAGTTTAGCTAACTTGTTGATAGTAGTCCAGTTCACATCCAGTAGTTCTGTCTTGCCTATTGTATACTCTTTGATGTAGCTAACTTGCCTATTGTTCACACTGCTAACTTGTTCATGTTATGATGTAGTTAACTTGCCTATTGTGCACTTGCAAACGGTTTAGTTTGTGCACTTGTTCATGTTATGATGTAGTTAACTTGCCTATTGTGTACTTGCAAACGTTTTAGTTTAGCTAATTCGTTGATATTAGTTCAGTTCACATCCACTCTTTGATGTAGTTAACTTGCCTACTATGTACTTGCAACCGTTTGTAGTTTAACTAACTTGTCTAGATCATGTGACTAAGTCATTACAAATTTGAAAACAGGAGTCGATTTCGGTGACACTGCATAAAAAAGCCGGAGACACAAAAAAAAACGAACATTACTAAAGACAGTAGTGTTTGTTAACTTTCCCATAATGACCTCCAGTTATATACACAGGTCTGTACACACTATATACTACTATATACTTCATATTATTGGGTTGAATTGTTCGTTCTAGATAGTAGTGTCATAACTAACATAAATCCTTATTTACATTTAGGGGTATCAAGTTGTTCCCTTTCAAACCCCACCATACATATCCACCGTCGCTATTGTGACGTTTTGGTTCACTGCATAAAATATTTTTTAAGTAAGAGTGTTTTATGCAGTGTTGCTGAAATGTCACATCGGTGACGTATTAGATTAGATTTCGGTGACACCGCATAAAAAGCCAGAGCCGGTGGTGGCCTCCATGGAAAGCATGATCACTGTCAGGCATCCTATGAATCTGCCGACATGGTAATATCTTGTTGACAAGCCGTGTGTTGGCTTCTCCGGTTCATCAATAAGACCCACCTCAAGACATAGGTAAGATATCATTTCAGTTTTGCTTAAATTCACAGTGTTCTTGTTTTAGCATATGTACTTAACAATTGTAACTTTATTTACTAATGTATAGGGTCCAAAGGTTCAACATCCTTCTCTCAGGAAGCTAAGATAAGATGAGATTACTAGAGTGACACCTGCGAGGATTGTGGAAAAGCATGTAGGGAAGAAATCGTTAATTCTTTCCGTTCTTTGACATGATAGGCTTAGTATAGATGAAATCTGTTATCGTTTTACCTCTTATGTTTGTCACATCTTGTGATGCAAATGTAAAGGTGAAATTGTGATGGAAATGTAAAGGTTACATTTTGATATGAATGCAATCTGTTACCGTCTTAGTATTTGTGCTGTGTGAGATAAAATGCGACATGAAATATATATTGCATGCTAAATAAATATATATACCACGCTTACGAAAAAATCTCAATGCAAACGGTTGGACCAAGATGTCCGTAACTGATCATGTCGAACTACGGCAACGGAGATCAAAACCAACCGTTGCCAAAAATTGACCTCATCGGTGACGGTTTATGGTCTCCGTTGCCGATGAGGGCCTTCACATCAGCATCGGGGGTGGGGATACAGACCGTTCTCCGTTACCAATGAGGGTTTTGTCCTGTTTCCAATGTGTCGTTCTGTACTAGTGAAAAAGGTGCCCTTAGTTTGTATTCCGTTAGGATTCAAGAGGACATGCCATTATAATCCTGCATTTTTCCTACTCACATGGTTCTAGAATCCTGCGAACCAAAATGGTCCTAAACGTGTTGTGGAACAAAGTAGCTTATGGGTTCCTGCTAAGTTTTATCAAAATATGCATGGATGCTATAAAAGAGGATCGCCCAAAACTGTTTTTTGCTTAGCTCCAACGAAAGGAGTTGCCCCTAGTTTCAGCTAAACTTTGGAATCATTACCCTCTTACCTAAGAAGGAAGACGCAGTATAAATTTAGCAGTTTGTCCTATTTGCTTCAGTAATGTGAGCTTAAATTTCTCCAAGGTCTCACGAGAAATCCCCATAAAGTGATTCGATCAAGACAATTGGCGTTTGTGCTAGGATGTTTCTAGATGCGGTGATTGTCTTACATGGAACTATGCATGAACTTCACAGACAGAAGTTAATTGAGATAATTTTCAAAGTAGATTTTGAGAAAGCCTACAATAAGATTAAATTACCTTTTTTGCAACAAATTATGTATGTGTATGAACGTTTTTGTGCCAAAGTGGTGTCAAGGGATTGCAAATTTGTGGTATGAAAGTTAACGATGACACCGACCATTATTTGAAAACACATAAATGGTTCAGGGGCGGTGATTCAGTGTGTCCAATCTTATTCAACATTGTTCACAACATGTTGGTCGACAAGTGACAAACTCTGAATGTATCTTCTACATTATGGCTTCCTACTTAATCACGGGGCAGGGGACCTTATATATTGAGTTAATTTGAGCCTTCTGGATGTGTTGTCCCAAGGAACCTACTATCTATGCATCATGATGTTGTGATGACGGCTGAGGCTCGTCATTTAAGTGATGTGACTTGTACTCTTGCTCACACTATCAGCTTACTAGCGAATGTTTGGGAATGGTTATGTAAGAGCATCTCCACTGCCACCGGCAACCCGAAATATTGTCCGCTATAGGGGCGCTCCAGACATATGCCCGGACCTATGGGGTCGTCTACCCTAGCGGCGCTCCTAATCTTTTTTTTTGCATGGTAATACGATTCTTATTGATAAATAAAAGGCGAGATACAAAGTACGTATACACCGATCTTACAGATCTGGAAAGATAGGATAAACCTATGTGACAAACCAACGCCTATCTATCTTTTTCGGCACCACCGTAGCAGCCACCAAGGAAAAAATAGACAGATCACCTCTTCACCCGAACTCGACGCGGCTCCATCGCTGATCATCAGCTTTTCGGACCTCCAATGTAGTTTGCCATAGGACAAACCATTCCCGTTGAAAGAATCAGACCGGGGCAGCATGTCCCCGGACACGCCATCGAACTTCAGCACTGACACCCACGCACGACGATGTCGGAGTAGGGAACCAGAACCATCAGCCTTCAACCACGAACCCACCACAAGGTGCACCATCTTCCAGCTGTCACCAGTGCAGACCACCGTCTGCACGTACTTCTGGACGAATCCTCTCTGCTCCACCTTGGCGCCGGAGACAACGCCGCAGCAACGGGGACAGAGCAGGAGGAAAAAACCATCTGATGGAGTCATTGCCGCCGCCTCGCCGACACCATCCATGAACTCTGAAGCCACCAATCTGAAAGATCGGAAGCACACAGTGCCACCAACTCCGAGACGCCGCCATTAAAGTCAACGCCGGTGTGGGAGAAGAGTTGAGGCAGATTTATTTGCCCGGGCGCCGCTCCCACCACCCCAACGACGCGCCATGCCAAAGAACTCCTAGCCCTAAGTATCATGCAAAAAACGGGGTCCCCCTCCCTCCTGCCGCCGGAGCGGCAAGCGGAAGGAGAGGGGCCCAGCACAATCGCCGGAGATTGGAGCAGGAAAAGCTTTTCGACCGCCGCCGACTGGGAGACGCGGAAGACCTATGCGAACCAATTAAAGCGCAGTTGGGGGTCAGTTCCTGCCAGCCCTATTCATGTTGGCCTTTGAGGATTTTGGCCTGTTGTCCAGGTTTTGATCCTCCGTGTAGTGAAATAATTTAGAAACAAAAACTACAATGGAAAAATTCCACTATGCTGAGTGTAAATGTAGGAGTACACTGGCAAAGGTTCCCGCCATTTTTCCACGCACATCTTCCAGCCAACTTTTCTCGCGCAAAATTCCCGTCAATTTAGGGCGTGTTTGGTAGCCCACGAGGTGCTCAACCAGGTCATGGGGGTGCAAAAAACGTGCATTTGGTTACCTGGCCCAGCCCGCGTTCCTGCATCTGCACGAACCTTAAAGCAGGCTGGGCCTGACTGAGGAGGAACGGCCGAATCGGCTGTTTTCCTTGGGCCAGGCTAAGGAGAGCCACGCGTGCCTCGCACTCGCACGCGTTGGGAAGCGCGGGAGACGCGACGCTTCGCGTTAACTCCCCACTCCTGTCACCGCCCACTCTATCTCTCCCTCGTCTCAACATTTCTGCCTCACCGCCCCTCGCAATGGTCGGCCCTCGTCCACCGCCGCGCCGCCCTCCCGGCGAGGACCAGCATTCCCGGTGGGTGCACAACGTCTTCGTCCAGCAGATGTTGCCAGAGGAGCTCCGACGGCACTTCCACACGCCCTCCCCCATCTGTCACCGGGGGCCATCATCGGCCGCCGCATCGATGGCGGGGCCATCCACGGCGCCCTCGCCTTACGCTCCAGCTCTGCGTGCGGCGGCGCCGACTGGATTGATGGCGCCGATGCCCGCGCCGCCACTGGTGTCCATTACGATGCCCGGCTGCTCCAGACCACGGGCACCACCTCCACCCCCTTCAGCGCCTGCACCGCCGGCGCTGCGTCCGCCCCCTCCACCGCTTGCACCACCGGCAACAATCACGATAAGTTCCGATCTATCCTACCTTGTTAGTTAGGGTTTCATGTCAGTACGAATCACCACTTTTAGGTCTTTAATTCAAGCTTCTATATGCTAGATTAGTGTAGTACACATGTCAAATTTTGATGTAGAAGTTCCGATCTACTGTGTATGAGCTTGTTCCTTGCTTGATTTAGGGTTTTTTGTGCCCCAAATCGACATGTTCTTGACATTGGTTTTTTTTTTGGAGAATTTTCTCATTGTGCACGTGTTGTGCTGAGCTTGATTTGAGGTTTAGATCACTAGTAGAGAAATGGCCATTAGGACCGGTTTGTAAGGCCCTTTGGGACCAAATACACATCCGGTGCTAGCAAAGCGGGACTAAAGGCCCCCCCCCCTTTAGGACCGGTTTCTTACGAACCGGTCCTAAAGGCCTCCACGTGGGCACACAAGGGACGGCGCTGGTGGAGGACCTTTAGGACCGGTTGGTAACACCAACCGGTCCTAAAACTTTTCCTTTTTTTTATTTCCTCCTTTTTTTCCTTTTCTTTTCACTTATTTTCAGGGTTTCCATTTCCGTGTTTCCGTTGGGTAGGGAGAAGGTGGGTGGGACCTACCACGCGTCTCGCGCCACGCGAGCGTGCAAGGACAAGAGCATTCCTCCAACCTTTAGAGCATGTCCAGTCACGGCGCCCAAATGGCCGCCCAAAGGCCTTCCGACGGGCCATTTGGGCGCCGTCCAGACTACCTGTTGCCTTTGGGCGCCATCGCTCCCCACTCGCGGCGCCCAATCCTTTTTTGTAAAATAAATCTTCGGCGATTTTCATTCAAACTTTAGGAAATTTTACAAATTTGAATGAAAATTTAATAAACCTAATCTACTGGCGGCGGTAGCGGCGCCTGAAGGCGTAGTAGGGGTCCTCTTCATCCTCCTCATTCTCCTTCTGCATGCCGGCGGCGCCACTACTGGGTCCTGCGCCGTCCTCTTCCTTGATGCGGCTAGGGCTTGCGCCGTCGTCGGTGAGGTCGAAGAAGGGCCTGCGCCGTGTTCTAGTACATGCATGGAGGGAGGCTATTTGTTCATAGGAGAAAAAAATTCTCCGGATTCATCTAAGACTTGCTTAAGGAAAAATCCCGCCAATTCCTCTGCAACTGCCTTTACACGGTTGATTGGTTGTAGCCTGCTCCGCTTTCGTTGCAGCTTTAAAAGAAGAAGATCAAAACAATTAAGTTATGAAGGAAACTAAACATAATTGATGGCAACAAAAAAAAAGTTGTGAAGATCCGGTTACGTACCTCTAGATTTCTTTGAGTATTGCCTCTCTCATTGACAATCTTGTGAATGTACTCGCAAACGTAGTATCCACAATAATCAGTGCCCTGTGGTTGTTGCGCGCAGGCCTATATACGAGAACATAATTCAGTCAAATTAATAATAATCAAGAGAATGGTAATGGTATTGAAACCAGGGTACGTAGTACTACTTACTTTGTTAGTCTGAAAGTGCAGCATGTCTGCCCATTTACCGGGTTCATCCTTGATGAACTGTTTCCAAACCCTGCCCGACAAAGAAAAATGAATACAGGAGTTATTACTTACTTGATATCAGAAAATGAACGAAAGAGGCCGATATATATATATATATATATATATATATATATATATATATAGTTCTCCGAAATTACTTTCGGAGCATCTGACGCGCGCTCTTGTATGTTTCAGGCGGATAGGTTAACGAGTCCCAGACTTCAACTACTCCATCATCGATTCTAATGATAAATAGTATGAAGTGGAACCTGCGCACGTGTACACACGCAGTCATGCATACTCATCAATTACACTTAACATCAGGTAAGCAAAATAGAATGTGTACAAGACAGTAACACTCACTTGAATCCGTAGGGCCAAAGTATTTCTTTTTTGGTACTTTGTCGCTTCAAAAACATTAGCAAAGTCTCCGGTGTATCTCTGTTATGAATTTCTACGGTGACTTCACTCATGGCATTCGGGTCAATGAACCCAATGTCCCAGATTCCTCCCAGTCTGCATTCACGAATCTTCATTCTGCATAGTAGCGTACAAAAAGAATGTCGTGAGGGATAATTACCGGCAATGAACTAGAGCTTAACTAAATAATTAAAGTACACAAATAAATCACTTACAAACAGTAGCAGCTGATGATAGATTTGTCGAGGGCACGTTGATTGTACATCTGAAAAAGTTCGGAGAACGCAACCTCCACACCGTAATCTTGGAAGTAGTGTTGTTCCTGAACTGTCGCCATGAGACAGGTTCTCTTTTCCTTTGCGGCCTCCATGTACCAATGATGTAAATTCCATAATTGTGTTGTTAGAACACTCGTATCTTCGACCAGAGGCTCCCCGGGCGTATATTTATATACCACATCAGCAATGGCGTAACCTACGTCGCCCATGCGACCAGAGGCTGAAGCCTTATCAGATAACACCTTGAGCGGGGCAATCGACTGTGCTTCTTGTTCTCCGAGCTGGGGAACTTGTTTCCCGCATTTCTTCTTGTTCTCCTCCTGCATCTGTGAGCTGAGTGTCTTGTCAATACATCGTTCATAGTCTGTAAGGGGCGGCGGTGGAGGGTTATATAAGTTGTCAATGGTGTGGTCAAGGTTCTCCCTTGGTATAGTCTTCAGAGTTTCCTTCCAGATGTCTGGAGGGGGCTGTCTAGGAAACTGTGAGAGCCATGCTTTCACCGAGGCGCGCGAGCTCGCTTCTAATTCCTCGTTAGTCATCTCGTAAGATAACTTCTCAGGAGTCTTGACTTTCTTGGGTTTCCTTTCACGTTTCTTGGGAGGAGTCCCGTTTCTGTTGAGTTTCCGCTTTGTCAAATTACTAGTGGGCGCATCCGTCGGCTCACGGGAGTGCGCGGGCGATGGACTCGCGGCGTCGGGCTCCCAAGCTTCGTGGGGGGATGGACTTGGAGGTGGTGCATTTCTACTCGGAGGAGTCGGTGGCCTTGGCGCCGCGTCAGGAAACACGATGTGTTTCTTCTTCCACAGAACGATACCAAGCTCGACTTCTCCCAGTGTCTTCTCGTTTTCACCTCCAGGAATGTCAAGCTCAACTGTGTGGCATCCCGGCGTAATTTTTTGCACCCCGACAGGAGCATGGGATGCTGGAATCTGACCAAAATGGTAGGTTGCTCCAGGTTGATTGGGTAAAGCATAGCCTGACGCCACCGGGAAGGATATGTTCCCCATTGGCATATGTAGCTCACAATTTGTCTTCTCCGTGATATCATCCACGGGGTAGTGAGCCGCCGGCGGTTCGACTGCAGTACCGTCTTCTAGAAGCAGCTGCGTGGAACCCACGCTGCTTCTACGCTGAGATGGGACAGCATCACCTGCAGGATCTGCTTGCTGCTGATCAGCATCACCTGCAGGATTTGCTTGCTGATGATCATGTCCCCCTTTCTGCATGAGATGCTCCACCTTTTCTTCTAATGCCGTTATCCGGTCCAACGCCTTCTTCTTACTTCTAATACGGCTTCTGTAAGTGCCAAGGTCCGCCGGAAACCCTTGTTTCCACGGGGTAGTGGCTCCATAGCCTCGTGTTCGTCCCACCTTTTCGGGGTTCCCGAGGGCCTTCGTCAGCTCGTCGTTCTCTCTATCGGGAACAAAAGTTCCATTTCGAACAGCCTCTATTGCATCCTTTAGATCTTTTACGACTCTTGTAATTGTGTCCTTCCAGGCTCCCTCTGCAACAATCATCCCTGTCTCAGGGTCCAGCCCTGCCCCATGCGCGAACAACCAGAACTTGGACCTATCGGGCCAGTCATGTGTCTGTGGAATGATCCCTTTTTCAAGTAGCTTCTTTTCAAGGGCTTCCCACTTAGGCAGGGCAGTCCTGTAGCCACCTGACCCCAAATGATGGTGATATTTCTTCTTATCAGCATTCACCTTATTTGTGGCCGCTCGGGATATAGCGACACCCGATTTCTTGTACGCCTTAAATTCGGGCCAGGCATCTTTTATCTTCACTAGATTGCCCTTGAAAACAGGATCTTCAGCGTTATATTTACTCCACAATGTATTCTTCCACTTCTGGAATTGTGTGGCCATCTTCTTCAAAGCCCACTCCTTGACTTTCTCCTTCTTATCTTCCGGTACGCTGAAATTTATGAAGAGCGTGTCGCAAAGATGTTTTTTCAGCCTTTTATCGACATAACTAGCTCCAACGTTGGCGCCTGTCTTCGGCTCATTCCATTCTATTAAGTTGATCGGGACGATGTCTCTAACAATAACTCCGCACTGATTTATAAATTTACGGCAATGGTCTTCGGGTTCCAGCGGGTTGCCATCATCAGCAACTCTTTCGATCGAATACCTTACTGTATCTTTCAACCTTTGGGCCGGGCCTCGTTTCGACTTTGTCTCAGTAGTCACGCTAGATCCGGAGGGCTAAAAGGAAAAAAATGATTCGTTAATAAGTGCAATACAAATCAATTATTGCGTCAACAGAGAATTGATATTATATATATATATACATTGGCGGAGTTTGTTAAGGGCTCTTCGTCGTCGACGTTGTCGTCGTCCTCTGCTATATCTTCTAGCGCAACTCCCTCACCGGAGTCGTTCAAAAATTGATTGCTGAACGCCGCTCCACCGTCACCATTTGGTCCAAGCATTGCTTCGCCCATTATGATCTGGCGCATATAATCTTCCTTCTCCGCCTCACCCATTCCCTCGAGCGCCTCATCGGGATCCATAGCTCAATGTATACACCTGCTAGCAAAAATATTTAACTTAGCAAGTTTAGTAGATGAAACAAATTGCTATATTTTCTCACTAGAAATGAGTTAGCAAATTTAGTAGATGAAACAAATTTGTTGTTCAATTTTATGGAAACAGAAACACGGAAACGGAATTTCTGTAAAATGGTTCAAGTTTCCGTTTCTCCGTTAAATATTTCTATATTTTTGCTAAGTTAAATATTTTTGCAACATTCACAACACTAAAACAGTAGCAAATTTCAAATATTTAACTTAGCAAAAGTCATATCACCCAACATTCATAACATACCATTTCTCTACAATTATTTCTCCTAGTTAGATTTCTTTTCTCGATGAATTTGTTGATTATCATTCATTCCTATGTTGTATACTGATTTATAAAAGTCATATCACCCAAATTTGAATTGCCCAAGGCCTTGATTTCATCAGGTCTATATGGCTACTTGTTAACAGAAAACTAAGACTTAGAAAATTTCACTAAGTCTATCTCTGAATTTTCTGAAACTTTTTTCGGCCGAACTCAAATTTGCTACTGATTTGAACAGGGAGAAGGGTCCTGGAGGTTACTAGGCTCACCAGGAATCCGATGGAGGGGACGGCGAGGATGGAGAGGGTCTGTCGGCGGCGAATCGGGCGCGGCGACGGTGGGGGTCGAGGTGCAGCACCTCGGGAATCGACGGCGGCAGGGGAGGCACGCGGGAGAGGAGGCGACGACGGCAGCACCTCGGGCGCGGTGGAGGGGACGGCGATGGCGACAGCAGTGGAGACGGAGACGGCACGGCGAAGACGGACACGACGAGCTCGGTCGATGGAGAGGAGGCGACGGCGACAGCAGTGGAGACGGAGACGACGCGCTCTGGTCGATGGAGAGGAGGCGACGGCGGACGGGAGGAGGCGGCGGCGTCGGAGGCTCGACGGCGACGGCGACGGCGACGGCGGCAGTTCGGCAGCCTGGCGGCGTACGAGCAGAGAGAGGAGGCCGAGAGCGATTTGAGTCGATTTGGGGGAAGAGGAAGACTAGATAGCGCGAAATCGACCTTTAGGACCGGTTGTTGTTAACAACCGGTCCTGAAGGCTCTTTAGGACCGGTTGGTAACAGCAACCGGTCCTAAAGGTTATTTTTGGGCCGCGCTGAAATTTGCGCGCGAAGCCCACCTTTAGGCCCGGTTGGTGTTTTTTTTTTCCTTTTTCTTTTTTCTGTTTTCTGTTTCCTGTTTTCTTTTTCTTTTTTGTTTCCTTTTTCTGTTTTCTTTTATATTTATTGATTTAATTGTCCAAATTAACTAAAATTAGACTCTAAAAATTTGTATAATCAAAAGCTTTTGTAAAATCAATTATTTATAAAAAACATATTTATATTTTATGATATTTTGTGTAAAAATTGTCTAAATGTCATTTTTAACACTTCAAAAATAAAAAAAAGATATTCCAATTTCTATAGAAATATTTAACTTAGCAAAAAGATATTCCAATATTTTGTGTAAAAATTGTCTAAATGTCTTTTAAAATGTTCCAATATTTGAAAATCATATCTTTTTCTTATTTCCTATTTTTTGAATCTCACTAAACTTTCAACATGAAAAGTGTTTGAATTTGAATAACTAATTCAAAACCCTAAACCATTTTGCCATTTTGCGCTAGTAGCAAGCATTAAACATAGCATAAGTGCATCAACACAATACAAAAGTATCCTCAAGATAAACCCCTAAAATCTCGAACAACGGGTATCATTACATGATCAATCCCATCCAATCCCCATACACCTCATATGCCTACAGCGGACTACTCACACAGCGGACTAATCTGGCCGCGTGGGGTCCCCTCTTTTCCTGCTCGGACACTTCCTGCAAAAACAACCAGAAACGAGACTTTGCTAAAAACAACGTCAGATTCAGCAGTTTTATTCAAATATGGGAAGACTCTGGAGCAAATCGACCTTCGATCCACAGCGGCAAGACGTCTCTGATGATCTACGACCGTCCCAAAAAGTGTTGGGAATGTCGCAGATCATCAGAGCGCCTTGCCGCTGCTTGGATCGGACCGAGGGGCATGGCTACCACTTCCACCACCACCACCACTCCCACCTCCTCGGCAATTCATCATTGCGTCACCCTAATCCAGTGGCTGGATTCAACCTACCTGAGGGCTTGTGTTTCCAACAGCGTCGTTGTGTTGTCATTTTTCACCGACCTACAGGAGGTGGCTCCAATGGCTGGCCGGTGAACAAGGACGAACACAATAATGCCAGGGAACATGCCAGCAGGTAGGCTAAATCCAGCCATTGGATTCGGTGGCGAAGGTAGACGCTCGTTGTGTGCCGTTCGCTGCAGGGACGCCGCTATTTATAGGCGATTAGAAAGTGTACCTGTGGATGAGGTGGGAGTGGTGGTGGTGGTGGTGGGAGTGCTGATCCAACAGCTGACAAGCCCTCAAAAGAAACACACCCCTGATCCAACGGCTCACAAGCGCTTGAAAGAAACACACGATCCGTGTGCTTCTTTAGTCCCGGCTGGTAACACCAACCGGGACTAAAGGCGGGCTTCGCGGTCACGACTCGTGTGAGCCGTTGGATCAGGGGTGTGTTTCTTTTGAGGGCTTGTGAGCCGTTGGATCAGGGGTGTTTGAGGGCAAAATCAGTGTTGGATCAGTCACATGACCCATGTGTCAAAGATGGGCACATTATCACAAACTATGTCACGGGAATGTTTTCATAACACAATTACATAAAAGGTTTAATACATTATTACACATCACCAACAACACCCCCTATCTATTTTTCTTCTTCGCGTATGTCTTGCCTTTCTTCTGATTGCGCCGTAACCATGGAGTATCTTCATCATTTAACGGGATGCTTGGATCATCTTTGACTTTGAAGGGCGGAATTTCATCAAATTTATTGTAATCTTCTGACATGTCTGTCTTGTCCTCGACTCCCACGATGTTTCTTTTCCCTGAAAAAACTATGTGGCGCTTTGGCTCATCGTCTGATGTATTCGCTTCCTTCTCTTTTCTTTTTTTCGGTCTGCTAGACATGTCCTTCACATAGAAAACCTGAGCCACATGGTTGGCTAGGACAAATTTATCATTGTCGTACCCAAGATTCTTCTGATCCACTGTTGTCATTCCGTACTTCGGGTCTACCTTTACTCCTGACAGGTTGAACCATTTGCACCAGAACAAAGGGACCTTAAAGGAAGGTCCATAGTCAAGTTCCCATATCTGCTCTATGTAACCATAGTATGTGTCCTTTTGCCCATTGTCGTTTGTTGCATCAAACCGGACACCACTGTTTTGGTTGGTGCTCTTTTTATCTTGGTCTGCCGTGTAAAATGTATTACCATTTATCTCGTACCCTTTAAAGGTCAATATAGTCGAAGATGGTTGCTTGGCCAACAAGTATAGCTCATCTTCAACAATGTTGTCATTAATGAGACGTCTTTGCAACCAACCGCCGAAAGTCTTCACGTGTTCTCCACCAATCCAATTTTCAGGTTGCTCCGGGTATTCCGAGCGTAAAATATCCTTGTGTTCCTCCATATATGGAGCCACCAAGCTGGAATTATGTAGAACTGTGTAGTGTGCTTGAGTGAAAGAATCCCCGTCCATACATGTTGTTGATTTCTTTCCTAGCGTGCCTTTTCCACGCAGTCTCCCCTCATGGCGCGATTGAGGAACACCGATCGGATTCAGGTCAGGAATAAAGTCAACACAAAACTCAATGACCTCCTCTGTTCCATAGCCCTTGGACATGCTTCCTTCTGGCTTAGCACGGTTATGAACGTAATTCTTTAAGACTCCCATGAACCTCTCAAAGGGGAACATATTGTGTAGAAATACAGGACCGAGAACGGAAATCTCTTGGACTAGGTGAACTATGAGGTGCGTCATAATATTGAAGAAGGTTGGTGGGAACACCAACTCGAAGCTGACAAGACATTGGACCACATCCTTCTGTAAACTTGGTAGAGTTGCTGGATCGATTGCCTTCTGAGAAATTGCATTGAGGAATGCACATAGCTTCACAATGGGTACTCGCACGTTTTCTGGTAGAAGCCCCCTCAATGCAATCGGAAGTAACTGGGTCATAATCACGTGGCAGTCGTGAGACTTTAGGTTTTGGAACTTTTTCTCTTCCATGTTTATTATTCCTTTTATGTTGGACGAGTAGCCAGACGGGACCTTGATACTGCTCAGGACTTCGAAAAAGATCTCCTTCTCTTGCTTGGTAAGAGCGTAGCTGGCAGGACCTTTGAAATTCTCTGGATTCATCAGGTCGTCTCGTTCGTGCATATGTTGGTGGTGCAGCCGTGCTTTTGGTGTATCTCTCGACTTCTTCCCATGCACGCCCAATAAGTTTAGCAGGTTCACGCAAATATTTTTCGTCACGTGCATCACGTCGATTGCAGAGCGAACCTCTAGGAATTTCCAATAGGGTAGATCCCAGAATATAGATTTCTTCTTCCACATGGCTACGTGGTTGTCAGCGTCATTCGGAACAGATTGTGCGCCAGGACCCTTTCCAAAGATTACTTTTATATCTTTGACCATGTCATATATATCAGCACCTTTAGGGAGGGTAGGCTTCCTCCGTGTATCTGCCTCACCTTTGAAATGCTTTCCTTTCTTTCTTACGGGATGCCTGTCTGGAAGAAATCGACGATGCCCCGGGTACACATTCTTGCCTACATGTATACTTTCAGTCTCGCCTAAACAGTGTGTGCATGCGTTGTATCCCTTGTTTGACTGTCCTGAGATGTTACTAAGAGCGGGCCAATCATTGATGGTTATAAACAGCAACGCTCGTAGGTCAAATTCCTCCTGTTTGTACTCGTCCCACACACGTACACCTTCATCAGCCCACAACTCTAAAAGTTCTTCAACTAATGGCCTCAGGTACACATCAATGTCGTTGCCGGGTTGCTTCGGGCCTGGGATAAGCACTGGCATCATAATGAACTTACGCTTCATGCATAACCAAGGAGGAAGGTTATAGATACATAGAGTCACGGGCCAGGTGCTATGACTGCTGCTCTGCTCCCCAAACGGATTCAGGCCATCTGTACTTAGACCAAACCTTAAGTTTCTTGCGTCACGTGCAAAGTCCTTGAACTCGTTGTCGATGGTTCTCCACTGCGACCCATCAGCGGGGTGTCTCAGCATCGCGTCTTCCTTACGATCTTCTTTGTGCCATCGCAACAACTTGGCATGCTCTTTGTTTCGGAACAAACGTTTCAACCGTGGTATTATAGGAGCATACCACATCACCTTGGCAGGAACCCTCTTCCTGGGGCGATCGTCGCCCTCAACATCACCAGAGTCATCTCGCCTGATCTTGTACCGCAGTGCACCGCATACCGGGCATGCATTCAAATTCTCGTGCTCACCGCGGTAGAGGATGCAGTCATTGATGCATGCATGTATCTTCTGCACCTCTAATCCTAGAGGGCAGACAACCTTCTTTGCTTCGTACGTACTGCAGGGCAACACGTTATCTCTTGGAAGCATCTTCTTCAATATTTTCAGCAGCTTTTCAAATCCCTTGTCAGATAGTCCATTCTCTGCCTTCCATTGCAGCAATTCCAGGGTGGTACCCAGCTTTTTCTGGCCATCTTCGCAATTTGGGTACAACAATTTTCTGTGATCCTCTAACATGCGCTCCAACTTCGACCTCTCGTTTTCACTTGCGCAGTTTATCTGTTCATCAAGAATGACCCGACGAAGATCATCATCAGACTCATCAACAATGTCCTCAAGTTCAGGCTCATCAACAATGTCCTCAAGTTCAGGCTCGTCTTCCCCCATTGCAGTATCACCGTGTTCACCGAACATAGGATAGTTGTCATTATCCTCTTCTTCTTCAATGTCTTCCATTATAACCCCTCTTTCTCCGTGCTTGGTCCAACAAAAATAATTGGGCATGAAGCCTTCTCGCAACAGGTGGGTGTGTATGGTTCTTGAGGAAGGGTAATTCCTCTTATTCTGGCATTTATCACATGGACAAAAAATAAAACCATTCTGCTTGTTTGCCTCAGCCACATCGAGAAAACTATGCATGCCATTAATGAATTCGGGACGACGTCGGTCACCGTACATCCATTGCCGGTTCATCTGCATTATATAAATTTATCAAAAACCAATATACTAAATCATCATGAATAGGGAACTGACTAAATTAATTAATTAATACAAGTTCATCACACGTTAAAACCAAAGTAGCGTAGTGACCATACATATATAGTTCTCATAAAAATACACACTGAAACCAACCATAAAACTCTCTAATTAATGCATTTAAATACAACAACAAATGCGATCAAAATCGCAACAAATGTAACAATTGACCCGACGGCATAATGATACCAAGCCTCTTTACTAATTGCATATTTTCTAATCTTTCTAATCTTCAGGCGCATTGCATCCATCTCGCTCTTGTGACCATCGACGACACCGGCAAGAACCTTTTCCAAGGTCATCTTCTCTCTTTCAGTTTTTTCCAATCTTTCTTCAGTTTTTTTCAATATTTCTTTCAGGTCATCATTTTCTTGTTCAACTAAATTTAACTTCTCAACAATAGGGTCGATTGGCATTTCCGGTTCCACTACCTCCTACATAAAAATATCTATGTGAAGTTGGTTGGCGTAATTAATTGTCATATAAACAGGAAATGAAAAAAGAAAATAGTTATAAAAGATAATATACCACATCCGAATCATAGACTGGACGAGGGCCAACGGGGACGGATATCAAAACCATGGCACTATACATAAAAAAAATTCATACACAACTAAGAAAATTATATACAAGTAAATATGTAAATCATACAAATAAAAAATTGTTTTGCTAAATAAGAACAATAGGCTCACCAAGGTGGTGTCGGTGACGGGGCGGCGCGGCGATCGACGGCGGTGAGGAAGGGGACAGGACGGCACTAAAAATCCACAAATCATAATTTAATTTGAGCTCAAATTGCATATAAAACAAATGATCTCTGTAACTTAGGCATTTCATCAAACACCTAGCTAGCACAAGAAAAATGAAATGAGCAAGAAAATGAGCAAAACTTGCAATGCCGGAAGAGGGGATGAAGTTGCTAACCGTAGGACCGATGGGTGCCAACAATCTTGACAAATGGTGGAGAAAAATGGGGATGAACTAGAGCTCCCAAGAGGAAGGAGAGAGCAAAAATGGAGTTGAGCTCGAGCTGGGAAAATGGAGCTGCAGCACGGGGTGGAAGAAGGATATAGGGGGGACCTTTAGGACCGGTTTGTATTAAAAACCGGTCCTAAAGTGTCTGACCGCTGGGCCCCCCTACTGCTGCAAACTGCCGAAAACCTTTAGGACCGGTTCGTGTTACAAACCGGTCCTAAAGGTTCTGACTGCTGGCCCCCCCCCTGCCGCAAACGCCGCGAATCCTTTAGGACCGGTTTGTATTACAAACCGGTCCTAAAGGATTCGCGGCCGTTTGCGGCAGGGGGTGGGGCCAGCGGTCAGAACCTTTAGGACCGATTTGTAACAAATCCGGGTCCAAAGGGGCTGGCTCAAAGCCCTTTTTTCTACTAGTGGATGTTCCGATCTACTGTGCACTACCAGGAAACTGCCTTTCTATGTAAATGGATTTTGTGGCGCACCCAAATGCCCATGCGCCACAAAAAATATTCTGTGGCGCACCCAAACTGGTGCGCCACAGAATTCCAACTTTCTGTGGCGCATGAAAAACACATGCGCCACAGAAAGTTGGAATTCTGTGGCGCATCTGGCTGCATGCGCCACAGAAATGCGAATTTCTGTGGCGCATGTAGTCAGATGCGCCACAGAAATGCACATTTCTGTGGCGCATGTAGACAGATGCGCCACAGAATTTTAACTTTCTGTGGCGCATGTGAGGCCGGGCGCCACAAAATCCACAGATATTTTCAGATCTCACCACAGATCTCAGATCTGGTTTCTCTCTCCTCTGCGTCGATCTGGTCAAATAATAGTCTCGTGGCTCTTGTGTCAAAGAATTAATTGCCCACACGCGGACGCACCACGCCACCATCCTGCTGTGCTCTCTCTCCCTTATCTCCTTCCTCCTCCACAAAGCACACACACAGCTCTCCCTTATCCCCTTCCTCCTCCACAAAGCACACACGTACACAGCACCACACACGCACGAGGGCACACTACCATCGAGAGGTTTGTGCTGGAGTTGGCGAACGAGCAGCCCATCTGGTTCACGGCGGAGCAGCTCGTCGCGTTCACGCGTGACTACTGGGTTGAGCTCGGCCGGGGCAGCTTCGGCACTGTCTACAGGGGCGTGCTCCCCAACGGCCTCGTCGTGGCGGTGAAGACGACACCCGCAGCTACTCTTCCTCAACCTGCGAGCTGCTCTCCTTCACGATCCAGCGACGAAGAAGACGGCGACCTGAAGTTCTTCCTCAACCTCCCCTGCTGTCGGTCTTCCCCAAGTCCAGAACAACCGGAAGTTGCTGCTGCTCTGCCTCAAACCCTCCTGCTGCTCGAGAACGACCTGAAGCTCCTCTCCGATCCCTGTTGCGGCTCCTCCTCTCCACCACGCTGAAGCTTCTATTGGGTTGAGTCCAATCGATCCATCTCTCCCTTTCTTTAATTTCTGCAATCTTTATGTGAACCAGTGCTGTAAAGCTACGTGATTTGAGTAGAGACCTGTTCGTGTTTGTTTGCTAGTTGTTTTCTCTCTGAATATTAGACTGTGGTCTGTATAATTTGTGCACACAAGTGTGTTTGTGCTTGTTAAACCTGTAACTTGTGCACCGTCGAGCAGCGCTTCCCCTCGCGACCGACCTCCTGTCGCTGCTGCCGCCGTTGTCGTCTTCAGACGGGAGGCTCTGGCGGCGCTTCCGCTTGTACACGGCCCTGATGGGCGGCTGCTGTATTTTTTTTAAACCTGAAAAAGAAATTCTGTGGCGCATGGTCGCCGGGTGCGCCACAAAAATCTGGGTTTTCTGTGGCGCATGGGCCGGTGCGCCACAGAATTGTAATTTTAGTGGCGAGGAGTCTGGCGCACCCACCATGCGCCACCGAATTTTTTTTGGATGCGCCACAGAAAGCCGTTTTCCTACTAGTGGTGTATAGCTTGTGCACTGCTTGATTTGGTTTTTTTTTTGCCCCAAATCCAGATTTCTTGATTGTGCATTGATCGGCCATTGCTTGTTTGCATTGATCGGCCATTGCGTGTTTCTGCATTGCTAACGATCATCACACTATATGACAAGGTACCCAAGGCCGAGCAAGATGGCCCTCCTCCAGGCTTTCAGCCTCTGATGCCATTGCCCGGCATCATCCCCTACAACAGCAGGCTTCAGAAGCCATTGTTGCTTGGGAGGGAAGAGGAGGCGCTGGAGCTGCTCAAGCCGCTGAAGGGGAAGAAGACCAAGGTCGGCCACATGCCAAGAGCAGGACTGCCTAGGCGCTTCTACGTGCAGCTGGACCGGGATGACCTGCACATGATGCTCATCCCAAGGTCATTCCATGCCAGCTTGAAGTCGTGGCTGATGATCCCCCTGCCTCGCTGCATCGCCATCGGTGCCTGCAAGTACTGCGACGAGCATGATCAGCTCCAGTACTTCAAGAACACCGACGAGATAGTGATCGGGAGGAACTGGACAGATGTCGTCTACAAGTACAATCTGGAGGAGGACGACTGCCTAGTCTTCAAGCTCACCGCTACGGGCTTCAAGATGGATATCGACAAGAACATAGACTCGACGGCCAGGTCCTACACTTGTCCTGAGCACGGCTAGTTCCAGCGTGCTAAGGTAAGTGCATTTTGATCAGGGCATGTGATGCCCCTGTTAGTGTTGATCAGGGGCATGGGATGCCCCTGCTAGCTGTTAACCCGAGCTTAGAATGCCCAGAACTTGTTATGATCAGGGTGTGTGCTTCCCCTGTTTGTTCATCAGTGTGTTTTCTCCCCTGGTGTGATGTAATTAAGTAGATGCATGTGCACTTGATCATCGACTGTCCTAGTATATATAGTAGTCATTATGGTTGTCTGCTTGTGATTGTGTTAGGCTGATTGCTGCTTGCTGTGATTGCTGCTTGCTGCTGCTGATTGTGTTTATGTGTGCTAGGAGGTGGTAAGATCACCAGCTTTGAAAGTGGTGAGCAGAACACTGAACCTGCATGCAACCAAACAGCTGTGTGTGCCATCTAAACAGCCCTCAGCCAAGTTTGCAGGCAACCAAACATGAAAATGCGAAATAAATAGGCAAAAAAGAAAAACGATATGCAGACAATCAATTGGGCTGCATAACTTGGCTCAGGCCGCGTTTCACCTGAGCCAGACCCGCCGGGGCCACGGAGACGGGAGGCGCATTTTGTGTGCGAGCAACCAAACACGCCCTTACTCGCTAACTGATTATGTGGTTTGCCAGCGCAGATGTTTTGTCGAGTGTCTGCAAGGGGCAGTCGGTTAACATGCATGTTTTGTCGAGTACCTTGAAGCGAAGCACTCGGCAAATATGTCAGTTTTGCTGAGTGCGTAGTTTCGCCGAGTTATTTCGCAGCACTAGGCAAAGATGCATGTTCTCCGACTGTACGTCCGTGAAATAACACTCCACACTACTCGACACTGGGCAAAAATTTGATTTCTGGTACTCTCTCCATCTCGGTTTATTAGACACATTTGGAGTTTCTCTGCGACCTAGGCAAGTGAGGATTGGCCGAATTAATTACTTCTAAATCATGCAATTAATTAGGAAAGACCAATAAGATTCAATCTAAAGCGCATGCATTGGTTTAATTAAATGAAGCATTGGCTAAATTGCATGCAGATTGGGGAGAGGAAGGGAATGGGAGCATTTCTAGGAGATAATTAATGCTAATTGTGCCTAACTCTTGATAAAATCTGGCTTTGGTATTGTACCTAATAAACCGAGATGGAGGGAGTATTAATTAGTTGTGATCATGCGTCCTTAGGACCCAAAGGAGCCTTAATCAATCGTTGGTTCCCTCCTTTAATTCCTCTCTCTTTTCATGGAAATAATTCTGCTTGATTATTTCCCTCCTTTTTGGCCCAAAATCTATGTCTTTGCTCTGGATAAAAGTTTGGCGTGGTCCTGCTCTAGTTGATGCTCAATAGAAGGATGGTCCCTAGCCTAAACTAGGCTCCTAGATTTCGATGCTGAAAGATTTGTAAAGGTATGCGCGGTAGTACGTATCCGGTCCGATATTTGGAAGCCCAATATGCAAGCAATCTAACAAAAGATTTCAAAGTTCTGCACTCGCCATGCTTCAGTCTTAATTTAGCCAACTTTTGCTCATGCAAATTTAACTTCAGATTCTAGTTACACCGGACCAGATGAATATGTATATACGTATAAATGTGTAGATAATTAAGCTATAGCAGCTGGTAAGCTAGCTATCTGCTAATCTGTATAGGCACTGCTTGACTGTCAATGTAAAGTTGTGAACACACTTTTCTTGCTGCCGCTGCAGGTAATGTTAGGTCAGGCATATTTTATCTTATCATTTTATGCCAAATACCATCCGCAGCTCCCATGCAAATTCGCAGTAGAAAATGTGCAAGAAAAAAAAAAACTGAAATCATGTTTTTACCAATTGACGCCCCACCACCTTCTTTTTTAAAGATACTAATAACACTAAAAAATAGTTACTTGGTACAAAGTCGGTACCAGGATTTGGCTATTGGATGGAAATTTGTGGTTACCGTCTAACCTATTTACCGACCCCTCCAGAAATTAGCTTTACTGGACAGAAAAATTCTCATGGGTTTGAATTTCCGCAATTATAACATACTTTCTTTCGTCAGGACAAGTTTTGTAGTACTTATTTTATAGTTATCATTTTCTACCACAAAAAGTTACATATACTAGCAAAACGATTGATATGCTATGGGAAAAAGAGTGGAACATTGTTGTCTCAAGTTCTCCGTTGAATTAATTCACTCTGGTTTTCTCATTTATGAGTTATCAACTATGTACAAAGATTATAGCTAGCTAATATATATTGTAATTATTGGTCAAGTGTTTGTCTCAACAAAAAAGCTAAGGACTGTTATAAAGCCTGATCGTAGGCGCGCTGACAAATGCGGGGGACCCATTTGCATGATGTATACGAAACTAGACACTATATTGTTATGTTTCAACCATCTCTTTTTCTCGCCTTTGAAGTTGCCAACTTGAAGGTTTGTAAAATTGTCACTGTATAGGTACTAAAGTTTTCACGTGGTAACTTCTTACAAAATATGTATCATTGCATGGTAACTAAAGGTCCCAAAAAAAATTGTCGAAAGATGACCCCATGTGTGATTTAGATTTGAAGCCATCGTCTATTTTTTTTTAAACGGATTGTGAATCGGGTTGGCGGTTTCATCTATATAACATTTTTAATATACTCCCTCCGTCGCAAAAAAGGTGTCTCAAGTTTGCCCAAAGTGAATGTATCCAGACATGTTTCATGTATAATTTCCGAAAGCTAACTTACGGAGTATTTGAAACGGAGCGGGATGTACTTCACTTACAATAGTGTGATTGTTGGTCAATTTTTTGTCTTGACAAAAGCTAACATGCCTAGTTTTTGAGACGGATGGATTACCTACTTAAACTCAAGTTCGGAGTTTGGATATGACATTTGCTTAGCCTGTCAGCTGGTAGACAGCTCAGTTACGTACGGGTGTGGGTGGAGGCAGGGGAGGTAGTGAAGGGAGGCGGGGGAGCAACATAGCGCCATGGTGGTAACTGGTAAAAGGACAGGGACACGCGACAGCGACGCTTCTGATGGATCGATCGATCCCATCATTTATTTGGCAGTGTAAATACCCACCACAAGCTTCACTGCCGGTCGGTTTCCGCATTCTAGCTGATTCTCTACCTCGTTCTTGGTCTCGCTATAGCTCGCTGAAGCTCCCGCTGCCGCTTTCCCTCTACCTGGAAGCTGGCTAGCTAGGGTTAGCCTACTGAAGCTGATCGCGAGCTCAACCGGAGATTGGTCGAGCTCCGTGCCGGAGGGATCTGCAGCATCTGCTTATTCGCCACGGGAGGGAGTTGGTCCAAGGGGTTACGTTGGATCAGCCTCTGTCGAACTAGCTTGGTGGAGTTCTTGTGAGTGTGCTTCCCTTAGCTCCGCTCTTGGATGTATAAATATGTGTTTGTTCGATTTTGTTGTTGTTTTTGTGTTTATTCTATATCGATTTGGGGTCACAAGTGTACTGATACGAATTTGGGGAGTTTTAAATTTCTGGTACCTTTTCGTTCGTGGTCCTTGATTAGAATTTCATGGGCGCCGCAGATATGAGGTTGAATTTGTTAAATCTTCTCACTTTCTGTGGACGATCTTTGCAGTTGTTTAGTCCTTGATGAAATTATTTTCCTTTCTCCCGGCCGGAAGGGTTCTTTGATCAAAATCCAAGTTGCGCTGGATCCCGAGCCTGAGGCAGGACCCTTTTCTCTTTCTCTCTTTTCTTTTCGATCGGAGCACCCGATCTGAACCATTTAGTTTCAGTTATCCATTCTGTTAGCTTCTAATCACGGACACAATGTTTACATCCCTCGTTTCCCCTTCTATTTAACTTTGGTTCAAGAGCTCCCACTATATATAGACTGATAAATTTTAGTCGTTTATCTTCAGCCTTTCCTCTCTGAATTCAATTACATAGAGCAAAGCTCCAAGCCTCCAATTAGTACCAGCTTTAGGAGTGGCTGACTGACATATGCTGGATTATGAAAAGCTAGCTAGCACTCAATACAAACCCTTTCTCCTATTGCTCGTTTCAGAGAGAGGACCAGTAGTGAGACTGCTTGTACGACCCAATTCATAACTCAGACTGCAAACAATGAAAGATGGTGCCCGGCCGGCTAAGGTTCAACCGTAAAATCATTCACATCTACAGCGTCAATTCAGGGTCTCAACCAGGCCGCGCGCTGCTGCTCGCTGTTCCATTCCATGCATGCCATTGCCATCTACCCTGCCGCAGTCGCATGCAGCGAATAAAGCTGCCGCGCTCTCCTCCTCCTTCCTGGGTTGAACAGTATGTCCGGCCGTGCGTACGTGGCGCGCATCAGGCCGTCGACTGTAGAATCTACAGTGTAGATACCTCCGCGCCGCGCGGGCACAGTGGTGGTGATTTTCTGCGTGCTAGTAATCCCGTTATATCGATGCATGCGATGTTAATTAACACATCGATCGAGACCTAATGGTATCCTCCACCTACGTTGCAGGCTTGCTGCTAGAGGACGATCGACGATGCGCGTCGTCGTCGTCGGTCACCCAGCAGCCTGAGATCGATGATGAGCGGCAGTAACAACAACCAGGAACATCGGCAGCAGCAGTCGGCGGCGGAGGAGCAGCAGGAGGTTGTGCGGAAGCAGCACGCGGCGGCGGTGGCGGCGGCGACGTCGCGGCAATGGTCGTCCCAGACGGAGTCCCGGATCGTGCGCGTGTCGCGCGTCTTCGGCGGCAAGGACCGCCACAGCAAGGTGAAGACGGTGAAGGGCCTCCGCGACCGTCGCGTGCGGCTGTCCGTGCCAACGGCGATCCAGCTCTACGACCTGCAGGACCGGCTGGGTCTTAACCAGCCCAGCAAGGTCGTCGACTGGCTCCTCAACGCCGCCCGCCACGAGATCGACAAGCTGCCCCCGCTTCAGTTCCCGCCGCATGCGCACCATCACGTCGACCTCATGATGGACCACATGATGACCTCCGCCTCCTCCATGACGCCACTCATGCCGCCGCAGGTCGACGAGAAGTTCTGCCACTTCGCGACGGCGACGCTCGGTGCCGGCGACGGCGGTGCCAATGGCGCCCGAGCGGACGACAATGTAGACGGCGGTGGAGCTCAGCATAACATGGGGAGGTTCAGCTCCTACCACCGCTTCATGGAGCTCAACAGCGATTCGTTGGGTCTGGTCAACGGTGGGATGCCGTACAACTTCACCGGCGAGGCATGGAATAATAGCGGCGGTGGAGGTGGCGGATCGCCGCAGGCCGTATCGATCGCCACCGCCGCCGCAGCTCACCACTCAGCATTCCCATCGTTGCTGTCATTGGCTCCAAGGTCGCATCAGCCGGTGTACTACTCGTCCGAGGCCGATCAGTTCCCAGTCGATGACATGGACTCCCAGAGTTTGTCCTTGAACTCGGTCAGAGCTTTCCATGATCACACAGGAAGCTAGCGACACCGACAATGGCAGATCGATATCCTGCAGAAGAAGGTATATGATGGTGCTTATCGTTTCGGTGGTATGAGGTTGCAACTCTTAGATGCACAAGTTAGGACATAAATGCTCGATCCCAAAGCACAACATAGCTAGCTAGTAGAAGCGTGTGAGTGTGTGCATGGATTTTCCAAGTATATATGCTTCTTCTCACGGACAAGCTTTGCTGCCGGTCTAGAAAATGCATATTATAAGCTTGAAAAAAATACTTAAATTTGCTTTGGAAGTAGAGCAATGTTGGCTTTGCAATTAGTTTTTGTGCAATACGAACTTGTTACTTCTTTCTATATATAAAGAAGTAATTGGTGTAATGGTTTTTTGTGTAATAATATTTGAAAAGTTGAACAATATTCTGTCCTTTTTTATGAAATCATATTTGGGTACATATGCTAGTTTTTTTTCAGTTCTGCTTAATTTTGTAAGTTACAAATATGACTACAAATGAAATTGATTCAAACTAATCAAACATAGATTTGTGAAAGGGAAAAAATACAGGCTAAGAAAATATGAAAATGCTACTCCCTCCAGACCGAATTGATTGTCGCCATCTTGTATAGTATTTGTACTAGCCTAGTAGTTTTTCTGCAACATTTAATTCTGACCGGAGGTAGTAAATATACTAAAGTTTATTCAAACTTATAAAAAATATTACATCTGCTAACTTTTCCATATACATTTTTTATGCGTTATACCTTTTGGCATGCTATCCGAATAAAAACTTTTATTACGAATCATTTCGAGCCTTAGTTCCAAAGGTTGATCATTGGGTACCTTCTCCATGGTCGCTTCTTCATTAAGAACAATGGAACATTATGAAGGCAAATCCGACATATTAATACGTTATTGAGAAATAGAAGGTTTGATGGTATTATGCTTGGGAAGTAACACATACCATCATTTTCTAGAGTTAATAAAAGGGTTCAAGAATTTTATCTTAAATCATGGAACATTTGAGAGGCCATAAAGTAAGAAATTTACAAATACAAAATGAAGACAAAAAATGTGATGACATTATTGCATTTCATTCCATTAAAATAACAGCAAAATAAATGTAGATAGAGCATCAATTCGATGGAAGAGGCATGAAAAACATTGTAGTATTATAGCACCTGATTCTACAATGTACACACTATAGCGAGAAAGCAAATCTTATGTCTCCAAGTTTTTGACACCATCGTTTTGTTTGAAACATATCATTAATCTTGTATAATAACCCAGTTGCATCACAACCTCGATAGATGAAGATCCAGTGAATGTGCTTAGCAAATTGGAGGAAACACCCGAGACCCTTATATGCTAGTTTGCTACCAATATATGAATTGGTATCAATCACCCATGATATTATGATAATCGTAGCATTAAGGCAATATCTGAGAGCTTACTGAAAAACACGCACACAAGAAAGAAATGGTCTATCTTTTGTGAATATACCGTTAGATCTACCTGAATCCCACCGCAACGACGGGTTTAGTAAGCCAGTGTTCAAATGACATCGGTATAATTGACGGCTCCAATTCCTAACTTCTTTGTGCAAGGTTGCTTGTGGCATGTTTGGGGTAGATGGGCACATATGAAGCACTAACTACTTAGTTAAGTCTTCATGTAAAAATAATAATGTGAGGCTAAAGTGTTAACGAGGTGCGCAAAATGATAACATGTACCTCTATACTATTTACAAGGCCACGTATTTTCACCCATAACATGGAATATAAAATACAAGTCTGTCTTTGTTTGTTCTTGAAATACAACACGAGAATGGATTATATATAAAGTGGTGGTTTCCCTAACCATTTGGCTTAGTTATGTAAGAGTCAATATGGGACGGAGGTAGGTTGCTTGTCGAGGTTCTACCCTGGGGTTCAGGAGCTCCTTAATATTTTTCTCTACATAGAGCGTTTGATTCGCAAGATTGGAGTGCTTATGAGTTTGTCCTAAGGTTTGTACGTAGTCTATTTTGGAGAACCAATTGCATCAACTAACATATCTTAATACATTTTTTGTTTTTTCTATGGTGTGAAGCCCATAATGACTGTAAACGAATGCATGCATTGAATTTCAGTTATCCACCGGAGTTTAAAAACAAATCGATTTAACCCATCAAATTGTTAAGAGTATACAAGTTGTAATAACAATCCAAATATAGCAAAGAACTCAATAATGTAATCTCTCTCTCTCTCTCTCTCTCTCTCTCTCTCTCTCTCTCTCTCTCTCTCTCTCTCTCATATCATCCTGCGATCACCCCCACCACCACTGTGCTGAGGCACTGACACGCCAAATAAAACAAGAAAATGAGACACGACGAACGCATTGTTGGAGGAGACTCACATCAACAACCTAGAGTACTAGCTAACAACTTGCATGCATGCTATGTATGGCACTTTTACGAATAGTAACATGCCTATGGAAGCCATAGATGCTCAGAAAGGCACGAGATATGTTAGCCGGTAGATGCACGCGTGTATGGCTAAATTAATTACTAATTTGCCGTACTACACAAATCATAGTTCTATTGCAATCAGTACACTGTGAACTGCTTAATTAGTTAGTACACTAAAAATAAGTGCACGCGTGAAGGCTGCGTGCGTATCTGTGCGTCATTTTGTCTATTTGTCCACGAAGGAGACAGGTATTCATGCTCATGCAAGTCACCTTCTCATCTTATGTGGTGGGAGCAAATCCAGCTATAGCTTTTCTCTTCACCTTTGGCAAAGCTGACCACCCCCAAAGTGACATTTCTTTTCTGCACTGACGTAGATACTCATGAATATATATATGCTTCAACGTTTACACGAAACAAGATACCTTCCAAACATTCTGCCTCTGTCTACCATAGACAAGACATCTATGTCTGCAAAGACAAAGCACATTCATCCACACAAACAGATGTAAACAGGCATTGGACATCATGCATTGATGTCCATGGCTACCGAAGATGATCCAAGAGGTAGCCAGAGAGGAAAAGAATCCAGCTGCCAAGGGAGGAGTGGGGTTAATGAGTAGTAAAAGACCACTGGGGGCTAGCAGCTGTCGTTGCTGGGCCTTTGGAGGAGGTGGGCTGGGCCCCTGGGATTAAAGCGACCCTGCCCTGCATAGCCTGTAGCTAGGGTTTTGCATGCATGCAAGCAGCAGATGTACCATCCATATCTTTGGCCATGGACCAATATATACCATGTCACATGAATGGTCCCCTTGACGATACAGAGAGGTGTAGTGCATGCTGTCCACCCTGTTCCCATTATGCTAAGCTAAGCTACGAACGCTATGATTCCTTTCTCTCGGTTCGTATCTTACTCTATCTCTACCTTTTGCATAAGTTAACTTGGAGTAGCAACTAGGAGCTAGCTACTCCTATGTATACAGTTAGGCTGTTCATGCTGCAAAAGTTGCGCCTAAGTGAGTTCCAAAGACAGATCCATGAGAGCAAGTATAGTTTGCTACAGCTATGGCTAATTGCTAGAAACTGCTCCATCGGCGAATCCATGATAGAGTGCATATGTTACGGATATAGCAGCTACTAGTTCATTGTATGCAAAAGTGTATGAAGAGACATTGTAGGCAGAAAGTCATTTTGGCTCCTCGTGAGATCCAGCGCTCCCTCTAAATTTTTTATTTTTAAAATCATATTTATATGTTTTAGAAAAATCTTACACAAATCATGCATGTTGTCAATGATGTACCCCACAAACGGGCAAAATCTTGTTTGAAATAATTTATATTCTGAGCTACACAAAAATGAAAAAAAATCTTCTATATTCTGGAGATTTGAAAGCGCGTACATTGAGATCCACACATTTTTCATTTTTGTATAGCTCAGATATAAAGTATTTCAAATTGAGATTTTGCACGTTTGTGGGATACATCATTGAGAACATGACGATTTTTTTTCAGATTTTTTAAAACTTATAAATATGGTTTCAATTTTTTTTAAATAAAGAGATCACTCGAGCCCGGGAGTTAGCAATCGTAGCCAAGGGAGTGGCCTCAGAGCATCTCTAGAAAATACACTATTTCGGGTAAATCGTCATGCGGGGCAGATACTAGGAAATGATACTGAAAAGTTTGAAAACACTACGTCGCGCTAGATTTTTTTCAGGTGATCACATGGCAGTTCAAACACAGTTCATCACAAACAGAGACAAACACAACACAAAATTCATACAAACAATTCATATACTAGAACTCAAAACCTAACCCTAGATAAACAAATCCTAGCCCTAGAGTTTATGGATCGAACTCGTATGACATCGGATTGTCATCGATGTTGAGGTAGAACTTCACGGCGGAGGTGCGCTGCACCCAAGCGAGCTGGTGGTCCTCCCTGGTTTCTTCCAAACGGCGCTGAGCATCGGGTTCGCCGTTCGCTGCCACCGCCTTGGTTTCGCGGTTTCGCACTACATTCGGCGTGCGAGCATATCCTAGACGGCGGACCCCGCTGATGCTCCAGGAGCGGCAGCCACGGTCCCACGCCTGTGTGAACTGTTCCGCGCGGCGCTCTTCGTCCTCATCACTGGAGATCGTCATCACGACGTGGGAGCTTGCGGCGATGGCGCCTAGCGGGCGCGCGTGCTTGCTTGGAGGCGCACCCCCACGGCTCCCACCCATCCCGACGTGCCCCCCACGTATGCGGCCGGATCCGAAGACCATGGATCTGCCGGAGATGGAGAAAAATGCATGGAGAGGATCGAAAATTGCTCGACGGAGTTGGTACGGTTCATGCTGGAGGGAATCCGGGGGGGCTACAACGGATCACCTGACCTATTTTCTTAATTATGTCCTGGATCATTCTTCATTAATTTTACCTTAAACTCTAGTATAGGATTACACTAGTAGAGAACAAGGCAACAGTACCAGTCTTATTGGGCCTTTAGTACCGGTTGTGCAACCGGTACTAAAAGGTCGAGACTAAAGGGTACCCTTTAGTACCGGTTGTATATACAACCGGTGCTAAAGGCCCTCCACGTGGCCGAACCTGCGCGTGTGCAGCTGAGGACCATTAGTACCGGTTGGTAAAGGTTCCTGTTTTTTTGCCCCCCCCCCTTATTTTTTCAGGGGGGTTAGGTTTTCGGTTTTTTTCTTTTCGCTTATTTTTCAGGGTTTAGGGTTTCTGTTTTTTCCTTTTCGCTCATTTTTCAGGGTTTTGGAGGAGATCATGTATAAAGTACTCACTACACATATAAAGTACTCATTACACATATAAAGTACTCTCGTTACATATAAAGTACTCATAATTACAATGGAGATCACCGCTAGCTAGTACATGCATGGAGGGAGTCTATTAATCGACATAGTGGAATTCACCGAATTCATCTACGACATGCGTCAGAATGAATCCCGCCAATTCCTCGGCAATAGCTTTTATGCGGTTTTTTGGTAGGAGTTCGTTCCGCTTCCTTGCCATCTTTAAAAGAAGGAGATCGAATCAGTTATGATCGAAACTAAACATGATTGATGGTAGCAAAATAAAAGTTATGTATGATGTTTATGTACCTCTCGATTTCTTATACTATTGACTCTCTCATTGACCCTCATGTGAATAAACTCGCAAACGTAGTATCCACATAGTTCCGTCCCCTGTGGTTGTCGCAGACACCACTATACAAGAATTTAATTTAATCAAATAATAATCAAGAGAATGATAATGGTATTAGAAAGATACACAGACCTAGATACGTAGTAGTACTTACGTTGTTAGCCTTGAACTGCAGCTTAGGTTTCCATTCACCGCGTTCTTCCGCGATGAACTTTTTCCAAACCCTGCCCGGAAAAGAAAATGAATTGAGGAGTTATTACTTATACTTTAGATATCTGGAAATGAACGAAAGAGGCCGATATAGTGCGATTGAAATTACCTCTTGAGCATTAGACACACGCTTTTGTACTCATCTTGATCTCTACTTAATGAGTCCCAGACTTCAACTTCTCCTTCCTCGAGTCTATTGATTAGCAGAATGAAGTGGTACCTGCGCACATTTATATACGCAGGTATTCAGAACTCATCAATTACACTTAATATCGGGAAAGCAAAATAAAATGTGTACAAGACAGTAACACTCACCCGAAGTTGTAAGAAAAAAGTATTTCCTTTTTGCTACTTTGTCGCTTAAAAAGCGTTAGCAAAACGTACTCTGTGTCCTCGGGATGGTCAGCTATGGTCTTGACATGAACTTTATCCGGGTCAATGAACCCAATGTCCCAGATTCCTCCCATTCGGCATTCACGAATCTTCATTCTGCATAATAGCGTACAAAATAATGTTGTGAGGATAATTATAAGCAATGAACATGCTTAACTATAAATAATTAAATTACACGAATAAATTACTTGCAGACAATAGCAGCTGATGATAGATTTGTCGAGAGCAAGTTGATTGTACATCTGAAAAAGTTCGGAGAACTCAACCTGCACACCATATTGTCGGAAGTAGTGTTGTTCCTTAACTCCCGCCATGAGATACATTTTCCCTTCTTTTGCGGCGGCCATGTACCAGTTATGCAAACTGTGTTGTTAGAGCACTCGGATTTTCGACCAGAAGCAGCCCGAGTTCAAATTTATATTGAATTGTTATCTGCGCTATGGGGTAACCTGTGTCACCAATGACAACTTCTCCATGCTCGATTTCCCGAGCTTCAGAAGGCACAATGAGCGGGGCGATCGATTGTGCTTCTTGTTCTCCGAGCTGGGCAACTCTTTTCCCGCACGCTTTTTCTTGCTCCATCTGTGAGAAAAGTACCTTGTCAATACCTCGCTCATAGTCTAAAAGGGGCGGTGGTGGAGGGTCATATAGGTTGTCAACGGTGTGATCTTTTACCTCACTTGGTATAGTCTTCAGAAGTTCCTTTATGGGGTCCAGTCTTGCCTCCAGTCTTTCCTTTTTTTCTGTTCAAAAAGGCTCTCGCCTCTTCACGTGTGCTCACTTCTAATTCCTCCTGAGTCATCTCGCCAGCTAACTTCTCAGCCTTGACTTCCTTGGGTTTTTTTGCACGTTTCTTGACAGGGGACGACGTGAACAGCTTCCGCTTTGTCAAATTACTAGTGGGCGCAGCAGTCGGCTGACGGGACGGTGCGGGCGATGGACTCGCGGTGGGCTCCCAATCGTCGGGGGAGGAGGGTGGACTTTGCTGTGGTGGATTTCTAACCGGAGGAGTCAGTGGCCTTGGCGCCGAGTCTGGAAACTTGATGTATTTCTTCTTCCATAGAACGATACCAAGTTCGACTTCTCCCAATGTCTTCTCGCCTTCAGCTCCGGGAATGTCAAGATGCATTGAGTTGAATCCTGACATAACTTTCGTGACCCCGACACGAGCAAATCCAGCCGGAATCTCACCAAAATGGAAGGTTGATCCAAGTTGATGTGGTAAAGCATAGCCATTCGCCACCGGAAAACTAATGTTCTTCATTGGCGCATGTAACTCACAATTTGTCTTCTCCGTGATATTATCCATGGGGTAGCGCGCTGCCGACGGTTCATCAACTGGTCCATCAACTGCAGGATCTTGTAGCTGCGTGGAACCCACGCTGTTTTTCCGCTGAGATGGGCAGACATCGACTGCATGATCTTCTACTCGCGGCTGAGATTCCCTTTGCTGGGTAATTAAGCCCAGTTGCTCCTTCACATCATGCATCTGGCGTTCTAATGCAGTAAACCTCTCCGCCTCCCTCTTCTTACCTCTGCAATGTTTTCTATAAGTTGCAGCGTCCTCCGAAAACCCTTCAAGAAAACCAACCCCGCCTCCTAGCTAGTGATCAACAAGACTTAATATATACCTTGCCGGAGTTCTCTACGGAGTTTTCTAACGGCACTTCTTCTTTATCGTCGTCTCTGAAGTTTTGTAACTCAAGTCCCTAACCGGAGTCGTTCAAACATTTCGCGCTGAAATCTTCGCCGTCTTCTTCGTCGGTCTCTTCTCCATCGGAATTGGGTCCAAGGGTCTTATCAAATATAATTGCTTGAAAGCGTTCTTCTTTCTCCAAGTCTCGGATGAAGGCCGTGGCGTCGATGATGGGGCATCGTCCTCCATAGCTCAATGTCACTGCAAATTGTAATTCAGACTTAGCAATATTTCAAACTTTGCTAAATTTTGAAACTTTGCTACTAGAATTTTCAAACTTAGCAAAATTCACATATTTACTAGAATAAAAAAAATGACAATGCACATATTTACTTATTTACTAGAATAATTTTTCACATATTTAATTACTAGACATAAATTTACTCACATATTTACAGTACTAAAAAAAGATGAACATTAAAATTTACTCAACTACTATTTCAAACTTAGCAATATTTCAAACTTAGCAATATTTCAAACTTAGCTAAAATTTCAAACTTTGCTACTAAAATTTTCTAACTTAGCAATATTTCTAACTTAGCAAAATTAACTTTCAAAGTTAACTTAGAAAAATTAGTTTTAGTAACTTAGCAAAATATTTCTAACTTACCAAAATTATTTTTAGTAACTTAGCAAAATATTTCTAACTTAGCAAAATTAACCTTGCTTTGCTAACTACATTTTCAAAATTTCTAACTTTGCAAAATATAACCTTGCTTTGCTAACTACATTTTCAAATTTGCCAAGTTTGCTAAATTTTCTAAGTTTTCAAATTTGCTACATTTTCAAATTTTCTAACATTGCAAAAATTGCTACATTTTCAACTAAAATTCACACATAAAAAATGCACACTACTAAAATTTTGTTTTCTTAGTTTTCAACTAAAATTCAAACATAAAAAAATGCACACTACTAAAATTTACTCAAAACTACTAAAAAAATGAACACTGCTAAAAAAAGAACAGTACTGAATAAATAAATAATTACCTTCGATTGGAGGCCGGAGCAGGGCGCAGGCGACGGCGGAGGCCGGAGCAGGGCGGCGTGGATTGCGCCGGAGCAGGAGGCCGGAGGGGGCGGGCGCAGCGGAGGCCGGAGAAGGGCCAGGCGACGGCGGAGGCGGAGCACGTGGCGGAGGACGGCCGGAGCAGGGCGCATGCGACGGCGGAGGCCGGGGGCCGGGGGGCAGGGCACGCGCGCGACGGGGGAGGCCGGAGATGGCGCATGGCGGAGGGCTTGCGGCGGAGGACGCGTAGGGCACGCGGCGGGCCGCCGGCCGGAGCAGGGGTTCGCCGGGGCAGGACTTCGCCGGAGCAGGGTCGCGTCGAGGAGGAGGCGTCGGCGGCGTCGAGCAACTTGGCGATTTGGGGAGCGAGGCGTCGATCCCCTGCTTAACCGCATTCAAAACACCTTTAGTACCGGTTGTTCTACACAACCGGTACTAAAGGGTCTTTAGTACCGGTTGTAAGACCCTTTAGTACCGGTTGTAAAGAACAACCGGTACTAAAGGTCTGTTTGGGCCGCGGCGAAATTTCGCGCGCAAAGCCCACCCCTTTAGTACCGGTTGTAACAACCGCGAAGCTCCTTACATAAAGGTTTAATACATTCCATAGAATGCATTACATAAAAGGTTTAATACATTATTACACATCACCAACATTATTCTACATAAACGGACTTGCTGGCTCGGAGGCCGTAGGATTAGGAGGAACGGTGGGAGGAGCCAGCCCCATTTCGCGGCCGCCCGGTTCTCGCGCGCACGTTTGCGGCGGAGGGCAAGATCCATGGAGGATGAGTCTTTCAGCGCCTAATCCAGCTCGGAAGCCTCCTTCGCCTTGAGCTAGCAGTCAGTTCTGGCTCGCTGTACACGGTCGTCATGGACGGACTGGAAGGAGGCTTCAAGGGCTCTGCATCTGCGGCCCACCGCGCTCTTTCCCATGGTCGCTCCAGTCGAAGTCGTCGTCGTCATCCTTCTCGTCGGGAGGGGTGGCGGCGACTGGTGGAGGTACGGCCGCGGATCCCCACACCACCCCTGCGGCGTACACATCCTCGTCGGGGTCAGGGACGTCGGACCACGCGCGCTCGTACGTCCTCCGCACCTCCTCCGGCACCGGAGCAGGAAGTCGGTAGGAGGGCATTCCTCTCCATGCCGGGCTCGTGGGCATACGGCGGGATAGGCTCCCACGGTAGCGCCCAAGCGCGCTCTGCCGAGCACGCTCGACCTCGTCCAAAAGTCGCTGCGGCGGGCGTGGCGGATCCATCTCATGGAGACGATGCGTTCGTGGCTAGGAATGGTTGATTAGGGTTTACCCCGTCGGCGACAATATATAAAGACCTCCAGGGCAGCGCTAGGGGAAGACACGTGGCTAGGGAAGCGCTGGGGGAGGACACGTGGCTCCGCAAAGCCCGACTTTAGTCCCGGTTGGTGTTACCAACCGGGACTAAAGAAGCACACAGATCGTGTGTTTCTTTCAAGCGCTTGTGAGACGTTGGATTAGGGTGAGCCCGACTTTAGTCCCGGTTGGTGTTACCAACCGGGACTAAAGAAGCACACGGATCGTGTGTTTCTTTCAAGCGCTTGTGAGACGTTGGATCAGGGGTGTGTTTCTTTTGAGGGATTGTGAGCTGTTGGATCAGCAGTATCACGACCACTTCGTGAGCCACATGACCCGGTTGGTGTTACCAATCAGGACTAAAGAAGCACACGTACCCTATATATAGCCCCCCTCCCGGACATGTTCAGCACTCAGTGTCTACTCATTGTAGTTCATTTTGGCAGCACACGGGTAGCAGAGAGCAAGATTTCTGAGAGGCAGGAGTTCCTAGAGCGGAGGCTGAAGGTGAACCCTCCCCTCGGTCGGATCCAAGCAGCGGCAAGATGCTCTGATGATTAGCAACATCCCCAACACTTGTTGCAAATCATCAGAGACGTCTTGCCGCTGTTTGGATCGAAGGCCGATTTGCCGTCTCACGACCACGCGATGATTTGCCGATTTGCCGGTCAGAGTGGCCACTGGAGAAGGTAGGCAGGGGAAACCGTATGTTTTGTTCTATCACTTGGAAATGCTAAAGATCTTGGAGAATGCAGAGATTGTGTTGGTAAAACTGCAGCTGATTGACATAGTGTTTAGATCTCTCTTCTGAGTTTTCAGGACATAGTTACATAAAAGGTTTAATACATTATTACACATCAGCAACAACATCCCTATCTAGTGTTCACTTTTTCTTCTTGTGTGTCCCTTTCTTCTGATTGCGCCGTAGCCATGGACATTCTTCATCATTTAACACGATGCTTGGGTCAGTTTTCACTTTGAAGGGCGGAATTTCATCAAACTTATTGTAATCTTCTGACATGTCTGTCTTGTCCTCCACTCCCACGATGTTTCTTTTTCCTGAAAGAACTATGTGGCGCTTTGGCTCATCGTATGATGTACCGGCTTGCTTATCTTTTCTTTTTTTCGGTCTGGAAGACATGTCCTTCACATAGAAAACCTGAGCCACATCATTGGCTAGGACGAATGGCTCGGTGCGGTACGCAAGATTCTTGAGATCCACTGTAGTCATTCCGTACCGCCGGTCTATCTCTACCCCGCTTGACAGGTTGACCCATTTGCACTGAAACAAAGGGATCTTAAAAGAAGGTCCATAGTCAAGTTCCCATATCTGCTGTATGCAACCATAATATGTGTCCTTTGTCCCATCGTCGTTTGTTGCATCAAAGCGGACACCACTGTTTTGGTTAGTGCTCTTTTTGTCTTGGGTTTCCGTGTAAAATGTATTCCCATTTATCTCGTACCCTTGGAAAGTCAATATAGTCGAAGATGGTGACTTGGCCAACAAGTATAGCTCTTGTCCAACAGTGCTGTTATTAATGAGATGTGTACGCAACCAACTGCCGAAAGTATCCACGTGTTTCCCTTTAATCCAGAAGTTAGTCTCCTCCGGGTATTGGGAGCGTAAAATATCCATGTGTTTCACGATATACGGAGCCACCAATCTGGAATTTTGTAGAACTGTGTAGTGTGCTTGAGTGAAAGAATGCCCGTCCATACATGTTGTTGCTTTCTTTCCTAGCGTGCCTTTTCCACGCAGTCTCCCCTCATGGCGCGATTGAGGAACACCGATCGGCTTAAGATCAGGAATAAAGTCAACACAAAACTCAATGACCTCCTCTGTTCCATAGCCCTTGGACATGCTTCCTTCTGGCCTAGCACGGTTATGAACGTATTTCTTTAAGACTCCCATGAACCTCTCAAAGGGGAACATGTTGTGTAGAAATACAGGACCGAGAATGGAAATCTCTTCGACGAGGTGAACTATGAGGTGCGTCATAATATTGAAGAAGGACGGTGGAAACACCAACTCGAAGCTGACAAGACATTGGACCACACCCGTCTGTAAACTTGGTAGAGTTGCTGGATCGATTACCTTCTGAGAAATTGCATTCAGGAATGCACATAGCTTCACAATGGGTACTCGAACGTTTTCCGGTAGAAGCCCCCTCAATGCAACCGGAAGTAATTGTGTCATAATCACGTGGCAGTCATGAGACTTCAGGTTTTGGAACTTTTTCTCTGCCATGTTTATTATTCCCTTTATATTCGACGAGTAGCCAGACGGGACCTTGATACTGCTCAGGACTTGAAAAAAGATCTCCTTCTCTTCTTTGGTAAGAGCGTAGCTGGCAGTACCTTGGTACTTCTCTGGATTCAGGTTGTCTCGTTCGTGCGTACTTTGCTGGTCCTGCCGTGCATCCGATGTATCTTTCGTCTTCCCATACACGCCTAAGAAGTTTAGCAGGTTCACGCAAAGATTTTTCGTCACGTGCATCACGTCGATTGCAGAGCGAACCTCTAGGATTTTCCAATAGGGTAAATCCCAAAATATAGATTTCTTTTTCCACAAGGGTACGCGCTTGTTAGCGTCTTTTGGAACATTTAGACTGCCAGGACCCTTTCCAAATATTACTTCCAAATCCTTGACCATGCCATATATAACATCACCATCAGGGCGTGTAGGCTTCGTTCGGTTATCTGCCTCACCTTTGAAATGCTTGCCTGGCTTTCTTACGGGATGCCTGTTTGGAAGAAATCGACGATGACCAAGGTACACATTCTTGTTACCTAAATATATACTGTCAGTCTTATCTAAACAGTGCGTGCATGCATTGTATCCCTTGTTTGACTGTCCTGAAATGTTACTAAGAGCAGGCCAATCATTGATGGTTACAAACAGCAACGCTCGTAGGCCAAATTCCTCCTGTTTGTACTCATCCCACACACGTACGCCTTCGTCAGACCACAACTGTAAAAGTTCGTCAACTAATGGCCTCAGATACACATCAATGTCGTTGCCGGGTTGCTTCGGGCCTTGGATAAGCACTGGCATCATAATATACTTTTGCTTCATGCACAACCAAGGAGGAAGGTTATAGATACATAGAGTCACGGGCCAGGTGCTATGACTGCTGCTCTGCTCCCCAAACGGATTCAAGCCATCTGTACTTAGACCAAACCTTAAGTTCCTTGCGTCAGCTGCAAATTCCCCAAACGCACTGTCGATGTTTCTCCACTGAGACCCATCAGCGGGGTGTCTCAGCATCTCGTCTTCCTTACGGTCTTCTTTGTGCCATCGCAACAACTTGGCATGCTCTTTGTTTCGGAACAAACGTTTCAACCGTGGTATTATAGGAGCATACCACATCACCTTCGCGGGAACCCTCTTCCTGGGGCTCGGCTCGCCCTCAACATCACCTGGGTCATCTCGCCCGATCTTATACCGCAATGCACCGCATATCGGGCATGCATTCAAATTCTCGTACTTCTCACCGCGGTAGAGGATGCAGTCATTGATGCATGCATGTATCTTCTCCACCTCTAATCCTAGAGGGCAGACAATCTTCTTTGCTTCGTATGTATTGTGCGGCAATTCATTATTCCTTGGAAGACTCTTCTTAAATATTTGTAGCAACTCCTGAAATGCCTTGTCAGATATTCCATTCTTTGCCTTCCACTGCAGCAATTCCAGGGTGGTACCCAGCTTTTTCTGGCCATCTTCACAATTTGGGTACAACAATTTTTTGTGATCCTCTAACATGCGCTCCAACTTCGACCACTCGTTTTCACTTCCGCACTTCATCTGTTCATCAAGAATGACCCGACGAAGATCATCATCATCGGACTGATCAACAATGACCTCGAGCTCAACTTCGTCTTCCCCCATTGTAGTATCACCGTGTTCAGAGAACACAGGATAGTTGTCATCATCCTCTTCTTCAGGGTCTTCCATTATTACCCCTCTTTCTCCATGCTTGGTCCAACAAAAATAATTGGGCATGAAGCCTTGTCGCAACAAGTGGGAGTGTATGGTTCTTACGCTCGGGTAATTCCTCGTATTCCGACATTCATCACATGGACAAATCATAAAACCATTCTTCAGCTTGTTTAACTTAACCACATCGAGAAAACGATGCATGCCATCAATGAACTCGGGACAGCGTCGATCACCGTACATCCATTCTCGGCTCATCTGCATTACATAAATACATCAAAAACCATTACACCAGCTAAATAATGAATAGAGATACGTGACCAAATTAATTTATACAAGTTCATCACATTAAAACCAAAGTAGAGTAGTGCCCAAATGTAATACATAGTTCTCACGAAACATACATCAATCGAAACTAACATACAACTATCTAAAGAATTTAAATCCAACAACAAATGCGATCAGAATCGCAACCAAGGTAACTATTGAACCAACAGCATAATGATACCAAGCCTCTTGACTAATGACATATTTTCTAATCTTTTTAAGCTTGGCGCATTGCATCCATCTTCATCTCGTGAGCAGCGACGACGTCGGCAAGCTCGACCCCGTGAGCATCAACGATGTCGGCAATCTTCAAGTCCAATACCATCTTCTCTTCCAGGCATTGGAGACGAAGATCTTCACTTATCTTCAATTTTGCTTTCAAATCGTTGTTTTCTTTTTTAAAAACTCGACAATAGGGTCGGCTGGAATTTCCGGTTCAACTACCTCCTAAATAAAAATATATCTATGTCAAGTTGGTCGTCATGATTGTTATAAACACGAAACAAAATAAATAGTTATAAAAATATACCACATCCGAATCATAGACCGGACGAGGGCCGACGGGGACGGATATCAAAACCATGACACTATACATATAAAAAAACATAAGAAAATTATACAAGAAATAATTATGCATTTAAATCATATAACTAACATTTTTAAAATAAAAGATAAAAAAGAGGCTCACCGAGGTGGTGTCGGTGACGGAGCGGCGCGGGCGATCGACGGCGGTGAGGAAGGGGACGGACGACACTACATAAAACCACAAATTATACTTTAATTTGAGCTCAAAATGCATATAAAACAAATGAAATCCCTAACTTAGGCATTTCATCAAACATCTTGCAAGCACCACCAAAATCAAACTTGCTAAACTTGCACGAAAATGAGCTAAACTTGAAATGCCGGAAGAGAAGATGAAGTTGCTAACCCTTATATATGTAGGTGCCACCAATCTTGGAAGTTGTTGGAGAAAAAAGGGTGAATTTGAGCTTGGGAGAGCAAAGAAAGAGGAAAAATGGAGTTGAATTCGAGCTCAAAATGGAGCTGGCTCGGGGTGGAAGAAGGGTTATAGTGCCCGAGACCTTTAGTACCGGTTGTTATTACAACCGGTACTAAAGGTCTCGCCGTGGGGCCACCAACCGCGGCCGCGTGGCCTCCAACTCTTTAGTACCGGTTGCTAATAACAACCCTTTAGTACCGGTTGCTATACTAAAGGTGTGCCCCTGCTGCACACGAACGCAACCGGTGCTAATGCCCCCTTTAGTACCGGTTGTATACCGGTTTTTGTACAACCGGTACTAAAGGGGGTGCACCGTTGCCTCCTTTTCTACTAGTGTTAGTGCGTAACGTACCCATGTGGCTGCTAGTTCTAGGCCGTTTGCTAGCGTCACAGACAAGTGTATTTTCTCTAGCTAGTACTCCCTCCGTTTTAAAATACTTGTCTTCCATTTGTCCAAATTCGGAATGGAGGGAGTAGATGGCGACCGGTACTATCTGTACAGCTATCTAGCGACTGTAGTTGAAGGACGTACACCTACGTGCGTCTTACAGCTATCTTGCATGCATGCGTCTCTCAAGGGTTTGAATGTGCCCAGGCAGTGGTAAGGTGGTTGCTGGCCTTCGTTTTCATCGCCGGCGGAGCTGCGGCTCTCGTTTCTAGCTCGGATCCCTCCTCGTATTGTTGTTCTTCCTTGTTTTTCGATCTATGTACTCTGTATGTGGATGTTTGGTGAATATATGTGGGAGTTGGATGTGTCAAAAAAAAAAATAGTGTAATGATTTGAGTGTTCACTTAACCTAGACATACAACGTCCTGTGGGCTGTACGATATATGTAGAAACATTTGTACCGGACTAGAAGTACTGTTCCGTTGTGGTGAAATACTACTACAACCGGCCGGCTGTGCTTTAATTTGCACAGTTGTATGGGGGAAAAACTATGCATGTACAGGACTGCAGGTGCACGTACGACCTGGTGCAGTACATTACTCCAGTTAGAGATATGATTATCGAACTATAACCTCTGTTCTAGTTTGCCAAAATGGCTTATAATACGAACAGAGGGAGCACAATATATACTATCGAACAGCGATTATTTTCATAAGTCAATTAGTTGGGCTAGATTGTTGCGGAGGTGCTACGAAAAGTGGCGTGACAGTGACGGAAAATAAGGACTTCCCGGCTTTCGTTATCTAGTCTAGTGGTATCTGGTTAGCAAAGTGTCGTTATGGTAGAAGAGGCTTGGACGGCGACTATGTGCACTCCGATGAGAACACAAGATTGCTACTCAGTCAATGTCGACGTGTTTGCGATGTGCCCTTGTCGAAGGTGGTGGCTTGGAAATCGGGTTTACTGATGAAATTCCAGAATCGATCTAAGGTTCGACTCATCATAAGCGGCTCTCCAAGGTTTAGCCTAAGAGTTATGTATTTTTGGTTTGTTTCGCTATTTCTTATTGCATTAGTTCTAATATGGTGGAGTTACTGACAGGAAGCATACACCATTCCATTTTGTTCTTATTTTAGGTGAATTGCGTTTGACGATACTTGTTTTTAATAATATATGTAGTTGTGTGCATCCGTTGATATAAATACATGGTTATCCTCCTTTCTAAAAAGGTGTCTTATCAGCTGGTTAATCAACAATAATCTTCGTTAATGTACACTTCATCATGTCAGGGGGAAGCTAGGGTTGTTTGATTAGTGTTATATCTCTTTTGACTTTCGACTTATAAGTCTCAAAGCATCTAATTAAGTGCTTTTGGCTTTTGTGACTTACAAGCTAAAATTCAAAAATCATGTTTAAAACCCAGCCAAACATTCATTACCCTTTGTAGGAAAGCTATATTTTGGGTTTGTGCCACATTATTAAGCACATCCCATATTTATGATGCAAATTGAAATAGCGGGTAAATTAGGTTGTACGTCCATGAACCTCGCTCTAACATTTCAACGCAGCCCATATATGAATGGTAGCAAGAAAAATCGATAGCCCGGCCCATAATGACTTTGGTTTTCCCACGTTGACAAATTATCTTGACCCGTCGCATCTCCTGAGCTCGGGCCAGCGGTCAGTCGGGACACCACACTATATATACCGGACCGCACTACACGTACTAGACCCCCAGAGCTAGAGAAGACGTAGACGTCGGCGTGTCGTTTATGGAAAGGACTAGGCGTACCCGAGCATCTGGGAAAAAATCCCCCGGGTCCCCCTGCAGACACGTGTCCCCTTATTTCTGTCCAAATCCCGTTTTTGCTGCCGCCGCAGCAAATAATCCCCGTTTTTGCTCCCTATGTAGCAAAAAAGGGTTCGCCCAGAAAACAGAAAAAAGAAAAACTGACTTCGTCGGAGACCTCACCGGAGACCTCGCCGGAGATTTCGTAGCAACACAAATGTGCTACTGTAGCAAAATCGACTTCGCCGAAGACATCACCGGAGACATCAACGAAGACCTCGCCAGAGACATCGTAGCAATTTTTTTGTTCTATTGTAGCAAACCCACATAACAATAATAGCAAAAAATTGTTATATTGCAGCATCATATCAAAAAAAAATCCGGGGAGTTGAGACTTATGATGCAAAACATCAGAACAAATTATAGCAAAAAAATTCTCCTTGGTGCAAAAAATTCAGACATGAACAAAAACGTCGTAGCAAAAACATTGTGCTATTTTAGCAAACCCACGAAACTATTGAAGCAAAAAATTGTAAAACATTACAGTATCGTAGCAGAAGCACCGGCGCCGGAACTGCGACCAGAAGCACCGGAGTCTTGCCACGGGAGCACCGCCGTGCTCGTTCCGTAGCACCACCATCCTTTCATGGGAGTACCACCGTCGTGCTCCGGTAGCATTGTGCCTCCACGATGGTAGCAGCGCCGCCATGTCCTCGCAGCAACGCCGCCGCGCTTCGGTAGCACCATGCCTCCACGATGGTAGCAACGCCGCCATGCTCCGGTAGCACTGTGCCTCCACAATTGTAGTAGCGCCGCCGCGCCGCCACCTCCTCCTGCTCTCCGGTGAGGGGTCTCATCACCAGCTCACCGCCGTCCTTCGTTGGCAGCTCCGGTGACCACGGCTGGCAGCACCACGGAAGCCATGGCGTCAAAGCAGGAAAATTTCTGCTACAAACCTTCAAAAAATTGCACCGCATCAAGAACATTGTATCATGCGAAAAACAAATTGCTACAATTAGTTTGGAAATTTACATCAAAAGGAGATTTGTTTTGCTACAAAACTTACAAGAATTTGCGGCTCCAGCAAACAACGCCGGTAGCACCGCCACACACCGCATGCAGCTCCGGTGCTCGCCGCTTGTAGCATTAGCACCAGAAGACCGGTGTCGGTAGTATCCCAACCATATCCTCCACCGCGGTGGTGGACCTTGTAGCACCGGCGACCATCTACTGCAGCAACAGCGACCGGCTATGACAGCAATGTTGGCCTTCGTCGATAGCAACCGGCGAGTCGCGCTTAGCGCCCCGACGACCCACCTAGCACCGACGATTGGCGTCGGTAGCGTCGGCAGTCGCCCTTGCCAGCAGGGCCAGCCTACCATTGCAGCAAGCAGCCATGGCGCTGCACCCAAGAGCACCGACGCCCCGCTTTGGAAGTAGCGGTGTGCGCCGTTCGCAGCAGGGTTGGCCGTCCTCTCTAGCAAGGCGAACCGGAGCTGGGGCGGACGAAGAGTATGCTTTTAACGACGAGGGTCACCGGAGGAGAGCGGGCCGGAGCGCGCACAGGGCGCTGCCGGCGTCGAACGGAGCAATTGACCAAGGAGAGCCGGCGTTGAGAGGAGGCAGTGCTCACGGAAGTAGACGGAAGCCGAGAGCGCATTTGCGGAGCAGCGGCAGGGTGCCGGTGGCAGCGAACGCCGGCGGAGAAAGCCGTGGTAGCCCCGCACGTCCACACCGGCAGCAGCCCGCCGCTTCCGGCCGGCAGCACCGCGCATCCGCGCCGGCAGCAGCCATGGAGGCCACGGCGACGTGCTCGGGCAGAGGGCAGGCCACGGCGGCGTGCTCCGACGAAGGGGACGCTACGGCGTCACGCGAGCAGGGGCGGCCCGCTGGGGGGCTGGCGGGTGGAGCCGCCGGGCGGCTGGCCGGTGGAGCCACGGCGCGGACGGCCGGGGCGGTGCGCTAGGCGGCTCTCTCGCGTGCGAGGAAGAAACTAGCGTTCACGAAGGGATAATGAATAGAAGTAAATGCTGTAAAAAAAGAATAGAAAAAAGTGGTGGGGAGTGCTCCACGGTAGGGGACGCGTGGCGTCACGCGGAGGCGGAGGACGCGCGGGTCGGATCCCCCGGATGATCCAAGGCTTTTCCGTCGTTTATGTGCCGCGAGCTCCACCTCATAATGTATACTGGGCACGTACGATCACGTATAACTAGATCTGGATCGTAGAAATAGGTCGATCCAGTGTAGGAAGTTGTAATTAAAACTTCATGGTGCATGACTCTGGCTCGGTTAAGCTTGTGTTTGGACCATTGGATTAGGATGGCCGATGATATTTTAGCAGCCATGGAGAGGCCGCCCGCCATGGTAGGACTACTTTGTGTGTGTTTCCTTGTCTGCATTCACAGAATTCATATTGACTATCTACCTATTTTCTGCACACGTGTGTATAAACATGTTTTAGTGCAAGATTCACATGAACCTTGCATAAGACATGTCTAAATACATGTAAAATAGGCCATTACATTTTGGTTTTAGGGCATCACATTTTGGGTTATACGGCACCAAAACTTGTTTTACTCATGCAGATGAGCTATTTTAGGGCAATTTTAGGGCAACAAAAATTTTTTGAGCTCCAAGAGATGACCTAAAACTTGTGCCCTAAAATAGATCTGACGATGGTGAGGGAGGGAGGCACATCTGACAGTCGCTGGGCACCGAGCTCGATTTCATCCATGGAGGTCACCAGAGGCCAAGGAAAAGCGGCGAGGGCGGCACAGGTTGGTAGGGGCCGGAGAGCAGCCGGGGGATGCATCCAAATCTGGCAGTGCGACGTTGACCGAGCGCCGAGAGACCAACAAGGAGCATGGGAGTCACGGCCGATCATCGATGTCGGTGGGCTGCGGCGGTGTTGCGGTGAACATGTGAGGTGGCGGTGGGGTAAGGAACTACCGAAATCGGCGAATTCAGGCGGCGGTGGCGACTCGATATTCAGCGCCGGTCGCGAGGGTTGCGGCGGACGTCCCGAGAGGCGGGAATGAGCGACGATGTGTCTACGGGGATCGAGACGGCTGGCGGGCATGTGGAGGCGGTTTAAAATGGCCGGAATCGGCGTGGGGGCAACGGCGGCCGGTGGCGGGGAACTTTCACCATGGTGGCTCCCGCCACAGCCTTTTTCTTTTTGGGCATAGGATAGGGCAGCCCTATTGGTGATGTAAATTTGCATCACCAAAACCAAATTTTTAGAGCATGACGTAAAAATTTACATCACCATGTAGGGATAAAACATCTTTTGGAGCAACGTTTTTACCGTTTGGTGATGTAGAAAATAGTTTTTTTTACACATACCCTATTTTACACCATCTACTGGAGATGCTCTCAATCGCACCTTGGACTTATGAAAACTAGGGAAATTGGCGCGGCGACACGCCGCGCCCGTGTGGTGACACAACATAAATAAATTGTGGAAGGTCAAATTGCTCAAAAGTAATCTAATTGCATCAAAATTTTGTATTATGTATTTATATATTATATATTTTATTATTTTGTATGTAGCAAAATTGGTAAGGAAGAAAACATAAAAATTCCTGGATTCTCTATTTAGTTTGTAAATGAATTGGAGAAGGTCGAATTGTTCACAAATAATGTAATTGCATCAAAATTCTGTATTATGTATTTATATATTATATATTATATATTTTCTTATTTTGTATGTAGCAAATTTGTAAAGAAGAAAACATAAAAGTAGCTGGATTGTCCATTTAATTTGTAAAAAAGAAGATTCTTGTTCGTAGAATCTCGTTAAAGAAAAAAAATGACTATGGGATTCCAACCGGTGACCCTCGCATTTGATATCAAGTAACATACCTATAAAAGTGCTTTAATTCGAGCTATGCTTGATTAAAAAAGTGATCTTCTTCATAGACCATAACCAAAGTTTGCATGGGGAGTTAAAAGACATGTATCAACTATTAGAGTGTCGGAAGAAAAAACATATACTATACAATTAGCGAGAAGTTAAACGTATGTTAAAAAGATCGGATTACAGTCCTTTTATTTGTAAGCTAAAAGTACGAAACAACTGTACAAAAGACCTAACTTTCAGATTTATCACGACCGGACAAAAGATATCGTGATCAATGGGACGTGAGTGCGAACACAGGCTGGATATTAACAGAAATAAGCTGGGTGTCAAAAAAAGCGCTATCTATTCTTAAAAATACCTTGGATTTGATGCTGCATTTGGACGCTAATGTCTAGACTAATTGTCGCCACATAGCTGAGTTTTTTTCTAACATCATTTGCATCATAGGATTAGGTATTGTATAAAAGGTCAAAACAAAACAGGCACTACATAAGCAGAGAATTAAATATAGTGAAATAAAAGAAAAGCAAGAAAAACACAAACCAAAATTAGAGGAATCCATAGGAGCAACGGCTCACATGAGCAATGGTGAGACGGCGCCGCCAGGGGACAGGAAACAGACAACACACCATGAAGCCCAGTACGAACAGACCATGCCGACGCAGCAAGAGAAGAGCCAAGAGGGGCAATTTCCTGGGACACATGCCAACGACAGGCGAAGCATCAGATTAATTAGTATTGTTCACCACACAAATAATCTTTGGTTGCGGATGCTTATCTAGAAAACAATCCCGAATTTGAATGTTGTTGAGAAGGGTGTTTGTGACCACAAAAACTTTTTTTGTATGTGAACTATTTACAATTTACATAAAGTCACCTATGCTATAGCCGAGTGATATAAATATACGATGTGCAAATATGATATCTGAATTAGTACTTATGATCATACATGTATGTCACTATATGTGACCAAGTACATGGCTTCCGGAACAAATTCAGTGCATTCGTCAGGAGAATAATAGAGGGAAAAAGGAGAGGGGGATGCACATTTGAGTTTAAAAGGTAGGAAATAGTTAGTGTTTTCTTTATGGAGTAAGTGTTGGAAGGTTTTATTATTTTCCGAATTTAGGCATTCAAATGGAATTAATGTAGACCGTTAAGAAGTAGTTAAAAAATGTACGGGAAGTAAAAGTAAAAATAGTGGCAATTTGAATATAGGGAAGTGGGGAATTAAGATAACAGGAATTGCAAATAAATAAGTAATAAATTTAAGTTCGCGAAAATAAATTTGTGAGGGAAATAAAATAAAAAGTTAAAAAATAGTGTAGGGGAAAATAGGAAGTAAGCGAGCAGTCTTAGAGTCATTAAAATAAATATGTAAGGGAGGTAAAAGAAAAAAAGATATAGTAGGGGATAAATAGGGAGTAGAAATAAATAATTAATATCGAAGTCGCTATTTGGGCGCAATGTTCGTAAAAAGGAATGTGGAAAAAATAAACAATAGGGGAGAAATCTATTAGAAGCCCAAAAAAAATTCTATTCATAAAGGACATGGACTATTTATGCGTGACCGCAAAAATAGATAAGTAATTTTTAAGTCGCTATTCGTGCGCAATGTTTGTAAAAAGAAGTGTGGGGGAAAAAATAGGTTTAAACTAAATGGGGAGAAATATCTTAGGATGGGGAAAAATTGCTCAATTGTACCGGGGGGCCGATTTGTAATTTTGGATAAACGCGGGGACTTTACTGCAAAAATGTTTTATTCCGGGAGGACGTTTCACAATTTTGGGAAAACGTGAGGACTTTTATATAGACTAGGCAAGATGGCGCAGGTGAACAGTGTTCAACAGTGGACGGTTGGCTGAGAAAAAGGCATAACTACATCACCTTAATATATAGACTAGGCAAGATGGCGCGGTGACACGCCGCGCCCGTGTGGATAATAGTGTATTTTGTGTTTTGGTTAGGGTTAAGTAGACTGTCTTTCTGTTTATGGGAAGAAAGTTTAGCTGTAGAGGAAGATTGTATGTATTAAAGAAGTATTTGTAGTTATTTACGTGAGATTGATCTTTGTAGCAGGTAATGTTGACGTATTAAATCATTATATAATTTTACGGTTATTAAGTGAGATTTTTGCAAGGAAAACTATGATTATTCCGTTATATTTTTTTGCACCTATATATTTTCATAGTGAAAGTGCAACTTATGTACATTAGGGAGGCAAATATATAACTCGGTAGAAAACAACATAGTAAATAGAGAAAGGAGAAGTACATAATGCGTGCTACATTACAATAAGATTACTACACTAGGATACATATGCAGGTGATATTTGTCTACTAATCTACTGATCTTCTTCATCAAGCAATATCCTCAGCGGCGTCGTTGGCTGGAAGTGTGACGGCTGGTGTAGTGGCTGATGGTAATGGAAGGTAGATGACCGAAGGTAGGCATGTAGTTGGAAGCGGCGCTGTCAGCGATGGCATCATAGCCAAAGGGATTGTCTTATCATCGAAGATCTGTGTCATCATGTAGAAGACTTGTCCATCGATGTACATAGGGATGGCATGGTACTGGTAACTTATTGCGTATGCTGGAGATAAGAGGGAAAGAAGGGAAATAGTATGGTCGATTGGTGTAGTAGCTCTCCACGTGGTTGCGTATTTGTATAGATGGCAGCGGCTACACATGTCGTTCCTCAGCGGCGGCTGAGCTGTGCGTAGGCGTGCCTTTAGGTGGCAAGCTGGTCACGTCGATGTGTCCGTACATTGGCTTGCATGCAGCAGCTTATTTCATACGACTATGGTTGGACACGCAAGTCATCTGGGTATACGTGGATGTTCTAAACAGGTATGATATTCGCTATATATCATCTGCAATAGGTATGTTTTCCTTCAGTGTAGGCGATAGTGACCATGGATGAGCCGCTCTTTGAGTTCTACCACATGCATATATTTTAGTCTAAAGTACAACGAATTTGAAGATTAGTGAGAAATATGTATATGTTCGTCAAAATAAAAATGTTAAAATATGAAAATTGTTTGGAAGGGTGATATCCATCTGCTCGTGAAAGGGAGACTGAGTGCGACGAATTTGATAAAATTCGTAAAATGTTTTTGCGAATTTGGATCTAAAATAAAGAAGTTAGAGTCGACCAAACTCGAAACCGATCACGGAAATGGAACCTACTCATCGACGCACATATATTTCATGTATATATTATCATGAAAAGGAGGGCAAATCGTATTTTTTTGGTAAATGCGAGGGTCTTTCTGCAAAAGCGCCACGCGGGCCGTCGGATCTGAATCGGACGGCGCTGAGACGTGTGTGCACTGTAGACCGGAGGACCAATTCATAATTTTTGGAAAACGCGAGAACTTTTCTGCAGAAAAACATAGGGGAAAACGTGGGGACTTTTCTGTAAAAAAGCGTGGGGTCCGCGCGTGTGTTTTATGCCGGAGGAACGATTAACAATTTTTAGAAAAGGCGGGGACTTTTCTGCAAAAAAACGTGCGGGCCGTCGGATCTAGATCGGACGGCGCGGAGGCGTGCGCACATCTGCAGGGCGGGGCGACGTGGCCACCGCGAGGGAGCGCTGAAGCGGTGCGCTTTGATATATGTATCTATACAGTGCGCGGCACGCGGGCGCATCGAGGGTGAGCTGAAGCGGTCCGCTTTGATATATGTATCTGGATCCAAATACTCAGAATTCAAATTTTTGAATTATGTCAGAATTTCTCTTTTTTGCACAACCTAAAATACAACGAATTTAAAGATTAGGGAGAAAAGGAGAGCGAATCGTTTTTTTGGTAAATGCGAGGGTCTTTCCGCAAAAGCGCCACACGGGCCGTCGGATCTGAATCGGACGGCGCGGAGACGTGTGTGCACTGTAGACCAAAGGACCAATTCATAACTTTTGGAAAACGCGGAAACTTTTCTGCAGAAAAACCTATGGAAAAACGCGGGGACTTTTATGCAAAAAAGCGTAGGGTCTGCGCGTGTGTTTTATGTCAGAGGACCGATTCACAATTTTTGGAAAAGGCGGGGACTTTTCTGCAAAAAATGCACGGGTCATTATATCTAGATCGGACGGCGCGGAGGCGTGCGCACTTCTACCGTGCGGGGCGACGTGGCCACCGCGAGGGAGCGCTGAAGCGTGCGCTTTGATATATGTATCGATCTATACACTACGCGGCACGCGGACGCATCGAGGGAGGACTGAAGCGGTCCGCTTTGATATATGTATCTGGATCCAAATACCCGGAATTCAAAATTTTGAATTCTGTCAGATTTTATCTTTTTTGCACATCCTAGAACGAATTTGAAGATTAGAGAGAAATATGCATATGTCCGTCAAAATAAAAATGTTAAAACATGAAAGTTGTTTGGAAGGGTGATATCCATCTACTCGTGAAAGGAAAACTCAAACGGGTGACTATGTGCGACGAATTTGACAAAATTGTGACAAAATTCGTCAAATGTTTTTACGAATTTGGATCCAAAATTAAGGAGTTAGAGTCGACCAAACTCGAAACCGATCACGGAAATGGAAACTACTCGTCGCTGCGCATATATTTCATATATTATCATGAAAAAGAGGGCCGTCGGATCCAGATCGGACGGCGCGGAGACGGAGCCACTGCACACGCTGTAGATGCGCGTACTGTAGCGATCTTACAGTGCGGACGACGTGGACATGTCCATGGAGCGCTGAAGCGGTCGGCTTTTATATATAGTAGTATCTATAAGCAAAGAAAAAAAAGGTAAAAATAATGTGAGAGTTAGACTGGTTCGCCTTGTGGCATGCCCTTCTTTGCCCAATATTTTCCGAAAAAGCACGGTGAGTCACTTATCTTCCTCACGATTTGATCATTATCCTATATTCTTTTAAAACTTGAACAAGATACTGCTACAAGAGTGCCTTGTCCGATCTGTAGGTATGAAGCTTCATGGAAAGGGAAGAAGAATTCGCCGAAGAACTGAAGACTGCTGGAGTTATGAAAGCTGAGAAAGAAGTTTCGGGAGGGTCACAGCAGGCCGAAGGACCCGAGGGCAGTTACCTCAAACCTTGCTGGAGTTATGAACTGCTTGCAAAATTGGAGTACGAAGACTGTCGGGAGTCGGGACAGTCCCAAAACGCATTGAAAAGCTGAGAAAGAAGTTCAACAATATCAACATCCGAAACTCATTGCAGACCAGTGTGAAAAACATCGCATTGAGAAGGAATTGGATAAACTTCTTGAACAAGAGGAAATCTAAATTGGCTGAAAGAGAGAGACCGAAATACAAAATTCTTCCATCAAAAAGCAACATGGAGGAAAAGGAAAAATAATATTAGTCGGCTGCAAAAAGAAATGGATCCATGACTGACAAGAAGAAAGAAATGCAAGAAATGGCAACAAGTTTTTTCAAACAAATGTATAATTAAGGCTAATCAACAGGTTCAACCGACAGCTATACTTGATATTGTGGAACCGCAAATTACTCAAGAGATGAATGAAAGCTTGTGTTCGGAATTCTCTGACGAGGAATCAATAATGCTCTTTTTCAAATTGGTCCCCTTAATGCCCCTGGTAAGGATGGGTTCCTAGCTGGATAAATTGACACCGTCCAGCTTCAGCAAGTAGCCTTCAAATCGAAAACCCAATGTGGCAAGGCAACTAGGCAATTCGAACACAGGCTGCTCTTCAGCAACAAAATGAACAAGTAGGAAATTTATGCGCAGAGCAAGACGAGGAGCAGTCTACGCGCAGCGCATATATGAGCATTCCCTGATTTCATCAATTGAGTCTTTGGCAACAATCACTGACACACATCACACACCTTGGCATGAATACCATAAACCATTCTACTCTTTTTTTTTCATACGACCCTCGATAATAAACCATTTTATTATGAAACAAATATACCATAGCAACTTTATGTTTTAATTGTGACCATCAGGTGGAGACAAGGATCTCACTCATGTAGGGTAGACTAACTCCAGTAGAAAAGCTCACCGTTGACACAGATATAACTACATCAATCGACCCAATCAATTCTTCGTAACTTTCGACACCACCCATTACATACTCGACTACCGGCATACTCGTTTATTCAACCCTCCATCGATCTAGCAGTTGTTGTCGTCCCCGCGCGCTCCTCGCAGCTCAGGGCCTTTCAGGCGCGGATTGTTGGCGAAGCTGCAGGCCACGGAAAAAAGAAACGTGGTTATATGATGAAGTTGAATTTGCCAAACGCGTTAACAAATTGCAGAGCCTAAAGAGCATCTGTGCATTTGGTTCCACGTATACCTGGTCAGAGGGATGTTCTGGAACGCTCCAGATCTTGGGATTGTTCCGCAGAGATCATTGTTTGAGAGATCTCTGCAACACAAAGGAGGGGATAAATGCACATCACTTTTACATAGATCTCTGCAACAGAAATGAGGAATTTGAAGTTGAACTATACTTACAGAATCATTAGACTGGATAATCCAACCAATTCCGTCGGGATTGGCCCACTCAGGTGGTTGTTCTCTAGTCGCCTACAAACGCATCATCATGCACACCATATATTACAAGGGTATCACTAGCAACTAGGAGTACTACTGTGAGCGACAAGCATAAATGAGGTAAACTATGCACAAAGAAAAAACGTACAAGTATTTCAAGGACTGTAGATTCCCAAGTGGTGGAGGGATACGCCCTGAAAGGTTGTTGTTGTTCAAGGTCAAGCTAATCAGATTCTTCAAATTACCGAGCTCTGCTGGGATTGTTCCTTGAATATCGTTAGCATGAATTTCCCTGTTCATATGCCAAAACGGTCAACAAAACTGTCATTTGTTTTCATGTCCAAAAGGGAGCTTCAGAGTGAAACTGCATTTTTCCATGTTTCTTTTAAAAAAATGCTTACGGAGTTTGCTTACACACAAAAAAATGCTTGCCCGGTTCATTACAACAACGGGGTAAAATGGTTATGTCATTATAATAGCAGAAGCTAAAATAGCAAAGCGAGAAAATGGTAGATGGGTTCCGGAGTGCTCACATGTACTTTAGCTGGTCCAGATTCCCAAGTTCGGGCGCAAGAGGACCGGATAAATTTCGAAAACCAAGATCCCTGTGAACAGATATAAATTAAGCGAATATTCATACGGAGTATGACCGGAGGCTTAAAAAATGACGCAATTACCAGTACAAAGTTAAAGCCATTCCACAAAGGAAGAAAGAAACTTGCATGCTCACGTTTCCAAGCCGAGCGCACATGCAATGCAAGACCTCAAATCCAAGCACGTGATCCGAAAGAAAATGTAGTCACTCACAATCGGATGACGCGCTTGGTGAGATGGTCGCACTCGACCAGGCTCCAGGCGCAGGGGTCGATGGAGTCCGGGTCCCAGTTATTCAGTTCGCCGTTAGGGTCTCCTAGGCCGTTCTTCAGGGCGATGAGCGCGTCGCCGTCCTGGTTCGCCGCCACGGGCGCCAGGAGTGCGACTGCTGCTAACAGGAGGATCGCTGTGGCGGTGGGCAAGGATGGCAGGGTTCTGGGAGACATGATGCTGGGTTGGCTGCTGCTGGTGGTACGATGATCTGAATCTGAGTGAGCGCTGAGGCGACTAAGGTTTTATAGACGAGAAATTTTACAATGCTCCCAAACTATCATGGACGGAAACCCCTCTGAGGCAATCAATGTATAGTCTGTATACAAGGAAGAAACCCCTCGGAGACAATCAGTCACCCGGATTTCTGTTATAGAGTTTTTTTTTTTTGACCGGATCTGTTATCATTTTTCGACATATATCCATTACCATTACAGGATTGAATCACACTAATGGGGGCATATATTGCATGATTGACCACGATATGTCCCCTTTTCTTTGCAAAGGAACTATCTAGGTGCAGTATTAATTGATTGTTGTTAGTTTTCGAAAGATATGTTACGTTGTCAGTTACCTTATTAGTTATCAATCAACGGCTCAGATTTAAACCTTTTCAAGGATATGCCCTGAAAGGCATGGTGGAGATTCTCTGACTTAGATATCCTAACTTTGTCATGACTTTGAGACTTTGACAAGCAGCTACAACTCAACACCTACTGTCAGATTTAAACCTTATCATAAGAAGGAACACATTTAAATGTTTATAGACGGTTTGGAGCCGGGTAGGCTGTCATTTACCACTGGAAACAGTAAAAATAGTTGAGCACCAGGTGTTATAGTGTCAATGACAGCTGGTGCTTAATCTTGATATTCAATACCTATGTCGTCACTATATCCTGGTTTGTTATTGATTTTCTTGCGCCGCATTCATCGTAGGCAAAAAAGTTAAAAAGATGATAACAGATCCTGGTTTGAGGTGATTTTCGGTCTGATTGGTTTCGTGACCTGTTCCGTGTGCCTGCACAAGCACGACACGCCGAGTGAAATGGCCTTCTCCAGAGTCACTCTCGGTAGTGCAATTTAGGCACTGTTAGCTGCACGGTTGGCCCAGCCTATACCTGACTCTTAAACTCCTTCCCTTAGTACCTCCATAATCTATCCAAATATTGCTCGATTCAAAATAAAGTGTACATGAAAAATATGTGTGCCGATGAGCAGGTTCATTCAGATGCTCGGTTTCAAGTTTCGTCGACTGTAGCTTCTCAATTTCGCACCGATGTTTGCCCCTTTTTTGGACGAATTTTGTCAAATTCGTCGTCCTTGATCGACCGTTTAGGATATCCTTTGACGTGTAGATTCATCTCAACGTTCCGCACAACTTTCATGTTGTAAATTTTCTGTTGCGGCGGTCATATACGAGCAAATTTTATACTATATGTATCCACGTATATAGACTGCAGGTAGCGTTCTTCAACCTCTGTCACCGCCGCTCGCCGCTGGCATGAACTCCGCCGTCGCCGCTGCTGCTACTACTAGGTATGCTTGGTGTAGGTGTTCTTCAGCTACTCGACATGTTCTTCGCTCAGCCGACATCGCTCGTAGCCATGAAATTCGTCGTCGCTGCAACGGTTATTAGGCCGCGCTTGGTGTACGTGTGTGAACTGACCGCGCACCGCCGCCGTCCCGGCACCGCCGCTGCGCCACGTCGTTGTCCTGCTCGCCGCCCTTCATGGTGTTGTGATGGTGTGAGGTAAGTTACCCCATGGACACAAGGTAAAAGTACACGAAACACAGATGGAACCAAACGCTGTGCTCAAAAATTTTGTACCCAGTCGAACGAGCATGGCTAGAACATTGTCGGCAACCAAACTGTTGAATATATAAGCAATTTAGCAATTGATTTAATCCACAAAAACAGTAAACAGTTTATGACTAGAATAACCAGAAATAAACTAATCATGCTATCTAGTAAACAGTAGATAAACAGAACGAATCTAGAGCAACTACTACAAACAGAAACTCTAGCAGTATATCAAACATGAAGATGGAGAGTTCATACTGTGCGGCAGCAGCGCCATTGGTGTTCCCGTTGTCGCCCATGTCGTCGATGAAGAGGTTGATGATGTCGGGAAAGAAGTCGTCGTTGGGGAAGAACTCAAAGCCAGTAGTCGCGCGAGTGCGCTCCCCAAAAATCTGATCGCCCCTCTCCCGTACAGGATCACAAGAGGCGGGGTTCCGTAGGCCTACTGTCCCTTCAACCGGTGCACGCCGAAAGACGGGATGGAGAAGACTTGGAAGACGGCGGCACAAGGTTCTGGAACAGTGGTGGTGCGAGACCATGTGTTCCGTGTCCGCTAGAATTCACCCAGGCGATACATATATAGTGCGGCTCGGGTAGGACGTTCAATTCCATAATCAAGTCAGTAACTGCCCCATGATTAAAGAATCAGATACGGCAATGTAATTAACGCGTCCGTTAATTGTTAGTTAATGACTCATAAATTTTCCAGGACTGCTAAAATATAGGCATCGGCTCTGCTCATTCCCGCAACCCGCGGCGCGTCGTGACAAGGCGAGGCGAGACGTGGCGTGGCGAGGAGGAGGAGGAGGAGGAGCGCGCGGGAGGCATTCCTCTTCTCATGCTCTTACTAGTAGTAATACAGCTCACTATATAAAGTGGTGCAGCTCACTCCCAACTAGCAATGTGGGACTAAACGCAGCCATACACATGGGCCATGAGATTTTTAGAATGTAGTTGGGCCATGGGCAAAAGCCCACAAATTCCAACAATCCTACACAAAGTCTCATTGACACATCATACCACTTTATTCCAAAACATTGTTTTATATACCGGTGTGTAGTGGAGACTGTTAAGTTGAACTTCCACTTAGAACTTATGCTACGCTAGAACACAACTTGAATAGTGGACTATGCCTTGAACTACAAGTTTACTGCGAAACTAGTTTCACACAAATCCTTGACCGATACTGGGCTGCCAACACAACTTGAACCGCGGGTGGAGCTTATACGTCATACTCCGAGACCTTTCATTAGCTTATTAGAGAGCACTCAACTCTCACGAACTGCGACGTTTAACAGTCATACTCATATAGATGTATTCCTCAAGAGATGCTATGCAGGACAACATCTCCGCTTACAAAAGTAAGCCGCTTGGAATACATTAAGATAAATATCAACCTGCCAAGCAGATTAGAAGAGTATTGCATCTTCATGGAGTGGAAAATGTAATGTAAGGATACTCTCCTCTCAGCTACCCAACAGCTTGTATCCCACATCTAATTCACAGGATCTCCGATCACATAGAGTAGGTTACCACTGTGGACAAGTCATACCATGGGTCTCAAACCCATCTCCCTCGATGCACTATCTATCACATTGTGTGATAAACCCTTTGTGAAGGGATCTGCCAAATTCTTAGACGTTTGGATATAATCCAACGCAATGACTCCGGAGTTCTTAATTTTCGGACAGATTTCAATCTCCTCTTCACATGCCTTGATGACTTCATATTATCCTTAGAACTTTTAATCTTGTGTATCACAGTTTGATTATCACAGTTCATAAGGATAGCGGGTATTGGTTTTTCAACCACAGGTAAGTCCATCAAAAGCTCACGAAGCCACTCTGCTTCAACAGTGGCTGTGTCTAACGCTGTGAGTTCTGCTTCCATAGTTGACCTCGTTAAGATGGTCTGCTTGCAAGACTTCCAGGAAACAGCTCCACCACCGAGTGTAAACACATAACCACTCGTGGCCTTAATCTCATCAGCATCAGATATCCAATTTGAATCACTATAACCCTCCAGTACCCTCGGATACCCGGAGTAGTGAATTCCATAGCTCGCAGTGCCTTTTAAATAACGCATAACTCTCTCGAGCGCATGCCAATGATCATCTCCGGATTAGAAACAAACCGGCTCAACTTGCTCACAGCAAAAGAGATGTCAGGCCTCGTGGCACAAGCCAAATACATAAGCGAGCCAATAATCTGAGAATATCTCAGTTGATCTCTAGCACTGTTGATTCTTTCGAAGCAACACACTAGGATCATATGGTGTCGGAGAAGGCTTACAGTCGTCATACCCGAAGTGACTCAAGACCTTTTCCACATAGTGAGACTGAAGCAGTGTAATCCCACCATTACCATCTCTCAGCAGCTTGATGTTCAAGATAACATCAGCTACTCCTAGATCCTTCATCTCAAAACAACGAGATAAGAAATCCTTAACCTCCTTGATTAAATCAAGGTTGGTTCCAAAGATCAGTATGTCATCGACATACAGACAGAGAATAACTCCCTCGCCCCCACCATAGCGATAGTACACACACTTGTCAGATTCGTTTACAACGAAACCTGCAGCAGTTAAAGTTCTTTCAAACTTTTCATGCCATTGCTTAGGAGCTTGCTTAAGGCCATATAAAGACTTCAACAACTTGCACACCTTTGCTTCCTGACCAGGTACTACAAAACCATCGGGCTGATCCATGTAAATTTCCTCGTCTAACTCTCCATTTAGGAAAGCTGTCTTCACGTCCATTTGATGAACGAGAAGCCCATGTGAGGCAGCCAATGAAAGTAGCACTCGAATCGTGGTCAGTCTAGCCACAGGTGAGTAAGTATCAAAGAAGTCTTCTCCTTCTTTCTGGGTATAACCCTTGGCCACAAGCCGCGCCTTGTACTTCTCAATACCATCAGGCCTAAGCTTTTTCTTGAACACCCACTTACATCCTACAGGTTTACACCCATAAGGACGATCAGTGACTTCCCAGGTTCCGTTAGCCAAGATGGAATCCATCTCGCTACGGACAGCTTCCTTCCAGTAGTCAGCATCAAGAGATGCATAGGCTTCTGAAATGGTACTGGGGTGTCATCCACAAGGTACACAATGAAATCATCACCAAAGGACTTTGCAGTCCTCTGTCTCTTGCTCCTAACAGGAACTTCATTGTCATCCTCCACAGGATTATCAGTGTGTTCTATCGAAATGGTAGGATCAGGAATATCAACCAATTCCTGACTAGATATTAGGTATCTCCTGATTTGATGAGCTAGGCATATCCTTCATCGAAAGATATCCTCAAAGAAAGTCGCATCCTTCGACTCCATAATTGTACCAACATTAACGTCGGATACCTCAGATTTTACTACCAAAAATCTATAACCAACGCTATGAAAAGCGTAGCCCAGAAGAACACAATCCACTGTTTTTGGTCCAAGCTTGCGCTTCTTGGGAATTGGAATATTGACTTTCGCCAAACAACCCAAGTACGTAAGTAAGAGAGTTTCAACTTTTTCCTTTCCCATTCCTCAAATGGAGAAAGTTTTATCTTTGTGGGAACTCGGTTTAGGACATGACAAGCTGTCAATAGAGCCTCCCCCACCATGCCTTGAGAGACCCGAAGTTTCTAACATGGCGTTAACCAAATCAGTTAGAGTTCGGTTCTTTCTTTGGCCACCCATTTGACTGAGGTGAGTAGGGAGGCGTCCTCTCATGGATTATACCATGTTTTGCACAAAACGAATCAAATCATTGGAAAATACTCTCCACCACGATCAGACCTTAGCCTTTTAATCTTTCGATCAAGTTGGTTCTCTGCTTCAGCTTTATAGATTTTGAAAAAGATTAAATCATCATCTTTTGTTTTCAGAAATACACATAACAATATCTAGTGGAGTCATCAATAAGCGTCATGAAATATTTCTTTCCGCCTTTTGTCAACACGCCATTCATCTCACAAAGATCTGAATGTATAAGTTCCAGTGGTGCCAAGTCTCTTGCCTCGCAGCCTTATGGGACTTGCGAGGTTGCTTAGCTTGCACACACACTTGACACTTGGAACCTTTGACAGTAGTGAATTTCGGAATTAAATCCAAATTAGCTAGCCGCGTCATGCAACCAAAGTTAATATGACAAAGTCGTGAATGCCAAACATTATACTCAAATTCGTGCAAATATGATTAATAACTTTGGTACAAATATCTGACAAAGATAGGCGGAACAAGCCTCCGCACTCATAGCCTTTACCAACAAATTGTCCATACTTAGATATTACAACTTTATTGGACTCGAAAACCAACTTATAACCATCTCGACACAGAAGTGATCCGCTGACGAGATTTTTATTGATGGAGGGCACATGATGAACGTTCTTCAGGCGCACGGTCTTCCTGAAGTAAACTTCAGATCGACCTTACCAACACCACGAACATAAGCATGTGAGTTGTTCCCATCAGCACGGGGGAAGTCCCTGTGACCTGGTAAGAAGAAAACATGGAGGCATCAGCACAAACATGTACATTGGCACAGTGTCAATCAACCATTCAGAGAATGACAAACTGAAAGGATGGTAGGAAATATACCGTACCCAGATTCCTTCATGTCAGTATCGCCAATGACAACATTGGTAGTCTTGCCGTTGTTCTCAAGTTCGCGCAGCTCATGGCGTTTGGGATAGCGAGGCGCCCAGTGATTTGGATCACCACAAACATGGCATGATCCCTTCCTCGGTTTGTTGTTGTTCTTCTTGAAATTGGTAGGCTGTGAAGGCTTGTACCTTCCATCAGACTTGCCTTTACCCCCGAGTTATTCTTGTTGTTTTTGGCCTTGTGGGGCTACTGGTAATTCTTCTTCTGTACCACATGGGCACTAGAACCAGCATCGGTAACTCGAGCATGTGTATCCTTCGCTCTCGCCTTCTCTTCGACATCAAGCGACCCAATGATATCCGAAACGGAAAACTCTTGTCTCTTGTGTTTCAGAGAAGTAGCAAAGTTGCTCCACGAAGGTGGAAGTTTGGCGATAATGCCACCGGCGACAAACTTGTCCGGTAAATTACACTTGAAGTGCTCAAGTTCCTTAGCGAGTGACTGTATCACATGAGCCTGTTGTACAACAGAGCGCTCATCAGTCATCTTATAGTCATAGTATTGCTCCATGACGTACAACTCGCTGCCAGCGTCCGAGGTCCCAAACTTGGTCTCGGACGCATCCCACATGTCCTTACCGTTATAAAACGACATGTACGAATCCAAATGGAATCGTCAAGAACACTCAGAAGAGCACCCTTGAAAAGGGTATCGAGCTTCTCAAAAGCTTCTTGTTGATCAGGATTAAGCTCGCCCTCAGGCTTGCCCTTGGTGGCAGCATAGCATTTACTGTTTTGAAACCAGTAGACTGCTCTCATGCGCCACCATTTGTATTGTACCCCTTTGAAGGAAAACAGCCTCATAGACGCGAGAAAGCCAGGTGCAGCAAATTGACTATAATCAGGTTTTTGGATTGTTGAATATATAAGCAATTTAGCAATTGATTTAATCCACAAAAGAGTAAACAATTTATGACTAGAATAACAAGGAATAAACTAATCATGCGATCTACTAAAACAGTAGATAAACAGAACGAATCTAGAGCAACTATTACAAGCAGAAACTCTAGCAGTATATCAAACATGAAGATGGAGAGTTCATACTGTGGGCAGCAGCACCGTTCGCGTTCCCGTTGTGGCCCATGTCGTCGATGAAGAGGTTGGCGATGTCGGGGAAGAAGTCGTCGTTGGGAAAGAACTCAAAGCCAGTAGTCGCGCGAGTGCGCTCCCCAAAAATCTGATCGCCCCTCTCTCGTACAGGATCACAAGAGGCGGGGTTCCGGAGGCCTACTGTCCCTTCAACCGGTGCACGCCCGAAGACGGGATGGAGAAGACTTGGAAGACGGCGGCGCAAGGTTCTGGAATGGTGGTGGTGCGAGACCATGTGTTTCGTGTCCGCTAGAATTCACCCAGGCGATACATATATAGTGCCGCTCGGGTAGGACGCTCAATTCCACAATCAAGTCAGTAGCTGCCCCACGATTAAAGAATCGGAAAAGGCAATGTAATTACTACGTCCGTTAATTGTTAGTTAATGACTCATAAATTTTCCCGGACTGCAATAATATAGACATCGGCTCGGCTCATTCCCGCAACCCGCGGCGCGTCGTGGCGAGGCGAGCTAGGAGGAGGAGCGCGCGGGAGGCATTCCTCTTCTCATGCTCTTACTAGTAGTAAAACATCTCACTATATAAAGTGGTGCAGCTCACTCCCAACTAGCAATGTGGGACTAAACGTTTGTTCCAAACCAGCCATACACATGGGCCATGACATTTTTAGAATGTAGTTGGGCCATGGGCAAAAGCCCAGAAATTCCAACGCAAACTACATACACAACATGACTCAACTCGCGTTTTTTCAGGATTAGACCCTAGGGAGCCACGAATACAAAGTGGCAAAAAATCGTCCGAGCAACCAAACACGCCCTAAGTAATCAGTTTGCAATCTGTTGCAATCAGGTTGCACACTTGAACTTGGAAGCCCCTGACGGCTGCCCCGGTCCTGGGTCTACCCCCGCGTGTTGAGAAATCAAATGTGATGTGACTTGTGAACACCTGCTCTTACGTCAACAACTCTTTGATCCATAAAATAGTGCTGCCTCCAAAAGGTCTCACTAGTGTTAACTCGCTGCCAATAGTTGGTGGAAGCATACATGTTTCGCTTGTTATAAATGATAGGAAAATAAGATGAATCTATACCTAATAATAAAGGAAGGAAGATTTCTTGTGATACGTCATTAAAACTGCCCCCGAAGTTGACAAGAATTACCCACCACTGCCACCGGTAACTGAAAAAAACTCTAAAGCCTTGAAATCCTCACGTAGACCTCTGCTCCTTGCACGCTGCCTCCTCCCCTGATGTCTCGCCCTACCCCGCCGATGCCGTAGCTACTCTCCCTTGGTGTCGCCTCTCCCGAGGCCCCCCTCGCCCGTCAGAAACCGCCTGCCGGTGCCGCTGCAGGAGCAACGAAACAACGACATAGCTGGCGATGTGGGCTTCGATGAAGAGGCTCTCGTGGCGGTGGTGTCTGGTGAGGAAGGCGCAAACAGCGACGCTGCAGCAGCCGGTGGCCGTGGCAGGAGATAGCGGTCAGACATGGATGCCATCCGCAAGGCCACAAGGGTCATCAAAGTATCCAAGCACAACTCAAATCCTGATCTTGGAGACCCAGTGGGGATGCACGGTCATGCAGAGAGATGCAGCGTTTGTCTCTGCATCATGGGCACTGGGCAGTGACCGGCCAAGTATGAAGCCGATACGCGCTTCCATCAGTTCATGGCCGAGAGATAGGCGACAGGCTTCTGCTGGTACGCAACAGACAACCAGGCGGGAGGAGCTTCGACGCGGATATGGGCGACACCGGCGGACGATGGTTCGAGGTGGCAAGTTTGGCGGCGACAAGGCAATGTTCGCTGATAGTCACGGCTAGAGGGCCCTGCATACGGCGTCTGACAGTGGCATGCGAGGGAACCGCATCAACTTCGTCGGCGAGACGCTGCACTTGGGGATCGACGACAACCCAGCCAGCTTTAGCGTCTACGACATGAGCAGTAAGAAAATCTTTGACATTAGTCTATCGTGCGGTTCATTCGTCGAGGAGTGCAGTCACACGGGGTCATGGATGTTTCTGTCCGCTGCTGATCAGTAAGCATATGTACATATTTACTATAGTGATTATATTTGGAAATTAGCATGTAATGGATCCTCTGCCCGGCTGCAAGAATTTCTTTGCCGGTTCCTGTAAGGCAGTACATATTCACAAGGTACACTATGCCTAATTGAGTCTTTGAACCAATTAGATTATAGGCTTATAGCTTAATTGTCTGCAGTTCACAGTTGCAGTTTGTTGTGTTTGTGTCGAATATTGTGTATGAGTTGGGTTACGTTTGGATTTGGAGTTGTATTAGGTGTGGATAGGATACGAGTAGTGTTCGCGTCGAACTCTTGTAGCCTGGGCCTAACATATAATGAGGGGAGCACCACATGTGTAACCTATGACGACTTGATAGCAACAGGCACGCAGGGGAGCCGGCGGCTTGTGCCGGCACCTAGGACGGTCAGGGTTGCGATATCAGAGGGGAGGAGCGCCCGTAGTCATGCCCCGCAAATATAGGTGAGTTCGTCGAACTACGTTTACAAATCTCGGTGTCATCATCGTGCTGCGATTGCTTGGTTTTCAGTAGATCAATTATGCGCCTACGACGGTAACAATTGGTATCAGAGCGAGGTTGAAGGCCATGGAATTTGATCTAGAGGAAATCAAGCCAGAAGAAATCTTGGAAGTCACGGAACACAGCGGATCAATCGGCGACGAGATCGGAACGAGTGGTGGTGGTGCGAAGGTGACGTGTCATCCGTGTCTGCGCGCAGGAGAGCACAGGGCGAAGCACGCAAGCCACGGGTGGATCTTTTCGTCGGTCTTGCAGGGTGGCGATTTGGATAGGGTTCGGTTTGATCGGAAGCAAAACAGGCGTGTGTGCCGGCCGGATAGATCGGATCGGGAGTATTCTCGGCGAGTTAGGCAGATCGATCTATTCGTTCAGTCAGGCGGCAGCGCGCGTACAAGATGGCGGTCCAGGCGGTAGCTCGCGGGAGTCTATAGGTGCACAGGCGGATCAGCAAATTCGCGGTGCGCGTGAACGTCAGGTGCAGCTCGAGCCAGTGATCTATGCTGGCACGATGAGATTTGTTACGTGAAAAAAAGGTGATCTGCGCCATGGTATTCAGTGCATGGACGTTGGCAACATGGTTGTACCAGAAGGTTGGCAGATTGGCAATGTGCGTATAAGACTCGGAGCATTCTGGAGTACGTCACGGAGGATCATGCACCAAAAGGCGTCGATCATGGCACGTTGGTGCTTGGCTGATATGATGTGAGGTGGAGCATGATTGCAGTCGGATACATTCGGCTGGGTTGGACTAGACAGTATGACGAGACAGAAGACGGTGAAGATCGGCGACGACGATGTAGGAGCGTGAGGGCTGATGGTGTCCGAATTCTGTGGCGTGGAAACATGTGGCGCATGCCCAAGGGATGTGTGGTTCGACATGCGATGACGCGGGGTTGATTCAAGATGGCGCGCATATGAGATCTTGAGGTCGACGGGGCGTGGGGTAGATTGATCATCTACCAAGTAGTCATGTTGAAGGTGGAGCTGGATTTTTATGGAGAAGATTCCACTCGAATGATGGTAGGGCTACGGCGTAAGTGCACGGAGAGTCGAAGCCTAGTCAGCGGGAAGGCAAGAGGCACGTGGTCCGGACTAGAGCTCAGGGTCTGGAGAGATGCGTGGAACTCGGCATCAGTCGGGTATGACTGATGGTTGTCTGCAGTGGGGCCTGAGGTGGTGTGGGTTAACGACCCGGTAGATCTTGGCCAAGATTGTAGATGCTCAACGCAGTAGTAGCGGCGAGGCGTGCGATAAGCACGGGACACAACGATAGACTAGGGCACATGCGGTCAGACATGTGGTCAGGCATGTGTGCTGCTGAAGCAGTGTTGGCGAGTACCGTATTCATGTTTGGTGACTGGGTCTATTGATATTGACGTCAGGTGATAGATAGGAGTCGACCATGGGGAGTCTGGGAAAGTGTTGGAAAGTCTGAAATGTCGGAAGCTTGGAGAGTACATGGCTGTATATTCTGTGATGCTCATTGCACATGGCAAAGTGCGGATGACTAGATACAGAACGAGGCAGAGTGCTATAGCTGTGGGACATGTAGAAGAATATCCAGGATGAGACGAATGTGAATTTTACTCAAGGTGACTAAAAGGTGACGGTGAAATTCCTTCAAGTTGAAAGCACTTTCACGCAGACTACTGATCGGTGTGTGATGGTATTGAACGGGAAGAAGGGACTTCAGTTGCAGGTGGAGCCACATGGAGTCTGGGAGTAACAGCGAAACTCATGGAAGACAACTCAAGTCCGGAGTACATGGAGGTTTGACGCATTGACGAATTCAAGGTGGTGGAGAATATTCGCCAAGGTGGAGTTTGTTGTGTTTGTGTTGAATATTGTGTATGAGTTGGGTTACGTTTGGACTTAGAGTTGTATTAGGTGTGGATAGGATACGAGTAGTGTTTGAGTCGAACTCTTGTAGCCTGGGCCTCCCATATAATGAGGGGAGCACCACACGTGTAACCTATGACGACTTGATAGCAACAGGCACGCAGGGGAGCCGGCGGCTTGTGCCGGCATCTAGGGCGGCCAGGGTTGCGATATCAGAGGGGAGGAGCGCCCGTAGTCATGCCCCGCAGATGTAGGCGAGTTTGCCAAACTACGTTTACAAATGTCGGTGTCATCATCATGCTGCGATTGTTTGGTTTTCGGTAGATAAATTATGCGCCTACGACGGTAACACAATTAAATGTATGCAAAAGAAAGGAATCATGGATCATAACAATTCCACAAGGTTTAGATTTCCTGGACATTTTTCCTAATGCATTAAATTTATGGGTTTATGTCTTTTCTGCTTGCTTGAGGATTCAAGGAGAAAGATGTGTCACACTATATGTGCAATCGGTTTTAAACAACTAAACAAAATCATGTGTTAAAAGATTCAGATACAATAAATAAAAAGACTTGATCTGTTCGCTCAGTTTGTAGTCTTGAGATAGATTTTTTCTATCCCGTTGCAACGCACGAGCACGTTTGCTAGTAAAGAGATCAAACCAAACGGGGACACGAGATTTTTAACGTGTAAAACCCTTCCAACAATGGAAGATAAAAAACCACGGGCGCCAGTCAGCAACTCTTTACTATGATCGGGTGAGGTTACAAACGTCGGGATTTATAACATGCGGCTTATCCCAACCGGCGGCTTACAAGAGGTATATATAACGGTGGTAAACCCTAAGTCGGCTGCAGTCCGACTCGGCAACGATGCGTACCGTACCACGGGGGCTGCTCCCCCCCGCACCCCCCTCCGGCGACGGGACTCGCTCCGCTCGCCCGAAGTTAGCCTTTATCTATGTATGAATTTGGATCACATCAAAACAATATCGCTCAATTGCACATTATGTTTTGTTTGTGATAAAGATGAAAAAAGGACTACTGGTAATTTTTATTGTACGAATGATTTTCTTTCCCATTATGAAGTATGAATGGTGTGCATTGCCACTCAGTCCTCACATAATTCGAAATTTTGGGTCAAAATTAGTACTAGAGACAAGGGTCTTAGACGATTTGGAATCAAATAAGATACCCTTTGCAATCAAATAAGAGACACTTTGTAGTTAAATACACTTATATATTGGTTTGGAGCATTCATGCTATCTTTTACTCCCTCAGTCCATAAAAGGAGTCTCAACCTAGCCCAAATTTACATGTATCTACACATGGTTTGTAGATACATGCAAATTTGGGCTAGGTTGAGACATCCTTTTGTGGACGGAGGGAGTACACAAATTGTGGAGATTGCAGCATGAAAGACATTAATCAAAATGTGTGACCGTGAGCTCAAAAGAGATTTACCTCCATGCTAGGCGATACATGTGGTCCAACGAGCATGAGGTTCCTATGCTCCTGAGCCTCGATAGGGTGTTCTGCTCGGTCGACTCGGATGAGCTGCATGATAGCTGCTCCTTGCACTGTCTAGCGACGGTAGTGGCGGGCCACTGCCCTCTCCTCCTCGACTGCACCACGCAGTCCGTAGGTAGGAAGTGTTTCCAGTTCGAGCGTTATGGGTGAAGCTAGATGGTTTCAGCGAGTTCGTCCATACCGCCTAGGATGATTTCGACAGGGATACAAATCCTTATCGTCGTATGTGCTCTAAGTTGAAGCGTCATGAGCTGGAGAGACGAGGTGGGGTGCATCAAACTGCAGCTTATGATAGCACGGTAGGTGGTCCTTCGACTTAAAATCACGATGGAGTCGCGTCACCACTCCGCTGATGAACACGCACTGCGCGGGAAGCTCAAGTACGCCTATCTTGGCATGGCCACGCTTGACCACACCATGGGCCATGGCCTGCCAACGGGCCAAGTTTGCATGGTTGAGGGAGGGGGATGTCAACACGACATTCTTCCACCAACACGCCTCCTACCGTCGTCAGACGAATGTGGTCCGCAGCCTCCAGGTTAAGGGCACTATCATCTCAGACCATGTGACCATGGCTGAGGCTACATTCGCTCACTTCGAAACCTCCTTGGCTCATAGGTGGACCGTGAGTTCTCGCTTGACCTAGATTGTCTAGGGACACGCTCGGAGGACCTGACTGACTTAGATGCCATCTTCTTTGAGGAGAAAATTCGGGAGGTGGTAAGGCGCCAGGACCTGATGGTAGGGATGTAAATGGGTCAATAAATGGCGCCATTTAAGCCCACTAGTTGAATGCCCGTGCTTTGCTACGGGTAGTCACCTTGATTCAACAACATGTTACTTATTGGCGTGTCGGGGTTTTGTCCAACTGAGTCAAGTCACTGTATAGTGTGGATGAAACATCATTCAAAATTTTGGTAGTTTTTAATAAATAGCAACAACAATTTACATACACCGGAAATCCCAGCTCTGTTGCCAATCCTAAATCACTTAAATTTGTAATCCTTATAATTCACTTGTAGGACATAGCTTTGACATCAGATTATAAATGCTCCAATAGTAACCAAAACCTAAGGGAAACTATCCATATCCTTTGGGTGTTTATCCAAATCATGGTTATCAATGCGGTTGGATGGGGACCAAGAAAATTGCAATCTGCAAGATGTGGCACAATATATAATTTATTGAACACAAACATATTGATGTGCAGCTTGCGATGTTCCACACAAATAGGTACGTAAAGATTATGTTTGAAGCATAAAGCTTGTTCGCCAAAGAAGCTTACCCCATCCTGCAAGCTCAACAAAAGTACTGACCATAATACGTTGATCGGTATAGTAGTTGAAGAACAATATGGTACATTATTTGGCTATCGATTAGCCAGGATATCCTAAAGTTAGAGTTAAGGCATGAATGAATGAATCACGAACTTCATTCACATGTAGATGTCATCAAGAACAAATAAAATTCAAACTACCTCACCTCACCACTTCATTGATAAAATATAGACCTTACCTCACCTCCCATAAATCTGATAGAGGCTCGGGATGGATTTAGGTCTGTTGCCACTGGCGCCCAGGTGGAGCAACTGGCTGATAGCATGACCTGCATTTGAGGGGGTGTTCGTTACCTGTACATCCTCTTTGCTTGTCATCGTCATCGACTTCAGCATTTGTGTTGTCATCAGCTCACCAAACTACCCCACTCTCCCCCTCCTTCCCTTTTCCTTCACGCTCTTCCGCTCCCCTTCTTCTCCTATTCTCTGCACCGACATGACTTCCCTTTTCCTCTTGTGGTCGTGAATATTCCACATTCTGGTTTTCTATGCACCAGTCATAAATACTAAATAGCATTGGCAAATGTTAGAAACCTGTTTGTGGAAAGTAAGGTACACCTTTGGCGTACTCGACATAACAATGTAAATTTCTAGGAAAATTTAAACAGATGCTCAAATTGTGGACAGAACAGGACATAAAAACAGGAAATGGACTTCCTGGGCAAAGGAAAACATATGTTTAAATTGAGGAAAGCTAGTGCTTTCTCATGAACAAAGTAACATTAATAAACAAAAGTTGCAACATATGTAGAAGGGTAACCAAAAAATTAGGGTTGATTCAAGTTTGACTACATTTGTTTGATTTGTTTTTGGACATCATATGGACTCTTAATTAAGCTATTAATATTTTTTACTACAGTTGCCTAAGTAGTGATTCTTTCAGGTTTAGATGACGATGCTGTTCTAGATGGTGGCATTGGTTTATGTCAGATATGAGCTAGAAATCCACAAGTTTTAGCAGGAACTTTGCACAAAAGGAATACGAAGCGACCATTTCATAGTTTCAAATGTATCAAACACCAAGCCATAGGGATGTGTTTAATCAAAACTCTCTGTAATAAAAACCTACCCTGGAGACTGGAGTACATCGTGATGCACAATCGGCAGTACCAATTAGGTCTTAGCCGATCATATTCCTTTGGGTGAAAAAACATCCGTGTACAAGAATACATCAATTGCTTACACTGCAGGACGACAATAACCTATTTACAATTTGGAAAAAGGCATGTGAACTGCAACATGCATATTGAATTTTAGCGATTTCGCGTAGTGTGGAGATGAGAGGGAAGTGAAAAACCTTGTGGAGATGCAGGAGTGTTGGAGAGGCGTGGAAGCGGTACGATATGAGCGATCTATCGGTGGACATGCTTATCCTTGGAGAAGCTTCTCCAGGTACTCTGTTATATGTGTATATTTGTGCTACCACTGTACCAAGCTATATGTGTATCACGCGGAGGCATTGATGTGCCAGTATAATTTGAGGGACATGTTTATCAAGTTCTGCATTGATATGGAGAAAAAAATGATCAGCAAGTTAGAATATGATATATATGTTCTACCACTGTACCAAGCTTCCCAAGCATCTACCTCCGGATAAAGTTTAATCAGATTCTCTAATAGAATGAAGCACAACAATACCGGCAAGAACCATAAGAAATCCACAAGTCTCGGAGGGAATAATACTTGTGCTCTGCCAGACCAGTCCTAAATATTTGAAAAACAGAAGTGAACTAACCAATCAACACAGGAGTTATGAATAACTGATGAATTCAGATAAATATTTTTTAAAACTGTGTGTACCTTGTTCAGTTAAACTAACAGAATAACTAAGCATATAGACGAAACTGTCACGAACAACCACGTACGGAAATACCCAGCCTGGTTTACGGCTTGAATGGTAAGTTTAAATCACAACATTACGGAAACAACCACGTACGAAAATACCCAGCCTGCTTGAGCCCCCATAGCATCTTAATCACAACAGCGAAGGTGCTGCCTGCAGGCATGGTGACCAAGCTTAACTTCTGAATGAGTGACATGAATGACAACGAATTGCAGTTTTTTTTATCTATCAACAGTAAGAATCAAAATCTAGTACAAAGTTAAACTGTGTGTACCTTGTTCAGTCAAAATCTAGTACACAGTTGCTACAGTTATACAGAAAATGCAGTTGTAGGCTTGTTGTCGGCGTACCTTTTATACAAATTCGGAGTACAGAACATCTACATTGAAAAATGCAGTGGTACAGATACTAAGCACAAAAGGAAATAAGAAACCATGCTTCAATTCATTTGCATCTACTGACAAAAAATTCACTGGAAACAAATTTAGAATACATGGTAACTGGTCTGATTGCTCTGAACACAGATAGTGTAATCAAATGCTGTTAACTGAGATAAGTTCCCCCCACCAAAAACGGGTGTGAAATTGATAAACTTTTTAATGCATGGTAGTCACTTAACATTCAGAACAGCACCAGGCTTGGCTGACGGGCTGGGTTGGTGAAGCAATACCTTAAACTCACCATGTGTGGCAAATCATCATGCCAATCTGCTCAGCCGTGTGGAGTTCAGAGGAGAAGTTAGGTGATGTGGTCGGTGTGGATTCCCGGTGGGGTGCCAGTGGACTCCCGCGGCAGCCCGGCGTGAACTCCTTGCATCCGAAAGGAGTTTGACAGCATAGCAGTTATCATGAAAATAAAATTTAACTTGACCGAGGTATCTGATTAGTCTGTCCAAAGTTGCAACAATTATCTTGCAGACAAAATGAAGTGGGGGATGCATCATATAAGTTGATACGAACACCTTTGAAAATATAAACACCATGCCTCACAGAAATACTGATTGCAAGAAATGTTTGCATTGACATTAGTAGATTAAGAAAAAGCTCACATCTAGAAACAAAACCAAGGTTCGTATATACTTGGCATATTCTATATACTGTGTAGCGAAAATATGTCAAAGACCACCCTCACCGAAATATGGCACCCTTGCTATTGTCTCGAGGACGAAGAACCTGGCATAGTCGCGGTCACGGTATAGAGCATCAAGTATACTAGAAGGGGAAGGCGCGCTTTGCCGCGTCCTTTTGTTTTTTTACCGCTCAAAAGGTTTTGTACAATGAACTCTTGTTTTCCATCAGATTTTCGCCTTTGGTGAGCTGTCCATAGGTTGTTTTTTATTTCGGCTTGCCCATACGCTTTGATTATACAATGATTCTCTGGAAACAATATGATTTGGTCTTTGAACATGACACATTCAAATAACGATGTTTAGAGCGTGTTCCATATAGCTAAACTATGCTCTTTGGGTGAGGCGTGCTTATAACGGGGAAACTCCAAAGTGCACCGGGAGCATGTGCTCCCGGTTTTTTTGGAAAAATTGAAAACTTATCAAAATATTCTGAAAAAAAATCATGCACGTACCTGAGCATGGAAAGCACCATCGTGTAAAATTTCGTGACTAAATGACATCGCGGCCGCTCTGGGCAAAAATGACAAAATTCTGACAGACAAATTTTTGAATTTTCAGATCTGAGATTTGTCATTTTTGCACAGGGCAGCCACGATGTCACTTAGTCGCGAAATTTGCAGATGGTGCTCCCCATGCTCAGGTACATGCATGTGATTTTTTTCGGAATATTTTTGATAAGTTTCAATTTGTTATATTTTTTTGAAAAAAGGGAGCACATGCTCCCCGGTGCACAAAATCCACTCTCGCTTATAACGTAGCTATATTGTTAATCGACCATTCAGGATCTTATTATTTCTATCTCACAAGCACAAAGGCAGAATTGGAATTATAGGAAAATCTTGAGCTTCCCTAAAAAAACTTAGCTAGGTGCTGCAGCTGAGGAATTGCAAGGCTTTTCTACACAATAATTCGTCAAACATCAATTTTAGTTGAGCTGAACAAATAAAAATATAGAATTTTATTGCACGCAAAAACCACCATCAAAGGTAAAATTTCTTTGATATATTTATCATTGGTACACATAATTTAGTAATGAGCTAGGAAGCACCATGAATCATCCTGACACACGGTGGTAGAGCATTAAATCTGCAAATTTGAATCCTATTTTTCATTCACGCTCCAGCTTTAGGGTTCTTCCACAAGAAGTAGAGTAGGCTTAGTCTGCCATTGTGTGTTGCAGCGTGCAAGATCTCCAAGTTAAGAGCATGACCTGAAACATTGCCCCAGAAAAAGAGACAGTTAAAAACTTCGAGTTCACGTGTAACATGAGTAGCCCAAGAAGCATTAAAGGATGATGATTTAGCCTTTATGGTGACGCCAATTCCAATAATATCATAGAAGATGAGCTGGGGTGGGGGGCATCAGGAAATAAAATATAGCATCAAAAGGTTGCTCGCCATATGTTAACTCTGGTATTTTTCCCTCACTTTGTTCATGTTGTACTTGCAAAGAATGACCAGTAGAAGAGACGGAACAATCTGTGCATGTAGACCCAAAGATGTGCCAAATCCAAATCAATAAGACTGATATGTGTGTTGGTACTAAATTTGCTAAATTGCAGGCAGTAGATGCTTCCCTAAGATGAACCCAAAAATACTGGTAGATAGACTTTGTAGTCAACAAAAAATTAAGCATGACTGGACAAAAACATGAAACCAAAAGAAATCCACATAAGGATTTCTAATGTACAAACAAAAATATACTCGCATTTAACATCACAAATTTTTGCGCCTCTTCTACTGAACTTAACATCTGAAAGTAAACGAACAATCCTAAAAGAACAAAGTAAACCAAAATTCTATGACCACATTTACAAAACAACAATGTGAAAGAACAAAGAACTGAACTTAGCATCTGAAAGTAAACGGTTCATCATGTAGTACATGATCACTTCCTGTCCCTGCATGTCCAAGGTAATTTGTATGCTAAAAATATAAAAGTTGTCGGGCAGGACAAGTCCAGATGATCTCTCGGGGATTCTGTCATACAGCAGACTTCATCAAATTTTCTTAGATTATTTTTACCTATGCAGTTAGGGATAATATAAATATGTCAAGTGACATGAGCCAAGTAAAGAGCTAATATTCACTGCTTGTTTCCGTCACATGAAAATGCAGGGGCGCAAAAGCATATCACCTGTAGATCCGAGAGGCTCTTAACAACCCTGAAGTTCACAAGCCTATTTTCAGTATAAAGAGCTTGAGCTTCAGCCCGACATAAGAGGACAAACCCTTGAATATGTAAGAAGCGTAACTAATAGCCAGAAGGTTTTCAGAACTCTCTGAGTGACAAGCCAGTTTGTCGTCCATTGTACCGAGCTGCAATCTGCAAGCAACAAAGGGGCATACATTGTTATTCTGTCTTCGGAGTGGAAATTAGTGACTGAAAACTATAAATAAATAACACAACATTGTTCAGATTGGCAGCAATTGCTTCCCGTTCCATATCTATCATTGAACAATACAACAATAATGTAATGTTATTATTTAAACAATGTAGAAATGCTTCGTTAAAGTGGAAGTGGCCACAAATGAACCTCGACTGGTTTCCGAATAAGTAGGTTATTTCGAGAAATGAAGCAAACTAAAGAAAAACTCAGATGAGTAAATATTGTCTTCATAATGACCGGCAAAGACTTTCATAACTCTCATCTGCTTTAACACTTTCCACCTTATTTTTAGTTGAAGGCTTGTACAAAAAGATATATAATGTTTCTAAATTGGATATTCAAAATAAATAAATTTGCCCACCATGCGAGTAAGAAAAGATGTATCATTGAGGAGCCCAAAGGGTGTTGTATTCCTAACAGAAATTGACTGCCTTGATTCAGAAATCACCATGATCGAATATTGTTTCGTGTTCACCATCAAATGTACGTATCCTATGGTATACAGAAACAACGATCTCTTAAGGATAGGTACATATCCTCTGGTATATACAGAAACCAGCACCTCTTTACAGATAGATACATGTCATCTTGTATCCAGAAACCATGACCATCGACTGTGCATATCCTCTGGTATACAGCCCTAATTGCCTAAATTTTTGCAAAATAATAGAGGCCATTGGTAAGTACACATCTTTTGATATACAGAAGCCAGGACCTCTTAACAGATAGACACGGAAAACAAACCAGGGCATTGTTAAAATCTCCTGCCGGTGGTATTAACGTCAGGCATAAGACAAATTGCTTGTTCTCTTACTTATATTCATTTTTGCATCTTAAGAAATAAATATGATAGTGATGAAAAAAGCAATTTGTTATACAAATAAACCTTCCTGGGCATATCGTAACTTCAGGTCAGCAATCCCAACATCATTTGATCAAGTAAAACAAGTCTGAAGTAATATTAGCTTAGCTTGGTCAGAAACTGAAATTTAACGCTTGGTAAGCAAGTACTATTTCCTGGATTCGATTTTTAGTTTTCAGTTGCACATACTATTTCCTGGATTCGATTTTTAGTTTTCAGTTGCATAGTTGGATTCAAAAGCTCATAAATCTTATAACAATCCAAGGAATTCCCTAAGTTTCTCTGCCTCCGGAAAAAAGGAAGAAGCTTTCTGGTAACAAAAAAGGGAGCTAAATATCGATGTTCAAAACGCATGCTGTTATAGTTTATGTTGTATTTCCAAATGTTCCGCACTTCCACCACAATTCGCAATGGGTATGTCATGGTGGATAATTAGTACTAATTACTAACTGCTTTGAGAAATGAACACTCCTGATAAAATAGTACAAAATAATGTTCTGTTAGTCAGAAGACAAAACATCCTAGAGAATACAGATCTACCAAATTTCCATGACAACATTCTATATTTAGTTTAGTCTAATGTCATATCAGTGACCTATTAAAAACAAGAACTTGCTAGACTACAAACAAAGTGATGCTTTGGTTGAAAAATATGTAACTTCCATCACACAAATAGTCAGAAGAAGACTCACTGATTCCTAAGACTCAAGCAGGACGTGAATGCATCTGAATTTGAAGTTACACGTTATACACCGCGGCAGCCAAATCTAGCCCAGCCGCATTATCCAGGCCATGGTGCGGTCCTAGATATAAGCCAATCAGCGTGCCTACTTTCTTAGTGCTTCAGCCGGGAGCACTAAGCACTAATCAGCAGCACATGCTGCACGGCTTCACAAGTGAGCCCCCAGCGGCCGGCCGGCCATCCGATCATGCACAAGTGCAGGCACAGACTCGCAACCAACAACTCACTACACATCGTCGTTGTTGCACATCTGAATCTAACAAAAGACACATGGTCACACATGTAGTACAAAATAGGACAGTTTGTAAACAGATCAATAGACAAAGAGAAGATAGAATAGAGTACTGGCCTTGTGTTCATGTTGATGGTAGCTAGCTCCTCTCCTAGCTGGCCCTGTACCATGCGTGTTGGACTGCTAGTGGAGGCATGGGCCGTGCGCCCTTCGGTAGGGGACCAAAGCAGGGGAACTGTTGAATGGGGAAGGGAGGTGAGAGCAGCGGCCGAGTTTCCTGCCTGCCAGGGAAGGGAGCGCTGCGCGCGCCGGCTGCCTTAGTCCATGCCATCGCAGCTCCAGTGTCGCCTCCAGGATCCAGCACGTCGTCGCCTGCTTGTGCCGAGAGAAGGAGGTAGGGATCCGAGTAAGACGGTGAGCTCCATGAACAGATCAGAAAAAAACAAATGGAGAGTTAGGGTTAAGGCACCTGAATCAGCTGTTCCCAGTGACCTTGCCACCCTCCGCGCCGCCGGCCTCGTCCGGGACGCGCTCCTGCAGCGCCTCCTCCCGCCAGGCACCATGACCTCCCTGTCCGGCTCCGTCCGCTCGGCTCGTCGCTCGCCCTCTGCTTCGCCGCCGCCATCCTCTAGCGCCTCTTCCCGCCAGGCACCGCGGCCGTCCCGCCTGGATCCGTCCGCTCGCCAGCGATGCAGCAGCAGCAGGGGAGGCAGCGGCGGAGGAGAAGGAAGCGCACGGCAGCGGTGGAGTTCACGGGAGAGGAGACAGGGGGGGAGGGGGGGGGGGGTTGTAGGAGAGAGACGTGTGGGGATTGGGGGGTGTGAGTCAACTGCGACCAAAACCGACGTGCGCCAGCGAATCACACGAGGCTACAACCGACGTAGAAATTTATCTGAAACTGACAGGCGGGACCCAAAGGCAGAATGCACCACAAAGCAGGAATTCCTGCTCGGTTAGATGTTGTAGAGATATGGTGATGATAGAATCCTGTGGGATGCACACATCAAGATGTAGAACAACCACATGTTCAGACTTGAGACAGACTAAACGAAAAATCTCACCTCAGATCTATAAGTCAGCTGTCTTTATGTCACTCACCATGAGGAAAATGTTGAAGGATTGCTCCAGGCTTACAACCGAGCCATCATCGTCCGCGAGAGCCCGCCACTCGTCAGCAGTGGCTCCTTCCGGCGCGCCCGTCTCCCTGACTAGGAAGGACTCCTCCAGAGACGCCACCTCGGTCTCCTGCTTCACCTTCTCCCGCTGCGTCCTAATCGCCTCCACGTGAACCCCCCTCCCCTCCTGCGCAAACACGAGAAACTGCAGAGAAACACAAGGCAGAGAAGAAGACGCGAGGAAGTAAGTGGATCGATTCGAGCGGCTTACGCGGTGGCGATAACGACGGGGCCGTGGAGGAAAGAGGGGGAAGGAGAGAGCTCCCGGCGAGATTGGCCACGTATGCGGAGGCGACGACAACCATGGTGGGGTCCGGGGGAGGAGCGCGGCGATGCTCTGCGTCGAGGGAAGGGGATGCGTCACTAGGGGATGCGTCACTAGGGCCGGGGCTGTTGCGTGTAATTAGCGTGTTAGGAGGGGGAGTCGGGATGGAGGGAGCAGGTTGTTAGGATTTGTACCGAGTTTGCACTTTGCAGCTCCGATAGAGCAGGCGCGGTACACAAAAATCAGGTTCGCAATGGCATATGGCTCGTAATATTTATAATAGGAGTTCGTACGTTACGTCTCCTGGCAGAATCTGCCGTCGAAACGTTTCGCTAGCGACCCCCCTCCCTCGCATCGCTTGTTGGATCCCTAGACATCCCGATTACCCCTTGGCCCAGCCAGCCCACAAATAAACCTACGCATAATCATCTTTTTTCTCCATCCCTTCGTCAACGTCTAATAAGGCAGGTCATAATTAAATCAAATCGGCTGTGTCTATACAGATCAATCAATCAGAAACCTTTCCTTAAAACGTCGTACACGAAATCAAATTCAGCCCATAAGTACATTCGCACTTGGCCGGCTGCTCGTCGCATCACCAAACGGTTGTGGATCACTCCGGCTCATCGGCACGACTTCGCTCAGTCGGCCGGCGGCTGGTCATCGTCACCGGTGTGAGGCAGCACGACTTACCTCTCCGGCAGCCGGTTGCTCGTCATCGTCACCGGATCGCTGCAGCACGGCTTGCCTCCCTGGCGGCCGGCTGCTCGTCACCATCTTCTTCGGCTTACATCTGTTTAGAGCAACAGATATCAAATAAGGTACACACTGATCATGGGTAATTTTAACGATCTGGTGCATTTCCAACAGATCTATTGTGCATCAAACAAACTACAGGAGGGCTCCATATACAATCTGAATAACTGTGGCGGCCAAGATGTCTTGGAGTTCCTCTTATGGTTTAATTGTACTGAAACCGGGTCCTCATTGCAATTACAAATTTGCAGTGGCAAAGGACCTACAAAGATTACTCTGGAAATTCCATTAACAATTTGAAATAGTAAGAGAAAGGAGATTACTCACGAAATTCCTGTAAATGCAAATTTGGCACCACCATATCAATGATTCACATGCCGTAACTTCTGCCATGATGGTTGAGTGTTCTGATGTGCTCGCAAACATTTCTCATGGGCATCATCAACTGCTTTATGCCTGTAGTAGTCATCATCATCAGTACACTTAGCACAATACAGCAGATATAGAAAATATTGCTTTATGACTTCATAATTAAGCCTACATGCACAGATGGCCCAAAACTTCACTAAACATGTGTTGTTAATCTAACTCCAGTAAAACAGGAGCAAATGAACAAAATATTACCAATGCTAGGTGCAGTTTTGTTCCATTTACTTTGTGAGTAAGGTCTCACAAAAGGTCTATCTTTCCTTGTAGTGCAGCAGCCTAGCGACAAGGGAAGCAAGGAGAAAGGTATAACCTTCATAAAGAGATCATCAAACATGTATAAGTGGTTGATACCAGTATAAAATTACCCTTTATACAGTTGGCTCAAGACCAATGACCCCCTCTAACGAAGAGAGCAGGAAGGTAGCAAATAACGCAAACAATGATTATGAACATGCAAAAATATCTAAAGCAGTATAGCAATCTTCTTCCAGGTCCTAAAAAATATACCAATACCATGCATTCTTCGCAACTGAAGACTGCACTCTCATCTATCACAAATTCAACCAAGGATATGGGTAGTTCAGTGAAGAGCAAATATTGGAAAAGAACAACCACTAAAAATATAAATATACGTAATTAGAGAACTGAAGTAGTAATCACTAAGCCGTCTTTGTAAGCAAAGGTACCAAATGGCATGCATGGAGACCGCTTTACATTTAAAGGAGAAACATGTTTGATGAAAACCGGAAGTGCTACATTTGTCATACTTTAATTTAATCAGATAAGAAAATAGATGAAGAATCAATGTATATACCTGAATTCATCAGCAGCTATCATGGTCACTTCAGCTTTCTTTACAATTGAGTACATACAAAACCTAGCATCACCATTCTGAGCAAAACAAAAAGAAGACCAATCCTTATATGGAAGGAAACAAAGATTTAGTGAAAATAGTAGGATTGTCGAGCCGCTTGAGGTGGCATTGCATCTTCACATTACATATGTGGCGTGTGCTAATTTACAAACTGCACAAGGCTTATGCCGTTTACAATCTGTCCTACAAACTGTAATCCTCTGTAAGCTCACGAAGCACACATGGCTGGTGATGCTAGTTTCCAAAGGGCGTGATTCCTAGGTCAATCATGACTCGTTAGCACTATATTAGTCTATTATTCAAATTGGGAAGTGATACAATATTATGTATACTTCACGAAATAAAAGCAGACTCATGTGTAGACGTGTAGTCACAATAGTTCCCATTTCATCAAGAAACAAGGTAGCAATAAGATCAACTTGTTTGCTGGATCTGCACAAGATACTATGAATTTCAGAGTACATGTATTTACAGAACATGGCAGCCCACAATAATTCAGAGCACACAGAACATGGTAGCACACAAGAGTAAGAATTTTTTTCAAGGAACATGGTAGTACTTGGGCTGCAGGCAGATTTTAGAGAACATGGTAGGGCAATTATCCTAGATTGCAGGAGGCAGATCGAATAAAAAAGGCAATGTGTCCAACATCCTGTGCCAGCATAAATAGGGATATTCCGTGATCCAACACCTACCAAATATACGAAATCATGTTCCTAATCATGTACGAATATAAATAGAAATTACCTATTGTGTTTTCTCGCTCATCAATCTTCACCAGCGGCGTCAATCCGCCACCACGACGCATCGACGCGTGCGTCAGCGGGGATGGTGGGGACCGGCGGCGTCCTGTCTGGATGTGCGCCATCAACGGCCCCGTGCCGATGGGCGCATACATTTTCGTAGGGCCGGAGGTCAAAGGCGCTGCGCCGGAGGGCGGAGGTCGAGGGCGCCACGCCGGAGGACGGCCGGCGGATGGAACCCGTGTTGTCCGGTCGCGGGAGCGAGGTGGCGATTTACTGAGGTGCAAGATGGGCGCGAGGCGGCGGGGCTAGGAGCGGGAGGGGACGTGTGGGAGCAGGCGGCGCGGATATAGGGCGCCGTCAGCAGGTGGGACAGCAGCCGGCGCCCCGGCGGTGCGGTGGCCGTGGAGAAGAAGAATGAGCTACAGAGTCTAACGAAGTTGAGAGAGTGCGAGACAGAGTGATGCTGGTGCCTGGTGACAGTATTTGTTGTCAGCTTCTTTACCTGTAGAGTGTAGATTGTAGACTTTTTAGTCCATGCGACTATGCGAGTGCTTCTTTCCCTCAAGTCCAAGCGTTGCCAAACCCAAATTAGCTAATTTACACGTACAATATTGTTCTCCGTTTTGATTATTCTGAGCTTACAGAAAATCCCGTATTAATTTCTTAATATATGTTCTTAGCTAATGGTTGGAGATAGACTCCGACACGATGAAGCCGGAGGGATTAAAAGCTTACCAAGTCCTACACAACTGAAATATGTGCAATGAGAGAAATACTTTCTTCATCGATATACAAATTTCATATTACCATGTTTTAAGGTTTTGTTTCGCTTTTGACATCGTGGGTGTGAATAATAGATATTGTCTACTGACATAGCCCCGATTTGATGCCGGTGAAAGAGATTGATAACCCAACAAGAATTGGTTTGGCTATCTTGTTTCTTACATTATGCTCTCATGGAATGGTAAATAATTTGTCCATCAAGTATGTGTCGTACGTATTCTACGCTGTACATTTTTTCTGTTTCTACATGGAATATTCATGCTAATAATAAATATGGACGCGTCTAGCGGGCGCGCGTGCGCCCGTTGGTACGTCTGGGCGCTCACACAAAAAGAAGGTGTTTGACTGACATGGCATTAACCGCACCCTCGTATAGGAAAATAAATCCTTCCCGTCTTCTCGGTCTCGGCGCTCGTCTTTTGCCATTGACGCGCCTCGCTCCGGCTCCCTTCACCGACAAGCAAGTAGGCAACTCAGCGCGCCATCCCGGGTCCCTACGCCGGCGGAACAGCCCAGCGAGCCAGATCCGCTCACGGGTGCCTGCCAGCCATCCTTCCGTGCTGGCCCAGCGCCCCTCCCCGGACTCTCCCACGACCGACGCATCTCCTTAATCCCCATGTCACCGACGCCCTCCTCGTCCTCCCGACGACGGGAGGAGCTTCTTCCCCGTCCCGCAGTCGTACGTTGAAGCCCCATGTGCAGTTGCTGCGAACGACGTTGAGAAGCCGTGGCGAATCAGAAGCTGCAGTTGACTTCTATCAGCTCTATGTTTTCATCGATTGGAAGAGAGAGAAAGGAATCTTATCCCTTCACCCTTTGCATTATAGTCCATGTACTTACATAGATTCGCAAACAAGGCTAGAAGTAGGTGTGCTAAGCTGATAGAACTCGAATTTTTTGCGATATTGCAAATTGGTAAATCAAAGTTGGTTCGACAGTCGACACACACTAAAGTTGCTCTGTTGGGCACCAAAGTTGTTTCGACACACATCAAAGTTGCTCTGTCTGGCACCAAAGCACTAAAGTTGTTTCGACACACATCAAAGTTGCTCTGTCGGGCACCAATGTTTTTTCGACACACACCAAAGTTGTTTCGTCACAAACCAAATTTGCTTTGTCGGGCACCAAAGTTGCTCCGTCAGACACCAAAGTTGCTTTGTCACAAACTAAAGTTGCTTCGACACAGACCAAAATTGTTATGTCGGGCACCAAAGTTGCTTCGTCACAAACTAAAGTTGCTTCGACACAGACCAAAATTGCCATGTCGGGCACCAAAATTGCTTCGTCAGAAACCAAAGTTGCTTCGACACAGACCAAAGTTGCTATGTCGGGCACCAAAGTTGCTTCGACACACATCAAAGTTGCTTCATCACACACTAAAAATTGCTTCGACACGCACCAAAGTTGCTATGTCAGGCATCAAAGTTGCTTCGACACACACCGAAGTTGCTTTGTTGAGCACCAAAGTTGCTCCGTCAGACACCAAAGTTACTATGTCGGGCGCCAAAGTTGCTTCATCACAAACCAAAATTGCTTTGTCGACCACCAAAGTTGCTTTGTGAGACACCAAAGTTGGTATGTTGGACACCAAAGTTGCTTCGACACACACCAAAGTTGCTTCGTCACAAACCAAAGTTGATTTGTCGAGCTCCAAAGTTGCTCCGTTGGACACCAAAGTTGCTATGTCGGGCACCAAAGTTGCTTCAACACAAACCAAAGTTGCTTCGTCACAAACCAAAGTTGCTTTGTCGAGTACCAAAGTTGTTCCGTCAGACACCAAAGTTGCTATGTCGGGCACCAAAGTTGCTTCATCACAAACCAAAATTGCTTTGTCGAGCACCAAAGTTGCTTTGTGAGACACCAAAGTTGGTATGTCGGGCAACAAAGTTGTTTCGACACACACCAAAGTTGCTTCGTCACAAACCAAAGTTGATTTGTCGAGCACCAAAGTTGCTCTGTCAAATACCAAAAGTTGCTATGTCGGGCACCAAAGTTGCTTCAACACACATCAAAGTTGCTTTGTCGAGCACCAAAGTTACTCCGTCAGACACCAAAGTTGCTATGTCAGGCACCAAAATTGTTTCGACACACACCAAATTTGCTTCGTCACAAACCAAAATGATTTGTCGAGCACCAAAGTTGCTCCTTTAGACACTAAAGTTGCTATGTTAGGCACCAAAGTTGTTTCAACACACTAAAGTTGATTCGACACACACTAAAGTTGTTTCGACACATATTCAAGTTGCTATGTCGGACACCAAAGTTGATTCATCACACACCAAAATTGCTTTGTCATCAGGTTCAGATAATCACAACAATTAAAAGCAATGTTTAGAAACTTCACAATAGACTGACTAAATTGGCAACAAATAAAAACAACTCAATTACGCTAAGCAACTTTAGGAAGGCTACATGCAATAAGGACAAGCCTCAAGGCATAAGAGGGGCCTCTTGTGTGTATAGCCAGAAGTGGAAGGGCTAAAGTGCAAAGAAGCCAAAGGGAGAAGATTCGCCAATCTTTTATCCCGTGCGGTTCATATGAACCTTGTACACCCCAATCCTGGGCAAATCGCAATGGACAAATCCGGGAGCATGGCGGTCTTGGGCATGGCCGAGGTCGCTTGAAGCCGTCCGCCGTTCGTCGCGTCCCTCCCCTCGGCCTTCTCCTCGGGCGTGACTACCATCCGAACCTGGTCGCGTTCCTGCCAACGCCCGGAGGTTCCTCCTTCTTGGACGCCAAGCTCAAGGCCGCCGTGTTCCCTGGATGACCTGCCCGCCAGGCCGGAGGCCACCTCGGCCATGCCTTTCAGCACCAACATCAACGCCGTCGCGTCGCCGTCGGCCACGATGCGCAGATCCGTGGTTGTCGCGGTCGTTATGTCCTGCGGCCATGGCGGTTGTTCGCGGGGCGGGGCGGTCGTCGTCGCCTTCGTCGCAACAGGGAGGCCGGCGGCGCACTCTGGAGCATGGAGCGGGGCGGGCCGCGTCGGGAGCAAGGCCAGCGGCAGGAACAACGCCCGTGAGATGGACGGTAGTGCACGGAGACGCTCGTTCGGAATAAAAGTGAGTGCTCGAGACACCCGAATAGCGCAGCTGCGCTTTGTGGCAATTACCAATAAATATTGTTGCATAGGATGGTTCCAAGCTCAGGATTTTTTTTGTTACACTTACTAAAACACCATAAAAATTTAGCACAAGACAACATCTCTATATTGTACGACAATATCTAAATAGCATCAAGGTGTAGATATTAGTCACGTAATTGTTCATATTCCAACGATGCAAAATTGTACCTTTTGTCGACATACATTTCAAGCGAGTTGTAATCTTATGAGTTTTTAGAATATCTTGTGAATGTCTTTTTCTTACAGAATGTTCATATATATTATATTGACAAACCTTATGAGGAAAAAACAAGTCCGAGCAACGCACGGGCATTCAACTAGTTTTTTAGATATGTGACACCAACGACGGACTCTGCTTTAATAGTAAAGATTTAATTTTCAATCCTTTAAGAAAGGTAATTTCCCTCGGAACGCAAAGTACGTGTCAGAGCAAATTAAATGGTACTATGCGGCGCCGTTTACACTCCAGTTTACATCCCTACCTGATGGGTTCACGGCTAAGTTTCTCCAGAGTTGTTGGGTATTGTCAAGAGCAATGTGATGAAGGATTTTGACAAGTTGTACACGATGAATGGCCGCGGGTTTCAGGGGCTTAACCCAAGCAGCCTGATGCGCCTGCTTTGGGTGATTATCGGCCAATCAGCCCTATCCATATCTTTGTCAAACTGGTGGCGAAAACGCCCCAGCCCGGGCCTGCTAAGCCCATCGGCGCGCAACCTCCTCCACTGCAGGCGACGCCGCCTCTGCCTCCCGCACCGCCGCCCCGCATCCAACGCACAAGCCGTAACCTCCACCCGAGCTTGCCGGCCTGGCTTCCTCCGCCCCCACGGGCCGGTCAACCCCCAAACGAGAACGAGGACCACCCGTAAATATCTAACACTATCATAAACCCGCAAAGTAAATAAAACGAGAGGCCGGCGACAGCAGGGGCAGGGTGGTCCAGGTGGTAGAGAGGACTGGCGGCGCACGATTTCACCCGTGGCACCGCCTGGGGGCGACGCGAGGGGAAGAGGGGAAAGAGTTTTGTATTTACAAAACACAAAGCGCGTCGCCAACTTGGATCGTCGTATTGGACCATCAAGTGGTGAAGACAGGAACAAAGGATGATCTTAGGTATCCATGAATGTTAACCATTTACTACATCTTTTATTCCCTAGACATCCTGACTTTCCTTACTTTCTAATGGCACAGGTTGTCCAGTCAAATCCACACTCAAATTTGGCCTACTGAAGTAGTAGCACCATAGCAACCGATATTGCAATTCCAGTTGTGGCATGTTTAAGGATGACCACAGCAAGAATAAGTGTAAATTTCAGCCAACTGTTGGCAATATCTCACATGATGCTATCTAGGATTTGTTTGATCAGAAACTTGGATGATAAGCAGCAGAGTTATCTCTGCCCAGACGAGCTTTGTCAACTAATCTCAGCTGGAGAGACCACCAGCTGGGGGAGGGCGGTAGGATTTGCTCCAAATGAACTAGCTTCATGATCAGATCCATCTCTTCCTAATTCGAGCCCACACAAGGGCAGCCACTAGGGCACCTCCTAAATGAGAAGAACCTGATGTCTGACCTTGCCCCTGGAAATTTGAACAGGAATCAGTTAGCCTGAAGACCAGGTAGGCAAGACAAGCAATTCATGGTTTTCACAATTAATATTTTGAATACAAGATCAAATAAAATATTTGGGGAAACAAGAAGAAACTGAAGATTTATGATAGTGTGAGATATTTACGGGAAGATATATATGACATAGCTTGACTGCCACACTGAAGCCAGACCAGACATTACCTTGAAGTGCATGTGTTTCAATACCGAATAAAATGCATTTTAGCGGCCAAAAAGATACAAACATACTAATAGAAGACAAGCCTGGAAAGACTACAGCCTACAGATATAGATATCACATGGTTTATAATCAGCATGCATGTTATTCATCTGGACATGTAGTACTATTTCAATCACCCTAGACGATTCAACACCAGTTTGATTTAAGACCAGGAATTGTGTGGCTATGAAAACACAAGCACACAGAAATTCAGTTCACAAAATTACAAATATAACAGATAAATGAAAGTAGCAGAGCCCACAAACTCCTGTAAAAAATTCATGGCCGGTGAGCATAAGCAACAGAGTGGCACAGATAAAATTAAATTATTATGTAAAGAATAACAAACAGAAAGTTTATTAAAGTTATGTATACCTTGTTGATCCTCAACAAATCAAGACCAATACAAGCAGCCCCCTAAAATGAATGAAGTCAAAGAGAATTATGTTCCTATTTCCTACACCCACATGCTTTAGCGAATTTCAAGAAGAAAATGAGAAGGTTCTCACCACTAAGGCAGCTGGAACAGGAATGAGGAAGTAAAGATAGACTCCTCCCTTTGGATAAAGAAAAATGTGAAGAAGCACAATAGCATTCACTGCAGCACTTGCACCCTGAGCGACATGAATAAAAAGGATCATATTAAGTGTGTAACAACTAACTAGGAACTTATGTACATTATCGGTGATAGATGATAATGCTCATTTGGTGGTTCTATATTATGTGATGAGTAAATCACCATATCACCTCTGATTGCCACTGCCTTCTAATTAATTATTGGTATAAGATGAAGACGGTTGATAACATTCATTGCTTATATGAGATATTTTTTATTGTTTCACTATGAACACAAACAAAAACTGGAATTATAGAGAAATATATCACGTACAAGCCCAGACGTTCTTGACTTGTCCCCCTCTTCATTACCCTGCAAGAGAAGCATTACTTATTAAATTAGGGAACGGTAGCATGAAACTTTAAATTTAAAAAATAATTCCCATTCGATGTATGTTCTGAACAGTCGCATTCTACATAAACATTGCACGGTATGTTACCTGTTTCCGTGGAGCTGTAAAAGCCTTTTCTACCAAGAAGAATGTGGATCCAGCAAGCGCGCCGATTATGTACAGCTTCAACAGAAAAGGAGAACCAAATTTGCTGGAGATCTGATGCAAAAGGAAAATTAATCAAAGAAACTCGATGAAATGGAAGGTAATAAATAGACACAACAAAAACACGGGGTAAGTATTCCCTTATATTGGAGATTGATTCAAAGAAAAACATAGCTCACTGAAAACCATGCAATATTCGTTTAAGGGAACGGTTAGGTGCAGTGTTGTCTTTTCATTGCAATGAACAAACCCTATCACCCATAGATGCACCGATAATGTTTTACCATCTCATAGTGAAGCTGTTCGTTTAGGTCTACTGCTTTACTGGACCTGCAGAAATAGCATTCACAGCATTTCTGCGTTGGACCCTCATCAATACACAAATATTGGGTTGAATTCTATATATACCCTCAAAAAGTTCACACGTGGGATCAGCCCAAAACATTGTCAATTCAAACCAATCAAATGATTATTTGAATAATGGAACAGTCATATACCAGTTCACGTGGGATCATAATGCAACATCTCTGCGCTCAGTGGCGGATCCATGTGGAGACTCCCGGGTGCACAGGACACCAGGAAAAAGTTGATTTCTTTGTAAATTTTTTTTTTCACCATATGTGCCACCCGGAAAACAAGGTATTTTGCAGCTGGGTACCACCGTGCACCCCTGTCTTCAACTCTCTAGCTCCAAGAACCTTTGGCCATCTACCGCCTTTCTTAGCAATTGACTGCGGAATCCGTAGGCTATAGCATCAACATGTCGTGGGTGGAGTGTTTGGTCCACAACTGCCAAGAACCACGACTATTTACAAAGAATCGTCTAACCTCAAGCGATGTAAGGTCAGCCGATACCTAACCCTTCTGAACCCCGAGTCCCTTCTAGCATCAGGTGGATACACAAAACTATATATTTCTAAGTATGTGATTGATAGGCCGCTCTAAGTTCTCCACGAATCTATATTTCTGAACTGAGTGCTTGTTGCTTCTAGTATGCATACATAGGTCCCTTCTAGCATCAGATGCACCACTAGGCTATTTTAAAGGACGAAAAACGTATGTGTGCATACTTTGTTGCTAGATTATGTCTATGCGTCCATCAATCAACGCAGAAACAAAATCATTCCCCATGTCACTTGATCAAAAAATTATTTTAATGGAACAGGGGCAAAAAGCCTTTAGATCTGAAGAAGACACTCATTTATGTGTAGAATTCGGTTAAATTGATCCGTGGAATCTTATGCCATATAGATCATATATGTATCCAGTTAAGACATAGTCACTGGAGTACTAATATATTAAATGATGACAATATAAATTTACATAACTCTAAAACCATGATCAGCCATTGCGGCACCACAATTTTGGGGAAACAGTGCTTATAACTATAAATACAACTGGAAGCCACACATAGCCCTGCAGATTTAATGCAGTACACGTGCTCAAACTTATCAGCAAATAAAAATATAATTATTATATTTACCCCACGTTATTAGCAAAGGATGACTAATATTCTTTTAAAGGTGTTTTCAAGTTTATAAATTTTTATGTTTCTAATTCCTACAAAACTTTCATGCATAGTACAGTTAGTTCGAAACTTCGTTGCAAATTCTTTCTAAATTTACTAGACAGTGCAGGGTGGTTACTAGTATTTACAATCCAATGAAAAGGCTCAGTTCAGAAAAGCATTTTATTAAGCTAACATTATTGCGACAATTCTTAGGTCATGTCTCAGTTTAAATTCAGTAAGATGATGCTGGTCTGATTTGTGACATAGATAAGCTAATATAAAATGTTTGGGGACGTAAATACCGTGTTTTACATTCGCTTTTCAGGAAACGAGGGCGAACATGTTTTTACCACAAGGTGGTGCATTCAGGGTACACCATCTCCATGACACTCCAAACACGTACAAAGCAGCGTATTTCTACAATGCAACAACAGACAGAAAAGTGAACTTCTTACGCTTGAACCGAAGAAGAAGAGACACATCATGTTGTTGAAGAGATGTCCTTGCTCTATGTGGCTGAAGGCATTCGTGAGCAAGGTGTGCAGCCTCCCGCTCCTGACATTCTCCAGCGAGATCTGCTCAACACAACAATCAACAGATCTCAATTCATCAAAAATCCAAGCAAAGGCCTTTCGATTGAGTGAATCTAAAAAAAAGGCCTTTCGATTGAGTGAATCTAAAAAAAAGGCCTTTCGATTGATCACTAACCGTGAAATGTTCCGTCATGAAATTCGGGTCAGCTTTTTGCCAGAGCATGTAGATGGCCACATTTGCCACCATGAGCATCAGCACCGCCCCGTCCGCTGATGGTACGAAAAGCGCCCTACCGGAGACACGAAAACCAAAATGACCACCAAACAACCAAATACTACTAATTTCCCCCTGAAAACGAGTACCAGCCGGAACTTCACCAGAGACCACCGCCGCGGGGGGATGTGGACGACGAAGAGAACCAGTGCGAGGACCCCACGCGCCGCAGCGAGGAGAGCCCGAGCGACCCGGCGGCCCGGGCGGCCGCCGCGCTCGCCGGCAGGAGCGTCCCCGCGCTGCGCCACGGGAAGTGGGAGATCGGGGAGCGGGAGGCGGCTGCTGGCGGGGAGGGGCAGTGGAGGAAGCGGCTGGGGGCGTTGGGTAGGGTTCTGGGCTTTGGAATGGCGGCGCGGAGGGCTTGCTGCGCGAGGAGAGTCTGGAACTGCGGCAGCAGTCTCCTCCCCATCGCCATTCCTGCTCGCCGAGGCTGTCGCTTGCTGCCGCCGACTCCGCCGCCGATTCTTCCACTTCGGGGGCAGCCGAGGGTGGTGCTTGTGGTATCGTCCTCTGGGGTTTTGCCGGTTTTGGTTGATCAGTTCACTTTCAGTTCCGATTTTTTTGGCAGTGAGGATCATTTCGCAACCTCCTCCCGCAAAAAGAGAAACGGGACGGCCACAACGGCCCGCATAAAGCGAAAGGCCGAAAGTAGATACGGCCCGCAACCACCGCCCACGCGATTACTCATTACTTCCAGTTTATCTTCATGTAAAAAAAATGTTCCTACCTTGGGAAAAAGGTACCAGTTTATCGTAGAGAGGGACGTTCATGGTAGGAATAGGTCGATTCAGCGTAAACAGTCAGAATTTTAGCTGATAGATTGTTCCACGGTGCATGACTAGCTAGCTAAATAAGTCGTTTTCCAGAACGAAATTGATGTGGGTACGACGGTTTACATCCGATTCCTGCCCGACATTTCCTCTAGGCCATGAGATGGAGCAGCAATCAAAAGACACACTCCTTGATTTCAACTTCGGACGTGTATCGGACAGAACCGTCACCGTCGGCCACATAGCAGCCTTGTTTCCAGAATAGGCGCATGGTTCCGCCCCTCAGCAAGGGCACGTCCGCCTTTCCTCATGGTTGAAACCCCAAGTCCCAAGATACAGTGTGAAACAGCAGTATCCGGGCTCACGCCCACGGCGCACTGATGTATTTACAAAACACAAAGGTATCCATGAATGTTAACCATTTACTACATCTTTTATTCCCTGGACGTCCTGACTTTCCTTACTTTCTGATGGCACAGGTTGTCCAGTCAAATCCACACTCAAATTTGGCCTACTGAAGTAGTAGCACCATAGCAACCGATATTGCAATTCCAGTTGTGGCATGTTTAAGGATGACCACAGCAAGAATAAGTGTAAATTTCAGCCAACTGTTGGCAATATCTCACATGATGCTATCTAGGATTTGTTTGATCAGAAACTTGGATGATAAGCAGCAGAGTTATCTCTGCCCAGACGAACTTTGTCAACTAATCTCAGCCGGAGAGGCCACCAGCTGGGGGAGGGCGGTAGGATTTGCTCCAAATGAACTAGCTTCATGATCAGATCCAGCGCTTCCTAATTCGAGCCCACACAAGGGCAGCCACTAGGGCACCTCCTAAATGAGTAGAACCTGATATCTGACCCTGCCCCTGGAAATTTGAAAATGAATCAGTTAGCCTGAAGACCAGGTAGGCAAGACAAGAGATTCATGGTATTCACAAATAATATTTTGAATAGAAGATAAAGAAAAATATTTGGAGAAATATGAAGAAACTGAAGATTTCTGATAGTTGGAGATATTCACAGGAACATGTGACATAGCTTGACTGCCACACTGAATACATCCCAATGCCAGACTTGACATTACCTTGAAGTGCATGTGTTTCAGTACTGAATAAAATGCATTTTATGGGCCAAAAAGATACAAACATAGAAGACAGGCCTCGAAAGACTACAGCCAACAGATATAGACATCACATGGTTTATAATCAGCATGCAAATTATTCATACGGACATGCAGTACTATTTTAATCACCCAAGACGATTCAACACCAGTTTGATTTAAGACCAGAAATTGTGTGGCTAGGAAAACACAAGCACACAGAAATTCAATTTGCAAACTTCCAACTAACGAATAAATGAAAGTAGCCACACACACACACTCCTGTAACGAATAAATGAGCATAAGCAACAGAGTGGCACAGATAACATAAAATTATTATGTAAAGAATAACAAACAGAAAGTTAATTGTAGTTATGTATACCTTGTTGACCCTCAACAAATCAAGACCAATCCAAGCAGCCCCCTAAAATGAATGAAGTTAAAGAAATTATGTTCCTATTTCCAATCACCCACATTCTTTACCGAATTTTAAGAAGAAAATGAGAAGGTTCCCACCACTAAGGCAGCTGGAACAGGAAGGACGAAGTAAAGATAGACTAGTCCCTTTGGATTGAGAAAAATCTGAAGAAGCATAATGGCATTAACTGCACCACTTGCACCCTGAGTGACATGAATAAAAAGGGTCATACTTCGTGTGTAACAACTAACTAGGAATGTACTTAAAATATCACTAATAGGTCATTGTGCTTATTAGGTGGTTTTATATTATGTTAGCGTATATCACCTCTGATTGCCACATTTACCTTCTAATTAATTGTTTGTAGGATGATGAATAGTTCGTTGGTTGGCAACATTCACTGCTTATATAGAGATATTATAGCTTGTTTTGTTATCAATACAAAAAAAAAATGAAATATTAGAACACGAAATCACGTACAAGCCCGGATTGTCTTGAACTGTACCACCCTGCATAAACCTGCAAAAGTAGCATTGCTTACTAAATTAGGAATAATATTCATAAACTTCAAACAATAATTCCAATTCTACACATGGTTCTTGAACTGTCCAATCCTACAAACATGGCCAGAGTATGCTACCTGTTCCCGTGGAGCTCTAAAAGCCTTTTCTATCAAGAAGAATGTGGATCCAACAAGCGCTCCAGCTACATACAAATTCAACAGAAAAGAAGGACCAAACATGCTGGAAATCTGATGCAAAAAAAATGAAAGCAATTAGTAAATGAATAGGAGGTAATAAATGGTCACAACAAAAACACAGGGTAAGTATTCCCCGCTATGATAAATGGTCACAACAAAAACATAGTTCACTGAAAAACATGTAATATTCTTTGAAGGAAATAGTTAAGTACTATGCTATCTTTACATATGATGGACAAACCTATATGACATAGATGTACCACTAATGTTAGACACTATCTCATACAGTTCTTGATTTTCCCTACTGGACCTGCAAAACCAGCATCCCACAACATTTCTGCATTGAGCCCTGATCAATACACAACTCTCGGGTTGAATTCCACTGAAAATACGAACTGTAACATAAGTAGCATGTTATTAAGTTAACTTGTGGGTTATAGGGGTGGGGGCAGACATACGGGCTATGGCATTTCATGTGGGATCTGCACAAAACTTTGTCAATTCAGACATGTCGAGTGATTATTTTCATTAATGAACCAAACGATTGGTTGCAAAGTGTTATTACTTAGGAATGTTGATAGTGATGGCAGCGCAAATTCCTGGTGGCTGTGGTACTAGTCCCTGATGCGTGTGGTGCCTGTGCTAGTTAGACAAGTGCCGGAATAACGGAGTAACAGGTCAGCCTGCTGGACATGAAGATATTGGCCTATTGGATCCTACATTAATCCAGGCTGATCCTTGTCTGTTCGAATCAGCCTCTTTGCATACAAAAGCAAGGGAAAGGCTGCCTAGAAATTCCAATCCCCAGAGCCCACAACATGTGGGAGCTTTCGGCATTGGGTACCGCCCTTTATATAACAGGGACGGTCCAACAGGTGAATGGGTGAAACAAGACCACCTGCATCCTGATCATCACTCCTCATGAGATATAACAGCTCGCTGTCTAGTGTGAACTCCCACAGAGTTAGCCTTAAGGGGCCCGGTTGAAGCGTCAAATGGAGTATACACTCCCAATTCTGGTATTCCAGCACCCCTTATACACAAGTGTTATATATACGCTTGGTTCGCTTCCAAAAAAAAGTATTACTTCATATAAATAAATGTTTTTCGTACGAGAAAATGATAATGATACCCGTTGCAAAAAATGGAAAATTCAATGAAATCTATATTTCTGATATTTTTCGAGAATGCGATCACTCGGAGTCTGCTTGAGCACTGCTTCCTAGGAACAGTGTGTCTACCAATTTCACCATGACAGGTAATTTCAGTAAAAGCAACTTAAAAATTGATAGATAACTGGAGAAAAAAGGGGAAATAAAAATGCTAGATCAGATTCACTACTTTCAAACATAAATGCTATCACTAAATTCTACACGACCATGGGAATCCAGCCCCTCAGAAATAAATGGGATAATTGGAGGGGGAGGGACTTTCTAGCCTCCGCGCATCCCATGAAAGACAAACATCTGATCACTAATTTAGCATATCTTTATTATCATTATCAAATCACAGAATACATCCTTCAAATCTAATTGGACAGCCGTCCAACCGGACCGTACACGTACAATCCATCAAAGAACATGTATTGTGCAAGGAAAGTTCAATCGAAGAAAACGTATAAACAACAATATGATATTTTCGTACTTTCATACCGGGACGCTACCTCTCTGCTGTTCTGCCTTAGCAATCAATATGTAGGCTACAGCCTCAAAGGCAATGCGCTGTGGGCTGATTGATTTGCCCGCATCTGGCTTCCGTAGATGAGGGCATGTATGGCACGTCAACTAAACTCTTCACTTATAAAAAGAAGTGAAAACTATTTTGCTAATCAGACAGAAAACGGCCATCAACTAAACTCTTCACTATGTTTTGTTGGCTTGAATTATAAATTCGATTTTCACATGGATATTGTAGTCTATCTACATTACCATACATGATAGATACCACAAACCACCACTATAAGCATGGACAAATAAGTGTTCACTGCATATATCGGATTTGCCTCGAGAGCCCTCGACATACAAATTCTGACAATGAGCTAGGGAGACATACATGTGAACACAAGAATGTGTTTGAAATTAGTGCCGAATAAAGAAACTTTTCAAAGTCTGACATACCAGAAGCCAAAGTGTCTAGAATCCAATAGTTTTGTGCAAGTCAACGTGAATTTTAAATTGTGTATGCTGCCAGCAAGCCTAGAGTCCAAGGACAAGTTTGTGACCTCACACAAGGACGATCACGTACTTTTTCCAGACCAAGCTATGCTCGCGTATTTGGCGAGCTGTATATATATATATATAGTAAGATTTCACTTTTTAGTTATAGTTTTCTATAAATTTTATCCTTTTTTTTGTTATCACAGTATATATAGGAGTATTATAGCTTGAAAAATACATACAATTGTAGAAACTAAAAGCCACAGAAAACATCTTGTGGTATATATTTCTTAGAAGTAAAGGCAAAATCAAAATTTTGAAACTTTAAACTCATAAAATTTTGAACTAGAGTAATGAACTTAGCTATTCAGACTCATATATTGTAGCTAATACTGATATACTTAAACTTACATTATTCGAGATACCTATCTGCTGTGTACAAAAAGGTACAAGTGCATGCTATGTTGCTAGATTACGCAGAAATTAGAGATTTTATATAGACGATCCTATATTATTTGAAAAGCGAGAAAACAACAAGCCCTCTATTTGTCTTATATATGACTTGGTGAGTGTAACTGATAATACATTGTGTGTGCATTCCAATTAGTTTTGTTAACATATGCGCACACCACCAATAAAAAGAGAAATCACTCACGTATTATCAATAGAAGACATGTGCATATGTTCTAATCAAGTCTAGCCTTGGAATATAACACATATCTCTAACTAAAATACACCCATCAAAATAGTTATAAACAATCAAATTCCAAACGATAGTACGAAAAACCTATACATTCTTAGTGAAACGATCCTCACGATGGGCTATAAAATCATTTAGTTTTAAATCATACACAAGAAGCCTGTTTATATGCAAATCGCCTTCATTTCTGCCTTAGGGATAACCAGTGCAATGTTTTCATAGTAGTGTTTCATAAATGTATTGCTACATTTTACCTGTATTTCCAAGAATGAACTTATGGGTAAAATATAATTACTTTCTGGTATGTAGGTATAACTAATGCAAAGTCACCAACGCATTTCTAGATTTTATTTCCAAGTGTATACAATACTTCTATATATGTTGGTAAAATATAATTCCTTTCTTCTATGTGGGTATAACCAATGCAAAGTCACAAATGCATATTTTTTGTATAACAACAATAGTTACCCCCATTGATTGCGCATATTCCAATATGCACATGCCTTTGTGTCCACCAAAAAGAAAGAAAAGCATATCCCATGTGACTTGATCAAACATTTATTTACATACAAATTTTTGTTAAACTAATCCGTTTACTGGGATACGAATTATATTAAATGCTGCAGAACATGAATCTCTTTAACATTACTACCTCGATCAGGCACCACAATGTGAGTGAAACAGTGCTTAAAATCATAATACAAATGGAAAACCACGCAAATAGCTACAGAGTTGGAACAGAAATGCACATGCTCAAAGTGGTCTATTCAAAAAGTGAAGAAATAAATATGATTATTCTACATTATGGTGATTAAAAAAAGGAAGACTACTGAAATTTTAACATTGTTTTACAAACGCTTGTAGGTTCTTTACATTTATAACTCTTACAAACTTTCATGTATAGCAAAGTTAATCCAAAACTTCTTTGCGAATTGTTTTCGAATCCGCTAGCCTGTGCAGGCACGCGGGTTGACGGCTACTATTCTGATCCAACGAAAGGGTGCCATTCAGGCAAGCATTTTATTAAACATACATTACTGAGACAATTCCTAGGTCATGTGTTATTCTAAGTTCAATAAGACGATGGATTATCTGATTAGTGACATAAATAAGCTAATGTCATACGTGTGGTTTCGGGAAGTTAATGGTGTGTTGCCTTTTACATTGATTTTCAGGAGCGAACATGGTTTACCACAGGGTGGTACACAGGGGAAAGAAGGATTTTAATTCCATTATACTCCTAGCACATAGAAAGCCTTTTTCTACAATGCAAAAAAAATAAAGACATAGGAGAGAGAGCTTCTTACGCTTGAGCCGAAGAAGTAGAGACCAATCATATTGCTGAAGAGGTGACCTGTGTCTGTGTGGCTGAAGGCACTGGTGAGCAACGTGTGCAACCGCCCGCTCTTGAAATTTTCCAAAGAAACCTGCTCACCACAAAAATCATCCAATCAGACTTCAACAACAACTTGTGAGATCAAAGCCAAGGCCCTTCGACTCATCACCAACCGTGAAATGCTTCTCCATGAAAATCGGATCGGCCACTTGCCAGAGCATGTAAACGGCCACATTTGCCCCAATAAGCATGAACACCACCCCGTCAGGTGATGGTAGCCAGCGCGCCCTTCCGGAGACACGAACACCAAAATGAGCAAACAGACAAAGAATTCACCCTGTAATAAAGTCGCACCAACCAGCCAAAACCTCACCAAGGTGCGCGGCGGAGGAATGTGGAGGATGAAGAGAGCCAGCCCGGGGACCTCCTCCGCTGCAGCGAGAAGAGCTCGAGCGACCCGGCGGTGCGCGCGGTCAGCCACCGCTTGGCAGCGGCCCGGGCGGCCGCCGCAACGGCCGCTGCGCTCACCGGCACGAGCATCCCGGCGCTGCCTGGGCTGCGCCACAGGAAGTGGGGCGACGGGGAGCGGGAGACGGCTGCTGGCGGGGAGGAGCAGTGGTGGAAGCGGCTGTGGGGGGTGGGTAGGGGTCTGGGCTTTGGGATGGCGGCGCGGAGGGCTTGCTGCGCGAGGAGAGTCTGGAACTGCGGCAGCAGTCTCCTCCCCATCGCCATTTCTGCCCACCAAGCCTGTCGTTGGCTGCCTCCTCCGCCGATTCTCACACCTCGGGCGGTAGCCGCCGCCGCCGGTGATTGTGGCGCAGTCCGGTGGGGCCCTTGTTGATCGATTCCAGCTTCCGACTCGCAGGTCGGGAGTGGGGATCGATAGGGAGATCCCATGCGTACGACCTCAACCTCGCGCCGTGCAGCAGGCCCGCTAATCCAGGAAGTAGCTACGGGCCCGTATTGGAGTTATTGGGCTCCGAGTCCAACTGCGAATTTTACCTCGCTATCGCTTGGGCCCATTAGGCCTACTTGTAGGATCTAACACGATCATACAGGCCCTAATCGGACGGGTGCGCGGTACTCCACCCACACCACGCCGTGCAGGTGCAGCCGCCGCAGCGAGGTTTCAAGGGCACCGCAGAGAGAACTCCCGGCGGCGGCGCGAAGCGGAGAGAGATGTCGAAGAAGCAGGGTCCCCCGAAGCACCAGAACAGCTACGCCTGGAAGCCCAACCTCGGCCGGAAGATCAACGAGACCGTAAGCCCGCGACGCACCTCCCCTCGCTCGTGTTTCCTCTGTTCCTGTCAGACCTAACCGCCGCACCCATCGCATGCTCTACTCGCGCAGGAGCCCGGGGGCAGGTTCCGGCCTCTGTCGGAGATCACCGGTGTCTGCCAGCGCTGCCGGGACCAAATCGACTGGAAGCGCAAGTATGGAGTTCTCCCCCCTCAGTTCATAGGTTCTTTAGAGTTTGCTAATGTTCCTTGGTCCGATATGTTCGTCTCTTCTTTGCAGATACGGCAAGTACAAGCCAATTGTTGAGCCCACAAAATGGTACGGTAGTTTTTTTTGCCGGATTGGTGTTTAGCACATGTGCTGGAAAGATGGAAGTGATGGATGCTGATGGTTTTCTTTTACTTTTGCAGCCAGAAGTGCAGTAAGCGGAACGTCCGGCAGGCGTACCACAGCGTATGCACAGGTGAAATTTGGCTGCCCTCCAGTGTCGTCTGTTATGGTGGTACTGGTGTATCATTTGATTTCCACTGATCTGTGTTATGTCTTGCTCCATGCAGGTTGCTCCAAGGAGCTTGGGATCTGTGCCAAGTGCCTCACTTCTGTTAAGCAACTTGTTGGAAGGTGATCCCTGCTATTCATTTTGTTGGTGCTACTGGCGTAGCTGCATCATATCTGGAATTAGAACTGTGCGTCTTTGTATTCCGTGTGTGTAATGGTTCTGTGTTGTCCTGTAGGGATGCCGAGGAAGTGGACAATGAGCGCAAAGAACTAGAGGAGGTTTGATTGTTCTATATTAGAAGGGAATTGTTGTGAACCGTGAGAAATCCATCTACCTTGTGCTGACCAGTGTACATTTTTGCAGGCCATGAGATTTGCTAGGGAGAGGGAACGACGCACTCTACTTCGCATGGTAAGCACTTGCTATTTATATATTTCTTGCTGAATAAATTTATCTTTTATGCACTTGCACTGCTGTGTATGCTTCTCTTTGATGCGAGGTCTGAAATGACCTAAGAGGCATGTATGTCTGAATAGAGAAAGGAACAACGCCATTTTAAATTTGAACTATATGAATCTTGAGAAGGGAATAAAACAGTTCTTAATCCACCTCCGGGACCACAAATAAAGGCTCTGTACCTTAAGTTTGGGCCTAGCGCTGTAGTGCAGCAGAAAACCCTAAATTTTCTATTTCCTAGCAAGTCTAGTAGAGTCCTATTACGAATCCTCTGATCATGTTTAACCATAACGAGTATCTTCTCTTGAAAAGAAGATCTCCATTTATTCATTATGCCTGTTAAACTAAATATTCTAATGGCTGCTACCAGCGCGCCTTCCTCCAATAAATTACATTTCCTGTTTTATAGTATGCCATTTTGTCATAACTTGGATAGTCATACTGGAAGTTAGCTTTCAAGGCAGGTTCAAAGTAACATAAATTGTATACTTGATGAGATTCAGTGCACTCAAGTTTAGCAAAAACCCTATTTTACGGTAATCAGGACAGACTGATTTGCTCAGTTATACTATTCAGTATTCACTGATCATATGATCCATGATATGCCTTTTTATATCTTTTTGGATCCATTGTGACTTTGCTCAAGTGAGATTATTGGGATTCGTAGATTTGGAATAGGTATCTTGTCTTAGTAGTGATCTTTCAACTAAATCAAAATACACATCCTGGATGGTGTGTACATGGTTTGTTTTTTCCAAGATGTAGCATGAAAAGCTTAAATGAAGCATCTCATGTTTCCACTTTATTGGACTACATTTTCTAGTGTCATCTCTTCACATAAAATTGCCATGAAGATGAAAATAGTTAAGCTTTTTAGATTGTAGGGATTTCTGACGTGAGCTTGGCCTCATTAAAAAAAAATCCATATTGCATAGACCTTCTTTCTCTTAGAACTCCTGCAAGATTCTCGCCTAGCATTCTAAAGGCCCTTTTTTACCAACACATTTTTTTATGTTTCCTCTGTTGCTGTTGGATTCACAAGCCATGAGGTCATAATCGTACGTTTTCTTCTTATTCCCGTGATTTCAGAATTTACATCCCGCGGCCCTTAAGGTTTGAACACGTATCTAGAATTTTGAATTTTGTAGTTAACTATTATCGAACATGCAAATATAAATAACTGGTCGAAGTTCAATGTTTCAGCTGTGTCTTAAAACAGTTTGGCTGGTAATTATCTGTTAGAAGACAGTCCTGGACGCATAAGCTTGTCTGCACAAGAAAGAAAAAATTAACATGCTAATAGCCAACAATCATATGCACAAGCTCATATGCTCTTATATACCTCTTTGGGCTGCATTGTTTCAACTAAGTGAAAATGCACAAGTTGTTTTCTTCTTTTTCTGGATGTTATGTGCATGATTTGTTGGTTTCCAACATGTAGCTTGAAAACTTGAAATAAAACATGTGATTTTTCCACTTAACTGGACTACATTTTTCAAGTCTTAGCTTTTCGTATAAATATTTCCATGTTTAATCAGTTGAATGTGTAAAAACTTGATTAATAAATAGATGCAGTTGCCATGAAGATAAAAATAGTTTGCCTATTTTAGTTCATATTCTGACAAGAGCTTGGCCTCATTGAAAAATCTTCCGTATGGCATAGACCTTCTCTCTCTTCAGACTCCTGCAAAATCTTCGTCTAGCATTCTTACAAGTTCATGTTTTCCTTTTTCTGTTGGATTCAACAAGCAATTACATCCCAATCGTACATTTTTCTTATTCCTCTGTTTTTGGAATTTACATCCCGATTAGGCCCTCAAGGTTTAAGCAGTATCCAGAATTCTGTATTTTGTGATTCACTGCTACTGAATTTGGAAATATAAAGAACTGGTCGAAATTCAAAGCTCCAGCAGCGTCTTCAAACAATTTGGCTGGTAATTATCTCTTAGAAGATAGTTCCGGAAGCTTTTCTGCAACATGAACGAAAAACTTCACGTGCTAATAAGCCAACAATCACTGCTATGTTAATTCTGTTGTAGGTAGATTTGAAGTCTGAAACCTCACGAAAAATCCTCTATGCAGTGCAGAAATGTGTGCTATTAACTATTCACTCTTCCCGTTGTCCTTCACAATTCTGCTACATTCATTCTGTGTGTAAAGTCCCAACATAAGTAACCATCTTGGTTCTTGATAATGTATCAACATCACTTCAAATTCGCCTCTTTGTTCTTGGGGCCCACGCTTAGCCTAAATTTGTATCGACTTTTTAATGGATATTCCATCAATGTCTTGAATAAATGGGAGTAATCTTTCTGTCATTGTATAGAATGGTCAACATGAATAAAAAATCCACCATACATGAGATGCGATATTCTTCTTTGGAATGTCAGTGCTTAAGGATTTGCAAGTGGACTAAAATTCCAGATGGTCATGGTGAACCGAAACTCCAGCTTAATAGCTAATGTATAGTTTTGTTAGTGAGTTAAATGTGTACAAGATTTGTTCTTCTGCATGGCTGGCAATTCGGCGAATATTTATTCGGTTAATATTCTGTGCAGATGAACAAAAGCAAGGACGAGGAGAGCGGGTCATCAGTCCCAAAGATTGCTGACCGAGATCGAGAAGGTGACCTTTTCCGTGTTGCATCTCTCGACGAATATGCTGAACAAGCTATACAGAAGGATGATTCCGATGAAGAAGACGACAGGGATTTTGTAGAAGGTTAACTTCACAAGGTTGCTGTAAAAGGATTTTTAGTTTTGTGTGCAGACGGTCCTTCAGAGTTCAGGGGTGTTGTAACTCACCGGAGAAGTACCAGTAATTGGTTTTATCAGATAAGATATACTGTTCAGATGTTCTTTTGAACAGGGTGTTACTGTGTTTACAACACCCTCCCAACTATGCTTCTCCCGTGTAGGATTCTGAAGCTGTATCCCCATCAAGTATCTCGGCCTCCCCCTCTCTTTGGGTCGGCTGAGAAGGGTTGACCTGCAACCTTACATCGACAAAGTGGCGTCAAGACTAAACCCCTACAAGACCAAATTCCTCAACAGAGCTGGTTGCGATGCCCTGGTCAAATCGGTCCTGACTGTCCTACCTATTTTCCTCCTCACTACTATCAAGGCCGACAAAGCAACTTTGAAGGCTTTCGACAGACTTCGCCGGGCTATGCTCTGGGTGGCGAGCGACACTGTCACTGGGGGAAATGCAAAGTGAGCTGGGCTAAGGTTTGCCGGCCAAAGACGCTGGGAGGCTTAGGGATTCTTGACCTCGAAAAATTCGCTCGGGCCCTCCGGCTGCGCTGGCTGTGGTTTGAGTGGACGGCTCCGGAAAAGCCATGGGCGGGGCTCGAAACACCCAATGACGACACTGACCGTGAGCTTTTTAATGCTGCCACAAATGTGACCATCGGGGATGGGCTCACTGCGAGCTTCTGGTCCTCTTCCTGGCTCAACGGGACTACTCCCAGAGCTCTAGCCCCCAAGATCTTCGAGGCATCAAAGAAGAAGAAGTGATGCATTCAGGACGCCCTTGCCAACCTCAACTGGGTGGCAGACATCGCCGTCCAGGAGTTCACTCTTGAGCACATCACGCAGTTTGTCAACCTTTGGGGGCTTATCCAGGACATTGCTTTGGATCCTGGCGCCGCAGACACCATCTCTTGGACGCTCACGTCGGACGGGAAATACTCGACAGGGTCGGCTTATAAAGCCCAATTCATCGGATCCAACACTTGCTCCTTCAACAGCTTGGTATGGAAGACTTGGGCTCCCCCAAGTGCAGATTTTTCGCCTGGCTTGTGGTGCAAAACAGACTCTGGACGTCTGACAGTCTCGCCAAGAGGGGTTGGCCTCACACCACCCTATGCCAGTTATGCAGATGTCAGAACGAAACAACAAGGCACATCTTCTTCGAGTGCAGATATTCCAGGCGAATCTGGTAGGCGGCTGCCTCCTGGCTCTCTTGCCCGTCCTTGGTTCAGGACTTAGGAACGGGGCGCCCAACCATTCTTGACTATTGGCATGCGGCCACCAAGTCTCCCACGGCGCATCCCAAGGGTCTCAAGTCAGCTGACGAGGGGTACCCTCATCAATTCCCATGGTTAAGGACCTAGGGTTGAGATTATGGGGAGAGAAAGTGGTAGTACTGGTAGTTTCGTCGGCTGACAAGCAGAGGCAAAGATTTACCCAGGTTCAGGCCCCTCGGGTGGAGGTAAAGACCCTACTTCCTGCTTGTCTCTTATTGATCATGGAGATTATGAGGTTACAAGGTGGCTCCGGCGAGATGACGATCTCGCTAGAGATTTGGTGGTTTGAGTATGGCTTGGTCCTAGATCGGCACCCCTCCCAGTCTTTAAATAGGCTGGGTCTCGGGAGTTTGTAACCGACCTAGTTTACACATAAGGAAAGTAAAACCAACTATGCCTACGTCTAATCTTGGAGGGTACTCCATCTTGTTGGGCCTCTTATCTTGGGCTTCGAATTGGCTCTTCGCTTATTGGGCCTTTAGTCGTCACGTGCACCAGGTACCCTCACGGTAGGGTACCCGAGATGTATACCCTTGTCAGTAGCCCCCGAGTACTTGTCTGACTCGAAGAATCGGGCATGGACTCGTTCGTAAGTGCACGTCATATGCTTTGTATTCTGTATATCATAATTGGAATTCTTGTATGAATAGCACATGTTGGCTATGTCGAGTATTTCATCGACTGTGGTTTTTGCTTATGAAAATCAAGGGATAATAGCTTAGTAGGCCCAGTACACTCGACGGATCGGGACTGGTTAACTACACATTCGGGTAAAACCTTACTAGCTTTCAATCAAACTCGAGTCCCCGGACTCGAATCTGGAACTAACTGGTCAGATTCGACTAGGCCGCTTGAGGTCTTACTGAGTCGAACTGCAGTATAACTTTGAATTTTACCCAACGTGTCCGTCGGGATTTTTCATCATGTCTGCTGACACGGAAAGTATAAGGATTGACGTTGCTGGATTGGTCCTTAGCCCAGCTCGAAAGTTCGGCGGGTCTTACCTTTGCACTATGCGTGCAGCATCCGAGCTATTTGCGACGGACGCAACTCGGGAATGTTTCGAGTATGATTTTGTGTATGATCGTAGTCGATATGTTTATCGAGTAACCCTTTGCCATTATTTTATCGGGTGCGCGACAGCGCTCCCGATGGGAGTAGTCCCCGAGATTGTGCTTTATTGCTTGCAATGGAGGATAATCTCAAAATCTTCTTACCCTGCATATGTTAGTCGAAGAAATTTTTGCCGTAATTCTATCGGGTGCGTGACAGCGCTCCCGATGGGAGTAGCCCCTGAGATTGTGATATTACTTGTAATGGAGGATAACCTCAAAAAATCATTTGGTCTTGAGCATCTTCAGTCGAAGAAATTTTTGATATGCTCCCGATGGGAGTGATATTCCTCAGTCGAGTGACCATTCACTCGAAAACAATCGAGTGATTGATATGCATTGGACGAACCCGAAATCTTTTCTGAACAAATCTATTGCAATGACGTCAGGGATGACGTTTTATGGTGACTGCGCCACCTGACACGCGGTGGCATGCGCCATGCTGCGATGGATGGGACGTGACACGTATGTGGGCCCATTGTGCAGCCGTTTGGACTGGATTTGACCGTTCAAGCACGATTTCTCCGGGGCTATGATGGCAGTTCCTAGATTCCCGTGCGTAGTGGGCGGAGTGGCCGGCGACGGTTGCTCTCCATGGCTGCCACGTGTACGGCTGGATTTGCTTCTTCGCCCACGATCTCGCATCCACGGTGCAGATTCTTTTGCGCTGAGGTTAAAAGGGTGCGGCGGAGTAAATAGTACTTTTTACTTGCCATTTGCTCTCCGCCGCCGCTGCTTCTTCTTCCTCCTTACGCATCGCCATAGCCTCATAGCGAAGCTTCTGCAACCCACCACCGCAATGACGATGCCTGCCACCCGGAAGGGCAGGAGTGCCGCGAACGCATCGGCAGACAGCGCCGCTGCCAGCGGTTTGAAGAGGGACAAGGGCGCCTGGACCAATCCTCCTGCAGCAAGAGGATGCTCACCAGCCTGCGGAACGACGGGCTGATCCCTGAGGACACCTCGCAAGTTCGCATCCCTGGCGCCGAGGTAATCCCGCGCCCAGGCCCCAATGAGCGGGTCTGTTTTGTGGATTTTGTGAACAGGGGATTCTCCTTCCCTGTTCACAACTTTCTTCGTGCACTGATGCACGTTTATGGGGTGCAATTGCACGATTTTACGCCCAATGGGCTTTTGCACATTGCGTTTTTTCGTTCTTTGCGAGTGCTTTCTGGGCGTTGCGCCCCACTTCGGGCTTTTTCGCCGTATTTTCAACGTCAAGCGCCAGCACAGCGCCAAAGGACCTGGTGGTTTTGGAGTACAGACTCGATCTGACGTCGAGTACTTCAAGATCAGCTTCCTCGAGTCTGTGCAAGGATGGCGCCAGAAGTGGTTCTACATCAAGGATGTGACCATAGGCACCCAAGCCTTCGGGTTGCCTCCTTTTGACGCAGACGCTCTGGTGAAGAAGAGGCCATCCTGGATCGCCCAGCCGACCGGAGTCGAAGCCGAAGAGGCTGACATTCTGATGGAGAAGGTGCTTAAGCTCCAAACCACTGTTGGTCGGGAGGTTACGGGCATCCACTTGCTAGCCATTATGGCCAAGAGGCGAGTGCAGCCTCTCCGAGCCCGAGCACATGCTTTGTGGGCATACAGTGGGGCTTCTGATTCAACCCGCTCACGCGCAGTGGAGCTGTCTGATGCGGAAGCGGAGAAGTTGGTAAGGAGCCTTACCAAGCTTACTGATGAAGAGCCTTGCGAGATGAACTCGCCTGTGGCTCCTTATGAAACCAGCAACCCTCTACCAGAGGTAACAATCGATACTATATGTCAGTTTATAGTTATGCATGTGCGATATTGATTCTTTGCTGTTTCTGTGTGCAGGGACACAAAATGTATGAGTCGATGCCCCCTCTGCCTGAGGACGGCCCAGTACCGGACAACGAGCCACTCGATGCGGGCTCTGATGATGAAATGGCCTCACTCGCCACCGCACACACGCCAGAAGCCGATGAGGGCGATGCTGAGGTGCAGGGCAAGCAGAAGCGGGCACGCGAGGAGGAAGACACCGCTGATTCAGAGGAAAAGGAGGGGAACGAGACGGAGTCGACAATGGCGCCACTCGACATCCCCCCATTCGCTCGCTTCCTCCACGACCCCCGAAGAAATCGCGCCCCAGCATGGGTATGCTTGCACCTGATCGATTGTGCGACCTCACTGAAGAGTAAGTATTATGTGCATATGCTTTGTCACTTTATGAACAATGCCACTTTGTATACTTATAATGTGTGATACAGTGTTTCCTCGGATGAGGATATGCCTCCGCCACCTACGGCGGAAAAGAGCAGCGCAGCATCCACTGCACGGACGCTGCCACCAGAGCAGCCGCCAACCCCTGCGACTCCGGCCGCCACAGCCACACCACCTGAGCCTGAGGCTGCGGCTGACAAGGATGAGGCAGCAGCAACAGGCGTTCCTGCGTCGACTTCCTCCTTCTTGGATCATGTAAGTTTGTGCTTTTGTATCATAGACCTGATAGATCTGTTCTGAACTTTCGCGTATTGCGTTGTAGCCATTTGTGAAGGAGCTACTGAATGCTGGCTCCAAGTACGTACACAAGGAGACGGAAGCCGCCACCCTGCAGCAGCAACTCGAAGCTGCGAAGAGTACGTGTCCCTTTATGCTAGTACCACTTGTTGAAGCTGATTCCTCTTGCAGTCTGTTGACCATGTATGTTTGTTTTGCAGAGGCCGCCGCTGATGCGGCAGAAAATTTGAACAACGCCACCCGTCGAGTGGCTGATCTGGAGAAGAGGCTGAAAGCAGCCGAGGTTAGAGAGGAGTCGGCAATTGGTCGACTTTCTGCCGCCAGCACCACTTTAACTGGTACGAATTTTTGCTGTGTTCCTTAGATGTTTGAGGTTTCTGCGATATGGTGCTGATTATGTTGTCCACATGCTAGGCGTGATGGATGGCCCTACTGCTACTGGCAAGCAAAGCCTTGGCACCTCACTCGATGAAAGTGTGGCTGTCTCAGAGGTTACCAGTAGCAGAGCAGGGGAGATGCTGACACAGGCGGCGAGTGCCTTGGGCGCCCTCCATGGCAGCTTCTTCCCTGGCGAAGAGCTTCCATCTTCCTTTGCAGAGCTGGTAGAGCTGTTCAAGCCTGAAGGGACTGCCGTCGCCGATTTCTGTCGCGAGCAAATGGTAAGTGGTGCTCAGACTACTTTTCTCATGTTGCTCGCACGGAGTCGAGGCAGATTTTGACAAGGCGACGACCAAGTTCCCACGGGGTTCTGACGGCAGAACCGTCGGGCTCGGCACTTGGATGGAAGCCGCCAAAAAGTATGCCCAACAGCTTGTAACAACTGTTGAAGATAGGGCAGCCCGGGTCCAGGCGAAGAAAGCTTCCTCCAAGAAGTCGACGACTTAGCGAGTGATCCCTTTGTTGACTAGGTCTAGGGATTTCGTCATTTTGCTTTTGCTATATGTAAATTATCAGACATCGTATCTGTCCTTTATGAAATATGAACTTCAGTAATCGGGAGGCGCAGCCCCCGAGCCTTTTGCTTGAGCTCTTCATGCTTCCTTATGCCCTTAATTATTCTGACTGTAGAACCGAGCCTCTAAAACATCAACTGGCCCTGTTGTGGGTGGTTCCTCGAAGTCGCGAAGTGTGAATGACCAGAAAATTATGGACTTCCTTCATCAAAAGCTTTCGAAGGTGAGCGATGAGCTGAAAGAGACACAAGAGGCGTATGCTGAGTTGCAGTCGAGGCCATCCCCTGCTACAGAGCGAGAGACTTTTTGCTTGAGGAGTTGGAGAGAGTAAATCTGCAACTCGAATGTAAGCTATTTTTGGATCATCGAGATCTGTTCTTCGCGAGATGACTCGACTGGGCGATGATGAGCCCTTTGTTTTTGCGCAGGTGTTTGCTCTGACCCAATAAAGGAGGAGGCACGGATACAGGATCGACTCGACGGTCATGCGAGTAGTACTGAGTACTCTGCCCACCCCTTTTGGTCAGACAGGGCGAGGAGCGCCACTTTGGTAAGGCTTCTGGACCGGGCATGGCGAACTGCCATTCGACTGGAGACTTGCAGGTTGGCTTTATTTCGAGTCCACGAAGCTTTGTTTCCTTTGAATGAGCAACCACAGAGCCTTGTTGCATTGCTGAAGAAATTTCGAAAAGGCAAGGCGATCAAGAAGTTTGTGCGCGAGCAACTGATTAGCGGGGCTAATGTTGCTCTTGCCTTTGTGCGATCGCACCTTCCGCATCTTGATTTTAAAAGGATTGCGATGGGACCCGCACCCATACCAGGTGGTGGTCCTGTGCCAATGGAGGAGCACTACCAAGAGACACGGGTGGACGCATTGGTCTTAATCCATCGTGTGCTGAAGGAGGAGGAAAAGTGGACCGAGCCCAAGGAAGAACCTGTTGAATAGGTTATGTGTGTGGGGGGTGACCCCAGAGTGTAAAACGCAACACTTGTGAGTATCTATGAACTAAGGATTCGTATCTCCGCAGCCCCCGAGCCTGTTGAGTGGGGTGTATGAAGTTACTTGTTGTAAAATTATGACTATCCAGCCCCCGTGCATTCGAGTGAGGTTGATAGAAATACTTTAGAGTAAAAACATAAACTGCACAGCCCCCGAGTATTCATGTAAGGCTGTGAATTTTTGCAACACTTGAAGCTTCAACTTATGCTTTTAAGCTCAACTCCCGAATAATTGAGTGGGGTTGAGCAACTTGTTTGTTGATGTATGATTTTTATGACCCAGCCCCGTGTATTCGAGTGCGGCTGGGGTATTATGTTGTGAAGGAGCGGAAGCTCATGCTTTTGAGATAGCGCAGCCCCCGAGTATTCGGGTGAGGCTAATTTTGTGAGAACAAGTTATGCGAGTAGTAACAGGAAGGAATATGAGGAATCATCGATTATATTCCATATTTTGAATGTTAAGCTGCAGGCCGCCTCATTAAAAACCTTCCAGTCCCCTTAGGTACCCTGGTAAGGAAAAGAGCGCGTCTGAAACCTGCAGCCATCCGACATATGTGCCTATTACATTATGCGACTGAGCAACCTAAGCGTAGAAACGGCGCAGCTGCGCAACGTTCCAAGGATTATGTGAGAGTTCGCCTGTCTTCGCGTGCTTCAGTCTGTACGCTCCACCGCCAATGACCTCGGTGATGATAAAAGGTCCCTCCCATGGCGAAGCGAGTTTGTGCACCTTCTTTTGCTTCAGTCGAAGCACCAGGTCGCCAACCTCGAAGGACCTGGTACGCAGTCGACGGCTGTGATAGTTGCGTAGATCTTGCTGGTAGACAGCTGTGCGTGCTAGCGCCGTGTTGCGTGCTTCTTCGAGCAAGTCGACTGCATCTTCGAGTGCTTCATCTGCATCTTCTTCGTTGTATGCTTCGACTCTTGGTGCATTGAACCTTACGTCTGATGGCAGGATTGCCTCTGCGCCGTAGACCATGAAGAATGGGGTAAATTGTGTTGAGCATTGGGAGTTGTGCGTAAGCTCCATAGCACAGATGGAAGTTCTTCGACCCAAGCACCCGCTGCTCTTTTGAGTGGGACCAGGAGGCGTTTCTTGATTCCACTCGTCACAAGCCCATTGGCCTTTTCGACTTGGCCATTTGACTGCGGGTGTGCCACAGATGCATAGTTGAGCGTGATATCTTGCTCTTTGCAGAAAGTTCGGAATTCTTCAGCCGTGAAGTTTGTACCGTTATCAGTGATGATGCTACTTGGCACACCAAAGCGGTATATGATGGATTTTATGAAATTGACTGCTGTAGTGGCAGTCGAACTTGTGATAGGGACTGCTTCAATCCACTTGGTGAACTTGTCGACCGCCACCAGAAGGTGAGTATGCCCTCCATGGGAGGATTTTTTGAGTGGCCCAACCATATCGAGCCCCCACTGGGCGAAGGGCCAGGCCAATGGTATTGTCTTCAACGCCGATGCGGGTGCGTGCGGCTTTGTGGCGAATTTTTGACAGCCGATGCACCTTTTGACTATGTCCTCCGCGTCTTTGAGTGCTGTGGGCCAGTAGAAGCCTGCGCGAAAGGCTTTGGCTACGAGTGATCGACTGCTGGCATGATGCCCGCAAGTACCTGCATGAATATCACGAAGGATGGCTTGGCCATCTTCAAATGCTATGCAACGTTGGAACATACCTGATATGCTGCGTTTGTAAGTTCACCGTTGATGACAGTGTATGCTTTAGATCGTCGAGTGACGCGTCTTGACTCTGTTATGTCTTCGGGTACCTCGCCGCGGAGTATGTATGCGAGGAAAGGTTGAGTCCAAGTTGGCTCGATGAGGAGTACCTCGACTGGCGGGTCCTCTGTGCTAGGTGCTTTGCTCTTGGCTGGTGCGGCTGATGTAGGAGATGCTCGCTTTTTTTGATGGATCTGTGCTCGATGCGCTCGAAGAAGACACCAGGTGGCACTGGTGCTTTGGTCGCACCAATGTTGGCTAACTTATCTGCTTCTTCATTGCTCTCACGCCCTATGTGCCGCAACTCGCAGCCTTCGAAGCTGCCCTCCATGATGTTGTACAGGTCACGGTAGGCGATCATGTTATCTGCGATTGCATCGCAGGCCTTCATTGTTTGCTGCACCACAAGATTCGAGTCACCGTAGATCATCAGTCGAGTGCACCCGAGGGCTTTGGCCATCCTCATGCCATGGATCAGGCCTCATATTCTGCTTCGTTATTGGATGGGAACTCGAACCCCATTTGTAGGATGTAGCGGAGCTTGTCGCCTTTTGGTGATATGAGGATGACACCTGCGCCTGCGCCTTCGTTTTTCTTTGAGCCGTCGAAGTACATAGTCCATGAGTTGGACACATCTGGCGCTCCTGGAGCTGAGCTTCGATCCACTCGGTGTGGAAGTCAGGTAAAACTTGTGCTTTGATGGCCTTCGGGTAATCATACTTGATGTCTCTTGGTGCTAGCTCGATGAGCCATTTTGCTACTCGCCCAGTTGCGTTGGGGTTTGTGAGGATGTCCCCGATCCCTGAGGTGCTGATTACAGTGATCGGGTGCTCGGAGAAGTAATGCGTCAGCTTCCTTGAGGACATGAACACGGCGTAGGCCAGCTTTTGATAGTGCGGGTACCGCTGCTTTGATGTGGAGAGCACTTCACTCAAGTAATAGACTGGACGTTGTATGCTTTGGGCGTGTCCCTCCTCCCTTCGTTCGACTACCAGTACGGTGCTTACCACCCTGTTAGTTGCAGAGACATATAGGTACAGTGGCTCGCGTTCCCTTGGTGCGACGAGGATTGGAGGGCTTGTGAGGACTCGCTTGAGGTCCGTGAAGGCTGCTTCGGCTTCTGGCGTCCACTCGAATTTATCTGCTTTCTTCATCAGTCGATAGAACGGGAGTGCTTTTTCGCCTAGCTTGCTGATGAATCGACTGAGCGCTGCCACTCGACCCGCTAACTTTTGCACGTCATGGAGCTTTGAAGGCCTTTGCATCGTCAAGATGGCCTGTATTTTCTCCGGGTCCGCCTCGATTCCTCGAGCTGAGACTAGATACCCGAGGAGTTGCCCGGCTGGCACGCCGAACGTGCACTTCTTCGGGTTGAGCTTGATGTGGAAGCGTTTGAGGTTTGCGAACGTCTCTCGCAAGTCATCGAGTAGTGTGTTTTCCTTCTTGTGGTGATGACGATGTCATCTACATAGACCTGGACGTTTCGCCCAATTTGCTTCTTGAGGCAATCTTGCATCATGCGCTGGTAGGTTGCGCCTGCGTTCTTGAGCCCGAAAGGCATTGTGTGTAGCAGTAGACCCCGAGTGGGGTTATGAACGCCGTTTTCTCTTCATCCTCTTCCTTCATCCTTATCTGGTGGTAACCCGAGTAAGCATCCAGGAAGGACAAGCGAGCGCACCCGGCGGTGGAGTCGACGATCTGGTCGATTCGAGGTAGTGGAAAGTGATCCTTTGGACACACTTATTGAGTGCTGTAAAATCTACGCACATCCGAAGGATATCTGTGTGCTTCTTCTCTACGAGTACGGGGTTGGCCACCCATTGTGATTTCTTGATTCTCTGATGAAACCTGCTGCGAGTAGCCTGTCGACTTCGGCTTCGACTGCAGTTCTTTTTGGGCCGGATATGCGGCGCATTGTTTGCTTGACTGGTTTAGCATCTGGAAATAATTGGAGAGAGTGCTCGGCGAATTCCCTGGGAATACCTGGCATGTCGGCTGGACACCATGCAAATATATCCCAGTTCTCACGGAGGAATTCGACGAGCGCGCTTTCCTATGCGATAGGCAGACTCGACGAGACATTGACTGTCTTGGTCGGGTCAGTCGGGTGCACCTGATGCGATCTTGTGTCATTGGTGGCATTGAATGCTCTGTCGACTGCCACCTTTTTGTGTTCTGGCATAAGTGTTCGATCGTTGGAGACCGCTAGATCAGCGAGTGTTGCTTCCATGCCAAACATCTCAGAGATTTTGCTGAATTCTCGGTCGCAAGAGTCAGACTTTTGGAAGTTCCCTTGACTGTGATTACTCCTTTTGGTCCAGGCATCTTCAGCTGGAGGTATGCGTAATGTGGCACCGCCATGAATCGAGCGAACGTCGGGCGTCCAAGTATAGCATGGTATTGTGACTTCCAGTCGACAACTTCGAACTCAATCGATTCTGTCCTGAAGTGGTTCTTGTCCCCAAACGTTACGTCGAGTTGTATGGTGCCTTCTGGGCTTATTGCTTTGCCTGGGACGATACCGTGAAAGGTATTTGAGGACCTTGGCAGGTTTTCGACTGACCTGTTCATTTTGCGGAGCGTATCTGCGAAGATGATGTTTATGCCGCTGCCACCATCCATGAATACCTTGGACATGGCGTAGCCTCCAATTTGCGCGTCGAGTACCAGAGCAGAGTGCCCTGGACGAACAACCGATGGAGGGTGGTCCTCTCTGCTGAAGCTTATTGCGGTTTCAGAACCCTTCAAGAATTCAGTTACAGCGGGAGGTGACATGACCGCCATGTTTACTTGTCGAGTGCGAAGTTTTTGCTCCCTGTTGGAAGGCGACCTTTCTGTATCATGTACATCTGCCCTTGGGGCGGAGGGTACTGTGGTTCGTCCACCCGAGGTATGTGCTGTATGGCACCCGCGAGATTTCCGCCTGCGGCAGGCTGTGGTGGTGGAGGTGGTGCCATCAGAACAGGCACATTGTTTGGCTGAGGCACGGGTGCAGGTGCTTGTGTGGCTGCTGCCTTTCTGAGATTTACGTAATCAGTCGCCATTTGGTCGAACTCCCTGCAGTTTCTCATCGAGTGATTGGAGCGCAGTTTTCCGTCGTCCCCCTTGTACAGGTGGAATCTGCAATCAGCATCCATCTTTTCTTCGAATGATCGCTCGATTGTGCTCCGATCTGACTTGCGCCAGTCCTTCCTCTTGTAGCTATCACTGCGTTGGCCGCGGTCTCGACTGTCCCGACGATCATCTCGACTGTCCCGTCGATCATCTCGACTGTCCGCCGATCTTCTGACCGTCGGTCGCTTCTGTCCTGGTCATTGCGGGGTGTGGAGAACCCAGCCGCCATGAATTCGGGTCTGTCATCGTCGTAGTGACGTTTTGAACGTTTGCGCCTTCGGTCGTCTCTGTACGAGTCTCTGCGGCTTCGACTGCCGCTTTCATGATTGTCACGGGGTGAGGACCCGCGTGTGGTGCGCGCCATGTCTTCTCCGTCTGCCCACTCAGTCGCGGTCATCAAGAGGTTAGCCACAGAGGTTGGCTTTTTGCGACCAAGTGCTTCTTTGAGGTCCCGCCTGGCGAGTCCCATTATGAAAGCATCCATGGCCATATCTTCTGAAATTACTCCGACTGAGTTGCGTATCTCAGTCCATCGTCTGATGTATGACCTCAACGTTTCGTCTGAACGTTGAACACAGGCTCGCAGCTCCTCGAACGTTTTTGGGCGCTCACATAGAGGCTCGAAGTTTTTGATGAAGTCATCGCGGAAGTGATCCCACGAGTCGTACTTTGATGGAGGTAGGGCCTTGAGCCAGTCGCGGGCTGTGCCTTCGAGCATGAGTCGTATGTATTGCATGGCTGTGGTGTTTGTGCCTCGCTGGCACGCGACAGCCAGCCTGTAGTCTTCCAGCCACCCGAAGGTTCCTGTCGACCCGTGTACTTGGGCTGTTCAGATGTGAGTTTGAACCCTTTGGGCATCCGTGTCTCGCGGACGCGTCGAGTGAAGCACAGAGCTCCATGTGGCTCAGGCTCTCGATCAGAGTATGAGTCGCTACTGTAAGATCTGCGTGATCTGCTCCTGGACCTGCGCCTACGCGAGCCGCTTCTTTCCTTCGAGTGGTGGCGGTGACCACTGTGATTATGCTCTTCCCGACGTGCGTCGACTAGGGCACGGTCTCGACTCCCACCTGGAGTTCTTGGAGTTTGGCGTATGGCCTTCGCCGCTAAGGCGAGTGATTTGATCTGCTGGCGATGCAGTTTTGCATTGGGGTCATCAGCTGGAGGCTTGATTGCCTCTAGGTATGCTGCAGCGGTGAAGAGGGCACCCGCAGCTGTTTTGGGTACTGGCACTCCCTCTTCGTCGTATGTCATGAAAGAGTTGCCTAAGTTGCGGGTGAGCGCCGCCCTTTCGTCTGGCGAGAGGTGTGACAACCTTGATCTGGGTCTTGTGTCTGCTCGCCCGGTGGAGCTCAGGGAGAGCTGTCTTCTTCGCGCACTCGACAAGCTAGCTTGCTTTTTGCGTTCTTCGAGTGTTGCTCTGACCTGCCGCAGTCGAAGTGATTCCTGCCAGTTGAAGTACTGGAAGGTCAACATCTCCTCTTGTGTTGCGTCTGCTGGCATCATTGTGCACTCCTTGATGACTTTATCTGCTTTTGCTGCCATCTCAGCAGTGATTGTGAGAGTTGTGACTCCGTCCGGCATAGTAACTGTGCACGGGAATTCTGTAGGCCTGCGGCTGGCCGCAGCATCTGATGATTCTGCGGCGATGGCGACGTAGACCTGCTGGGGTATCACCCGAGGGTATGTATGTGTGTCTTCGAGTCCGTCATGGACTCGACATCGTCATCAAGGCTCATGTCGGAGTCGATATGCCCGTCGAGTGGTCCGTCTGGACGGATCTCGCTGTCGATGCCTTCATCGCCTATGCTCATCTCGGCGTCGACGAAGTTGTTATGAATCTCAGAGTCGAGGTTGTTGTTGTTGGTGCAGATCTCGGAGTCGACGTGGTTGTCGATATGAGTTTCGGTTCGTCGAAGTCGCTGAAGGAGATCCCGCAGTCGAAACTATCCTCGAGTGAGAGATCGAGCTCGGGATCGTTTGTGCGGTATGCTGATTCGGCCTCCTCGCCCTGAAGTTCTTCGATGAGCTCGTGCATCTCTCGTGTGGACATGGTTGTTGCAGACGAGCAAGCTTGGAGGATCGACGATGGTATGGACGCAGTTGAGGGATCCGCAGTCGAAGGAACCGCAACCGATGGAGCCTCGGGTGCGGAAGTCGCGAGTTGGCGTGGATCCGTCAAGTCCTGCACACCAAGCTTGTTGACGAAAAAATTGAACGAACCAACGGTTAAACCCAAACCTGACTCGAGATCGGAGAAGGCCTCCTGGAATCCTGGCGAGTGTGGCTCGAAATCCATCAGAGGATCCGATGCGCTTTTTGCGGGTGAAGCTGGCGTGTTGCCGTTTGTCGAGTGATCGGCGAGTTGCCGTGTGCCGCCTGAGTCGGCGAGTTCTGGTTTGTTGATGCAGCCGGCGAGTTGCCGTTTGTAGATCCGATCGGCGAGTCGCCGTTTTCCGATGGAACCGAAGAAACCGTGAGTCCAGCACTATTCTTTCCCACAGACGGCGCCAATTGACGAGGGTACCCTCATCAAATCCCATGGTTAAGGACCTAGGGTTGAGATTATGGGGAGAGAACGTGGTAGTACTGGTAGTTTCGTCGGCTGACAAGCAGAGGCAAAGATTTACCCAGGTTCAGGCCCCTCGGGTGGAGGTAAAGACCCTACTTCCTGCTTGTCTGTTATTGACCGTGGGAGATTATGAGGTTACAAGGTGGCTCCGGCGAGATGATGATCTCGCTAGAGCTTTGGTGGTTTGAGTATGGCTTGGTCCTAGATCGGCACCCCTCCCAGTCTTTAAATAGGCTGGGTCTCGAGAGTTTGTAACCGACCTAGTTTACACATAAGGAAAGTAAAACCGACTATGCCTACGTCTAATCTTGGAGGGTACTCCATCTTGTTGGGCCTCTTATCTTGGGCTTCGAGTTGGCTCTTCACTTATTGGGCCTTTAGTCGTCACGTGCACCAGGTACCCTCACGGTAGGGTACCCGAGATGTATACCCTTGTCATCAGCAGTTACGTTGATCACTTGGGAAATTTGGAAGGAAAGAAACGCTCGAGTTTTCAACAACACTTTCTCGATGCCATCGACTCTCATTCAGAAGATCAAAGATGAGAGCAGCCTCTCGCCGAGATTGTTGCTTAGAGGCAACCGCATCCTGAAGATATGACGATCTTTCTCTCAGAGAGACTAGACGGTGTGGGTTGATTGTATCAGTACCTTTCCTTGCTTTCTAGTTTTTTCTTTGGCTTAGGCCGTGCTGTGTTTGTTTGTCCTATATCAATATAAAAGGCAAAGCTTTTGCCCCGTTTCAAAAAAAAGGTTGATGGTTTACCTCATCATTTTACCCCTAAATATATGTTTGATGTTTAGCCCTCAACGGTGGGGATGTAAACGGCGCACTATGTGGATCCACTTAATCCCGTATTTTTTTTTTTTTGCTAAACACAGTACAACGCAAACGCTCACATACACGCGCATACAATCACCCCTATGAACGCACACACGCACACCCTACCCCTATGAGCACCTCCGAGAGATTGAGCCGGCGGATTGGGTCTTGAGATTGACGAAGTCACCACGGGCGCCTCGCTGTCGATGGGAACGTCACCTCCCACTGAAAAATATTCCGCCTTAAATGAGAAGCACCAGCGTCAAACCTGGGGTTTGAACTCGAGTGGACTGGGGTACAACCACCCTCCTAACCATCTTGCCACAGGCAAGTTGCGTCGTGGCTCAATTTTTCAGGGTTCATAAAACTTTTTGAACCATTGACCCCAATAAATGGGATTATATGGCGCCATTTAGGTGACCATTTACATCCCTAGGTGGGACGCGACATGAAAGCAAATCAACCTTGTTAGACACTACCGGAAAGCAAATCTTTGCTGAGTACAACTGTCTTTGCCGGGTGTTAAATATCAGGCACCCGACAAAGATTGCCTTTGCCGGGTGCAATATCTCGGTGCACGGCACAGATTTCTCTGCCGAGTACATGCACTCGGTAAACAAAACAGACACGGCAAACCCTCAAAAATACACCCGGCAGTAAAACAACACACGGCAAAGTTGAAAGGGCATATCCTTCCCCAAAGTGTTTTGATGTTTGTTGACAACACACTTAGATGTCTAATGTGTGTGCCAAAAGTGTGCAGGAATGTTTCAGTTTATGTTGCACAGGTTTTGTCTCAAGAAAAGGAAGAAATGCTGACTTTATTGCTTTAGCCGGTACTACCGGGTTCACCCCGGTACTACCGGGTATCCAGCCGTGCGGAACTACCGGGGCCAGTACCGGGCCCAGTACCGCATCTCCAAAATGCTCCTGGACTCGCGCAATTTTTATCCGGTAGTAGCCCCGGTAGTGGCGCGGTACTACCGGGTAGGGAGCACTACCGGACCCGGCGGTCCGGTACTACCGAGGCGCGCCTGGGAGGAGGCATTGACCAGTCTTCGAGTTGCCGTCAGATCCCTGCCAGTCGGTACTACCGGGCGAGGCCCGGTACTACCGCTGCGGGTTGTTTACAGCTTCAACGGCCAGATTTCTGGGAGGGGTATTTATTCCCCTCCACCTACCTCCGGGTCCCAGCTTGAACACATTGAAGAACACCATTGATTGCAAGCTCAAGAATTGATAGATCTCCCAATCCCTCCACTCAAACTCGTTGATACTTGGAGGATTGAAGGAGAAGCCCCGGATCTATATCTTCACCAAGCCGTTCTTCATTTCCCCTCATTCACTTGAGGGACCCTTTGCTAGGATTTCCATTGGGAAAACCTAGCCTCTTATTGTACTCACTTGATTGTCTTTGTGACAGATTTGTAGCTGTTCGGGAGCCCCCAATCCTCTTGTGGGTTGTGCCCCGGATCGTTGTTGTAAGGGCTCCGGATTCCGCCTTGAAGGATTCCGATAGTGGAAGGTGAACCAAACCTTTGTGGTGCGGTTCATCGGAGAAGAAGGTGCGTCCGCCTTTGTGGCGGTTGAGTTTTGACCTTCGTGGTAGCTCACACCTCTCCAACGAGACGTACTCCCCTAAAAAGGAGGAACTCGGGATTACATTCGTGTCTCCGCGTGCTTTCACTTCGGTTACTTCTATCCTTGTTTATAGTCCTTACTTCGTGTATCTTGTTTAGTTGCTTGCTTGTCATATAGGTAAATTCACCTTTGTTGCATATCTAGAGAATTTACCTTTTGTGTCAAGCCTAATTTGAAAAAGTACTAAAATTGAAGTAGCACCTATTCACCCCCCCTCTAGGTGTCATACGATCCTTTCAATTGGTATCAGAGCCTCGGCTCTCTTGTTGGGCTTAACCGCCTAAGAGAAGTATGACACGAAGTGATGGTGATCCCTTGGATGACCAAGCCACTACGGCATCCATGGCCGATCTCAAATCGATGGAGACATCTTTGATATCGTCCATGGATACAAAATTTGCCGAGATGCGTGAGTTGATCACACAACTCGCAAGTGGCAAGGTTCCTAAGGAGACCACCCCACTAGATGAATCCGCTACCTCCCATGACGGTGAACCGAGGAGGGAAAAGGGAAAAGAAAGGGGTTGAAGATAAAGAAACCGACCCTAAGAAATCTTCCACATCTACCACCACTCCCGAAGGTGGGAAGCCGGAGTACCATGGGGTTCCCTTTGCGTACTCTCCCGACCCACCTATCCATCATACTCGCATAAACCCTTTGGGTCCACCTCCTAAACTTAATGCATTAGCTTTTGCTACTTGGCAACACTTAATGAAATCTCATATCAACAGTTCCTCTATCGAGCTTTGGAGGATCATTCAAGAGGGATACAAGGCCATGAATCCTAACAACTTGACAAGAAGAGAGGTGGCCGAGAAACAACTCAATGATTCCGCTCTCCACATGATTGAACTTGCTGTTGGAGAAAGTGGTCTTCATCACATTCAAAACGTCTCCACCACCAAAGAAGCTTGGGGTGCCTTGAGGTGGCATTTCTTGGAAATGAAAGCATGAAGAGGAATAGATTTGATGCTTTGAACAATGAAGTCGAAGGCTTCTACATGCTTGATAGTGAAACTTATGAAGAGATGTATGCAAGACTCAAGATTCTTGCCCAAGCCTTCTTCAATGTTGGGGCAACCTATGTGGATGATGCTTGGATCAAGAGGAAGTATGTGAATGCACTCATGCCCTTCGAGCCCGTTGACTTGAAGGCCCTTCAAGGAAAATTCAACTACCTTGAGATGACATCCAATGAAGTTATGCAAGAGATACAAGCCTCCAAGATTGCCACCAAGAATGCTCTAGACAACCGTGCTAGGGCCATGGGAATGAAGCAAGGTCCCTCTCTTGCTTTGAAGGCCAAGGTTGTGTGCCTTGATGAACATGATGGAATTGAAGCATGCCCGAACAACCTTCCTCCCGATGAACTTGAACCAACCCTCCATGGTCACATAGCTCTTGCAACAAGGACATTTTGGAATGACCCGGCCAAGGCAAAGGCTCAACTTGATCGAACAAACAATCCAAGTGGGAAGAAGGAGTTTGCTAATAGGATAAAGACTTGCTACAATTGTCATAACAAGCATCACTTCATCAAGGATTGTCCTTATGAGAATAGAGAGCAAAATGGTGGAAGGCTTGTCCTCAAGGGCGAATCAAACATGATACAAAAGAAGCCTTTTGTCAAGAGGAAGCCATTCTTCAAGAAAGCACCAAGAATTGTGTTATTGACTCAAGAAGAGTATCCTTCCGAGGATTCCGAAGAAGAAGAAGAACCCACTCGTGAGGTGGCCGCTTTGGCCATTGTATCAACTCCACCTTCTTCTCTCTTCGAATCCCCCAATGAGAACCTCTCCATCAACACCGCTCGTTGCCTCATGGCTTCCGTCACCGAGGTATCATCTTCTACTCCCAAGACTATGCATGAAATAGATGATAAAACTAGTCTTGTGATTAAGAAAGAACTTGTTGCTTCCGATACTATTGTGGCTAACTTGCAAGGTGAAGCTAAGGCATATGTTGAGTCTCTCTTGAGACAACTTGATGCGGCCGAAGAAATCCTTGATGACAAGGGAAAAATTGAGAGAGAGGATTCTCTCACCATAGCATCCTTGAATGCTTCCATAGAATCCTTGAATGCTTCTCTTGAAGAAGAGAGTGAATATAGAACCTCTCTTGAGGAAAGAATTGAGTCTCTTGATGATAAAAATGATGAAATAATTGCTAAAATCATTAAGGATAGAGACCATGTCTTTGCTAAATATAAAGTGATTAAAAAGGAGAAAGCCGAGTTTGTGGTTGCTAATGCTAGACTCCTTGAGGATGTGGAGAAACTTAACAAGGCTCACAAGGCCTTGGAAAGTACCCACTCTCTTCTAGTCAAGTCACATGAGCAACTTCAAACTCAACTTTCCAAATCTAACTCACCTAGCACCTCTACTCCCTCTTGTGATCATGCAAATGTTATTGAGGAAAATGCTAAATTGAAGGTTGAGCTTGCCAAGGCCACTAGTGCCAAGACCTCTATTCCTAAAGGTAAAGAAAAGGTTGTTGCTCAAATTTTTGAGCAAAAGCCACACAAAGGGAAGGAGGGCCTCGGTTATGTGGCCAAGGCAAAGAAGAAGAAGAGCAACACCAATGCCAAGCCCGCACAAGCCAAGACTCCCATTGCGGGTGGAAATGCCACTAGGGGCAAGACCACTCGTAGTGACTTTGCGGGGCATAACAATCCCAACTACTTTCTTTATGTTGATTACTATGGGGATGTTTATGCAAAATATGTTGGTCCTTATGATGGTTACATTGCTTACTCTATTTGGGTTCCTAAGACCCTTGTTGCTAACAAAAGAGGACCCATTGAGAAATGGGTACCTAAAATCAAGCAATGATTTCTTGTAGGACTATGCTTCCGGTGGGTCTAAATGGGTGGTTGATAGTGGATGCACTAGTCATATGACCGGAAGCAAGGAGATCATGACGGAGTTGGGACCAAATATAAATCAAGCATCCGTCTCCTATGGTGATAAATCAAAAGTGGAGGTAACGGGTCTCGGCAAGGTGGTAGTTGCAAAGGATATCACCCTTGTAAATGTCATGCTTGTCGAGTCCCTCGGTTACAATCTTATGTCCGTTCGTGCACTTAATAAGATGAATTTTGATGTCCATTTTACTATTGATATGGTGGTACTCTTGAGGAGCAAGACTCTAAAGGTCATGTTCGTTGGGTATGTTGGAAATGAGTTGTTCGTGGTGGACTTTTCGGGGTCTACCAACACTCAAGCAATATGCCTATTCGGAAAGGCCGACGTGGGATGGTTGTGGCATCGCCGCTTGTCCCATGTCAACATGAGAACTTTGCAAAGTCTTCACAAGGGTGGCCACATTCTTGGACTAAAAGACAATGTTTCTTTTTCTAGAGATCGTCTTTGTAGGGCTTGTGTTGAAGGAAAGATGCATGATTCTCCCCATCCAAGCAAGACCATCATTTCATCAAAGAGGATATTGGAACTTCTTCATGTTGATCTCTTTGGTGCCGTGCCTCAACCTAGTCTTGGTGGGAAGAAATATTGTTTGGTGATTGTTGATGACTATTCAAGATTTACTTGGGTTTATTTCTTCAAGACGAAGGATAAGACCCAACAAGCCGTCATCGACTTTTCCAATGAAGTTCAACGCCAACACAATGTCCCTATATTGGTCATTAGGAGTGATAATGGCTCCGAGTTCAAGAACTACACCTTAAATGAGTTTCTTAGTGAAGAGGGGATTCGCCATCAATATTCCGCTGCATATACCCCTCAATAAAATGGTGTAGCCGAAAGGAAGAACCGGACTCTCATGGATATGGCAAGGTCTATGTTGGCGGAGTTTAAGTCTCCGCTATTCTTATGGGCCGAGGCTATCTCCACGACGTGTCATTCTTTTAACCGGCTATTCTTTCGAGTTGGCAAGAAGTTTACATCTTATGAGATGCTCACCGGCAACAAGCCCAATGTCTCCTACTACCGAGTATTTGGTTGTAAGTGTTTCTATAAGAACAAAAGTGTTCGTTTGCCTAAATTTGAATCTAAAGCTTTAGAGGGTGTTTTTGTTGGGTACGGTGCCGAATCTCACACCTATAGAGTCTATGACAAAACCGTTGGGAAAGTCATAGAATCTTGTGATGTGAGGTTCGATGAGAATGACGGCTCCCAAGTGGCGCAATTTCATGTTTGTGATGTAGATAATGAAGAGCCTCAAGATGCTATAAGAAGAATGGGCATTGGTTTCCATCGTCCCGTTGAGATTCATTACGAGTCTCCTTAAGCAATTCCAAGCTCCATTCAAGTGGAGGCCTCTTCATCACAAGTTGAAACGGCGCCTATCATGGAAGCAAATGATGCACCTCCCCAAGAACAAGTTCAAGACCCTCCTCATGTTGACCAAGTTGCTATGCAAGAACCAAGTTCTCCTATTGTTGATGCTAGCCAAGGTCATGACCAAGATCAACCCTCTCCTTCATTTGTTGAAGATGTGCTTCAAGATGATCAAGGTCAACATTCCGGTCAAGACGGGGACTCAAATGATAAAGATGATCAAGTGATACCTCCAAGATGCAATAGAGATATCGAAGCCCGTCGTAAAGCAAGAGTTGTAAGAGACTTTGAATTAAAGAGTCACCATCTGTATGAAGCCCATGTGTATCACAAGAAGGTAGCACAGCGATAGAAAGCGATGATGAGGCATATGCAGATTCCAGTCTCCGATGGTTCTGAAGAAGTAACCACTCCGAAGAATGAATGGGTGTCTCAGCAGGGTTTCTGGAGTGATGAAGATGCTCCTCCAGATGGTGATCGCTTCCAGGCCTCCTCCTCTTCGACCCACCACGGCGCGGGTGGAGCTTGATGCTCCTAGGGACGTGTTAGCATCGCGCTTCTCCCTTTTTGGCATTTCGATGACAAAGGGGAAGAATGTGTTCTATTTAGGATGTGCCGTGGGATTTGCATGGGAGGAACACAAGCTTGCACTTCGTTTGATCTTTATGCTTGTGTTCCATCTTTATTTGGATATTTGCTTTGAACTTATCTATGCATGATGTAAGACATGCCATGACCTTGTGTTATTGCAATAAGACCTATCTAGTATGGTACTTGCTTATTTTGCTTATATTGTGCAAGTTGTTATAATTGTTTATCCATATGAACTTGCTTGGTTTGTAAAATATAGGGGGAGCTCCGCCCATTTTATATGGTGTGTTTTTGCATTCAAAGCAAATTCCTAATAAACACACAATTTGGAGAGCCCCGTCTATCTTTTGCAAATCATTTGTTTCTCCTATGTGTGTTGTCATCAAACACCAAAAAGGGGGAGATTGAAAGGGCATAACCTTCCCCAAAGTGTTTTGATGTTTGTTGACAACACACTTAGATGTCTAATGTGTGTGCTAAAAGTGTGCAGGAATGTTTCAGTTTATGTTGCACAGGTTTTGTCTCAAGAAAAGGAAAAAATGCTGACTTTATTGCTTCAGCCGGTACTACCGGGTTCACCCCGGTACTACCGGGTGTCCAGCCGTGCGGAACTACCGGGGCCAGTACCGGGCCCAGTACCGCATCTCCAAAATGCTCCTGGACTCGCGCAGTTTTTATCCGGTAGTAGCCCCGGTAGTGGCGCGGTACTACCGGGTAGGGAGCACTACCGGACCCGGCGGTCCGGTACTACCGAGGCGCCCCTGGGAGGAGGCGTTGACCAGTCTTCGAGTTGCCGTCAGATCCCTGCCAGTCGGTACTACCGGGCGAGGCCCGGTACTACCGCTGCGGGCTGTTTACAGCTTCAACGGCCAGATTTCTGGGAGGGTATTTATTCCCCTCCACGTACCTCCGTCTCCCCAACTTGAACACATTGAAGAACACCATTGATTGCAAGCTCAAGAATTGATAGATCTCCCAATCCCTCCACCCAAATTCGTTGATACTTGGAGGATTGAAGGAGAAACCCCGGATCTACATCTTCACCAAGCCATTCTTCATTTCCCCCTCATTCACTTCAGGGACCCTTTGCTAGGATTTCCATTGGAAAAACCTAGCCTCTTATTGTACTCACTTGATTGTCTTTGTGACAGATTTGTAGCTGTTCGGGAGCCCCCAATCCTCTTGTGGGTTGTGCCCCGGATCGTTGTTGTAAGGGCTCTGGATTCCGCCTTGAAGGATTCCGATAGTGGAAGGCGAACCAAACCTTTGTGGTGCGGTTCATCGGAGAAGAAGGTGCGTCCGCCTTTGTGGCGGTTGAGTTTTGACCTTCGTGGTAGCTCACACCTCTCCAACGAGACGTACTCCCCTAAAAAGAAGGAACTCGGGATTACATCCGTGTCTCCGCGTGCTTTCACTTCGGTTACTTCTATCCTTGTTTAAAGTCCTTACTTCGTGTATCTTGTTTAGTTGCTTGCTTGTCATATAGGTAAATTCACCTTAGTTACATATCTAGAGAATTTACCTTTTGTGTCAAGCGTAATTTGAAAAAGTAGTAAAATTGAAGTAGCACCTATTCACCCCCACCCACTAGGTGTCATACGATCCTTTCAAAAGTCATCTATGCCGAGTGTCTGAGCATAGCACCCGGCAAAGTTACGTGCCACGTGGCTTTTCCATCATGTGTTTCACGGATGGCTCGACGGCGTTAGGCTTTGCCGGGTGTTAAAATTTGAGACCCGACACGAGTCATTTTGTCGTGTTTTTTTTAAGACACCCGGCACAGAATAGTTTTTCGGAGCAAAGAAAAATAATAATGGAATGACGGCCATTTTCCCGCCCGAATTGTGCTGAGTGCATAACCTTTGCCGTGTGCCTTCTTTGTGGGTACTCGGCAAAGCCGCTCTTTGCCTAGTGCATTTGGCGGGGCACACGGCAAAGCACCTGTCTGGACACTAGGCAAAGACATCCCGTTTAGCCAGAATGGACGCCACGGGGCATCGGTTCTAAAACTCGCGAAATCGAAAGAGAACAACACATAAAATGGCATGGTATGGATCTAAAAATGATTTTCCAAAAAAAATTGGAACAAGGTAAATTGGACGCTTAGTTCAAATCCAGGCCAATTCCAACGAAATTGGCAGGAAACCGTAGAAATTTTCCAAAATTTCTAAAACGTCTCCCGCGATGGCCGGTATGAGAAACCTTATATTGGAGTGGTCTACTGTTTTTGTGCATAAAGGTTGTCCTAGAATATCTGATGCATGTAAAACCGCTTCACAAAAAAAACACGATTTTGGCACTTAGAAAATGGAAAATGAAAAACGTGATTTTGCATGTGTTGATGACGGAGTGTGGAGATGCATTTGTTTTGAACTAGTGGTCATATGTATCGATAAACAACTTGTACTCGTTTGTTATGTCTTGCGAACTTATATTCGTCGATGTTGTGAACATGTGTGAACTTTCAAACTAGCTTGCAATGCTTCATTTCTTAGTGCTTGTGAATTTGAAATCATTCATTCGTTAGTGCTTTAGTAAGTATATCGTGATGTGTTTACTGCAGGAAATTAATAAAAACAAATTAAAATAGAAAAAAACAGTGCTTCTTTGCCGGGTGCAAAGAGCAAATACACCCGGCAAAGAGCCCTTTGTCGTGTACCCCAGGCGCCTTTGCCGTGTACCCCAGACAGGCACCCGGCGAAGAGGGCACACGATGTCCCGCAAATACACTCTTTGCCGTGTCGTTTTTGGGTTCTGCACCCGGCAAATAGCAGGTCTTTGCCGTGTGCAGCGTGGTTTGGCACCCGGCAAAGAGACACTCTCTGCTGTGTGCGTTTTGGGTTCGCACCCAGCAAAGAGAGGGCGACGTGGCAACTCCTCGTGCGGTGAGCCTTCGCCGTGTGCTTTCTTCTGTACTCGGCAGAGAGGTTGAGCCGTTAACGGGAGAGCTAACGTCGCTACGCTTTTCTTTGCCGTGTACCACGTGTAAACACCTGGTAAATAATCTTTGGCTAGTATCGTGACCATTACACCTGGCAAAGAATCTGTGCCGAGGCAAAATATGTTGGGTAGTCTTTGCCGGGTCTCATACTCGGCAAAGATTTTGCCGGGTATTTTTTGGTCTTCGCCGTGTATATTTTGTACTCAGCAAAGATTTTGTTTCCCGTAGTGAGAAGTGGTGGCTCAGAAAATCAGCATCGCCTACTAACCATTTTTTTTTTTTGCACCTCCAAGCCTTGCGCTCTCTCCTTTCTCCTGCTCTATCATGGTCACATCGTCTCTTCCACAAATGAGTTAATTGCACTGACGGTCACACATCTCATCGCGGATGTGCACTTAAGTCACATATCTGAAAAACTGGATTTTTTTGTCACACAACTGAACATTTGGGTGCATTTTGGTCACAAACTAGACACGTCATCGGTTTTGGATAGAGACTTCCGGTTTTGCATATTAGGAGGGCTGTTTTGCAAAAATCGCTGGCGTGGGAAATGCCGCGCGTGACTGAGCCCTGGCCAGTGCCGCCGCCGCGCCCTGAGCCCCTGCTCGCCCGAGCGTCGGCCGGGCGCCGCCCCCTGCTCGCCGGAGCGCCGGCCGGGCACCGTCCCCTGCTCGCGCGTGCGCCGGCCGGGCGCCGCCGCGGCCTGCTCGCGCCCCTGTGCCCTGACGCCGCGCCCCGACGCTGTCGCGACCACGAGTAATCTCTCATCGATTCGTCGCCGTCGAGTAATCTCTCATCCTCTAAACTTCTCCTCGACCTCGGAATGTCTTCATCTACCTTACCACAAAAGATGAGCACCTCCCGTGCCTTATGCAGTGAGAACGCGAGCGTCATGAACCGAATTCCGCCGCCGGCGTCGCACGTCGTTCGGGCGAGCCGTTCCTAGAGCTGGCAAGCAAGCTAATGGAGGGGCTCATCCCGTTCATCTACAAGGCCATCAAGGAGAGGAACACCCGGAGCTACTCCAGGTGCAGCTCCGCGCGCGGGTTCGACGCCGGCCGCGGCGTGGTAGACGGCGACGTGTGGGAACAGAAGCACCGGCGGCACCGGTCGTTGGAGGAGCTGGCCGGCGAGGTGGGCGGCGTGGCCGCTGGCGGGATGCGGAGGGGCAAGAGCTCCAGGATCTTCTCCTGCATCGGCGGCATGTGATTCGCTGCCAGGACGTGCAACCAGATAGCCGGTGCAAGCGTTCGTACGTACGCGCCGAAACCAATCGCTCCATCTTGAACTATGTGATGCAAATGTTTAAAACTAAATATAAGATGTATCTTGCTGGAACACGCCTCCGGGCAAGCAGGGCACGAGGAGGGGCGCGAGCTCGGCGGCGGCGGCGGCGCCCAGCCAGCGCTCGGCATTTCGTCGAACACCTGCATGGTGTGCGCATGACAGAATTTTTACAATACAACCCTCATAATATTACAGCAAGGGGTTTTCTGAAAAGTTCCTGTCAAAATCGGATACCGGTATCCGGTTTGTGACCAAAATACATCCGAATGTTCAGTTGTGTGACCAAAAAATCAGTTTTTCAGATGTGTGATTTAAGTGCACATACACGACGAGATGTGTGACCGCTGGTGCAATTAACTCTCCACGAACTTAGGCTGTGCCATGCTAGCGCACATGTGAACTTCCGGTGAAGCTCACATGACACTATGACAGCATGAACTTAGGCTGTTGCATCGAGTTGTATCACCTTTATTCCACACCCGCCGTTGTTTTTCTTGATAAATATAAAGATGTATTTCGGTGTCTTTTCTAAATAAAAAAATTGCCCATTAGTTCCAAAAAACAAAAAGCTGCCCGTTGCCGTCAAAAGCGAGCTAAGCGAAAGTAACCATTGACCAGTTCTTCGTACGCCACGCACAACAGTCTACCGTTTGGCGAACAAGGTTTAGGGCGTCAAACAAACGGAACTTCATATCTGGCCGTGGACACCAGATCAGACGGCCCTCCACGCCCGGCTGACCGCAACAAGCGGTCCGCTCCTTTCTCCCGCAGGCACTCAACAGAGGGCACCCGATCCGTTTTCCCGCGCGCCACTCTGCGGCCACTGGAGCACCTCCCACTGCCGCCCGGACGCGTGGAGTCCCGAGCACGAAGCTCGCACTGCAGTTTATATAACAGCACTCTTCTCCTTCCCATTCTCACCGTACGTTCACCACCTCGATCCCTGCAGAAACCACACCGTTGCACACACGCACGATCCTCTGTTCCCATCTCAGATCAAGAAGAAGGAGGAGGAGGAAGATCGAGAGTTAGGCTTTTGGCCGGCCGGTCGTCGTCGATTCAGATCGATGGCACCGCTGCTCAAGGACGAGCTGGACATCGTCATCCCGACGATCCGGAACCTGGACTTCCTTGAGATGTGGCGGTCCTTCTTCCAGCCGTACCACCTCATCATCGTCCAGGACGGCGACCCGGCCAAGAAGATCCATGTGCCCGAGGGGTTCGACTACGAGCTCTACAACCGCAACGACATTAACCGGATCCTCGGTCCCAGGTCGTCCTGCATCTCCTTCAAGGACTCCGCCTGCCGCTGCTTCGGCTACATGGTCTCCAAGAAGAAGTACATCTTCACCATCGACGACGACTGCTTCGTGAGATCTCTTTCTTTCTTCTTCACTTGCATTATCAATCAGCTCTGCTCGGTGTTACGTTGTTTGATCGATCGGTCTCCGGCGATGCATGATGGCAGGTGGCTAAGGACCCGACGGGGAAGGACATCGACGCGCTGGCGAAGCACATCAAGAACCTTCTCTGCCCGTCAACGCCGCTCTTCTTCAACACGCTGTACGACCCCTACGAGGAGGGCGCCGACTTCGTGCGCGGCTACCCGTTCAGCCTCCGGGAGGGCAATCCGACCGCCGTGTCGCACGGCCTCTGGCTCAACATCCCCGACTACGACGCCCCCACGCAGCTCGTCAAGCCGCGGGAGCGCAACGGCAGGTACGTCGACGCCGTCATGACCATCCCCAAGGGCACCCTCTTCCCCATGTGCGGCATGAACCTCGCCTTCGACCGCGACCTCATCGGCCCGGCCATGTACTTCGGCCTCATGGGCGACGGCCAGCCCATCGGACGCTACGACGACATGTGGGCAGGCTGGTGCGTCAAGGTAAACACGCACTGACATCAACTCATCAACAATGCATGTACTACCGCCGGCCTTTCGATCTTGATTGTTCAACATACATACTCTACTCCAGGCGATCTGCGACCACCTTGGGCTGGGCGTCAAGACCGGGCTGCCCTACATCTGGCACAGCAAGGCCAGCAACCCGTTCGTGAACCTGAAGAAGGAGTACAAGGGCATCTTCTGGCAGGAGGACATCATCCCCTTCTTCCAGGCCGCGACGCTCTCCAAGGACTGCGACACGTGCAGAAGTGCTACATCTCGCTCTCGCACCAGGTCAGGGAGAAGCTCGGCAAGATCGACCCCTACTTCACCAAGCTCGCCGACGCCATGGTCACCTGGATCGAGGCCTGGGACACGCTCAACCCCAAGGACGGCGCCGACGCCAATGGCAAGCCCAATGGGAAGTGAGTTCATCGAGAAGCCTTCGCGGCAGCGTGTGCTTCGTCAGTTTGTAGGTTCAGTGCGTGCATCAGGTATTCAGGTTCAGACTGTTGTGTTCTATGCGCTCTGGTGCGTGTACTCAAAAACATTAGTTGTTGGTCCATTAGATTCCCGTCTTTAGTTTCCTTATTAAGCGATGGTGTTTTCTGTAAGTTCGAACTTTTAGGCTACTCGTGGTTCCTTGTAATCTGGTGAGAATAAAAATTGTTGAATAAGCAATGCAACTGTATCTGTATGTGTCATCTACTGCTGTGTAATCTATGTCATCAAGTTATATCATTTTTTTCTCATTTTATTTTCTCGAGGATACGCACTGAAGAATGATTCTTTTTTTTTAATTGAAGAATGATTCTTAAAATGCACTGATGTCTGATACTGCATTATTTTACGGGTCTCTCTACGGCTCAGCTGACTGAGACGTAAGTTATGTCTCAGTCAGGTGATGTCACCGTACGGTCCAACCCACCAAAACACGGATCGCAAAGTAAAAGGACGATCGGATGGCCACGGATGTGACTGAGACATAAGCTATGTCTCAGCTAGCCGAGACTTAGCAAAATCGTTTTTTTAACCTATATAAGAGTAAATTTAGAAGATATCTAAATTTGAACCCCTAAAAGTGGTTCACATACTCCTCTAAAACAATTTAAGGTATCTACATGTTACATGCAAAGTTAGACGCCATAAACTTGGATCTCTAAACTTTTTTTTTCATTTATCATATATTTGATCATACAAGTCGCGTTTGACATTTGAAGTTAACCCGGAAATGTTTCATGTTTTTAATTTCAGATAGGATACCAACTTTTCAAATACATATTCTAAAAAATTTCAAACTTAACTGACCAAAATTTATAGAAAATACACAATCAAAGTAGTACGGCTCATATCACAAAATAGTTCATGAGCAAATCATCAAAATAGTCCAAGCATCATCCAAACATAACATAGGGTAAATAACATGATCGAAATGCATATAGTCGCGACGAAATTGACAAAAATAACCTATTATATATGTGAAAGTCAACACAAAATAACTTTGTTTTGAAATCATTCCCCAAACTACCTTGTTTAGATGGCCCCTACCGCACGAAGCCATGCTCTACACTCTGGGCGAGAGCACCATGGTTCGGAGCATGGCTCCTTCGGCTGGGGACCATGTCGTAGAGTATGGAACCGCGAGGTAGGGAGCCATGCGAATAGGGTCATTTCATGAATTGGTTTCAGAATCAGTTTACTTTGTGCTGACTTTCCAAGAATAGGTCAATTTCGTCTATAGTGGTCAACCAAGCAGAGATCACTCATGCTCAATAAGATTATCATGACCTCGGCGATAGCGTCCATGGCAGCTTTGGGTGGCAGCGGGGAGCACTCACACATGTCAGCGGTAAGGTGGATTGAGGTGAATAGAAACAAAAGATCAGCACGATAGAAGAGGAGGACTCTATGAGGTAAAAGAAGAGATGTTCACATAAAAGCAAGAGGTGTAATAAAAAGGGAATGCACGTGCTCGTCTAGTGGGCATAATCTATAAATAGTACTAGCACATTTTTTTAGAGAAATACCGAATAGAACATAGAAACACGTGCAAAATATGCCTTCATAACTAATGTCTTCGTTCAGTAAAATGTGGTTTTAATACTAAGGTATTCTTTAAAACTGTCTAAAAAAATAAGTATTTCAGAAAGAGGTCCGACCCTCTTTTTTTGAAACTGAGAAATCAGAAGAAAAAAAATACTCCTTCTCCTTCTGTTTCTATAAATAAGATGTTTTATATTTTCTCAATTTTCAGATTGATATGCATCTAGACGCTTTTTAGTGCGTATATTCACTTTTTTTTCTTTTTTTCGCGAAAAGATCGCTTTCATTAAAAGAAACACCGAACAGTACAAAACAGCTCAAGAAAAACAAAAATTACAACGAAATCCTTGAGATACCCTTCGTCTTCAACCTCCAGACCGTGTCGACGGCGCGCCACCATTGCCGCTCCTCCGTGAACCGGCCTGACGTTGTTGGTTGCGGACGGGAAGTCGCCGAACGGGTCTAGAAGACCACATCCGTCCCGGAGACGAAGAAGAAGGAAGAACCGTCGATGAAGCTCCTTAACGATCCGGAGAACGCCGCCGCCAAAAGAAATCCTCGAGACCACACCACTCCCACAGCCTTATCGCGTCGCCGCCGAGATGGGACTGAAGCTGGGGAGATCTTATTGAAACGAGACGTCGCCGCCGCCATCTGAGCGCCGCCACAACAAAATTTGACCCTACCACCCGAAAACGGAGCCCTCCCGCCGACGAGAGCCGAGATCCACCGCGCCTCCATGGCTCGAAGGCCACAGAGGCGGGGCAAATCAGCGGCGGCCGCCAACGAGAGGCAGGGAAACCTAATCGCCTTGCTTTGCCTAGAGCGGACGGGACTTACGTTATAGTCTATATTGCAATATCTAAAAAAGTCTTATAATTAGGAAACGGATGTGGTGGTATTTATTTGCCAAGCGTTGGTATATTTTGAATTTGAATTACTCGTACTAATCTATCAAACGGAACCTTAAACTTCTTGTTGGCCGAATGTCACTCAGTTATGACTTTAGCCCTTCGATCGACGATTTTGTTTTTTGTTTTTTTGCAGAACACTCATGAAAGAATCCACAACGCTACTAAACAAGCGTACGGGTGCTCGATGACTACTACGGACCACGCTCGATCAGGGCATGTGGCTCTCGTCCTTTAGCTTGTGCGCCTGTCTCCCCACGTTTTTTTCCCAAGAAACAACGATACGCCGTCGGCTACTCGGCTTGGCTAGCAGCCTAGCACGTGATAGCGTGAGCAAGCAACGCAGCAGAGCAGAGTGGTACTAGTTGCGACCCTCGTGCCCCTGCGTGCATTCCCCGTTTAATTCCAAACGGACCCTGACAATCCAATTGCCGATAGATCACGCACGCCTTCCCAAAATGCCCTCTCACTCTCACGCAAACGCCGTTCGTTCCATCGTACTGTAATTCGTAGACGAGCGTGACGCTGTGAGCTCACCTGCCGATAGCCAGGTCACGGCCGGTGTGTACGTTGATTTGCCTCGGCAAGCCTTCTCTCTCTCGGTAAAAGAGGAATATTAATAAGGTGAATCCTTCTGTATAGCTGTGCGGGACTCAACACGAACTAGAGAAGTTTGCAAATGTATGATTTCAAATATTGGTGTACATGTTTGATCGTACAGATATTACTTTCTCTGTTCCACAATGTAAGATGTTTAATCATTTGTCTACATTCAAATGTACACAAATGTATCTAGACACATTTCATGTGTATGCTCATTCATTTTACTATGCACCTATGCAACATGTGTAACATCTAAAACATCTTACATTTAGGAACGAAGGGAGTACTAGTCAAAATTTTGTCTCTACAATGTTGAGTCCTAGACCCACGCCTAAAATCATTCACAAACCCGTGATCTACTTAAACTACGTATAAAAGAACAAACATTTCGGGATACATTAAATTTCAGCCGTTCAATGTCCGATCAACGGTCCAGATTCTTTTATGAAAATAGAAGCGCTTCAAGGGAAGCAACCCATGTGAAATAATGGTTTTTATCTTGTTTTTTAAAGAGTGATTCAAAGATCCTAGTGGAGAGGAAGAACAAGCAACTGGGTTTGTTATTATCATATGAAAATTATTTAAAATGTCAAACTGCCAACGTCTATAGTTTTTTGCTAAAAGATGCAACGGACTAATATTTAAGGTTCTTAGAAAAATTCCAAAGAAAATGAGCCATTTCGAGTTACGGTAAAATTTAGCGACCACATGTACGGATGTTACGACCGTACCAGGTGGCCGTACTCTTATTTCGGCTGAACGCATTTTTAACAGAGATCCAACAATTTTTTAACGACATGTGGTGCGCTCAGACGTGACCGTACTCGCCATCGTACAGATTAAGGGAAAAGAAAAGAAGAGAATTTTTGGAAATGTCCGAGCTAGGTAAGGTAATTTTACAGAGGCGCGGTACAATTACCCGTGGGGTACCAGCGCTCGTAACGAGTGATACGTCTCCAACGTATCCATAATTTCTGCTGTTCCATGCTTATATTATACCATTTGCTACATGTTTTATATACACTTCGTATCACTTTTATGCATTTTCTGGGACTAACCTATTAACAAGATGCCACAGTGCCAGTTCCCTGTTTTCTGCTGTTTTTGGTTTCAGAAAGTTACTTCTGGAAATATTCTCGGAATTGCACGAAACAAAAGGCCAGTCCCTATTTTTCCAGCACGTACACGGAGTCCGAAGGAGAGACGAAGGAGAGCCACGAGGTGGCCAAACCACCTGGCGGCGGCCCACCCCAGCCGCGCCTGCCTGTGGTTTGGGCCCCTCGGGGGTCCGCCGACATCGCCCCTTCGCCTATTTATTCCCCGAGACGCGAAAACCCTAAAACACCGAGCCTTTCATCCAGAACATATTCGCTGCCGCCGCCGTCGTCAACCCTAACTCGGGGGGTTTCTGAAGCTCTTCCCGGCACCCTGCCGGAGAGGGGAATCATCACCGGAGGGCTCTACATCGCCATGCCCGCCTCCGGAGTGATGCGTGAGTAGTTCATCCTTGGACTATGGGTCCATAGCAGTAGCTAGATGGTTGTCTTCTCCACTTGTGCCATCATGTTTAGATCTTGTGAGCTGCCTATCATGATCAAGATCATCTTATTGTAATGCTACATGTTGTGTTTGCTGGGATCTGACTTATATTGATACCTATGTGGAGCTGAATATTATATTATCATGTCTATGTCATTTGTGATCTTGCATGCTCTCCGTTACTTGTTGAAGCCTTGGCCACGTGAATACTTGTAACTCCAAGAGGGGGTATTTATGCATGATAGTTGGGTTCAACCTCTATTTAACCTGGGATAGTGACAGCAAGTTCTAAGGTTGTAGATGTGTTGTTGCCACTAGGGGTAAAACAGCAATGCTTTATTCAAGGATGAATGTATTGTTTACATTACGCACATTACTTAATGCAATTGTCTGTTGCTTGCAACTTAATACTGGAAGGGGTACGGATGTTAACCGGAAAGTGGACTATTTAGGCATAGATGCATGCTGGATAGCGGTCTATGTACTTTGTCGTAATGCCCAAATGAATCTCATAGTAGACACCACAGCTCACACATGCATGTTATATGCACTTATCAATTGTCAATTGCCCAGCTGTAATTTGTTTACCCAGCATGTTAGTTATCTTATTGGAGAGACACCACTAGTGAACTGTGGACCCCGGTCCATTCTTTTACATCTGAAATACAATCTACTGCAATCATTGTTCTCTACTGTTTTATGCAAACAAACATCATTTTCCATTCGATACGTTTAACCCTTTGTTTTCAGCAAGCCGGTGAGATTGACAACCTCACTGTTAAGTTGGGGCAAAGTAATTTGGTTGTGTTGTGCAGGTTCCACGTTGGCACCGGAATCCCTGGTGTTGCGCCGCACTACACTCCTTCACCAACACCTTCGAAGCAAACCTCGTTTTCCTACTGGTCGATTAAACCTTGGTTTCATACTGAGGGAAAACTTACTGCTGCACTCATCATACCTTCCTCTTGGGGTTCCCAACTGACGTGTGACGTACAAGCATTGTTTCTGGCACTATTAACCTAGAGCCACCAACACGTTTTCTGGCGCCGTTGCCGGGGAAAACAGAATTGCTTCTGCAAGGGGAGTCTCTCACACCCAATCTCTTTACTTTGTTATTTGTCTTGCTTAGTTTATTTTTATTTAGTCTTGTTTGCTCTCTTTATCAAAAACACAAAAAAATTAGTTACTTGCATCTAGTTTATTTTCTGTTTAGTTTTTATTATTTCATCATGCTCTCCCTAAGTACACTTTAAAAGAAATATCTGTGGGTAGTGGGTCTATCATTGGAAGAGACAACATTGAAGAATTTTTTAGTCATGTTAGCAAGCTGAAAGATTTTGAAGATAGATCCTTGGTAGAACTTGCCCCTAATTATGAAATTGCTGCTGCCTCCTTAGTCCACATGCTTGAAGCTAGGTTTGTTAACCTTAACCCTATAATGCAGCATATGTTTCTTAGACTTCATGATATGGAAGAGGGGGAAAAGAAGGATTTTGTTTTAGAAACCCTTCTCAAAGAATTTGGAGATGTAGCTAGTGAAGCTAGAAAAGTTTTTATGCGATATAGGATGCTTGGTTATTACATTGATATCGCCAATATACTTGAAAAATTAGAGAAGGAAAGATCCAAGTACACTAAAGAAACTAGTTATGAAGGAGAGAATAAAATACCAATTCCTTTTAAGATTGCAGGAATGCATGAGGCACTAGAAAAGAACTTTAATTGGATTGTGCCTGAAAATTTATTTGATGAGGATAGTTTACCTAAAAGTAATGAAAGGGGAGTTTCTGAAACTTACATAGATAAAGTGCAATGCATCGTTGAGAAAACTTCTAAACTCTCCGTTGATGCTTCTTCTCTTGATAACACTTGATTTTCACTTTCTGCGCCTAGCTGAAAGGCGTTAAAGAAAAGCGCTTATGGGAGACAACCCATCGTTTTTATTTGCTGTTATTTTTGTTTTCTTTGAGTCAAGGAGTTTTGTTACTTCTGTAGCAACTCCTTTGTATCTTTATTTTATCGCAATGTTGTGCCAAGTAAAGTTCTATATTGAAAGTTGATGCAAGATTTGGATTTCTGCGCAGTGACAGATTTTTAGCTGTCACGGATTTGAGCTTATCTCCCTGTAGAAAATTCAAAAAATTCTGAGAAAAATCACGCATATTCCTGAGATATGTACGCAACTTTCATTATTTTAGGCCAGATCCATCTGAGCAACTTAAGTGCCTCGAAAAAATTCGTCATTCCAGACTGTTCTGTTTTTGACAGATTCTGCCTTTTGTTTTGCATTCGCTCTTTTACTGTGTTTGTGTGGATTTCTTTGCTCCACAAAGCATTGGTGGCTGTAGCTAATGTCCAGAAGCTTTGGGATTGATTGTATCATTACAGAATATGAGAATTTTTGATTATGCACTAACCCTCTAATGAGAACTGTCTTGAGTTTGGTGTGAAGGAAGTTTTCAAGGATCAAGCGAGAAGGGTGATATTATGTGATCAAGAAGAGTGAAAAGCCTAAGCTTGGGGATGCCCCCGTGGTTCATCCCAACCATATTCAGAGAGACTCAAGCGTCTAAGCTTGGGGATGCCCAAGGCATCCCCTTCTTCATCAACAAACTTATCAGGTCATCTCTAGTGAAACTATATTTTAATTCTTTCACATCTTATGCGCTTTACTTGGAGCGTCTGTGTGTTTTTATTTTTGTTTTTGTTTGAATAAATTCGGATCCTAGCAATCCTTGTGTGGGAGAGAGACACGCTCCGCTTTTTCATGTGAATACTCATGTTCTTCACTTATATTTGTTGAGTATTCTTAACTAGCTACTGCAGTGCTTTTAGCTCCTGTTTTTCATGCATCTCTTCGAGCTGTTAGCACTTGTTTATAAATACTCTCTTGCTGCATTATATTATCATTTGGAGAGTTTATGTTTAAATTTATTGGTGTTTGTTTGGAAGAAAGAAAATGCTACATGTAGTAGTTGGTATTGGAAAAGACATATGCATTCTTGTAGATCATTGTCTTGTTTTGATTTGATGCTTTGCAATTGTTTTGAGCTCTCAAGTAGATCATGTTTAAGCTCTTGCATCATGTAGTTAAAGCCTAGTAGTGGAGAACTACCGTAGAGCTTGTTGAGACTTGGGATGCATATTTGTTCTCTCTAAGGTCTAGATATTTTCTGGTAAAATGTTTGAGCAACAAGGAAGACAGTGTAGAGTCTTATAATACTTGCAATATGTTTTTATGTGATTCTTGCTGTACCGGTTTATACTTGTGTTTGCTTCAAACAACCTTGCTAGCCTAAACTCTGTACTGAGAGGGAATGCTTCTCGTGCATCCAAAACTTGAGCCAAAACCCATGCCATTTGTGTCCACCATACCTACCTACTATGTGGTATTTCCTGCCATTCCAAGTAAATATTTCATGTGCTACCTTTAAACTATTCAAAACTTTATTACTCCTTATTTGTGTCAATGTTTTATAGCTCATGAGGAAGTATGTGGTGTTTTATCTTTCAATCTTGTCATTTACTTCTGACAGACTTTCACCTGGACTAGTGGCATATACATCCGCTTATCCAATAATTTGCAAAAAGAGCTGGCAACGGGGTGCCCAGCCCCAATTAATTACAACTTTCATTAATAATTCTCTTCACATGTTTTGCCCTGATTTATCAGTAAGCAACTTAATTTTGCAATAGACACTCCTCCATGGTATGTGAATGTTGGAAGGCACCCGAGGATTCGGTTAGCCATGGCTTGTGTAAGCAAAAGGTTGGGAGGAGTGTCATCTATAAAGAAACTAAAATACATGTGTAAACAAAAGAGAAGAGGGATGATCTACCTTGCTGGTAGAATAACGTCCTTCATGGGAGCCGCTCTTTGAAAGTCTGGTTGACAAGGGGGTTAGAGTGCCCACTACCATTCGTTGACAACAACAAACACCTCTCAAATACTTATTTTGTGCTCTCTATATGCTTTCGAAAACTTAAAAAGCTCTAGCACATGATTTAATCCCTGCTTCCCTCTGCGAAGGGCCTATCTTTTACTTTATGTTGAGTCAGTTTACCTACTCCTTTCTATCTTAGAAGCAAACACTTGTGTCAACTTTGTGTGCATTGATTCTTACATATTTACTTATTGCACTTGTTATATTGCTTTATGTTGACAACTATCCATGAGATATACATGTTACAAGTTGAAAGCAAATGCTGAAACTTAATCATCCTTTGTGTTGCTTCAATGCCTTTTACTTTGAATCTATTGCTTTATGAGTTACCTCTTATGCAAAACTTTTTGATGCTTGTCTTGAAAGTACTATTCATGAAAAGTTTTTGCTTATATGATTCATTGTTTACTCTTTATCTATTTGTTAGCAAACTATAGATCATTGCTTTGAGTCACTTCATTCATGACATGAGCCTTGCAATATATTGATCAAGATTGTGTGAAAGCATGTCTCCTCAGAAATTATTTGTTGTTATCGTTTTACCTACTCGAGGACGAGTAGAACTAAGCTTGGGGATGCTTGATACGTCTCCAACGTATCCATAATTTCTGCTGTTCCATGCTTATATTATACCATTTGCTACATGTTTTATATACACTTCGTATCACTTTTATGCATTTTCTGGGACTAACCTATTAACAAGATGCCACAGTGCCAGTTCCCTGTTTTCTGCTGTTTTTGGTTTCAGAAAGTTACTTCTGGAAATATTCTCGGAATTGCACGAAACAAAAGGCCAGTCCCTATTTTTCCAGCACGTACACGGAGTCCGAAGGAGAGACGAAGAGAGCCACGAGGTGGCCAAACCACCTGGCGGCGCGGCCCACCAGCCGCGCCGCCTGTGGTTTGGGCCCCTCGGGGGTCCGCCGACATCGCCCCTTCGCCTATTTATTCCCCGAGACGCGAAAACCCTAAAACACCGAGCCTTTCATCCAGAACATATTCGCTGCCGCCGCCGTCGTCAACCCTAACTCGGGGGGTTCTGAAGCTCTTCCCGGCACCCTGCCGGAGAGGGGAATCATCACCGGAGGGCTCTACATCGCCATGCCCGCCTCCGGAGTGATGCGTGAGTAGTTCATCCTTGGACTATGGGTCCATAGCAGTAGCTAGATGGTTGTCTTCTCCACTTGTGCCATCATGTTTAGATCTTGTGAGCTGCCTATCATGATCAAGATCATCTTATTGTAATGCTACATGTTGTGTTTGCTGGGATCTGACTTATATTGATACCTATGTGGAGCTGAATATTATATTATCATGTCTATGTCATTTGTGATCTTGCATGCTCTCCGTTACTTGTTGAAGCCTTGGCCACGTGAATACTTGTAACTCCAAGAGGGGGTATTTATGCATGATAGTTGGGTTCAACCTCTATTTAACCTGGGATAGTGACAGCAAGTTCTAAGGTTGTAGATGTGTTGTTGCCACTAGGGGTAAAACAGCAATGCTTTATTCAAGGATGAATGTATTGTTTACATTACGCACATTACTTAATGCAATTGTCTGTTGCTTGCAACTTAATACTGGAAGGGGTACGGATGTTAACCGGAAAGTGGACTATTTAGGCATAGATGCATGCTGGATAGCGGTCTATGTACTTTGTCGTAATGCCCAAATGAATCTCATAGTAGACACCACAGCTCACACATGCATGTTATATGCACTTATCAATTGTCAATTGCCCAGCTGTAATTTGTTTACCCAGCATGTTAGTTATCTTATTGGAGAGACACCACTAGTGAACTGTGGACCCCGGTCCATTCTTTTACATCTGAAATACAATCTACTGCAATCATTGTTCTCTACTGTTTTATGCAAACAAACATCATTTTCCATTCGATACGTTTAACCCTTTGTTTTCAGCAAGCCGGTGAGATTGACAACCTCACTGTTAAGTTGGGGCAAAGTAATTTGATTGTGTTGTGCAGGTTCCACGTTGGCACCGGAATCCCTGGTGTTGCGCCGCACTACACTCCTTCACCAACACCTTCGAAGCAAACCTCGTTTTCCTACTGGTCGATTAAACCTTGGTTTCATACTGAGGGAAAACTTACTGCTGCACTCATCATACCTTCCTCTTGGGGTTCCCAACTGACGTGTGACGTACAAGCATTGTTTCTGGCACTATCAACCTAGAGCCACCACCGAGATGCACCGAAGAGCAACCGAAACAAGAAAAGAGCCACCAAGAGAGACAACAAGATGCGGTGTGGCGAAGAACATAGGCCAATTTACAAGGATTTCTCCATGAGTGTGTGTGTGGGGGGGGGGGGGGGGGGGCAGTTGCCCCCCTCACCTACAGTAAGCTCCGCAATGACTATATTTTTTCCCCTTTTACTCAGGCCATGGTCATAATTGCTTGAAATGGTAGATATCTTTGCTGCATGAGTATTAAAACATGCTTTGAGCATCTTTATAACTGTTGCTGTTTTGATTTCCAGTCAATGTATGTTTGCAATACGCCACTACCACTTGTTGTATGCACATTAATCTTTTTTTTGTTAGCTCCCTAGCCTATACAACAAGCTTGGTGACGATAAGATGAACAATGCAAGATTGATCGAGAGTCAAACTTGGTTAGCCTATAAGCAATCAATGAAGATGGTTGACAATGGATAAGTAATAGTGGCAACACCAAACATTTTAAAGACATAATATTACCTAACATATAATTAGTGATATATAAGAGTCTCCGTCCATGTCTGAATAATCTGCATTTATGTTAGACATGTGTACATATGCATTCCACTATCCTTTTTTTAAAATCCTAGACCACATATGAACAAGGATATGAAAAACACATAAAAAAGAATCTCATCTTGAAAATGGCCAGAACTAGGAAGCCTGTCATCTGCAAAAAACACATACAGAAAACTCTCATCTCAAACAACAGTGCCCACATTTTAAAATGCCTCGACTCTAGAAGGATTTCATTACCAAAAATAAATAAAGGTGGACAAAATTAAAAGGTAGTGGGCACATCCACCCTTGAGGGTTTCACGGTGTAGACATCCTTAAATCAAGCAATATTTGGGCATATGAGACTTATACACGAAATCACCTCTACTTTACCAATTAGTCCCAATATTATACTCCCTCCGTTCTAAATTAGATGAATTCCATTTGTCAATATACAAATGTATCTACACATGTTACAAGTATAGATACATCCGCATATAGACAAATGAAAGTCATCTAATTTGGAACGGAGGGAGTATATACCAGTAACTTGGCCTTCATATCCTCTTGCCTAGAAGACATTCTATGGTCAGTATATCCAGTGAGCTGTCATATTTCCGTATGTGTATCCAGTGAGCTATCATATTTCTGCATTTAAAACAGTTCTAAGGTTGACTATAAGTATCAATTTAACACGTGAAGATACGAACAAAACACAATCTCTAGTTACTAAAATGTAATTCTCAAAGAATGTACTAAGAATGAAAAAAAAAGTTCATATCTAGAGCAATTTCTCAAAGAATGTACTCCCAATTTGGCTGGGCTCCACCCCAAACAAAACATTCCCATTTGACTTTCCCGTAGATTACACTAGGACACAGAACTAAATAAAATCTGAAGAACGCCAAGAGAGTTGTTGTGGACTTGCTTGTGTCTCCGGTACTGATGTGCGATAGCGAACCCACAATGAAACAAAGCAAAAAATTGTCACGGTGGTCAACTGATGATATCCACATGACTAAACTTACAAAGGAAAACTGTCAGGACCTGATCGAGGAGACGGAGGTAGACTAGGGAGAGGAAATAAGGAATAGGTACCTAGACACTTGAGTTCCCAAGCTTGTGGTCGCTGGACTCAGTCGCCAAGCTCGCCCTCCACATGCTCGTGTAGGTTTGAAAATGGTAAGAAAACTTTCCGATTGTTTATGTAGAAAAAGGAAACGAAGAGCAAAAAATGAAAAAAAAACTGAATTTTACGAAAACGAAATGGAAAAGGAATATTCTAAAATGAAAACGATATAGGATATTCCGAACGAAACGGAAAAGGACGAAATTTCTGAAAACGAATACGGAAAGTTTTCACATACACATTGTTACATACATGATGTAACCACGCAAGACCAGAGCTTGCATGAAACGAGGCCTGGCTATGCATACTAGTTAGCCCATAATATTAAACCTAATTATTCTAATTAATTACATGCAGCGGCTATTCGTTTCCAAGAGAACGGCCGCCTCAATCGATGACTCGTCGTTGATCAATATATTATACCCATGTTGTGTTTCGACAAATGTTGGATTCCAAATCGTATCTATCCATTTTCCGTACCATATTCATTTTCGGTGATTTCCGCTTCCATGTTCGTTTGCGGGGTTTCCAATTTCATTTCCGATTCCAACAACACAAACGAAAACGATAAAAACATGTTATCTGTCTCTTTCCGTTCCGTCTTCGTGCCCTGAGCCGTCGTGCACCGCCTGTGGTCGTCGAAGTTGTCCGAGCACTTGACGAAAACTGTGGCGCGAAACCGCTGCGACATAATTCAACCTCAACGATAACACAACGGAACGCCTTCTCGAGTCCTGAACGCGGGGGGCATTTCTGGAAACTCCACCTAGAAAAGGCAAGCAAGCACGCACCGTCCACAGTGTCCACGCCATCCGCGGTGCTGCAAGAAAAAAACATGCCCAAAAAAGGCACATTTACCAAACCAACCAACCAGGCTTGGCTGGAGGCGGCGGCAGCGCGAATCTCCCCAGTCTGAGATAACCCCACTCTCGCCACCATCCCTTTCCCCACTCTCCATCTCTCCCCCAAGCGAGCAAACCCCACCTCCCTTCCCAACCCAAACCCCTAGCCACGGCCAATCCATCGAGCTAGCTTCGCTCAACGAGGTCCTTCCTCCCTGCCCTAGATCTCTCCCCACCGGGCCGCACGATCCGCCGATGACGACCAAGGCCAAGTTCGGGGAGCTAGTGTGGGAGCACCGGCTGCGGGTGGCGGCCGCGGTGGCGCTCCTCGCGGCCACCGTGGTGTCGATCTCCGCCATCGGGCCCAGGCTCGGCGCCGTGGTCTCCTTCTTCTGGCCGCTGCTCGTCTCCACCGCCTTCTTCCTCGTCGCCATGACCGTGCTGCTCCGGATCTCGCCGCCGCCCGGGGCGCCGACGACTCAGCCGGCAAGGACCTCATCGACTTCGTCGCCGGCTGCCACAACGAGCACCTCCTCTCCGAGGCGTGTGCCACCGTCGAGGTGCCGCCGGAGCATGAGATCTAGAAGAGGCCGGCCGGTGCAGAGTCGAGGAGGAGCAGCGAGAGGACGTTGTTCGAGGTCGAGAGAGGTGCGGCGGGGGTAACCTGTATGGGCCGCCTGGGAGTCGGTCGGTGGGGCGGGCGTCCCCGGCGCCGGCGTGCGGTGGTGCGGCCGTAGCGTAGGATCCGCCGTCTTCGTGGTGTGGTGTACAATATTACCATTCAATAAAAATCTTACTCCCTGTCGACGCACATAATTGTTGTACTTCGTACCCATGGCTCTGCGATGTTCTCTTGTTTTCACAGGTCGAGGCTTCAGCTCTCGATGCGTTGATGCCAGACTGACGCTGAACTCTCGCATTTCTTTTGGAGAATCTCCCATCTACTCTGGTTAAAATATACGCTTTTAATTTGTTTGAAAAAGACCTTCTGGATAAGAAATTTGTTAGAAAAATTAGATCTCATTTCAAAAGCGACCATCGTTGACGTCCATTGAGAACCTTGTAAAGACGAAAAAGGAGATGGATTGATTGATTGATTGCTAGTAGGATGTATCCCTTTCGGCGTTGCAATCACGGTATAGGACCTTGCAAACCTGTGATAGTGAAGGGAAAATTAGATCCATACCATTAAAAGATCCGCTCTTTAGAAAAATACCACCGAATGTTTCTGACTTAGAAAACTACCATCGAACGTTGGCTCCGTTATTGTCTTGTACCATCACCGTGATATTTGTGTGCATTAAAGCATGTGTTGATGGCTTATCAATTGTCTTAAAGCAATTCCCTTTTTAGATAAGCATCACAATCTGATATGGAGCAGATCTAAATTCTCCAAAGAATGCAAAGTTGATTATGTTAACAACAACATATCAAAATACTTCAACAACTGGATTAAGGATTACAAAGACCTCTATGGACAAGATGGCTTATCAATTTCCAATCAATCCAATGAATGATAGTTCTGAATGGCCAAAGGTTGATGTTGGTTTTAAAATGATTCCTCCACCTCTACAAAGGGCTGCTGGTAGGCCAAGGAAACAAAGATTCAAAGCTATGGGAGAGCCAGGAAAAAGAGGACCATATCAATGCAAAAGGTGCTATCAGTTTGGACATATAGAGAAGGGTTGTATTGCAACTCAAGCTGAATTAGAACAAGAGCTTCCACCACCTCGTCCGACAAAAGGGAAAAACCAAGGTATTGTACTGTTTTTCGTTCATATGTGTGTTGTAACTTTTTTCCTTCACTAACTCAAGTTGTGCCTCATAGGAAAACCAAATCTGAAGTTGTTAAGCCTCCACAACAGTTGTTGAACCCTCTTCGATGCCTCATTCAAGCCCAGGTGTAACAACTCGAAGGATGAGCTCTCTTTCTCCAACTAGCCCAGGTGTAACAACAACAAGAATGGCTTCTCTTTCTCCAACTAGCCCAGGTGTAACAACTAGAAGGATGGCTGCAATATCACCAGGAGGAATCAGTCGTAGGATCATCATTGAGTAAGCCTCCTTACAAGTAAGCCTCCTTACAAGTTCAACAATATTTGATCAACAAGTGATGTACTCTGCGCTTGCTAGATTTGATCAACAAGTAAGCCTCCTTACAAGTTCATTATATATTGTATATGTTGTCAAATTTATAAATTCTACAGAACCAGTGTGCTACCTTTTTCATTATATTAACTATGGCTGTTTGAGGATATAGACATCAGAGAGAACCAAGAAAGGTGAGCAAGAGCTTGGAAGCTTCAAGAGAAGTTGGAGGAAGAACAAAGGGTAAGGCAGTCCAACTGTCTATTTATTTTGTATTCGTGCAGTACAGAGCAACTTCCAACAATATTTGTTTTTGTTGCCGTTTTCTTTGTTATTAATTTGTAATCCAGCTTACTAATTTGTCATCCAATATGCCATACAGAGTACTGCCTTATTTTTTGTTTGTTACCTTGCTGATGCAGGTTTGGTGCTATCAAGGATTACGCTAATTAAACTGTAATATAGTACCTCTATCAAAAATCAACTTATTTTGCACCAAGGCCGCGGCGTGCCGCCGCGCCGAATTCAACTAGTACTGCTGGAGAGGGCGTCGCAGTGCGCAGCCAAAATGCTGCTGGAATGCGTGCTCAAGGATTGATCGATTCATTTTAAACCTGCACTTAACGTGGACATCACGGTGATGGTACAAGACAATAACGGAGCCAGCTTTCGATGGTAGTTTTCTAAGTCAGAAACATTCGGTGGTATTTTTCTAAAGAGTGGATCTTTTAATGGTATGGATCTAATTTTCCCGATAGTGAACGGTGATCTGATTGGACCGACAACGAGCTTGCCTGGTTAGTTGCTGTCGCCAACTCGCCATACTAAATCAGCAAGTCGTATTCTGCTTTAGGAGCAGTGAGGTCTACGACCGCTCCGGATTTGCTGACTTTGTGTGGCGAAGGCAGCGAGTGAACAGTACTGCTGACTTTGCCACGTTTTTAGCCATTGGATTCTGAATTGACAGGGGCAAAATCAGTGATACAGTGTTCTATAAACAGTGTTCGTGAATAGTGATTTCTGAACACTGTTCGCAGTGTTGCTTAAATCCTCTCTTTTGATTTACGATCTAACGACCGTGAGTGGCCAAGTCAGCGGACTGTAGCTGTGCCTTGGCTAGTCAATGCACGCTACCTGGATCCTGTCCTCTCGCTCGAACTGCTCAAATGCTTCATGGTGGTAAACATGATTGATGTCTGTTTCTTTCTCTCTCTCGTCGGTGTGACTGAGGTCTATTTTATTCTACCGGCGGTGTCCTAGATGGCTAGATCAGTTCATGACTGGTGGGAGACCATTGCACTGTCAGGCAGGGTCTTATTGCTATATTCCACCAATTTTCGGGGTTGCCTTACTCTTTCCCTTGCTTGTTGTCTTTTCCTCTACCAATTTTAGGGATCTCGGGTACCAACGAGTGATAGAATCGAGCTAAATACGAGGTAATCCATACTTTTCATAAAGCAAAATCCCACTAAGTGTAATTAATAATATTTTTCTATCTTCACATGCAAGCTATCCACATTACTTGCTCTTTTAGCCAATCAATTTTCCATGTCATCCCACTAATATTTATTAATTATTTTTATCTCTACATACAAGCATCCACATCATTTTTTTTAGCCTATCAAATTGTCCACATCATTTTTTAATGTTATTGGTTGTATGCACATTAGTCTTTACTAGGGAACAAGCCCGTGCATTGCAACGGGATAACAATTCTGCATGGCGAAGACAAAAACATATGAAGTAATAAACACACATCAAATAGAACTACATCTTTGCAAAATTGGAAAGAAAGAAGATAGAGTCAGAGAAATACGTCTAGAGAGCTGAAACCACTTCCTCCCGCGGGCAACGGAGGATCGCCTGTGGTTGTGGTTTTTTTATAAACAACAATAATAAGAGCTTAAAAAAAATGTGAAATATATTGGTCATATATGTGACTAATGTGTAAAGGATTCCCAACTGTAACAATCATTGTGCTAGAAAAACACAGTTCAGCAAAACAGTCTACCTTTGCGTCACGAGTCATTATTGGGTGTTTCAGAATGCTAGCACCAGGCATCTACAGAAGAAAAAATAGCTAATACCACGCATCTAGCTAGCACCAATGAATAATGGATCGGAACATGGGAGGGCCCCATCTTTTCTGCATGAACAAAACGTAATAGGTGGATGTCTTGATCTACAGAAAAAAATAGAATGCTCAAGGGATCCCGATCGCACCTAGTCAAGAAGATAAGAAAGCCGACGTCGATCCACCCGACCATGGCCATGGAGCAGATCCTTTTCTACCAGCTCGCTCGCGACGCCTTGAAGGAGCTCCGGCGGGCGCGACGGTATACCTATGGTGCATCGTGGAGCCGCAGGCCGTAGCTGCAGCTCGTGCAGCAGAAGCATCAGAACGGCGGCCTGCGAGACAATCCTCTCCCGAGCAACACCAAGCAGCTCGCCTGTCCTGCTCGATCTCCGGACGGGTGATCATGCCTCTTATACCTGGCACGGGGATGCAGCCAAGGTTGGGGGAGGAAACGCCCGGTCGTCGTACTCGAGCTCTTGTACAGGGAGAGGGAGCTCGTCGACGCGGGAGCTCGTCGTCGACCACGAAGGCGGCAGCTTCGACCAACCTAGTTCACGAGAGAGTTGTGACTTGTTAGTCGAGCGTGTCTAGCAGCTGCATCTCTTAACTCGCATAGCATCCATCAGATCAGACAGCATCCTGCAGTCGGTGGCACCATGGGCGACTAGACCGCCACTGTTTTCAGCATCACCGCACCATGACTCCATGAGCGCCTCCGTCGCATCTGAATCAGGCTTGGAAAATCACACGGATCTCGGCGGCGGCCATGATCTTACTTTGCTTATGAATCCGGGAAATAAGTAATCGTTTATGAATCCGTAGGTTGAACGATGAATTAGGGGCATATTCATTGAGCACACCTAAACGCGTTTGCGCGTTGGAGAAATTCCATGGCAGCGCCTGCAACTCTTCCCTGGTCAGCAGCGGTTCGGTGGCCTCGGGTGGCACGCAGGCGCTGTTGGAACGGTGACGACGGCAGAGGGTGGACACGCGGCGGCTGTAGCTGAGGGCGATCTTGAACCACTCGCCGTCGGTATGCTCTCCTCGCCGTTCTTCTCGTCGAATCGCTAGCTCGCCATCGTGGAACGCTCGGTTTCGATTGTAAGTTGATCGATTTGGCACACGAATCGGCCGTTCCCATCTTTTAAGACTCAGAGAAGGGAAGAAGAGATCTGCCCAGGCACGGATAAAACAATCGGGCCGCTCCGTGTTGGACATAGGTACGACTGGGGCGACGGAGAGCTATTTTTTTTACTCGTTCGTGGCAGCGGTGGGTAGTTTCTCCAAACTCTAGGGACAAAACCGTCCAAAAAAAATGACGTACCACAAGAAACCTTAATGCCTTTATTATTAGAAGCACACAGACCCGTGCGTTGCAACGGGTTAGAAAAATATGCATCGACATTATTCGACGCCAAAACTAAAAATTGATGTAATCATTACTTAATATGTTAATAACTGAATCAATCATCTTCAGTAAAAAGAACAACTGAATTATACAATACCCTTCATGCGCAGTTCATCTTGTCAACAATGTCACTCTGACACGTGAAATTCTCAAGCCGAAAGAAGGATGCATATGCTGTGTTTCATTTTGCTAAATGATATCAACTAAATGGTGTATCAATTCCATTCATTTTCCTTGAATGAATCTTGAAGATATCACCATGAGACTGAATGAGCAACATAGAGTAATTTAATTCAAAGTTGGCACTGATATGAACCGGCAGTATGAACTTGATTATGGCGAGTACATCATCAGTTATATTTGCACGTTAGGATATGGAAATTCGATCTTCGTGTCATTACGACCAGGCCTCTAGGGTGCTTGTTCCAATATGTCCTATTTGTTAGGAACCTTAATTCTTAATTTTATTGTTTGCTTCAAACCAATCAATTTTGTTTAGAAGCTCAATTAATCATAGTGCGCTGAACCAATTAATCATAGTGCGCTGAACCAATGGTGAGCTTCGGCTGGATGCAGCCTGGAAGTACTGATTAGTTGTTACACGGTAGCCAGAAGGCACAGAACACGCATTGCCTCAACTCGAAGAGTTGATGTCCTTTGCATACTGCTCAGCTACATGCGGCCTCTTCATTGAGCGTAAACTCCGGTAGGCTTTCCACCGCCGGCCTTGACGCCCGGCCGCAGCCCGTGTATCTCATAGTCTTCAAATAGGCTTGTAGCCCATCACCATCCGTCTGGCCAATGTTGAAGCCGGCGGCCTCGTGCTCGGATGAGGAAGCATCCTGGACGGAATTAGAGACGTGGGAACCATCGGCCAGATCCTGGGATTGCCCAGCAACCTCTTCGTCGGGCGGCTTCTGCGGGAAGGCGAGAGCGTGCCACCGGCGCCCACGAACTCGAGGATCTTGCAGACGTCCTACACTCCTACTTGGTCGTCTGGGAGGTGCTTTTGGCCCTCGCCCACGCCGCCGCACTCGATTCTCCCCGACCAACGTCGCCCGCATCGACGAGCTCAAACACCGTGGTACCTAGCGTCTCGTTTCACGGACAGTCGACCAGGAGGCTCACATACAGGCGGACAGGCGGAGCACTGGCCGGTGTCGGCCTGCTGCTTGCCGCCCGAGAAGCCCGTGCCAACGAAGGCCCGGATCGTCGTGTTGTGTCGAAACACGTCCATGTCCCAGCTATTGCGAGGGCCTCTAGTTTGGCGTCCAGGTGGCTGTGTGAGATAGGACCAGCGACTTGGTGCTGGAGTTTCACGGACGTTTACGTCCAGGAGATCGTGCGGTGAATCGCCGAGGACGACGTACAGGAGGAGGACGAAAGGAAATAAGAAACGAATCGGTACAACTTATGAGGGGCAAGGTGGATAATTTTTGTCAACTTTAGGGGCAATTTTAATAACGTACCACAAGAAACTTAATGCTTTTATTATTACTAGTAAAAGGGCACGTGCAACGCACGTCTACAAGATAAATATGTGTATATATGTAGTATGTCTCTAAATTATTGTTCATTTATTTTTAATTTCCATTTACTTTTGGTGAGCTTTTTCATTATCCCCTTCTTCTTTCTCGCCAACACCGACCACACATCCTGCTACCACCGCCCCGCCCTGTTTAAATCTTACCTCCGTCGGTCTATAGCCGCCCCGATCATCCTCCCAAACTCTCATGGCCCTTTCTGCCACGTTCTGAAAACAATTAAAAAATAATTTTTGATCATATATTAATATGATAGTAACATTTTTTTTTGGAAATCCTTAACATCCGACGATTCAAATTATAATACCATTCAAATTTTAACATGACACACATATGCAGATGCTTGAAACCATGGTTAAAATTTGTGAAAGTTTGGTTCCAAGCTAGAGGACACTGACCAAGGAGTGAAGGTTATCAATCTGTTGTAAAGATAACCAGAGAGCACTGTAATTCGAGTCATGGCCAACATACTAACTATTGAAAAGTTTCTGTGATGACATGTTCAGAAAGTTAACACAGATTCAATAAATAGTACTCCAACTTTAAAATAAGCACGCGGTTCGACCAGGAGTATTACACGTATAGATTAGTAAATGCAGGTCAAGCAGTCATAGTGGACTCGATCTCTCTGCATGCATAGGTGGTCGGTAGAGCCGATCGATGGCTAGCTCGCGAGCTAGCACCTCAGACCGCCGCACCTGCGGCTGCTGCCTGGTCGCCTCATTTCCTCCCGCCTCCTCTCCCGGCCCTGCCGATTCGATCGAATCCGGTCGAATTCGTGTTCCCAACCATAAGATTCGATTAGAGAGGAGGAGGGAAGCTGGACAGAGGGGAACGGCCGCTGAGCGACAGGAAGAAATAGACGGCCCTGCGGCGGCCGGTGGGCAGGTGCTCCGGGAGTTGACTTGGAGCCATGGCTGGCTGGAAGGTGCTGCGGCGGTAGGCGGACAGCGCTACGGCGGCTGGCCCTGCCGCGTTGTATGATATACGTGTCCTAGACACGGACGGCTGCTCGCGAAGGCCTTGCCTGGTGAGGATTGGGGCGTCGTTAGGCGCTCCTGGGCTGCCGCATCCAAGAGGCTGTCGCCTGTCGGCCTCGTGGACGTCATGTTCGCGTTCTCCTGCACATCAGAGGAGTGAGAGAGAGGTGCACCGTGGCGCTCAGAGGCCTGGGATTTGCGGCGCGGTGCTAATGTGCGTGGGAGCGGGCGTGCGGCTCCTGGCGGCGGCGAGCTGGTGGTAATTTCTTTTAGCGGTGACAAATCTCGTAATTATCACGAAACGAAATAAAACGAACCGGTACGATGGCATTAGCAGTATTATGTGATTTGGTGGGAGGGTAAAACGGGCAAAAATGGATTTGTGTTGAGTTGTCAAACATTGGAGCGATCTGGACCGTTGGTCAAATATTGAATGGCTCAGATTCAATGTATCAACACAAGTTTGCTCTTTTAATAATAGTATAGAAAATAAGGTATAGATATTTATTTAATTTTTATTTTATCTATTTATACTTTCAGGTGACACATGATACGTGTCCCAACTCCCAACCCCATCTTAATCTTGTACTGCATGGTGAAAAGGGAATTGTCTGAAACTATTACGTAGATCAACACCTTTGATCACTTCTTCTCGAATTAGAAGCTGGATACAGTATGTAGTATGCATTAGAGGCTGGATGTGTTTTATCTGGTTACTATTGGGCTAACAACTGTTGGCCTCCTTGAGAATAATGGGCTAGAAGGAGCGGCCTTTCTGCTCTATCGTTCAGAGAAAACAAAGAGAGCAGGCTGCTCCCATGGCGGACAGTAACAGAAGAGGCAGGCGGTCATGAAATTGATGATTGGGTTGCCGACAAAACTCACCAGCGGCATCTGACGGAATGAGAATGATCAGGAGGATGTGATGGTTCCATTTTTAGGAAGGACATGAGGGATTGCTGAAGGCAAGGTAGTCGGCCATGGGGTGTCCTTGGTCATATTAAGATGACGGGGGCGGCACAGAAGAGGTGGAGCGTGGACGGACGACGGAAGAAAAAAAAGGAAGGGCTGGCGGCGGCTGCCCTAGCGCCTCCGCTCACCTCTACTTCTCCATAGGGGTCCCAGATTGGCGCTGTGTAAGAGAGTCTTCTGTACAGCTGCGTCTTCCAAATCACGGGCGCTTAGGCGACCAGAGCTCAGGTGCCGGTAGCGAACGGCACCAGGACAGAGAGCACGCTCTCGGAACGGCGTCGTCTCTTATGGACGATCGTCGCAGAGAGGTAGGGTCGGGACGGGTAGGCAGGTCGAGGCATCTTCTCCGCCTGACCCTGCGCCCGTCCGTGGCTCCGGCTCTACTGTCGAGCGGCCGCATCTGGTCGTGGCTGGAAGTTGGCGACCTTGTCCTCACGGCTGTGTGGGTGTGCGCAGGCGCGGTGGTTAAGTACAGCGAACATATGCCATCTTCGACGCGCCATAGCTCGGAGGTAAGGAGCCTAGGAGAGGCAGGGCAGGAGCAGCGAACGGGAGCGGAGGGTTCGTCGTCCATGCGCGATGTGGATGAGGGAGGGGCGGCAACGAGGAAGCGCAGTTCGTTTGGAGAAGAAGAAGAAAACGAACGAAACGGTACCATGGCATTGGTGCGTAATATGTAATTTGGTGGGAGGGCAAAATCAGTATAAAAAGTGTCGTACCACAAGAAACCTTAATGTTTTATTATTAGGTATAGACTATAAAATATGGCTTGAGGTGATGGTACGTTTTTTAAATTTCCAATTTTACCCTTGCATTGCTAGGATAATTACGCAGTATGCCACCGCCAAGTAACCCTGGGCAGAATTCGGTCCCAAACCGTCGAAACCGTGGAACCAACCCGTCACAAACCGTGCATCCGGTTTCGGCGGGTCACGGTTTCTGGACGGGGTCAAACCGCCGAAACCAGTCAGTGTCGGGCGATGAAGAAGACGAGCAATCCGGCGAGATCCACGCGGCGGCGAGGGCCGTCTCGACGAAGACGTCACCGGCGGCACGCGGCAGGCTGCCAGCTGCGGGCGCTGGGCGGCAAGAAGGGTGGGGCGGAGCCGCGTCGCCGCGGGGATGGAGAGGGCAAGATAGGGGGCTGGGCCGCGCTGCCGCTGCCGACCTCTGCGTGAGCATGCCGCGTGTCAGCGTCTCAGGCTGCGCCAGGCGGTGCCGGGATGCGCCCACCAGCACCACGCCACCATACCTGACGTGGAAGGCGGACCGCTGCCGCTCCCCCACGCCGTCGCCGACGCCGGTGGTCGACGCCTCGTACGACCCTGCTCCTCGCGTCCCTCGTAGTCGTCGCCGAGACGGCCCTCGCCGGCGCCGCGGATCTCAGTCGAGATCACATGCCTGACACGGTGAGCCTTCCCCAAGAGCGACGTAGCGCCGTTCCCCATGTCCGTCATCGGCGTCGGGTCATCCCTGACGACGGCGACGTCATCGGGGCCGAGGCACAGCTTGGACACGGCGGTGAGTATGGACACCGCGATGCGGAGAGCGACGGTGGCGAGTATGGACACTGCGATGGGGTTCGTGCGTGGGCGTGCTAACCGGTCTGAAACCGTGTAAACCGGCTAACCCGTCTAAACCAAACCGTACGAAACCGTCGTTTTTATGATGGTCTCGGGAAACCGTCCAAAACCAGCGAAACCGCGTTTGCCCAGGGTTACCGCCAAGTCATCAATGATCCCTAACTCTTAAACAGATCGAATCGTTTTTTCTGTGACGGCCCGCTCACACGAACGCATCCGGCATCCTCTCCTCCCTGACCCCTTCCAGAAGATGAGGTCGACGGTAGGCAGCAGCCATAGCACACCTGGCGCTGCCCCTGCCGGCCAGCTTCTTCTCTCTCACGTCCTGTGGAGAAGCCACTCCCGCCGCCCCTGCCGACAAGATCCCATAGGCGTCCGTCCGTGCGTCCCTGCGCGCCTACACGGGCCTCGCTGCCGGCAGCGGCCGGAGGCCGGAGAAGAGGCGGCAGCACCAAGGCGCGAGGGCATGCCTCGTCGTTTCTTTCGTCCTCTCGACCCTACAAGAAAAACTAATCTGAAATCTTGCAAAATACGAGATTTGTTAGCTGAAGCTGGACGTCCGCGAGGCAATGTCCCCTGATTTTCTGAGATGGAGCAGAACTTGTCTAGGCCTGGAATTCATCACAACCTCAAGAAAACGAACGAGACCACTCGAGCTTTCCTAGCAGGAGGAAGGAGAGTACAATCGGGAGGAGGAGCACAAATTTTGGCCGTGCTCCAGATCGGCGTGCAGGTAGAGCAGCGCCATGGATGCCTCCATCGCTGCGCCATCAGGAACAAAGTAGCAATTTCTTGGAGGGGAAAAGGAAGCATCATGTGTCCATGGAGCCATGGAGGTCAAAAGCTCTTACCGATATGAGTGAGTAGGCATTTCTCCAGAGGAGTCTGGGATGTTGGGTAACGTGGTGATGCAAGGCAGAGAGATGGGATTTTTTCCCTTTGGATACTGCTGGGTCTCATTTCAGAAAATTTGGCATTCGTCACCATGGAGGGAGAATGGAAACTTAGGATTGATGTCAACCGTGAACGATTTGGCAAATTTGACATTTGGCACACCGTTGGCGTCCTTATATCCAGGGGCGGAGACAGGGGGGGCTAGCAGGGGTCCGACCCCCCCCCCCCTCCCCCAACCATCGGCCCCCCTCAGGCCTTGTTCGGTAGACATGTTTTGGCAGGGATTTGAGTGTAAAATCCCGGCCCAATTAAAGACACGAGAAAACACGAGTTAAGTGTTCGGCAGGCCGGGCTCGACAGGGCCAAACCCAGGGAAACCGGTGGAACCCCGTCGGGTCGGAGGGGAATCGAGACGCGAGCACACCCTCGCGTCTTGCCGTGTCTTGCTCTGGCGGCGCAGCGCAGCGCCGACGCTGCCGTCCGTGGCCTCCACCCTCCGCCGTCGACGCCGACTTCTATCAGGTACGTTCGTCCCGTCCTCTCTCGATCTGATGTATCCATGGGCTGCGGAGGTGGGAGACGAGGGCGCGTGGGAGGCGGCTGATGCGGTCGAGGGAGTCGGGGCGGCGAGGGCGGGGGGGGGGGGGAGGCGGCGGCCGTCGTAGACGGGGAGGTTGAAGTAGAGGAGCGCTAGCTCGGTCTCTGCGGCTCTGTCCAGGTCGTGCGGGTCCAGCCCTTGCGACGCATGTCGACCGCCGTCGCCGGGTGGTTCTTGGTTCTTGGGTAGTCGCGCAAGGTAACAGTCCTGTTGAACGCAAGCTTCTCCGGCGTCGAGTCAGTGTCCACAGCAAAGTAGCCTGGAACTACATCCAAGCATGACCGTCAGTTGCGTCGAGAGATACAGAGAGGAACACAGACAGTATATACAGGTTCAGAAATTTTACCAAGCCGGCTCTGTCCAGAAATTTTCTGAATAGACCGTCTCTTTGGTCTGTCAGTAGTTAATATGACGTCCTATTGAGCACATGTTGATTCTTGTATTAAGTTGTACTAGTACTTATCTATTTCTGTTCTCTTGAAATTGTGTAGTTCATTGCTTTGCGCTAGTGATTATTGTACCGTATTTGCTTCCTACTTTCACCTTTGATGGTTAACTATTATTGTTGGCTCGTTGCTGGGAATTGAAGCTAGAGTCTGTACGTATATAGACTTCTGTATAGTGTGGACATGATTAGTACTTGCTCTGAAATTGACATCTAGGCCGAGTTTTTGTACGTTTGTTATAGCAACCCGCTGATAGTTTTAGCTGTATGGATAGTTTGAATAAAAGTTCAGGCTATATATAGCACCTTCGTGGATGTAGCAGTGACTCACTGTCCTGGTTCTATCTATTTCCCACTGTCTCTAGATCTCTTCTTGATGAACAGCTTCTGTTGTAACTATTATGCTTTTTTATTACATGCAAACAAGCTTCCTGCTATTGCGTTGCAATTGTGTTGTATTCTGATTATTTTCTTTTTGTATCCTTGTAGCTACCCGAACCTCCGGTTATAGTTGGGGTGGACGAGCCGCCGCTGTCTTGGAGCCCAGTGAGCACACCTGATTTCGGTATGTCCATGTCCTCAACTTTTAGGCATTTTTTAAGTGTGAACATGCATGTTTGTGCCCCTTTACATTTTGCCAATGCTTATGCGTTTTGTACTTTAGTTCTGCAATGAATGAACGGAGCCTAGAGCGTGCTAGGAAGAGGAAAGCTGATGATGATGATGAAGAGCTGCTGTTTTTCATTCTTCCTGCACTATACTTTCATCTGACACACACAGAGAAGATTAAAAGGCATAGCTCTGTCTTGTACGGCAAGAACAAAGTTAGTGAATTGCTAGATGGCCATCTCATGAATTGCTTGACAACTTTTAGGATGGAACCATATATATTCAGATGGTTGGCATCTTACCTGAGAGCTGAGGAGCTGATAGAAGATACTACTCTCAAGGTGGAAGAGAAGCTGGCATTTTTTCTCTACATGCTTTCACATAATGCATCATTTCAAGATCTGCAAGTGATGTTTCAACATAGTAATTCAACCTTCCACGAGTATATCAAAGAGTTCTTCAACATTATCCCCATCCTAGCAACTCGGTTTCTGAGGCCTCGATATGTAGATGAACCACATCCCAAAATCGCCACGGATGATCGCTTCTTTCCATACTTCCAGAACTGTATAGGTGCCATAGATGGTTCTCATGTGCCTGTTAGTAGAACTCCTCAGCTTCAGGCTCCTTGGCGGAATAGGAAGGGCTCCCTTAGCCAAAACGTAATGTTTGCATGTGATTTTGATCTCAATATCACCTTCATATCATGTGGATGGGAGGGATCTGCGACAGATGCTAGAGTACTCAGCTCGGCCATGCTGAAAGGTTTTAATGTACCTCCTGGAAAGTTCTATTTGGTTGATGGTGGTTATGCAAACACCCCATCCTTTCTTGCTCCATACCGAGGTTTGCGGTATCACTTGAAAGAGTGGGGGCATGGGCGCCGAAGGCCACAGAACCACATGGAACTATTCAATCTCCGACATGCCATAATGAGGAACCATGTAGAAAGGCTCTTGGGTATTCTAAAAAAGAGATTTCCTATTCTAAGAGTTCCAACCTTCTATGCAATCGAGAATCAAGTGAAGATTCCGGCAGCCACAACAGTTATCCATAATATTATAAAAATGCATGATGGAGATGAGGAATGGCTTGAGAATCAACCTGAAGCTGTAATAGACCCAGCTTACTTTGTGGATCTGCCCAATGATGATGATGATAACCACCAAGCAAACAACCACCAAGAGAATAACATGCAAGGCAACCTTTTGAGGGACCAGATTGCTTTTCAGATGTGGAATGATTTTGAGTAGTTGTAACTACTAGTTGTCTTTATCATGTAATAAGGAACTACTAGTTGTCTTTATCATGTAATAAGGAACTACTAATTGCTTTATCTTGTAATGAGGAACTATTTATCATGTGATGTTTATCATGTAATAAGAAATTTTATGTGATGTTTCATCATGTGCATCTTATAATTTTATGTGATGTTTCAGATATGTATCCCAAATCAGCTCCATCCTATCCAAAAGGCTCTCCCAAGTATAACCTAACTCAGGCCAACTCAGTGGGAAAGAAAATTAAGAAAAAGCCTTCACCCAAGACAAAAAAGGGTTCACCAAAAGGTATTCTTTCTTTTACTAGTTTGATGCTTGTTTAGGTCCTGCACATGTTATTTCGCTCATGCATATGCTTGTTTCGGTGATGCTTGTTTAGGTCCTGCACATGTTATTTCGCTCATGCATATGCTTGTTTCAACACCACACTTCATTTGTGTCTACCTTTCCTCTAGGTGCGAGACCAAGGGCCTCATGGAATGCTGCTCTTGAGAAATCCCTAGTGGATATCCTTCATGAACATAACACAAGCTACTATAGAAGTCAGAATGGTTGGAGTAGTGAGACTTGAACACCATGGTTAAAATCTTCCTTGCTAAAAATCCCTATGTTCAAGTGACAAAGTCCCAAATTCAGGACAAGGAAAAAGACCTGAAGAGAGATTATAGGATGCTAAAGGATGCTCGAAATCAAAGCGGTGCAGGCTGGAATGAAGCCGAGTTCAAGATTGAGGCTGAACCACATCTTTGGGAGAACTTGGAAATTGTAAGTGCTGCTGGATGTTTGACATTCTATTGTTGCTAATGTATGATTGTCACCTGTTTGCTAACCATGATTTCCACATCTTTTTGTAGTCATTTGGGCAAAGGATCAAGAGGTTCAAGATCAAGTCCTTCCCTCTCTATGAATCACTAGCACAACTCTATGAAGGTAAGCTATGTACTATTCTTACAGGGCACTTCAAAGCATCTCTCCTCTCTGTGGTTCAGCTGCTTATCATCTTACTTATCATTTTGTAGGGAGTATTGCTACTGGAAATTTCAACTTCACATCCAGTTCGGCCTCGGCACCTACACCATCAGAAGTGGATCTTGTTGTTTCTAGGAGCAAGGAGCTTCCAATCTCTGGCATAGATCTATATGAGACCTGATCATTTTATTCTGTACTGCAACCTGCCAATAGGCTCCAAACGGTGTGCGCTTGCGTAAGCTATTGTCGTTGTTAGTGTGCAGCCTTCATCTGAATGCCATTGCTAGTGTGCAGTCTTCATCTTGCTTAGTTTTGAATAAAATCGTCTCTTCGTAGTTTGAACACACGCCTAGATATGGTTGTATCTAGATGTTTACTTTGAGTGCTGTGGAAGAGATGCTGCTCCTTTGTCTGAACCTGATTTAGTTCTAGTTGTGTTGTCTATCCAATTGCTAACATGCATGCTTGTTGGCTTGTTGTACTTGAAATGCATCGAGCTTTGGTGTTTCTGTCAAGTTCATTTGGGCAGAATTTTTTAAGTATAGATGATGCTTGAAAAAATTGTTAGGCTTGCCTTCATGTTGCCTTAAGGCTGCACAGAATAATTTACGATTGATGGATGTGTGCCATCATGAACAAATCTCGGAACTGACATGGATTTCAGTACTAGTAATCATAGACTATCATCTTAGTTTATCTCAGTACTAGTAATAACTAGCTGCCTTTTTCCTTTTCAGTCTTGGAATGGATTTGAGAACGAGGGATCAAAATAATCAATCAGACATGTACTATCTTATTTCTGTACAAGCCTACATGAGCACAAATGGAATGGTTTAACAACATATGTCTACATTGTTTGCAGAAACAACTTGTCATGAAGCAAACTTCTTGCTGCGATGATCTTCTTGCGGTGATCAATCATATGTCTACATTGTTGCTGCAATGATCTTCTTGCTGCAAGCTTCTTTCTTGTTTATGTGACCATCTTGTCAAATCATCTGGGATAAACCTGGGAAGCAAAATTATGTTCGTGAGAAGCATTCGATAAATTTTGATCAAAATTTGTTGTAATAACCTGGGATAAACCTGGGAAGCAGGAGTTATTGTTACTGTGTGTTATGTAATTGTGTGCACTAGATCAAAATTATGTTATGAATTGCGTAAACTGTGTGTCCCATGTGCTGTGAAAAAGTATCAGGTTTTTGTTGATGAATTGTGTGCTGACATGCTGTTTAAAAATATCAGATTTTTATTGATGACAAAAACATGGCAATTTTGTAATTGTGTGCACTAGATCTGTGAAAAAACACCTCTTTGCAAAACACTTGTACCAAACAACTAGAGTTGGTGGAGTGTTTTGGTAGACAAGGGGATTGAGAGGGTTTGGGGTGTTTTGGGTGTGAGGAGTGTTTTCACCCAAAACACTAGGTAATATACACCCCAAAACACCTCAAAACTCTCCAGCCGAACAAGGCCTCAATGGATTTCACCAGGAGCCCAGGAAGTTATACACGTACAGGCATACATAATTCATATACGTATTGATTAGTGCTGGGCTCATTACAGGCCTAAGTGACGAAGAGCATTAACCATGCGTGACATATACCGTATCCAATATCTCACAAGCCCACGAGGCCAGAATAATATCCATAAGCCCAGATCTCGCAAGTTAACGCTACTAATCCAGTCGCTTGTCAGGTTCACGTATGCGTCAGTCTACAAAAACGATCTATTCCAGAATGGACACGCCTCGCCACCGCCGCCGCCGCTCACGACAGTCCCTACCTAGTACCTACCGATCTAATCTGTCGTGATACCCGGCGACAATGGCCTTCCAGGCTTCCATTTTCAGGCGCGCAGCCGGCCGGCCGCCGCTCTCCGGCCAATCAGTTAGATCTAATCAACTGATTTAAGACATAAGGTATGATTTACAATAGCTAGGGCTTCTTTTCAGTGATGATATAGCTGTTGATTAGAGAAATTAATTAATCATTTGACAATGGCAAATCAAATTGATTTCTTTATCATCAAGTTGTTTGAGCCTGTCCAACTTAACGATCTTTGTGTTGCTATTGAGACTTAATTATATATTGATGTGTTGTATGAGCTATATATTTTTTCGAGGAAGGTTGATCTATGTCGTGGTCTTCTTAGCCAAGGGGCGGAGCAGAGATATAACATGACACAATTACTTTGTACTAATCCGCTTAACGAGTAGAGAAAAACTCGCAGCAATAGACAATACCACGGACAAATTTATAAGAATGACCCGTAAAAAAATTCCTAACTTCGCCTCGCCCCCCCATGGTCAAATCCTGTCTCCGCCCCTGCTTATATCTTTCTGAATTAATTTTTTAAGAATATCCTGACTTGAACATTTATTCCTGGTTTTAAGCCCATGTCCAATGCTAGGCACTTAGGGCATGCACAATGATAGAGAAGGCACGCCTTCTCTTAGCCATCCACATCATTTAGAGAAGGCAAAATTATAAATTGTACAATGCATTGTCTCTTATTGCCATCTCCTACAATTAAAGATAATTAATTATATTTTAATAGGAAATTATAATTCTAAGGGAAGACAAACGATACAATGGTGGAATTAGCCTTCTCTTATTTCGTAAGGGATCATATCTTAGCTAAGGGAAGACAACCTCCTCTTTCTTCATTTTCTCTCCTCCAACTAGACAAATATGCTACGTGTCAATGCTAAGAGAAGGCTGACGTCACCACATTGTACATGCCCTTATACAAAACTTAGTAAGTATACAAAGGGGACAAATTGTTTTTACCTCCCGTGCACCAGGCGCCAACGAGTAGTCTACACGAAAATTGGTACAACACAAAGAAACTAAAAAAAATCCTTTACTAGGTGTGCCTGTGTCATGAGTCATGACGGTGCTATATACGACGTTAGGAACAGACTAGCAATTTCTTGACGTGTACACCAAAGTGAGCAACATTTTCTGGCGGTCGGGCAACAATCATCAAGAAAGACCGGACATTGTTTTACGGTACCATGACCTGACAAGAAGTCACTGTAATTTATGATGATAATTGCGACCGCGTCAAGTACAGTTAGTCCCGTCAATTTTTTTTTTTTAATTTGTGAAGTTCTGCTACGTAAAATTATTTTAATAAAAGAAACCCGTGGCAACGCACGGGTAAGTTTGCTAGTTAGGTATAGATTTGTTAGCTGCCTTAGCCTATACAATAAAACTTGGCGGCGAACAATGCAAGATTGATGGAGGGTCAAACATGGTAGCCTATAAGCAGTGAAAGTGGTTGACAATGTATAAGTAAAAGTGGCATCACCAAACATTTGAAAGATAGGATGTTACCTAACATATACAAAAATCATGGTTGGTGACATCTAACGGTCGACGTCCATATCTGAATAATCTGAATTTAGATTATACATGTATAGATATGCATTCCACCACAATAATTGAGTATCTACAATCCCGACAAGAGGTTATATCTTATGGATTTTACCATGTCTTGCATACGCATAGTTTTCTTTGAGTTTTTTCTTCAAAATTTTGGTGGAACATCTACACACGCATATTTGTAAAAACATGTGTAATGGATACCACCTTTTCTTTTTTCCGGTATCTTTGAATTGTGCTTTCAAGTAAAAAAAAAACAGCCATTTGTTTGATAGTTCAAGGGTGGTTGTAGCTCTACCCAATAGGGATGAAGCCTTAGGTTTGACGCCATGTGTGTCTAAATTCATCGCCCTTGGTAAAAACTTCTTCAGCTGGACAGTTTATTGTCGCCATTCCGCATTCGTCTGCCCAGTACCAGGATGCGTCCACAATGACCTGAAGAGGGCCCTCTCCCACCTCTCAAGGATCAAGAAGCACTACGCGAGAAAACATGGAAGCAAGACTTGGCCCTGCGTGTGCGGCCACACCTACGTTGTTCACTCCGACTCGAAGGCGCACCAAAAGCGCTGCAGATACACTCTTTCTCCTAGGTTTCATTTAATTCAAAACGGAAAACCAAGTAAACTACCACAACTAATTTCGGATTTTCATGCAGGACGAGCTCACCGCAGCTCCCCCAGCCGAGTCTCCCCGCTGACGACCCACCCTCCACCATCCAGCTCGCTGGCACAATGAGCGTCGTACAGGCCCAGCCGAGTCCCTCTGCCGGCGACCCACCCTCCACCGTCCAGCCTGTACCTCCTGTAGAGAACCCGGAGGACTTCTCCTGGATTGTGCACGGCGAGTTTTTCCTTGCTCCTCCTCCGCCGCCGGGGGGGGGGGGGGGGGCGGTGGCCCCCTGACCTACACTAAGCTTTGCGAGTGAATATATATTTTATTTATTTATTTTACTCGGGCATAGTCATAATTTTCTTGGACTGGTGGCACAGTGATATCTTTGATGGAGGACTATTCAAACAAATTTTGAGGATACTAGACGGAAATGCGCACTTCGTCGCGCCGCCTGCCTAGCGTTCTTGCATGAAGTGGCCAGTGAGATGCATCTTGAGACATTTGGATTGGTTGTAACGTGTTATTAGCAGTTTTGTCTGATGGCGTAATTAGGTGTGATGCGTTAGAGGGCGGTTTCTACATGGTATGCGAGGGTGTGTTGCGAAAGACGCTGCGGGTGGGCCCGTCGTTGTTGTATGTAGACACATCGTCCACATGTGTTACGTACGTGGAAGTCGGGTTCTCACAGAACAACATTGACGTGGTGTTTCAGCATGGTGTGCACGCGGTTGCTTGTATGTTGTTTCTACAATTAACTTTGATATATTGTTAGTTGTTTCCACATCATAAGGAGCATCTTTGACTGCCCTAACTCCTCACCCATCACAATTTACCATGCTTCACGCATCATACAAACATATGGAGAAAGTTTACTTGTTAGAAAACAAAAACAACTATGCTAAGCTCGTTTAGAAACCAAGTCTAATTATGCTTAGCATAAATGTTCTTTTCTCCCTAACAACATAGCTGACAAATCAACTGGATCATCTATATCAAGCAGAAACAAATTCTCACATGTGGTCTTTTGATTAATTGTAGACCAATGAGGTAGCGATCAAGTAACTGACAAATATAATTAGAATATGCAACTGTTGAAATGAGTTGAAAAGTCATACAATATTGTTGCCATTTGTTCTCATTTAACCCCACAACAATACAGATACAAAGCAAATATGTTGCGATCCTTCATCCATCAAATGTGGTTACTGGATAACTAAAATAAATATTACAATGAATGACATAATTTTAGTGTTCTCCATGTAATATTGGCATTTCCTAAAGCTGTACAATCACAAAGTGCACTATTTTGGTGTTACTCGTGAACGTAAGCTAAATATTCCTCAACCTGTGAAAAAAACATCAACGCTTTCTTTTGAGCATGCACAAAAACCTAGCAAAGAAAAGGAATCACATCATTAAATATTGTTTAAGAATTCAGAATATAAATGTAGATCGTAAAGCTGGAGTGACCAATGCACTCCGGCACGAAGAGACCCAAGTGCACCCACCTTCTTTTAGGGAGGCGACAAAAATGGACCAGAAGAGTGAGCTTCAACCAAAACTCCATCAAAACCATGCATTTCTTAAGGATCCTCAACAATTTTTCATCATTTTTGTCCAGTTTTACTACTCTGTTCCTCACACTTGCCGGTCTGATATGCAAGGCTTGCCCCATATGGCCAATCGACTCAGTTCCTACACAAATTAGTTGACTGAAAAATGAATAATCAAGGAAAAAAAATCAATGCTATTATCCTACTCTAAATGTAGCCAACACATCTTGACCATGACAACAATGTTTGTTTCCTGGTTATCCGATAGAGTGTTAAATCCAAGAAGCTCCTCAACGAACAAATGATAACCAAAAATGAAAGCATCAAAACTTCAAATAAATTCGAATCTAAGATAACACCATGGTGACAAAATACCAGGTCTCTACCCGCTGAAATACTTCCAAATCAAGGTTGGAAACCTATGATCGAAGGGAGTAGTGCATGTACCACATAACCATACTACTCAGGTTCGCTGGGAAGTTAGGTTCTCAAGCACATCTTGCGATCCCAAACGCATACCCACGGTTTCAACCGAGATCCGACGGCGGCACGGGCTACCGAACGTATACGCCAAGGAAACTCGAAGTCATTCATGCCCTCTCAACCACCGTGACAACTCGATCAAATATATTGCCGATGACATGCTGGGAGGCCAGGGAAGTATGGCTTGGGTGGTGGAGTGGCGATATTTGGGACAATATCACTTCCCTCCGATGTGTCCTCATCACGGGTGGAGAGACGATCTACAGAGATGAAAGTGTTCGGCAGCACTATGTTTGGGCGCTTAACGATCAATAGAGCGCTGCAACCATGGGAAGAAGAAGCACATGTCGCCTATTGCATGCAAAACTAAAGATATGTCCAATCTAAAACGAATGACACAAAGATATATGCTTTGTCTCGTCTAGATGCTCTCTCATTTGTCTAATAAATCTCAGCATCAAAAAAATAACGGAAGATAGGTTCCCATACCATATTACTCCCTCCCTCCATATCAAAATATAAGACTTTATAGATTTTTTCTACACACATGTATCTAGACATATTTTAGTGCAAGGTTCACATGAATCTTGCACAAAACATGTCTAGATACATGTATACGGAAAAAGGTTACAAAGTCTTTTATTTTGATACGGAGGGAGTAATTATTAGAGTACCTACTTCAAAACATATTAGTTCTCACACCACATGCCACTTAAACACGCTTCATTAACTGTTTAACATTTAGCAACATAAGTTAGCGCGAGATAAATCACATGCCATGATGATGATCAAAAACTATATCACCAACATAAATTATATCCGAAATAAAAAAACTTGTACTAACAAAGAAAGACAATTTCATTACTACTCAAATATCTTACTACATGGAAGGATTCAACCATATATATAAACGGGATAAGGGCACTGTTTAAAACATTACAGGGTGTACGCCTTATTTGACAAGGGTGCCTCAACAAACAGTACACAGAGTCTGCCATTGTGTTATACGGTGCTTGTCAATCAGTGTGGACAACTTGCCTCGCTGCTGTGGGTCAGACCAAGACACCATCTTCAGTTTTGCACACACAATCTCAACCTCGTCGCTTCAGTGATGCTTGGCTGTTATCTGAGCATACCTGAGGAGACCGCTAAGGCATGTTTGTTATTTTTAGGAGAATAATTCACACAAGAGTGAACCTCTCTTCGCATACCTCACAAAGTAGTGAGACTGGAACAAAATGGAAGGTCCTTCTAGAAATCATAATATAAAAGGAAACATATGGAGGCTAAGAGAAAAGAAAAGGCTCATCCTAAAATGCATGGAGCTAATTAGAACTGAACCACAATCTAACAAAAATCAGATTGGTTGTACATTTTCCATGTATCGGATCATGATACTATACTAGGATAAAGGGAATGAAGAATGTATCAATCCAAAGACTACTTATCACTCACAAGTAAGAGGGCTATTAAAAGAAACCTAACCGGAACTGTAGTTAGCTAGCTTCTACCAAACTTAAGGATCATCACAGTCGAATAAGTAAGAGATGGAAGAAGTATTAATTTAATTAATTTTGATTACTTGTTCCCTCAGGTTTCAAGACAACTTTGAACCTGACATAATCTTGTTGCTTAATTTTCACAGCATATCACTCTTTTCGCGGGGTACAACATTCAAATCCACAAAACCGTCTAAATCACCCCCGCCACTGGTTTCTGGCGAATTTGTGCGTTTTTTGCGTATTTTGGACAGTTAAGTTTGTCGCTGACGTGGCACTGTTGTGGCAACGTCCGTTATTGCCCGTACCCAGCTGGAGGTAGGCGAGGATGGAGGTGGTGCATCCGCCGCCTATCTTCTACCGATTGCTCCGCCGCCGGCGTCAGTGGAGGTGCGGACAGCGTGCGGCGTCGTGCCACGATGTCCTGGACGGGGCACGAGAAGAGCGGGATGTGAAGCCACGACAGCGACCTCCACGTCGGGACTGGTGGTCGATTCATTTGGCTCACTTCTTCCATGGTTAATTGTGTGAATTTGCAGGGTGAAACTATATTTAATCCTTATTTTTATTTTTTGGTTTAACAGGTGGGCCATATTTGTACCTAGCTCGCTGGTCTGTGGGCTTCTTGCTCGTGGGCTCTTCATCGTCCGCTGACAAGAAGGGCAGTCGCCCGAGTCTTCCACCTCCTTCGCCCAACGCCTCGCCGCCGCCTCCATCTCTCCCCTCCTCCCTTCTCGGCCTCTTCCAGTAGACTCCTCTCCCCTAAAACCCTCCCGCATTCCTTACCCCTCTCGCAAGCCACGCCATGTCCCGCATCGCGACCTCGCGCCTCGCCCTGCGGCTCCTTCCCCGGACCTCCGCCGCCTCCTCCTATTCCGTCTCCCCCGCAGCAGCGGCAGCGGCGGCCGCCGCCGCCGCCGCAACACTCCCTCCCAAGGAGGCGCCGCCTCCGCGTCCTCTTCCGCCCCTGGTGATCCCTCGCCCGTGCCGCCTCGCAAGCCCTTCGGCCTGCTCAAGGCCGGTATCCTCACCGCCTTCACCGCTGCCCTCGGGGCCACCGGCTACGTCACCTACGGTGCGATCTCCGATCCCTATGTTCCCTCCGCAGGATCTCACGTCTGTGCCCTTCTGCTCCTTCTGCTCACCCTGTATTGACACGAGCTCGTTCTGGTCTGTTCCCTTTTGTCTGCAGCTTATTCTATTGAAGAAGTGGATCAGATGACGCGGGAGTTGCGGAAGAACTCGGAGCATCCCATCCCTGAGGACCTGTCCGGCTTTGAGGTAATCTACTACATAGCATATACTTTGGGGTGCTTGTGCTGTTAACATGTTACTCGGTCAGTTGCGTGAATACACAAGCGATTAACCAGCACTGCCTTGTGGTATTTACTATGTACGTAGATGGGATTAAGAAATGTGATCTTGGGGATCTGACGAGGTGTACAATAAACTTACCACATATCATCGTGTTATTGCGAAACTGTTAATCGGCTTTTTTTGCACTTTCTGAAATCAAATATTTGGTTGTTTGTTTTGAGTCACAATGGTCAAGGAGTTGTCATGCATACAAGTATGAGGAATCATTGTGGTCTGGGACATGATTTTCTATGGAAGTCTGCATTGTGGGGTCTGGGAGTTGTCATGCATAGAAGTATGAGGAATCTTTGTGGTCTGGGACATGATTTTCTATGGGAGGTCTGCATTGTGGGGTCTGGGAGAAACCTGAATAGAGTACAGTAATAATTTTGTCCACTGGATATCAACCTAATCATGTTGCTAACAACGATGGCTTTTCATATTTGCAGAAGTTTAAGGCCAAGGTTTATTTCGAAGCTATGAAAGGTAGGCTTAACGGCAGACTCGTCCTTATCTTTACTGTTACCTCTTGGACATGGATTGTCACATATTGTGGATACGTTTTCTTCATTCTCCTATGAGCAACTCACCATCCTGTTATTTACTTTGTATATAGACTATGGCTGCTTCCAGGTAACCTTGGACAATTTTTCTCACGTTAGTGAATAAACAATACTCTTAAGAAGTCATAAGTATAATAAAATGGTAGCCAGTAAGAATCCTTATACAGTAAGTTTTAATATGATACGAATATTCACAGGTGAAAAACTAGGCTTTACACAATGTATAAAGTAGCTAGGGAACACCTTGTTTTATTAGCGAAAGCTTGTGTCTCACATAGATTGACCAGGGCAGGTGTGTTAATTACTTAATTGTAGCAACCATATAATTATACTGTAAGTCTGCATCAAGTTATGTGTCCATTTACTGCAGCAATTTGGTACAAAGGAAATGTGTCATTGGTACTAAAATCATTGCCTGAAATCCGATCAACCAATGTAAATTAGTGCATGATAATGTTTGTATCTGCACACTCTAGATTGCTCTATACAAATTGATTGACCTGAGGAGGTAGCTGAGGCTCTTCAGTTAATATCTACCACATCATTCTTTAACTGTATGCCTACATTGTTTTTTGGTTGAATTGTTCCTTCTTTCTGCATGCTTAGTGAAAACTGTACGTCTTATTCTGCAGTTCCTGCTGAGGCTATTGACCTCTACTTGGACGTAAGGAGTCAAATTGAAGATCAAATTAAGGTCAGTCAATAAGGGCAAACCTATTGTTCTTTGTGATCCACTTTGATATTTTGAATGATTTGTTTTGTGACACTAACACTTATATGTTTGTAGGGATTTGTTGAACCATCATCAGAAAACTTCTTCCAGATCTACCTCCTAATGAACAACATGTCTTTACCATAGTTCTGGATCTGAATGATACTCTTGTACACTCAGATTGGAAGGTGAATTTATGCTTTCTACAAAGTCTAGAATGTTGTTATTTGCTATGTGTGCTGCTCATGTGATGTGTATGGAATATGATAGTATGATCAAAATCTTTTAATGCACTATAAATTTGCACTTCAATTTACTAAATCGAGCTGTATGGCTAAAACCTGAAAGAGCCAGTGCTTAAAAAAGGATATCCTGGAGCAGTATTTTAAATTCTTGTAATATCTACGGTCAATGGAAGCAAATGGTTTATTTTCTTCATAGAAGCCTTCCTGTTTTAGTTTTATAGCACATTAGCACGCACACTTTATTTGTTGCCCCGTCCACCAAGGGCTGAGGATTGTTTGATCGAGAATATATATTTAATGTTTTCCATATATGTTTATAGCGTGAGAGAGGATGGAAGACTTTTAAGAGACCAGGAGTAGATGCCTTTTTGGAACATATTGCGAAGTATTATGAAGTTGTTGTGTTTTCTGATCAGTTGAGCATGGTAAGTTTTGTCAAGATTCTTTAACTATTTAGTGTGTTGCAAAATCTAACTCAAACAAAACTTTTTTTACACGTGTAGTACGTTGATCCTATTATGGAAAGACTGGATCCAAAATTCTGTGTTCGGCACAGGCTATCAAGAGTTGCAACTAGATATGTGAATGGAAAACACTATCGGGTATGGGTATCTTACCTGCTGCTCTTTTTGTTCATTTCGTAGGTGAAATGTCTATCATTATGAAGTTCTTAAATAAGTTTTATATTGGTCAAAATAGTTTCGATTATTGATGCTATAAATCCCTCTTCTTTCAGATAAGTCCCTTGTATCATGTGTGGTGTATTTTTAAAGTATATACTCTTGCTAATAATTTAGAAGATTCTAGGCTATATGTTGGCATGACTTTGCACGTGTCTTCTTGTTCAGAGATGGAGGTCCCAAACTTTGCACGTACATGCCTTTGCTTGTGACATGGCCTGCCATTTTTTGCTCAATATTAATTGTGGCCTCATGGCATGTCTTTGGGTGGGAGAATTTTTTGGGTCCTGGGTATGTTTGTTTTGATGCCCCATGTACTTGACGAATTATGACAAAAACTGTGAGAGGAATATGTGGACAATCATTGGCAACCAAAATCTTGGCAACAAACCAAGCGAAGACCAAAATATGCTAGGCCGCCATTGTTTTGGGCACCAACCAAACACAGACCTATTTGCTCATCAGAGGTTTCCTTTTTCGTAATTTTATCTCTCTTCGAAACATCATCTTGATTCATGGAGTACCACAATTGTATTACGTTGGTCCTTTCTTTGGTTGCTTATAATCACAAGTTAGATGTTTCATTTTCGTGAACAAAACCCAAGAATATCATCAAGAGCCAAAGCAAACATCGTAGTCCTAACTGCTCACTAATTATTTGAACTTTGAACATTATGTATCCACTGCCTTTTGCAAAAGGTTCATCATGTAGACAATTCCTCGTGACCTAGTTTATCATTTCTTCCTGGAAGTTAATTGTAGCTATCTGTTGCAGTAATTACGTTCTGAGAGGTAGGCATTGGTAGTACAATTCTATAGACATTTGCTTTACTTCTATGCTCGTGACCCATGATTTTACATTATAAGTCCAATTATTTTGGCAATTACCTAAATGGCATACGGTGCCTTCAAACTATTGAAAGTTGGATCCTTCTCATATATGGTTTCCATCCTTCAGCAAGAAATGAGTTGGCTACTGTTAGCTATTATTCTACTGTATTTCTTTGTAAACTATTCAGGTATTACCATTTATGATGGGTGCATGTATTTCCTTGTTTTGCAACTTATTCTTGATTCATGTGCTTATGTTCTAACTATTGCAAAATGTACCATGTAAGCCCACAAATGTTATTAATATTATATTTTGGTGGAGTTTAGAGATGCAAATGGGTCACCATTAGGGTACCCTCCAACCCTCTTTAATTCCAACAAATGAACTATTTTTCGAAAAAAATTATGTGACTTTGGAATTTTAGTTCATTTGATTGAACTAAGGAGGATTGGTGAGTACTGAGTACCCCAGTGTAACCCATTTGCATCTCTGGTGGAGGTAAACCTGATAATCTAGCAAGGCCCAGCTCTTACCCCCACTTTAACCCAAATCTGCAAGAGTACAACCCAATCCAGACCCACTAGATCCAACTAGATATTTTGAAATCTTGCTCAGCTATCCAATGAAGTGTGGCTTTATATTTTGCTAGCGCCTGCAAAAGGGGCTTCAACACCCCCCCACCCCCCCCCCCCCCCCCCCCCCCCCCCCCACACCCACCCACCTAGAAGCAGCTTCATGTGGATGTGCAATATGTTTGGATTGTGGGCAAATGTACTGTACCAATCTTTTTGGCATGCCAATGCTACTTTACCAACTCTAGTTCATTTTTCTAGCCAATGTTGGCCAACTCATGGGCAAGCAAAACCTCAACGATTTTTTTGCTCGCCAAATCATTGTTGGGGCAACCTTGGGCAAAAACCAAACACGCCCGAATGTCATGGCCCAGCTCTACCTTCGCTAATGACTTTCATGCTGCAGCCGATTTTGTGTCAGGGTGCTGCTGGCGTCATTGGACTGGATGGCATATCGTGAGCTCTTCTATGCTTTTGTAGTCTCTGTGAACTCTGGTATGGGTGTGCCTCTTCAGTTGGTGTAACCGGAGTCCTAACTTTTTAACCATGGCCCGTTACAAAGCAGCTGGATGCGAATACATCAGAGGACCTATCCCTTTAAGCCCTCACGAGGTCCATTACCGGACATGATTGGGAGGGGTGCAATGATGCCATTTGTATTCATAGGGCTAAGGCGCTAAGCGTCATGTAGGGAGTCTTCAATCACGGGTTTGGGACAAACTTGTCTAACCTGGCTGCTTTGACAGACTAGTGGAGTAAGTGTATTGACCAGCTTGAGCTGTTTGGCTAGTGCCAAAAGTTAATAGATGAATATGATGTTTTTTTGGACGTTTTGAGGAAACTGTTTTTGGACGGTTATTTCTTCCCTGTTTTTTCGTTTACACATTATGCACCTTGAGAAATAATTCTATTAATCATGGCAGTTTATTCATTTTAATACAATCACTTTATGGTAGATCATGCTGCTTATATCTTAGTACTGAAGGGGTTGCTGATAATTCCCCACCAGGTCATTCTTTTGGTGATGAATAATGTTTGTTCAAGCCTATTGAAATGTGTGAAATATATTTCTAAAACCTGGTCAATATATAAGTTCTTTTTTTGACGTGAATATATAAGTTCTTAGTAACATATCATACGAGGCAATATGCGTTCTTTCATGATTATTTAAGTATCTGATGATGTTATTTTCAGTGTCATGCAAAGTTCCTATCTAACATCATGTTGTCATTATTAGGATTTGTCAAAGCTGAACAGAAATCCTGCGCAAGTTATCTATATCAGTGGTCATGCTCTTGAGTCATGCCTGCAGGCTGAAAATTGTTTGCCAATTAAACCTTGGAAGCTTGAAACTGGGGACACTCAACTGATTGATCTTATTCCATTTCTCGATTGTAAGCTCTATGAAATTGATTTTTTTTTTCAGGTTTTGTGTTCTGCTGGATGTTGCTACCTTTGGAATCTGATAAACTAACAAATGCTGCAGATCTCGCTATGTCAAGAGTTTCTGACATCAGGCCTGTCCTTGCATCCTTCCAAGGTCGTGACATCGCTACCGAATTTCTTGAGCGTTCGAGGTAAACAAATGTTTTATCAGCTCCAGGCTTGTAGCCGCTTCCAGTTGTAGGTAACTTATTTTCGAGTACAAGTATCCAATGCTTTCTGAAACTAGCAAGTGGTGTTATGGCTGTAACTTTTTGCATCACACTCGGTGTAAATATTTTGTTTCCTATTGTTCTTGACAAGCATCATGTCAAGCATCCCATGAGCTGTCGAGTGACTTGAGTCTGCGCAGCAAAGAAACAAAATATTGGTTGTCACACTAAACTGGACATCATACAACTGTGTGTTCAACAAGTAATTTATAAGGTTAAGCAGAATACATAGACAGTCCTGCCCCCATGATTCGTTAGGTTAAGCAACAGAAGAAAAGTAATGGAGTAGTATTTAGCCATCTCCATTATATGCGATGCGTGATTATGTATGGTTTATATTTCAGTTTCCAGCTTTTTATAATTAGGGAAAATTTGCTCCTGGACAATGATCCTGGTACGCACCAGCAAGCAGTTTAGGTGTGAATTGCTGCTTAGTTTTTTTTTTCCAGACCTAATTTGACTCGGTCGACAAGAAGTTAGTTTTTACCACTGTAGGCTGCTTTTAGGGAACTTCCATTTTATTTTAGAACCGTATGCCTCGTGACGAACTTTAACATGCTGTAAATGTGAACGTATGCACTATCTCAACTCTCAATATTTGCTTATTCACATAATCCATCGTTCTGCAGGCGCCTACATGAACAGAAGCAACAACAGGGACGCAAATGGCGGCTATGATGACTATAATCTGCTGTAGGGAAGCAGATCGTTCTACCAACTTCGGCTATGATGACTATAATCTGCTGTAGTGAAGCAGATCGTTCTACCAACTTGTATACACCTAGAAGGCTAGAACCGTTGGGAATCAAGACTTTATCTTTGTAATTTTGTCAAGTTTGATTTCAGAAATCACCTGCTTTTGGTAGTTACCTCGTGTTTCAGTGATCTCTGACCAAGCTATGTGAGAATTTCACGATCATGCAGGGACATGTCATTTTGAAGTTCACTTTGCTTGTTGAAACGAGCTTTCAGTTCATTGATTGCTGTAATCATGTGCAGTGTTACAGTGTGGGACGGATGTAGCAATGTAGTCAGTCGGCGTATTGGATCCGTTTGTGGATAATAACGTTTGTTATTCCCAAACCCTATATATGTAGGGTAATTTAAGGAAGAACTGGTGGGTTTACTAGTTTTTTTTGGAACGGCCGATGCTCGTCCTTGGGAGCGAAGTTTTTTTTTTGTGAAACACAGTACAACGCTGACGCTCATATACACGCGCATACACTCACCACTATGAATGCACACACGCACACCCTACTCCTATGAGCATTTCCGAAAGACTGAGCCGACGGATCAAGTCTTGAGATTGACGAAGTCATCACGGGCGTCTCGCTGTCGACGGGAACGTCGTCTCCCACTGAAAAATACTCCGCTTAAATGAGAAAGACCAGCGTCAAACTTGGGGTTTAAATTCTAGTGGGCTGGGGGTACAACCACTCTCCTAACCATCTTGCCACCGGCAAGTTCTCTCCTTGGGAGCGAAGTTGTTACTGCGCGGATGTCATCTGTTAGTTTCCATACCATGTATTTGAAATAAATGAAAAAACATGGTTGAATTGCGAACAATTTTTACTTGGGATTTATCGTGGACATAGCAGCGTCGCGTGGCCGATGCAGGATCGCTCTCGGTCGCGCGGGTTTCCCCACCACAAAACCACGGACAAGTGGACGCGTGCGCTTAGACTTCAGAGTTTAGCGGACAGGAGCGCTGCAGCCCAGCAGCAGGAGCGCACGGCGAAAGCTTGTGGCTATGCAGGCGCGAGCGCTTCCCCTGTGCCAGCCACTGCCAGGCGTCGGGCGCAATGACCTCTCCGCCGGCACCGTCGGCAAGAGGGCTCCTGCCTTCCGCGTCCGAGCCGTCGACGGGCCTTCCGCCACCGCCGCCGCCGTTGCCGATCTTCCGCCCGCGGAGGTCACCTGGCAGATCGTCGTCGGCGCCGTAGGTCGGTTACTTCATGCACGCTTGTTTTGCCTCTCACGTAGCCCTTCCTCTCTCCCTGCGGGTAACTTGTGATTCTGATGGTACCTGCCTGCCGGCTCTCGGCTTGTTTCTTTCTGCAGCTGGAGCGACGCCCTTCGTCGTTGCAGGGGTTGAGTTCAGCAAGAGAATTGTAAGTGCGGGCTCTGCTTCCTTCCCTTCTGTGTTGGTGCTAGCTTCAAGCTTGATTCTCTGCCCTCGTTTAAATTCAACCCACCACTACTGTTAGCTAGTGCTATCAATTATCCAACCTCACTCTGATTATCGTAAAGTTTACTTATTGTTAGAAGCTGTATTCTTCCAGTACGGTATTTCCCACTTGAAATCTAATAGGTGAAAGATTGCAGTTCTGTCACTGAGGCCACTGCATCCACAGCTGCTGATGTATCCCATCTTCATATTCGCTCATTATACCCTTTGGCTGATAATGGATGCTTTTCTGTCTATCTAGATTGAACAAAAGAAATGTGAGGTCTGTGGAGGGTCTGGCCTTGTGATGAAGAACGATCTGTATGTTCGATGCCAAGGATGTGGTAGGCATTTTATGCTTCAGTCAGTCTCACCTTAGTTCGCCCGTAGCAAGAGTAGGAGTAGTTTTTTTCTTTACCTCTTGGCATGGAGACGTCGTGACGTCGTGTTGCCCTGCTTCATTCCAGGTGGTTTTCTCCCATGGCAATCGTGGAGAAGATTCTTCAAAGGCTGATAATCATCATGTGGGACCTCGATCGTATGGGCAAAGGTGGAATTTCTAGCATAGAAGGGAAGGTTGTTGTAATGAAAATTGCAAGCATGATTTCTAGTATAGAACGTGAACGATCTGATCGAGGCAGGAGCTGTAAGGCCGCCAATCATCCCACCAGAGATTATAATTTGATCAGGAAATCTCGGTAAGATTCGGAATGAAAATTGCAAGCATGATTTTGTTGAAGTTCAGAGAAGTTTAGGTTCAAAGCAGGAAAATTTCAGTATAAATCTAAGGCGTATCATGGCCTTTTAAAAAAAAAACATGAGGTGTCCTGATTCTGAGTTAACAAAAAAGATACAGGGAGATAGACGTTTCAAATCTTCTAACTATATAGAGTGGTAAACAGTATCAACAAAGTACCATCCATGTCGACAAAGTTCAAGTAGTACATGCCATCTGAACGATGTGTTTACAGAAATGTTTCTACAAAATGCGATTGTCAAAGTTGTGTGACGAAGAATGTGACAAATTCTAGGAACTCAAATCCCACGTTTTAGTTTCGAGCTTGTGGACAACTGCAGTCATCAGTATTCTCCATCAGAGTCATTCTATTGAGTATTCTGTTCTAGAATCAACTATAAAATTAGTATAACTAACCAGGAATCATAATTTGTTCAAGTGAGTTATCTTTTTGTTAGCCAAGTTGGTCCTGCTGCCTTGGCATGCAGAAACAGAGAGCATGTTGTTGCTGAATTCAGTGCATACAACTACCTATGCATGCCGTACATTGCTACTAAGTAGATATTCGTGCATGCGATGATCTGCTAAGTGCATTGTATGAAGCTAAACCATTCAAATCATCCTACCAGAGATTAGAGATAGGTTAACTGATAAAGCAAGCTTGGTGAGATTCATGAAAGGTGAAAAGACAAAATTGGAAGCAATATTTTGGTACGAATTCAGAAAAGCACTAACCACAATTCAGAAAAGAAGCTAATCAAATAATATGAAAATTAATCTGTTAGGAATTCAGAAAATATGCTAATCAAACACTACAACTCGGGTCTAAGTAGAGGATTTACAGGGCCATCTGGACTGTGATTGAAATTAAATTGCCAAAGTTGCATGACCAAGAATGTAAAAATTCTAGAAACCCGAACCCCAATATAATTGATAAGCAATAACTATCTGTTCAACTAAGTTGTTTTTTGTGAGACAAAGTTGGTCCTGCATTCTTGGCATGCAGAAACAGAGAAGCATGGTGTTGCTGAATTCAGTGCACACAGCTACATATGCCTGTAGTACAATGCCACTAACAGTTGGAAACTTGGAATCAAGAGATTGAACACGGTAAGAAGGCACAGCCAGCAAAAAATTTGTTCATTCGATGATCTCGATTGAAACTTCTAAATGAATTTCATAAAGCTAAACCATTCCAATCATCCTACCAGAGATTAGAGATAGATTAACTGATCATGATAGCCTGGTAAGATTCAGGAAAATGTGAAAAGATCATGATTTTGGTACAAATTCAGGGAAACACTAAAGAAAACAAAGCTATCTGTTCATAATTCAGAAAATAAACTAATTAAACACTACGAAAATTATCTAGTACTAATTCAAAAGAAGCTGATCAAACACAAAGACTAGGGTCCAAGTAGAGGATTTACTGGGCCATCTGGACACTGTGTTTAAAATGAAATTGCCAAACTTGCGTGACCAAGAATGTGAAAGCACACAAACGCAAATCTCCTCTGTTTTTTTGTTTCAAACTTGTGGACAACTGCAGTACAATTGCAAATATTCCTCATTCGAATTATCTTCTTTATTCGATTTTAAAATCAACTCTGAATTAACTACGATTAATGAACAACAGAAATGGAAAATCTCCATTCAAGCAAGTCTCTGTGTGCCAAAGTTGGTTCTGCTGCTTTGGCATGTTGGATCCACAATTTGGATTCTGAATCGGCCCTGAATTCAGTGCATATAGCACCTATGCCTGTAGTACAATGTAACCACCAGTTGCAATAGAAAGATTTAATTTAATACGGTCAGAAGCACAACCAGTTCATTCCTTCATTCATGCACTCCAAAGGATGATCGACCCAATCTGCTCATTATACATTGGATAAAGCAACTATTCCAAACTCTTAGAGAGAAAATTGCAAGCACGATTTTGGTTCGTATTCAGAAAAGAGCTAATCAAACACAGCAAGCTGTTCAGAGTTCAAAAAAAAAGGTAATCAAACACGACGACACTTAAGCTATTGAGAACTAACAAAAGGATCGATCTAATCGAACACAGCCAGCTTCTGGTACTCCTCGCCAGCGATGGCCTCCTTCATGATGGCCTCAGGGTTCACCACGCCATCATTCTGAAGGAAGATCTTGAGAAAGTTCTTGGAGAAGCCGCTCACCATGGCCACTCCTGGCTGGGTAGACGTCACTGGCGTGGACTGCGAGTCCCGCAGGTTCCAGAAGACGATCTGGGGCACCACGTCGCCGTAGCCGGCGGCCCTAAACTTCTTGCAGATGACCTCATAGTCCGTCTCCGACCGACGACGGTGATACCCGTTGCGCACCGACGCCTGGTCGAACTCCATGTCGCTGTACACGAACACGGTCCTGATCATCTTCTCCGGCGCCAGGCGAGCTTCCACTGCCGTGCGGAGAATTTGGTCGAACACCGCCTGGAAGTTGGTATTCATGTCCCACTGCATGTCCCGCACAAACGCCATTTTCTCGCTCAGGGTCTTTCCCTTGATCAGGTGGATCTCGGGCGTATTACTGAAGGTGATCACCTTGCCTGCCCATGGCTTCTCGCTGAGCTCCGACGTGAGCACGCCAAGCGCGATGCACACCTCCATCGGAGTGCCGGACATGCTTCCGGACACGTCGCAGACGGAGATGCAGTTGCTCAGCGACCCCTTGGCGCGGAGGTCCTCCACCATGCGCCTCCACTGCAGCTCGGACACCTCGTCATCCTCACCGCGGTAGGCAGCGGCGGCGATCTCGTGTGGCAGGAGCGCACCTGCCGCGATCTTGGCCTTGCCCGCCTCGACGTCCTCGAGGTACTTGGCGAAGCGCACCTCGTCGTGCTTCTTGAAGAGGGACTTGTAGCGCCTCATGGCCACGGAGGCGACGCGGGTGTAGGGAAGATTGGACCATAGCTGGGCGCTCATGTACACCTCCGGGAGCTCGAGGACCTTGCGCAGCGGCACGAGGACCTCGCGGCGGAGACGGTGGAGGACTTGGTAGGTGTAGTGATCCTCCGTGAGCTGGGCGTACTCGGGGTTGGAGTCGCGCGGGAAGAGGCGGCGGGCGATGGCCTCGCACAGCAGCGTGGTGCGGTCGAACGACGAGCCCGGCGTGGGACACCACTTGGCGGCGAGCCCGATCTTCCTTTTCCTCCCGCCGTTGGCCATCTGCTCGAGGTCCGAGGCCAGGAGGTCGGCGAAGAACTCGGCGACGGAGTCGAACAGGAAGCGGTAGGCACGGTCGCCGTAGTACGTCTCCAGCGACTGCACGGCGAGCTTGGCCACCTTCCGGACCTTCTTGGACATCCGGCGCTTGGCCGGCTTCTTCTGATCCACCTCCATCACCTCCGGTTCCTGCGCCGCCTCCGGTTTCTGCTGCGCGTCCGCGGCGGGCTCGATCTCCATGGCCACCACGGGCTTGCTCTTGGAGGTCTTGGACGAGAGAGCAGCGGACAAGAAGTCGCCGAACGTGGGCTTGGGCGGAGCCAATTCACGGGCGCGCTTCCGGGTGGCCAATCGGGCGCGGAGGGCCTCTCTCTGCTTGCTCAGGTCCTTCTCCTTCCTGCGCGTCTTGTTGGCGGCTGCGCTCTCCTTGGCGGCCTTGCGCACGTCGGGGCCGTGGATGAGGCGGAAGAGCAGCTCGGGGAAGTCCTTGAGGTAGCCGAACTCGGCGAGCGCGGCGACGTTGCAGGCGAGCGTCTTGGGGTGGTTGGTGTGCATCCAGAGCGCGGCGGCGTAGAAGCCCTCCTTGTCCGACTTGCCGGTGCCGCGGACGCCGCGGAGGTTGCAGGCGAGCTTGAGGGCGGTGAGCGCGTCGTGGGCCCAGGCGGCGGCGAGGAGGGCGCTCACGCGCTCGGGCGGCGTGTCGGGGACGACCTGGAAGAAGAAGTCGAGGCAGGGGTTGCCGGAGTTGGAGTAGGTGGCGGAGCAGTTCTCCGTGAGGGCCCTCCGCGGCGTGAGGGCGGCCTTGATCTCGGCGGCGGTCGGGGCGTTGAAGGCGGCGTCGAGCAGGTCGAGGAAGGGGTGCGACGCGGGGGCGCCGTCGGCGGAGGCGGAGTCGCTCGACGGGCGAGCGCCGCGGATGACGGGAGGGCCGAGGAGGGGCTTCGCGGCGGATTCCGTCTCAATCGCCATGGCTGCTGCTAGGGTTTTGGGAAGACTCGAGGGGAAGATTTGGTTTGGCGATCTGATCTGGCCTTCTGGCTAACATGGCTCTTATTTAAGAATTAAATCCGAACCGACGTAAAGCAAATTACGAGAAAATCCCTACAGTAACCGACATAAGAAATACGAGATATTCCTTTTTCTACAGAGAGAAATATGAGATATTTCACGGTAGTGTCGATTGTTCTGTGTGCGTGCGTGCGTGCTTTGCGTGAGCGTACTCCTGATGTGTCGGTGTCGCTGCGTGTACGTTTGTTAATTTCATTGTGTACCACAGTGTATTTTGAGTCAATTTCTTTGTAATTTCTTTTTAGAAGCCTTGCGTTGTACTGTACTTGAAAGGAAAATATCATTATGAATTTTGTGTAAGTTTAATTTGGACGCAATTAAAGGATTCTTTAAATAATATTTTTAACACTTATTTAACAGCTAGCACACAATTACACAATTTGAGCCAATTGCAATTCCAGTGCCTTGTCGGCACATGTAGAACCGAAACCTATCCAAAACTTGCCGACCTCCATGCAAACTGACGTCTCAAACATATGGCCCAACAGTTTCGACAGTAGTAATGCGGAAACCTACTTTCGGCCCCACTGGACTGCTGGAGCCGAAACATACCTCCCACGTTTCTCTTTCCTACTTAATTCTTTGATTAAAACGAAAATCCCCTAACAGTGTCATGATTCAAAATAAAATATATATGAAATATATGAGCGTCGACAAGTAGGCTCCATTTCCTTGATCGGTTTTGAGTTTCTATTTTCTTAATATTTGACCAAAATTCGCAAAAAAATCGACGATTTTGTCAAATTCATCCCACACAGTTGACCGATTGAAATTTCATTTCAAAGTAGATGTATCTCACCCTGTTTCACAACTTTTACGTTGCAACTTTTTTTATTCGACGGACATATATATGTATTTTCTTTCCAGTACATGTTGTTTCATATAGATGCTACAGAAAATACTTATATGTTCGTCGAAACAAAAAGGTTATAAGGTAAAAGTTGATTGGAAGGGTGAGATACATCTACTCGTGAAAGGAAATTTCGTAGAAAAATTGTGCGAATTTCGATCCAAAATTAAGAAGAATTAAGAAGTTAGAGTCGACGAAACTCGAAACCGATCATGTGAATGACGGTGATGTAGGTTGGTCCCGATTTTCACGGATTTGTGCGGAGGGAACGACGAACACGAAGAACACGCGAAGAACGAAGAACACAAAAGAGGGGAGAAACAACACACAAGGGTAAATAGCAAGTAGCAACCCGGCAAGACTCGATTGGTAACAAATCCCCGTGGGCAGCCCCCAATCCTCCTCTCCCAAGCACACCTTACTCTTAGGATTGTTTGTCCAATTGGTCAATCCAACCAATCCAATCTAGCCACTCACAGAGGGAAGATTAGCAAGTAATCGCAACTACAAGCGGAAACCTTGGTATCCACGCAGTGATCTTCTCCTCAAGAGGAGGCCTTGGTTCATCTCCACAAGGGGAGGCCTTGATTCATCTCCATAGGAGGAAAGAGACACTTTGAGAAGAAGGAGCAATGCTCTACTTTAGTTCTCAAATCATAGTCTAACCCTAGATCTGGATGAGGAGGTCCTATTTATAGTCTAGATCCAAAGGGGATAAGATTACAAGGCACAGGAAACTTTCCAGCGCGCAGACCCGCCCGCAGCGGTAGTACCGGACTGAACCCGGTAGTACCGGGGCGCGGTAGTACCGGGCCAGTGCCGGGGCCACTACCGGGATGGAACCCGAGGACACCCGAGGCTCCCGGGAGATCCGGTAGTAGACCCGGTAGTTGGCGCGGTAGTACCGCGCCGACGTCTGGCGGTAGTACCGGGGCGGCGAGACGCGGTAGTACCGGCCCCGGTAGTATCTTCAGCAGGTGACACGTCAGGCGACGCGGTAGTACCGGGGCCGGCTCCGGTAGTACCGCCTGAAGCTGTTTGATCTTCCTCTTCTTCTTCTTCTTGGGCTTCTCTTGGTCATCTTCTCCATCATCTTGCATAGCCTCTTGGCCATCTTCATAGGGGTCTTCAGGTTCACCATAGCTGAGCACACACAAGGTATCTGTGAGGACCCCGGATTAGCTATCCGAGATACTCGTTATGTTTCCTGCAACAATCCCATGATCAGTCTGTTGTTGCACATAACTCGAATTGGCATCACATAACACCCATAAATACCGAATAAATATACTTACTTGATCAAAGCCGTAAGCTTCAACAGGTACTTGCAGCGGAAATCACCAAAACAACGTGGAGCCCAAGTCATTTGCCAACCCTACAGGCAGCTGACTGGGAAGCGCCCTAGTTCACATTGACGTCACTGAATGCCCTTTTTCTCTTCGAACTGCTCCTCTTCAAACCTGGCTAAGACAATAGCCAGGGACGAAACCAATATGAGTACATTTGAATGTGCTCGCAAACTACCCCCAAAATGAGCATGCACTCTCTTTTTATTGTTTAAATATAACTTTGTTTGAAATCTCTAAAACTTTAATTGGGAAAAAGGAAAGAAGGCTTTTAGAACTTTTCCCCTTAAATCTATCTTTGTAGAAAGTCTCTTTTAAAACGTTTTCTCAAAAATATATCTTTGTTTTAAAAAGGTAAGAAGTTTCTTTTTAAAACATTTTACCGGAAAATCACCCTTTTGTTTTATTTCTCCAAAACTCCTCCTTTTTCGACCATAGCCCTTTATGGTCAAATCATTTTCCAACAACCTTATACCAGCCCTTCGGTATAGTTGCATAAAACATTTTCCACTTTCAAATCTCAAAACTCTGCACTTCTTGACCATAGCCCGTCATGGTCCTCCTCTTTTCCAGCAACCTCATACCAGCACGTCGGTATAGTCGTAGATACAACACATCTCCATTTTAGTTTCAAGTCTCAAAACTTTTCCCAAAACTTGCACATGGTCAGAGGACAGCCTCCCAACTGTCCATATCCGAGGACTCGGCTATTCGAATAGTTTTACCCTCTGCAGAGGTAGCACGCTTTTCCCACATCCATCCGGCAACTCATCGTGTCAGCCACGTCCCGCCATACAAGGTGTATGCGAAGTTGAGTCACCGACCATAGCATGTCCTTTGCTCATGCTAGTATAGGACCCTACCGCTACGACACTTTCCATCAACACTTAACCCAGCCCGTTGGAATCTAAGTGTGAGGACTCGTAGTTCTGCCCGGCGATTTATGGTGGAACCTTCAATCCTCTTTCTCCAATACACACATACCAACCCTGTTGGCAGACTTCTCTTAAGAGGACCCAGGTCAGGGGTAGGTCACGAAACCATCCCCTCATGGAACGGGGTCATCCCCGTTGTTGAGGCATCCCATACTAAAATGAGCAAACTATATGACTACGCCCTTTCCCATATGTGGGTAAATGTGGTCGCACAGATTATCGGCTGGTCGTCATAGTACAAAGACACAATGTGTATTTTTTCATAAACATCCCCATTCTCCATTTCTTCACTTCCACACCGACATCTCGGTATTCCATAACCACACAAGTATTTTCAAAGGAGTTTTGGGTAAACAATGTTTTTCCCATCCTATAGTTTGAAAAAGAATTTCCATCTAATATCTCTATATAGGGTGTCAAAATAATATACTTGTATTTTGGAAAAAGGGTTTTCAAAATCATAGCTTTAGTGGCAAACACCACATAAATTATATATGCTCTTTATAAGTAAAACATGTGAACCAAAATAGATGTATATAGATGCAAGCTCAGAGAGTAGCTTGCCCGATTTCAGCATAATGTTCCTGGACTTCTCCTCACTGATCAAGAAATAAACTCTGATTCCTCTTCAATAAATCCTCTCCAAATACCACTCCGGTAGCGTTTATATCTAGCGTTGTAAACATGAAAATAAAAGAACACACAATAAGCAAACCAAACCACAAGTGGTATACAAACAAGACATCTTCTATTAAAGGTACTTAACATCCATTTTTCCCTAAATAGAAAATATTTCAGACAAAAGTTAAGCCACCAATTAATCTTTGTAATTCAAAATTTCTCACCAAGCTAAGGTGGATACATTAATAAGATACTTAAACTAGTACTCAACTCAAAGACCATCAAGTTCATCAAGCCATGCATGCAACATATTACTCATACTAATATGTCTAACAAATACCACTAACAGTACTAACATATTATAACCTGCTAAACAATAATACCATGCAAGCACAGTACCACAACAATCATTAACAAGCAACACATACATTTTAATCACACACAATATTCTCATATCAAAATAAACAATCTTAACAAATTCCTAATTATTAGGAGAAAGCTATATAGGGAATAAAACCATAACTATTACATGACTCACAAATAGCTCTCTTGACATGCTAGTAAAAATAAGGAAACATGCCACAACAGTGGACTACCACCCTACACATGCTAGGAAACATATTTATAACAATAAAGTTATAACACACCATTAATTAAAGGCCTAATAAAATAGGCAGAAAAGGTCTAAACCTTATAATTAGCACCACAGTCAATCAGTGACTCATAAATTCAAACCAAGCTAGGGATATGTTCTCCTACACATATAGAAGACAAGCCAATTGGATTTACTCCAAAATTAATTTCACAAAAATCTACATAAATCACCAAAGAGCCACTGGTGGTTTTATTAAAAAGAATAGAACTTTTTTTTACACTTCATTTGCATATAAGACCAACAGATCTGGAAAGGTATCACTTCAGGCTTTCCATGGAATTTTAGTTTGCAAATTTTGGAGTTATAAAACTCTAGATATTAAATATTTAGTGAAAAAGATACTTTTTACCATATTTAATCTAGACAGCACTTAGAAATGTATTTTTACAAACAGCCAGTTTTGGATGTTTAAGAAAACACATAGGAAATCTACAAAATTTGAATCACTCAAATAGCAATCACAAATTTATCACAAATGAATTAAAGCTGCACTGTAAATTAAACAGGAAATAGAAATGGATAATGGATCTATTGGAAAAATAAGGAATGGGCCAGATCTGGCCGTGCAGCGCAGAAACTGGCCCAGCCCGTGGCCCATGTGCGAACAAAGCGGTACGGGCCTTCTCCTTCTTCCTCGACACGCACCGCGGCGCGAGGAGGCGAGCTGGAGCTTCGGGCGGGAGTGGCGACGGCGATTCCGACGTTCCTAAAAGAAAAGATGATGTCCCTGAGATTGCTCGCGGTGAGGGGACCTCGGAGAGACAGAAATGGCGAAGGATGATGGACTAAATTGCTCACGAGCTTCCTGGAAAGGTGGCGGCCAGAGCGTTAGAAGATGAGCTTGGTGGAGACGATGTAGGGCTCCCCTTCTCGATTCCTTGGACAGAGATGCAGAGGACGACGAGGCGGCGTCGATGACGGTCTTCGTTTTGCTCGGGGAGGTCTCAGACGACGGCGATGCGTGCGTAAACGGCGAGCTCGGGCTCAGCCATGGTGGGGAAAAAGGGAGAGAGGAAGCAGGGGAGTGGATGAGTGAGGGATGGGAGGAGCAGAGCAGCTTCGGGGGGGGGGGGGGCTCCTTATCCTCTTCAAGCGGCAGGGGAGCGCGAGGGGGGGGGGGGGGTCCGGCGGCGAGCGACGTCGAGCGAGGACGAGGAACACGGCGGCACTGGAGCTACAGAGAAGATGATGTTTTTTACAGAAAACCCCCTGGCAAACTTTTCCCATCACAACTAGGTCCTTTTCAGCTCTGGAATAAATAACAACACTAGTTTTTGAATTATTTGGGACACTTAGACATTTTAGAAAATTATGAGAAAAATCAGGTAGCCTCCCCATAACATGTAGAAGCTCCACAAAAATTGGGGTGTTAAAATAAAATGTTTTGAACAACTTTTGTTCATAGGGTTTAAATATGGCATTTTTCTTAAATACAATTTTATAATCCTTTAGAAATTTTAAAGCAAGTTCAAATATTAATTTTGAACTCTTGGAACTTCCTTGACAAATATATTAACTTCAAATAGTTTTTATTTTCATAGAGAAGATATTTGTTTGAGGGAAATAGATAGTTAAGTAGGGAAAGCAATTTATTAAGATCATTTCTTTAATTCATGATCTTAATTTCCATTTGTTGAATAATTTGAGGAGGTTGCTTTAAATTTAAGTCACATTCCAAATCTGTGACCAGTGGGTTTCCAACTTAACACTCAAGTATATTGGTGTAATTATTCACCCAAGCAAACAATAAAACAAGAATTAACAATCAATACGATCATAAGTCCAACAAGCAAACAATCACAACAAGGTCAACATCACATCCAAGACCACACAAGTCATACCACAAGAATTAATCATACCACCATTTACATAATTCACAATACTATCTTATAACAATGATCACACTTAATTATGACAAGATGATGTTTAAAACAATCTCAACTCCACCTTTGTATTTTTGAAAAAGGTTTTGAGCAAGACAAAATATGTGGGGTAATATATTTCCCACTAGTGTTATTTTCAAATGGAGTGAAAGTAAGAGTTTATAAAATGGGAGTTGCATACACATGCAAAATATCAAGGTTGAAGATGGATAGGAGATAGCATATAGATCTCCATATTTTTGGGCACACATAATTTTGGAAATACTTTTGCTTTTCTCAAATCATGGGTATTTGGTTGTTGCTAAACCAAACATCATTGAAACGGACTTTGGCCAAACTAAGATTAGAAAAGTATTATGGATTGTTACATCTTGTCATGACATGATCACCAAAGTTAAATATATTTTTATCTTGGTGTGGTCTTTAGGTTAATATTTATTGACCACACAACTTAAACAGCAAGTCACACAAGGTTCAACATAGCAGTGAAAAGGAATCCACAACCATTAGTGAATTATTTCAAAAAGTTTTTGTTGGTTCTGAATTTTGGGTCTTGTAAAACTAAGTTTTTCTTAGTTCCAAAATTTGGGATGTTACAGTATCGGAATGAAATAGCAAACCATTCAAGGGAGTGTCAAGGTCACACATAGATAGGAGCAAATTCACCTTTTCATGTAGAGCTTTGACTCTTGCTCTTGTCATTGGTCCACTTGGAGGTTGGGCTACATCATCTCCCCCCTTGGAAAAGAGTCGTCCTCGACTCTTGGTCATCCTCATCGCTTGATGTTCCAAGGTATGGCGATAGGTCGGCGACGTTGAAGGTGTCATGGACCAGTGTTTGGAGTTGGAGATGTCGATCTTGTAGGCATTGTCGTTGATGCGCTTGATAACCTTGAAAGGTCCATCTCCACGAGGGTGAAGCTTGGACTTCCTTGCATCCGGAAGCGATCTTTGCGAAGGTGTAGCCAAACAAGGTCTCCTTCTTCAAATATCATGGCGCGCTTGTTTTGTTCATCTTTAGCATGGTCTTTGTTGTGCTTCTCGAGTAGTTCTTGTTTCCTCATGGAGCTTCTTCATGTAAGCGGCTCGCTTGTCGAAGTCCATGTTAACTTGCTCACGGAGTGGAAGTGGTAGCATGTCGAGCGCGGTGTAGGGGTTGGACCATAGACGATCTCGAAGGGTGTTCTCTTTGTTGCGCGGTGTAGTGCTCGATTGTAGGCGAACTCGGCGTGTGGGATGCACTCTTCCCAATTCTTCAAGTTAGGCTTGATCAACACACGAAGGAGTGTAGATAGGCTTCGGTTCACCACTTCGGTTTGGCCATCGGTTTGAGGGTGGTATGCGGTGGAGAATAGTTGCTTGATTCCCATCTTGGCCATCAAAGTCTTCCAAAAATAGCTCACGAACTTGGTGTCACGATCCGACACAATGGTCTTGGGCACTCCATGAAGACGGACGATTTCCCTGAAAAACAAAGTAGCAATGTGTGAAGCATCGTCGCTCTTGTTGCAAGGTATAAAGTGTGCCATTTTAGAGAAGCGATCAATGACGACAAAGATGGAATCCTTGTTTGTTTTAGTGCGTGGGAGTCCTAAGACAAAATCCATAGCTATATCGGACCATGGGTGATGTGGAATAGGCAAAGGTGTATATAAGCCATGAGAGTTTAGAGTAGACTTAGCTTTGAGACATGTAGAACATCGTCGAACTAGGCGTTCCACATCACGCTTCATTCTGGCCAATAGTAGTTGGTGGCGAGCATGGCGTAGGTCTTGTCGCGGCCAAAGTGACCCATGAGTGTTCCTCCATGAGATTCCTTCAAAAGGACCAAACGAAGCGAAGACTCGGGTATACATAGTTTGTTAGCCTTAAACAAGAAACCTTGTGCAAATAGAAATCACCAATTCCTTTGTGCTCCGAACATTGAGCGAAAATGTCTCCAAAGAAAGCATCGGTAGCATACAACTCTTTATCTCATCCAAACCCAAGACACTAATGTCAAGACGTGTAAGTAGGTTGGCCTTGCGGGATAGAGCATCCGCGACCACATTGTCTTTACCTTTCTTGTATTTGATTACAAAGGAAAGACTCAATGAACTCAACCCACTTAGCATGTCTTTTGTTCAAATTTGTTTGACTTTTCAAATATTTCAAGGATTCATGGTCGGAATGAATGACAAATTCCTTAGGACGAAGGTAATGTTGCCACACATCCAAAACACGAACCAAAGCAAATAACTCTTTGTCATAAATGGGGTAATTCAAGCGAGCTCCATCTAGTTTCTCACTATGGTATGCGATGGGTCTACCATTTTGCATAAGCACTCCACCAATGCCCAATCCACTTGCATCGCATTCAATCTCAAATGTCTTAGAGAAATCCGGAAGGGCAAGGAGTGGTGCTTCGGTTAATAACCGTTTGAGCTCATTGAAAGCAAAATCATGTGCATTGCCCCAAATGAAAGGTACATTTTCTTTGTAAGTTCATGGAGGGGGCAAGCAATTGTGGAAAAATCCTTGATGAAACGGCGGTAAAATCCGGCAAAACCAAGAAAACGTCTCAACTCCTCAAGTGACATCGGAAAAGGCCAAGTCCGAATTGCTTGTATCTTGCATCATCAACTTCAACTCCATCCGAAGAAACAACAAAACCCAAGAAAACAAGTTTGTTGGTGGCAAAAGTGCACTTAGAAAGATTTGCATAAAGCTTTTCATTGCGAAGAACCAACAAAACTTGAGCAACATGAGAAGTGTGCTCTTCCAAAGATTTGCTATAGATAAGGATGTCGTCAAAGTATACCACAACAAATTTCCAATGAAAGGACGCAAAACATGATTCATGAGACGCATAAAAGTAGAAGGTGCATTGGAAAGACCAAATGGCATGACGAGCCACTCATAAAGACCAAGCTTTGTTTTAAATGCGGTCTTCCATTCATCACCTTCACACATCTTATTTGGTGATATCCACTTTTAAGATCAATTTTGGAGAATATAGCGGAACCACAAAGCTCATCAAGCATATCATCAAGTCGAGGGATAGGATGGCGATACCGAACGGTTATGGCGTTGATGGGGCGACAATCCATGCAAAGGCGAAGAGTGTTGTCGTGCTTGGGTACCAAGATGACGGGCACGGCGCACGGACTCAAGCTCTCGCGGATATGTCCCATGGCAAGAAGTTCTTGTATTTGCCGCTCGATCTCCTTTGTCTCTCGGGGTTGGTGCGGTAAGGAGCGCGGTTTGGTAGCGGTGCGCCGGGAACAAGGTCGATGCGGTGCTCGATTCCGCGTAGAGGAGGTAGTCCCGGTGGCACTTCTTGAGGGAAACATCTTCAAAGTCCTTCAAAAGAGACAACAAAGAAGGAGGAAGGTTTGTGAAGTGTTAGTCATAGAAACTTCACCCTTGCATATGAGCACATAGTGGAGGGTGGATGGGTTCTCTCTCAACTCCCTCATCTCTCTCTTTGTGGCAAATAGTGTAAGTTTTGTGGGAACTCTCTTTGAAGTGTCACACTCATTTGGCTTGTGGCTCTCACTCACTTTATGGTGGGTCTCTCGCTCACCACTCATCTCACTAGACGAACGATCTTGTTGTGCCCTTGCAATAGTCTTGGCGTTGTCGGCGATGACTTGACTTGGTGTCATGGGACGAAGGACGAAGGTCTTGTCGTTGTTCTTGAAGCTATAGTAGTTTGTCCTTCCATCATGCATAGCACCCTTGTCAAATTGCCATGGACGCCCAAGGAGTAAGTGACAAACGTTCATAGGCACAACATCACAATCAACCGTATCTTCATAGGCTCCAATCTTGAAGGACACTTGCACCATGTGTTGAATCTTGACGGCTCCGGTATCACTCAACCATTGCACATGGTAAGGATGTGGGTGCTTCTTGAACTTCAAGTTGAGCTTATCACAAAGTTCTTTGCTCGCTAGGTTGTGGCAACTTCCACCATCTATGATGACCTTGATGGACTTTCCATTGATTCCCGCTCTTGTTTGAAACAAGTTGCATCTTTGGTCTTCTTCCACTTGAACATTGGTGGTTAGAGCTCTTGCCACAACCAAGGAAGGGTTGTTGTCGCCATCACAATATATCTCACTTTCTTCTTCTTGAGCACTTTGCATTGTGGCGACCTTGTTCAAAGCATTGTACTCATCTTCACTCATAGATTCATACTCTCCCATGTCATTGATGATCATGACCTTCTTGTTGGTGCACTCAAAAGATTTGTGCCCTTGTCCGCCGCACTTGTAGCATTGCAAAGTCTTGTGCCGGACGAAGATCCTTGAGGCGCCTTGGAGGGGAGGTACTTTCTTGAAAGGTTGAGGCGCTTGAGGTGTCGAAGTAGAGACTCTTGGAGGACCTCGAGTGTTCGCTTGAGGAAGAGCTTGTGAAGGTGTAGGAGTTGACGAAGAAGGCTTGTTGGCGAAGAATGCCTTTGTCTTGAGGTATTTGAGCTCTTCAAGCACGTGGCGCTCGGCCTTGGAAGCTTGATGTACTAGCTCAACCAAAGAGGCATATGGTTGGAACTCCACGATCTTCTTGATGGATAGTTGAGGCCATTCATGAAACGAGCCATGGATTGCTCTTCGTACTCGTTGACATTGGCTCTCATCATGGAGATTTCCATTCCTTGTAGTACTCGTCAACCGACTTCAAACCTTGCTTCAACTCTTGCAACTTCTTGTATAAGTCTCTAGTGTAATGGCTTGGCACGAAGCGCTTGTACATTGTTTCTTTCATTTCAACCCAAGTGTCAATTGGTTGTTGGTGGTTAGCGACGCGAGCATCTTGTAGTTGTTCCCACCACAAGAGGGCATACTCTTCAAACTCCATCGAGGCTAAGGCAACCTTCTTGTTGTCGGAGAAGCGTTGCACGCGGAAGATCTTGTCAACCTTGAGTACCCATGAGAAGTAAGCTTCCGGATCACTTGTGCCGTAGAACTTGGGTATGTCAAAGCGGACGTTGGTCAAGTCATCATAGTCGTCACGATGGCCACCACGTGGGAATGCACGTCCACGTCTCCTTCGATTGAGTCCATCACCATTGTGTTGGCTTGACTCGTTATCACTTGACTCGGAACGTGGTGTTGTGACGATCATGTGGAAGCTCTTGACGAGGACGAGGATCATGTTGAGGAGGTAGCTCTTGTTGAGGAACGGGTTGTTCGTTATTGTTCGCATTGTCATGATTTTGATGACGTGGCCTTGGAGGATGACGGGGTGACGTCCTTGTTCACCAAAGTCATTCGCACCCGGAACGCCATTGTCATTAGCCAATGGGTCATGACGATCACGTTGTTGCGGTGGTGGTGATGGTATGCGTTTGACGTTCATCATTTTGGTGAGGTTGTTCTTGATGCGCATTGGCATTGTTCGCGTGAAGATCATGTGGTTGTTCAACGTAGGAGGAGGTCGTTCATGGGCGTCGCGCCTTGGATCATGTTGACGTTCTTGTCGAGGTTCATGACGTCCATGACGTGCTTGTGTCGACCTTGAGGTGCTTCTTGTACGGCTTGAGTGTGAAGAAGCTCGTTGTCGCAAGGTTGTTGATAGCTTCGGTCAACCGCTCCATATTTGCTTCTTGAGCATGCATGCGGTCGTTGAAGGTGTTCTCTTGATTTTGAAGACGGCGCTCGTAGCGTCCTAGGTTATCACGAAGAAAGTGTCGCATGCCAACAAGCTCCGATTGTGTGACATAGCCATGATCACCGCGAACTCCACCATGGATTTCATCCGAGCTTGAGCTTCCGTTTGTACTTCCCCTAAACATTTTCTCAAGATCAAGTGAGATGTGTGTAAGAAAAACCAAGACAAACTATATCCCAAGTATAATGTGGCTTGAGAGGAGAGTATCCGGTTCTAACACCCAACACACACACTTATGAGGATAGGAAGGTATGAAGTGGCAAACGAAACAAGCAAACCCGACGACAAGTATATTGTCAAAGGTAGAGAAAATCCACAATGATCAAATTACCAAAGAAACTCCAACCACAAAGTATCAAGAAACACACACAAAAGCGAATGATGGGGTTGGGCGACCAAAGGGCGAGCACTCGAAGATAGACAACCTAACGAAGACTACGTGCTCAAATGTCACCCAACACAAGAAGGACGCTAGCTCAATTGCTTTTTGTGGGCAACGGATTTGCACAAGAGTTAACACTCACACTCACTTTGGCGGTTTAGCTTTGTCGCAACCTACAAGAGATGAACTTGGCACCACTTGATTCTTTTCTTTTCTCTTTTTTTTTTTTTGACGATGATTCCTTCTCTTTTGCTAGTGCCAAGATCTCTAACGATACACACTCGCCAATACTTTAAGACAAACACTCAACACGTGCAATGCCTCGCAATATCAAAGAGCTAGTCCGATAGGTCAAGGTACATGAAAGGAAGAAGGGCTCACAACGGATTATGGTGGGGGAATGTCGAGTCCTTGGTGGCGTCGTCGCTTGGCGTTGAAGATGCGTGCTGCGGAAGCTTGTCGATGTCGTAGACGTAGGGCACACCAAGAAAGGACTCAAACCAAAGAGGAAATGCCAAAACGAACCGAGGAAAAAGAAAAAAATTCGGCCAAATTTTGAAAACCCGGTAGTACCGGCCTGGCCCGGTAGTACCGGCCTGCCCGATTTCTGAGGTTGACTTTCGATTTTGGGCGGAAATTGGCCTCGAAAAATCCTCAAATTCGTGGGAAATTGGCAAAATTAAGGCTAGGGAACGCAAACAAGGGTGGAGGGGGTCCTAAAGCAACAGATCCATGGACAAAAACTACCAAAAAAAAAATCGACAGATCGGCTCGAATCAAGGCAAGGCTATTTTTGGTGGAAATTTTCGAATTTCTCAAAAACGAAGAAAAATTTGGTGGATTTTGGTGGAAACACAAACAAATCCGTGTCAACCTAGAGCTCTGATACCATATGATGTAGGTTGGTCCCGATTTTCACGGATTTGTGCGGAGGGAACGACGAACACGAAGAACACGTGAAGAACGAAGAACACAAAAGAGGGGAGAAACAACACACAAGGGTAAATAGCAAGTAGCAACCCGGCAAGACTCGATTGGTAACAAATCCCCGTGGGCAGCCCCCAATCCTCCTCTCCCAAGCACACCTTACTCTTAGGATTGTTTGTCCAATTGGTCAATCCAACCAATCCAATCTAGCCACTCAAGAGGGAAGATTAGCAAGTAATCGCAACTACAAGCGGAAGCCTTGGTATCCACGCAGGGATCTTCTCCTCAAGAGGAGGCCTTGGTTCATCTCCACAAGGGGAGGCATTGATTCATGTCCATAGGAGGAAAGAGACACTTTGAGAATAAGGAGCAAGGCTCTACTTTAGTTCTCAAATCATAGTCTAACCCTAGATCTGGATGAGGAGGTCCTATTTATAATCTAGATCCAAAGGGGATAAGATTACAAGGCACATGAAACTTTCCAGTGCACAGACCCGCCCGCAGCGGTAGTACCGGGGCCACTACCGGGATGGAACCCGAGGACACCCGAGGCTCCCGGGAGATCCGGTAGTAGACCCGGTAGTTGGCATGGTAGTACCGCGCCGACGTCTGGCGGTAGTACCGGGGCGGTGAGACGCGGTAGTACCGGCCCCGGTAGTATCTTCAGCAGGTGACACGTCAGGCGACGCGGTAGTACCGGGGCCGGCTCCGGTTGTACCGCCTGAAGCTGTTTGATCTTCCTCTTCTTCTTCTTCTTGGGGCTTCTCTTGGTCATCTTCTCCATCATCTTGCATCGCCTCTTGGCCATCTTCATAGGGGTCTTCAGGTCCGCCATAGCTGAGCACACACAAGGTATCAGAATGAAGTAGCAAACCATTCAAGGGAGTGTCAAGGTCACACATAGATAGGAGTGAATTCACCTTTTCATGTAGAGCTTCGACTCTTGCTCTTGTCATTGGTCCACTTGGAGGTTGGGCTACATCAGACGGGAACGAAACCTACCCGTCGACGCACATATATTTTATATCGAAACATGACATGACTGCCGAAACTATGGGGCCATTTGTTTGATGCGTGAGTTTCATGAGAGCCAAAACAAGGGTTTCAGCCCTACCCGTAGCCGACGGGGCGCTACATTTGCAATTGACTCAAATGGTGCGCTAGTTTTCAAATAAGTGTTAAAAATATTATTCAATTTTTTTCCAAATTAATCATGTTTGGCCCCGCTTTAATCAAGATTTAAAAGATTTAACAAGTTACGAGAAACCCTATATATAGTAACCGATATAAGAAATACGAGATATTTCTTTTCTTTTGACAAAGAGATGAGATTTTTTGTTGTGTTTTGTGTGGCGCGTGCTTTGCATGAGCGTACTGGGTGTGTCGCGTGCCGTGTAGTCAGTACAATAGATTAGACAACAAGAGTCTGCAATACATGTACATAGTCGCGTGGAATTAAAAAGATTATCTATGAAACTAATTACATCTTTGTTTATGTAGTGTTCATCGGCATAGTTCTTCCTGCAGTACTTGTATCCCTATATACTCCACTGAATTATTGATTATTGCCTTTGCCGATTCTTCAGCCATCCATCTCCTCATTTATCTGATTCACGTCTCCCGATTGGAACCTATCCATCTCCTCATTTATCTGTTCCTTTTGTAATGGATTCGGGGATTCTGATTCAATTATGTTAATCCTTGCCGATAGGGAACCAAGGGCGTCCATCCTTCTCTACACGCCTCGGCCTCCTCCAACGATGTATCACATGCCCCAGCGCCAACTCCTCTCCCTCGTCGGCTATCGGGCGCCTCCTCTCCTGGAAAGCTGTCACGAAATCCGCCATCTCCAGTGTCTCAGCCTTCCGGTGCCTCCTCTCTAGCGCATGTGCTTCGTCGGTCCGGTCGGAAAGCTTCTTCCACTCAGCGATGGTGAGCGTCCTGCCATGTCGAAGCGGCCAGCCTCGCGTGCACCGGCCTGGCCCACCACCCTGATGGAGTTCAGCTCCTCGTGGGCCGCCCTCTCGATGGCCATGAAGGAGTGGTCATGCTTCTAAATCGCCGTGGTCTTGATCGACCACTCCATGGCGGCAACCTCTTCCGCGGTGTTCGCCTCCACGAGAGCCGAGTGCACCTGGTGGTACATCTCCTCGTCGCGCGTAGTGAGGATAGAGTTCATCGCGGCTACCTGCTCCGGCCACATCGACGGTTCTGGCTGCGGCTTTGGATCTGGCTCCCTGCTTCCTTCCCATACTCTGACCACTCCACGCCACTCTCCTCATTGCTGCCAGGCAGCGTGGCATGTTTTAGACGGCAGGGGCGTGGAGGTTGTGTTTGTCCACGGCGAGAGGGGAGAGAAAGTCGAGAAGCGGCGGCACTGCAAGGCTTCTTATAGCCAACCGACTGGCGGGAAGCGGCGGGAAATGGTGGCGTGCAGGAACCGACATGTGGGTGGCAAGGCGACATGTCAGTTTAATGTTGGAGACACGTGATGTCTACTACGCGCTTCTATTCTTATAGACAGTGTCGGGCCTCCAAGTGCAGAGGTTTGTAGCACATCAGCAGTTTTCCCTTAAGTGAGTAACCCAAGGTTTATCGAACTCAGGAAGGTAGAGGTCAAAGATATCCCTCTCAAGCAACCCTGCAATTAAGATATAAGAAGTCTCTTGTGTCCCCAACACACCCAATACACTTATCAGATGTATAGCTGCACTAGTTCGGCGAAGAGATGGTAAAATGCAAGTGATATGGATGATTACAAGTGGTAATTGCAATCTGTAGTAAAAATGACAGCGAGCAAACATGCAACATAACTGGAAATAAATGGTATTTCAATGCTTGGAAACAAGGCCTAAGGATCATGCTTTCACTAGTGGTCACTCTCAACAATTGTAACATAATTGAACACATGCAAATCACTTTCTCTTCAATATGCAACTTAGATGCTACTCGGAACTATTCTTCTGCTGAATAAGAAACGCCATTACCACTGCGTAGGGCTATAAAAGCACACCTTAAAATTCGTATTCCACATCTAAGGCACCACATGCTGTCACTATGAGCACCCTAAGATAGTACTAGACAAACACCACAATTTCATAGTGACATCCAACACAAAGAACAAATCATGGTAAGTATCCCTCTAATCTATTATCCAGTAGAGTCACACATGGCACACACACTGTCACATTCGCACCGTGGGACAAAGGTAACCCCGTAAATTATACTGATAAAACCAATTGAGTAGCATATCCATGACATAATGAAGGGAAAACATTTACGAATTCAACTAGATTACAATGATCATGATCACATAAAAATCACACCATGGGGAGAGAGAAACCACATAGCTACAGACATGAGCCCTCAGCCTCGATGAAGGACTACTCCCGGCGCATCATGGGAGGCAGCAACGGCGATGAAGATGGCTTCGGGGGCAATTCACCATCCCGGCAGAGTACCGAAACAGAGACTTCTGTCCCCCGAATTAGGGTTTTTGGTGGCGGCGGAGCTCGTGTGTGTTTCTGGAGAAATCCTTCGGTGTCCCGTCGTTTTTAGATCAGGGGTGAATTTATAGGCGAAGAGTCGACGAAAGGCGGTGGACGAGTGGTGAGGACGGTCTTGGGGCACGAGCCCACCCTTGGCCGCACCCATAGGCCGCCTTCTCGACTGGCGAGTCCTCTCCAGCTGATCTTCGGGCTCCGTGGCTTATTCGTGCTGGAAATAATTCACGTAAATTTTCATCCAATTCCGAGCACTTTCATTTTTGGGCATTTTCTGCAATGCACAGACAAAACAGACAGAAACTGGCACTAGGCACTATGTTAATAGGTTAGTTCCAGAAAATGCATAAAAGTGATATAAAACTATTATAAAGCATGTAACATTTGGTATAAAACAAGCATGGAACATCAAAAATTATAGATAAGTTTGAGACGTATCAGCATCCCCAAGTTTAGTTCCTACTCATCCTCGAGTAGGTAAAAGATAACAAAGATAATTTTTGAAGTGACATGCTACCAACACAATCTTGATCAAATAGTAATGTACAACATGTGAACTGAGATCAAATCATTCAAAGTAAATGTCTATAATTGATATTAAACAAACAATGATAAAGCAAGATAGTTAAACAAGCTAAAACCTTTCATGAATGATGCTTTGGAGACATGAAACCGTACAAGGTGCATTAAAGATGATTCAAGTATTCAGAGTAGAAGTTTTATCCTTCTATTCAAGCATCAAGCAATTTTTTACAACACATAAAGGATCCAGTCAAATAAAAATAAATATGAACATCATGAATCAGTTGTTTCAAAGTTTACGCAACCGGTGAGCGTAACCATTTGGTATTGGCACCAGAATTTTATGGCAAAGAGAACATTATTGGGGTTTTGGAAGGCCAATGGAAGAAAGTCTCACAAAATTATAAGTGATCATGAGACAAGAGCAAGTCTTATAATCGAAACTATGTAAGGAGTAGTGATTGTCATGCAACGGATGCACATATAGCTATATGTGTATGAAAGCTCTCCAATGGAACTAGTGGGGGTGCATCCAACTTGGTTGCTCACGAAGACCTATAGCACTTTTGAGGAGGCTCATCATTGAAATATACAACCCAAGTTCTATAATGAAAAAATCCGCACATAGTTATACTAGTAAAACATGAAAACTCTGTCAAATGAAACATAGGTGCTACTAGCACAAGTATGATGAACTAATGCAAACCGCAGGTGCTAAACATGAGCACAAGTGTGAATAAAGGATAGTAATGTTGCCCCCTCTCTCTTTATTTATTTCTTTCTTTTTTTACTTTTTTTTTTACTTTTTGTGTTTTTCGATGGTCTCCATGGTTCTTTTCACTTTTCTCTCCCTCACTGGTAGGGGAAACACCCTAAAATGAGAACACACTTTTTGTACAAATAACTCATAATAAACAAAACATGATGTACAAAATTGTATGCCTCTGCCAGTGTAGCAGGATGTGCAATGATCTAGCGTAACATGGGTAAAACCACACATCAGCTGTATAGAATCATGCAAAGAAATATATAACAATGATGAATGACAAGTCATGTAATGTATGATGGAAGTTGCATGGCAATATATCACGGAACATGTATGAAAATGCTGTGCTAGGTAGGTATGATGGCAGGTTAAGTCTTAAGATTGACGAAGTCACCCCAGGCAACTCGTTGTCCCAGCGCTTGTTCTAAACGCCCCTATTCTACAGGGACATAATCCACATCGCGATGACTGATGACGTGAAAACACACATTTGTTGGGAGACCCCAAGAGGAAGGTATGATGTAGTGCAGGAGCAATTTTCCCTTGATATCTACCAGTAGGAGTCAAAAGTGATTCAGAAGGTTGTCAACGGCACCAGAAAATATGGCACGGCGCAATGTCAGATGATTTGGTGGTTGACGTGGACCTGCACACAACACAATAAAACTACTTTGCCCCAACGAAACAGGAAGATTGTCAATCTTCTCAGCTTGCTGAATACAAAGGATTAAACGTATGGTGTGGAGAATAATAATAAATGCAGAAAGTAACAGAGAACAGATGATTGCAGTTGGTGTTTTTACCAGTGTAAAAGAATGGACCGGGGTCCACAGTTCACTAGTGGTGTCTCTCCATAAGAGATAACATACATGTTGGGTAAATAAATTACAGCTGGGCAATTGACAAATAGCAAGCGCATGACAATGCAATATATGACAAGATAGTTTATTGTAGTATTTATTGGGCATTACAACATAATACATGGACCGCTTACCAACTGCATCCATGCCTAAATAATCCACTTCCGGGGTATCATCCGTATCTCCCGTTAGTATTAAGTTGCAAACAACAGATTATTGCATTAAGCAAAGTGTGTAATGTAAACAAACGTATTAGACTTAACACCAGTACCCTTAAGCTAAGTATTAGTTATTTTATCCCTAGTGGCAACAAAACATCCACAACCTTAGATGTTCTTGTCACTCACCCAGATTACTGGAGGCATGAACCCACTATCGAGCATATATACTCCCTCTTGGAGTCACAAGCATCTACTTGGCCAAAGCATCTACTAGCAACGCAGAGCATGCAAGAACATAAATAAAACAGTAGATATATTGATAAACAACTTGATCATAACATCACTATTCATCGGATCCCAGCAAACACAACATGTAGCATTACAATAAGATGATCTTGATCATGTTAGGCAGCTCACAAGATCTAAACATGATAGCACAAAGTGAAGAGACAACCATCTAGCTACTGCTATGGACCCGTAGTCCAAGGATGAACTACTCACGCATCACTCCGGAGGTGGGCATGGTGATGTAGAGCCCTCTGGTGATGATCTCCCTCTCCGGCAGGGTGCCGGGAAGAGCTTCAGAACCCTCTCGAACTAGGGTTGACGATGGCGGCGGCGACAGAACTTTTCGTGGAATAATGCTCGGGTATTTAGGGTTTTCGGGACGGAGGCAATATATAGGCGAAAGGGCGGCGCTTGGGGCCAGCCGAGGGCCCCACACACCACCACGGCACGCCATGCAGGGGGCCGCGCCCTAGTGGTGTTTGCCCCCCCCTAGGTCGCTTCTTCATGCGCCCTTCGGACTTCGTCTTCGTGTCGGTGAAAAACCGGGCTCCGTTGATTTTCGTCCAATTCCGAGAATATTTCCTGACTAGCTTTTCTGAAATGGAAAAACAGCAGAAAACAGGAACTGACACTGTGGCATCTTGTTAATAGGTTAGTCCCAGAAAATGCATAAAAATGCTATGAAGTGTTGATGCATGTAAAATGCATACATGAACTTTACATTTTATTACATGTTATTCCATGTTATTTGCATCACATAAGGGTTATATTCATGATTTATATTGAGTTTTGGGGATAATTAACAACTTCCCCATTTTTCTGGAATTAACCCTGCGCTGTCAGAAAACCCCTTTTTCTATATTTTGATGTTTCAGGGACCCAAACGACGTCCAAATGACCTGTGATTTTACGGGGATCATTTTTTTTGGAAGAAACGAAACGTAGGCGCAAAGGAATCGAAAAAATGGAGACCAGAAGGCCGAAAGGGGTGGGCCCACGCGGCCAGATTCCCTGACTGCGTGGGACCCACCAAACTGGCCCTCGGGCCTCCGCTGTCGTTGATCTTTCTTCCCGAAGCTTCGTCTTGACCTAAAAACGACTATATATAGACCCCCCAGGGCTTTCGCGAAGGGAGCGCCGCCGAAACATAGAAACCACGAAACAGAGACCAGGAGCTGCAGATTGGAGGGGGAAAACTCCGGCGGGGTGCTGCCGGGGTGGTCTCCATCTTCTCCAACGACTTCTCCACCATCTCCATGATGAAGGGGGAGTAGTCCACCCCCTGGACTTGGGTTTGTGGTGGTAACTTATGTATCTCTCCTCTCTTTGAGCTTCACTAATTAGTACCATATGAGCTGCGGAACATGATTATGGTCATCTATGTAATTCCTATGGTGGATATTGTGGTATGTGATGATTTGTTATGCATTTACCGTTGTGTTGGAGCTTTTATGATTTGTCATACTTTGGAGATATTCTATGATGCATGTGATGGTTTGATTATGCATAATGCCTTATTTATCCTTGTCATGAGGTGATTGACACCACCAAGTGTGGATAGATGAGAGAGATGTGGTCATGCACACGAATTATGAATCATTGCACTAGTGTTTAGAATATTGTCCATTATGAAGTACGATGTATGTATGGATGGGATGGCCGATGTGACACGGCATATGTATTGAGTGACATGTGAAATACAGCCCAACATCCTTTATCTGGGGGTAAAAAGAAAGAGTATGATGTGGGAGTGACAGCAGCCATGCTAGCCTTGCGGGGGTGACATAGCACACAAATGAGTATTTATTTCAACTATGTGTTTTAGGACATATAGCCGTCACTAAAAGCTACCATTAAAACATGACAATTGTGTGTACTTTATCTATAACATGATAATCACCGTAGATGAGAGAGAGGATTAAGTGAACTCATGAACCCATGTCCATTGTTCCTATAAGAGAAAACCTTTGTCTTGTCCTCTTGCATTGAAGAGGATTGAGACACTTTTACATTCTTGTTTTGTTACATTCCCATCCATTAAATCAACCATCTTGTTCCTTAAACTTGTTTAGTGCATAATCAACTAAAACTTGTGACACTTTAGTTGTAGGGAATAGATAACTTTTCCTTCTTGTTCCTGCGGATCGATACCTTACTTCCACATTGAGAGGTGCTACAGTGATCCCCTGCTCTTGGGGGTTATCAAGTACTTTTCTGGCGCCGTTGCCGGGGAGCGTAGCACTTAAGTTTTTATTCTTGTGTGCACTAGACTTTATATTTATTTTATCTTGTTTTATATCTTGCAATCACCTAAGCATGGGGAGGTTTCTTTAAACTTGTTTGGTTGTGAGTTTCTCATTAGCTTTACTTTCAGTTATATATATCAAAATACAAAAAAATTAGAAAATGGAAAATATTATAAAAACTCGTGTTATGGGCATAACTATGGATATAAATGATGCTTTGTTTAAACACTTGAATGCTGATAAAATTGCCAAGGATTATAGAGAATCAAAGGAAGGGAAAATACTAAAAGGTTTCATGATGGAATTAAATTATATTGCTGAGAAGTTGCTTTTACACCATGATGCAACTTGTATGTTTTGCTCTGAACAAAAGGATAAACATTTTGAATTTCAATGCAGGTTCCATGAAGAATGTGTTATTTGATCCTACCATACTGGTGATTATGCTTATTTAGGAATGGAACAAGTAGAGGAATTTGTTACCTTCAAGGCATCTTTTGAATTGCAAACCTTCATTCATGAAAATAAAACTTGCCCTATAGCTAATAAGTTTGAAAGAGAGATAGGTTTTATTCTTGAATATTGCAGAAACAACTTCTCTCAAAATATTTATGTTGTTGAATATCATGAGGCTCCCCAAGAAAGTAATGATGTTTTGCAGGAAGAAGATGATGGAAATATGAGCTTGGAAGAGGAAGAAGCTGAAGAAGAGGATAAGAGCATAAGCTTGGAGATGCCCATGCAACCCCAAGAAGATGATGAAGATGATGAACAACTAGAGAATGAAGAGAGGGAACTTCCACCTTCACCACCTATGGATGAGGGTAACCTTCAATATATTGCTGATGATAAACTCTGCTTTTATGATTCCGATGAAGATGAGGAATATCAACCTATGCTTAATGAGAACATGATTGATAATGATTTTAAAGATAATGAGGAATATGGTTTAGACATGCTATATGATAATGCTTTAAATGATGGATGTGATATTTTTACTCCCACTATTTTTAATGATTATGCTTATGTGGAGAGTAATGGTACTGTTATGCTTATGGATCATGATAATAATGCTTTATGTGATAGCTATATTGTTGAGTTTATTCATGATGCCACTGAAAATTATTGTGAGAGGGCAAATCATGGTTCTAAATATCTCAATATTATTGTGTTTCCTCTCTTTATGTTCAAAGTCTTGAAATTGCTCTTGTTTTATCTTCCTATGCTACTTGCTTTGTGTTTCAATGATTTATTTTCTTACAACATGCCAATGCATAGGAAGTGGGTTAGACTTAAAAGTGTTTCATATTTTTTCTCTTGATGCTCTCTTTTTGCATTACAATTCTTATTCCTATGTGAGCATCATTAAAACTATCATGGCTGTCTAGAAAACAGATTCCTAAGCTTCACTGCGAAAAATGTTAAAAATCACAGAAGAGGAATTTTGACCTGATATTTTACGACAGAAATATTCAGTTATTAATACACATTTCATTAATTCAAAGTTTTCTGATTTGAGCAACGTAAGTGCCTCTGAAAATTCACTCTTTACGGGCTGTCTAGTTTTTGACAGATTCTGTCTTTATTTTGCATTACTCTCATTACTTGTGTTTTGTGTGGTTCCATTGATCAAACAACAATACACAACCATAGTAATATTAGCTAATGTGTAGAATCAATTCATGATATGTCTTTCTGTACCTAAGAGGATTTTATTTATGGAGACACTAACCCCTCTAATCAAGTTTTATGATGAGTTTTGTGTAAAGAGAATCTTCAAGTGGAAGAGATGAGGATGATGAACAAATATTACGAGGGACAAACACTCAAGCTTGGGGATGTACCCCTGGGTACACCCTACATATTTCGAATAAGTACAAGAATTCAAGCTTGGGGATGCCAAGCCACCTCACTCCAACCATCTTGATACCAAGTAAGTAAGCCTAGCTATATGGCTATAAAGAAAGCGCTTTACGGGAGGCAACCCGGTTGTTTTTGTTTGAGATTTTCTTTGAGTCCTCTTGCTGTAACAAGAGAGTAGTTTGTTAGTTTTGTTTCTGGGATTTTTTAATAAAGAACCAAGTTTTACCTATTTTGGGTTTGAAAAGTTGCTATTCATTTTCAGAGAGTTTCTGCCTGCACGAAGTCTGTGCACGGTTTGATTTTTCATTTTTTATCTGTAACTCCGAATGAGCTCATATTTGAACTGTAGTTGCAACTTTTCATCCCTGTATGCATGAATAGTTTCGAAATTTTCAGGCAAATTTAAGTAGGGTAAAAAATACGTTTAGCTGCTGTTGTTTTTCTGGACAGATTCTGTCCCATTTTGTTTGATGCATGCTTAGAACTTTTAACATGATTCTTTTTATCCAATTGAGTTTATGAGTAGGCATACAACATTATATACTCTCTGGACATTCATATGAATTTTTTTCTAAGGATTTTATGCAGCAAGGAACCTATTTGTTTATCACTACTAATATCACCCCACAGAAAAGAAAAGGGAGAAACAGTGTTTTGAAGTTTTTTCACAGGGATTAGAGGAGCTGCACCAAGAGCTATCCAAGGACGGTGAAGACCATAAGCTTGGGGATGTCAAGCCAACCTCACTAGACCAACACACTCTCGGTTTGCACACGTCTAACTTCTATTTTTCGATCAATGCATTTATCATATAAACTTGGAGCGTCTTTTATTTGCTTTTATTATTTCGGTTTGTTAAATAAGACCACCACTATCATTTATATATGAGAGAGCTACTGGAAGTTTGGGTTGAATTATGTTGGATGCTATTAAATATATTGGGATAGGGATGTTTGAGTTGATTTTAAAAGATACATATAGTTGCATAATTCATGTGCTTTGAATGAATGTTAATTTGCAAGTGTGTTGTCAAGAGCTATCTTTTACCATGTTTAGATGTTGAATTTTAACTTTACTTGGTTTAACATGGATTGATTAGTTCTATGGACACTTATGCATGCATTTAGATGGTCAACTTTCTCCCTATTGCTAGCCCAAAAATTACAACAAGTAAAAAGCTTGTTTCCCAACACCTTCAACCAAAGTTTTTCCAGTGAGTCCACCATATCTACCTATTAGCTTTATGCTATTCCAAGTAGGTTTATCATATTATATTGTGTTATCTACATTTCTGAATTTAAATGCTTATGTTATTGATTGTCATGGGAAAAATTGGTTAGAAGCTCTCACGAACTTGATGCACAATTTACTTTTATTGAATTTAATAAGCATGAACCATTGTGATTAAAATTATGAAGTTGTGGGCTTGACAATTATTTTGGTTGGGAGTTAACCCATATGTGCTGTCACATGGCAAGCTTTCAACATTGCACTTATTTATATTTAGTTGATGTCATGTACTTTTGTTTATGGATGCCTATCATGGGTGAAATGAATGTGGATACTTAGTAAGTTCAAAGAGTTTGTATAAATGGTTAGAGAAATGTCTGGGCCGCTAATCTAAGCCATGCATCATTCATGGTGGAAATTTACAGCATAACCATAATGTTCATTCAATGATGCACCTCATAATAAAAAGATATACCCATAGTAAATAAAAGAGTGCTGAGATTGTTCATTTTCTGTTTGTCTTGTTGTTTTGACATGGGCTTGTTCATGTCATGGGACAAGAGGTACCCCAGTGCAGTTCTTGATGATACTATTATTACTTGCAATGACCTTTATTTGAATTTACTTTGTGGACCAAAGTGAATAACACATGGTGTAGGTACTTGTATTCAAGGGACATGAGACATTCAACCAATACATTATCAAGCACACCACTCATATTTGCTTTCACTTTAAACATTAATCATTCAAGATGCTATGATAGGGGTAATGAGAGCTTCACACCAATGACTACCACATTGCAAGCATTAACTTAAGTAGAAGTGTTTGGAAGTTAGATAAAACTTATTCATGCTTTACCTCTACTTATTTATCTATCCAAAGTGTCCACCTTTTATATTCAGTTTTCATAAGAAGTACTCTATGACCACCATATGATGTTTTTACTTTTCATTATGCATACATTTGGTCCATAGTACTTTCTTTTATGTTACACTTTGTGAATTTATCATTGAACATCTTTACATTGAGTATTTGATATCACTTCATAATTAGGCCTGCATATTGTTATTCCTTTGAAGAATGAATCATTTGACTCTATGTAGCAATAGTAATCACCTTTGATATCCATTGATAGTATTAAAATGCAAAGTCCATGTTAGTTTTATCACCTTCATACTCGGGACGAGCATGGGTTAAGCTTGGGGATGTTGATGCATGTAAAATGCATACATGAACTTTACATTTTATTACATGTTATTCCATGTTATTTGCATCACATAAGGGTTATATTCATGATTTATATTGAGTTTTGGGGATAATTAACAACTTCCCCATTTTTCTGGAATTAACCCTGCGCTGTCAGAAAACCCCTTTTTCCATATTTTGATGTTTCAGGGACCCAAACGACGTCCAAATGACCTGAGATTTTACGGGGATCATTTTTTTGGAAGGAACGAAACGTAGGCGCAAAGGAATCGAAGAAACGGAGACCAGAAGGCCGAAAGGGGTGGGCCCACGCGGCCAGAATCCCTGACCACGTGGGACCCACCAAACTGGCCCTCGGGCCTCCGCTGCCGTCGATCTTTCTTCCACGTGGTTAAGCTTGGGGATGTTGATGCATGAAAAGGATATGCCATTTTGTCAAGAGATCGACAAAATAAATGACTACACTATGAAGATTCATAATAACAGCATTTTTTTGAGGGAAGAGAGAGCATTACAACATATTGGGCACACTCGACAAGGAGTCCCGAGTAGCAAAATCAGCTACCACTTCAGGAAGTGTCGAAGTCCAGATGCAACTTCCCGCGGACCTGGCAAGTTTCGCGAGTGCATCAGCAGCTTTGTTGCTTTCTCTTTTAGTATGAGTGATTCGGTTCTCCTTGAAGCTCATCAGCAGGTGTTTGGTTTCATCAATGGAGGCCCATTGCTTCGATCTGTCCTTCCCTGGGAGATTCAGAGCCGAAACCACCGAGGCACAATCCATCTCCAGAATTACTTTGTCATGACCTAATCCAGACAACGTTCTGATTCCAAACAGGGCGGCCACCGCTTCAGCTTCTTCAGCATCAGAGCAAGACGGAATTGGACAGCATGCAGCAAGGATGAGGTTGCCACTTTCGTCACGGGCGATAGCTCCAGCACCACTAGGAGTTCCAATGTCAATGAAAGAGGCGTCGGTATTGATCTTAATCCAACCCTGCGGAGGTTTAGCCCAAGAGGATTCAGAAGGCCGAACCTTGATCGAACTCGGAATCAAAATTGGATGGACAGGTTCCTTTCCTTTACTGTCTCTGTGAGCAGAAGTCTTCACCAGGTTCCCCGAACAATAGGCTTCAAGGAAGGTGATAGAGCGAGCGATAGATTCCTTACCATCATGGTGGATTATATCGTTACGGAGATGCCATGCCCTCCACAGCAGAACAAGAGTTCTAGACTAAGTAAATAATATACCTTCTATCTAAAATACTCTTTCTTCTAAAGTAAGTAAATAATATAGTACCCGCCCTGCTGCCAAACGTGAGCTCATGCATTGTGCTTTTCTTTTACATTGATCTTGTGTGGAAGTAACAGCATCTGGAAGCGACTGCATTGTCAGTTTATCTTTGTATGATTGCTCGGAATGCTGTCAAGTTAGCTTCCGAAGTTCTGGTAAAAGCATTAGTTTCCCCTCAACAGCAGACCCGCATTTACTTCACGATCATATTGTTGTCTGTTGTCACCTTCACAAGTACAAGTTTTGTTTTACTTTCAACAATGATTCCAGGATTGTGCGTCCAGATGTTCGTGAATATCATTGTCATAACTAGGTTTACAAAGGAAAACTGTTGTTTCCTTTGTTGGTGGGCTTGAAGGTGTGGCAGCTATAAGCGGCAGCTATAAGCCACATCTTGGTGCAAGATACTCTGGAAAATCATGTTGGTGATAGTAAAGACCGTTCATTAAATTATAGTGCAGACTATTATAGAGCTCAACTGGATTATCCGGAGAAAATGCATATTTTTGAAACAGGAATTCATGATCATGACAGCTCAGATGAGCGATGCATACCAGGTACGTATTACTCCTCCGTATCAAAATATAATATGTTCTACCTACTTTTGACTCACATGTATCTAGACATTTGGATACGGAGGGGGTAATTTTGATCGGACCTCCCCTTAGAGCATCTCTAGCAGATTCCGCAAAACGGTGAAACCCGCATAATAACCGCTCAATGCGGATTGAAAACCGCAAAACGGCGGAGAACAGAATCCGCAAATTTACCCAACCCGCAAAAGATTTTGCAGGCCCCGTGAATCCGCGCCTCCGAACCGAGTTTTCGTGGATTTCGGCTCCGAATCTAGGGGCCCCTGCATTTGGTCAAAGCGGTTGGCGGGTGGGAGTTTTCACCACGCGTTCTTCCTCTCTTCTTCCCCATCTCGCCGCCGCCGCCGCCAGCGCCGCCGCCTGCGAATCCCTCCCTTTCCCGGCCACATATGACGGCGCCCCGCCGCACGCGAGCTGCCCCGGCCGCATCTGACGGCGCCCCGCCGCACGCGAGCTGCCCCGGCCGCGGTGAGTCTAATTCCGCTCGATTTCGCTTCGATTTCGGCCGTCGTAGTAGGTACTGAGTATGCCTTGTCCATTTCAGATGGCGTTGAGCCCGGAGGAAGAGCTCGTGCTCTCCGATTCGTCCTCCTCCGACGACTCCGATGTGGAGGCGCTGTTCGCAAGCCGGCGGCAGCAAATGGTGGTCGCCGTCCTTGCCGTCAAGGAGTTTGAGGACCGGTATGCAAAGCGGCGGCAAGGATCCAAGGTTGGCCGACTTTGCATACCGCGCAACCGCTTCTACGGCAACGAGCTTCTCATGCGCGATTACTTCGCCGAAATCCCGACGTACCCGGCTCACATCTTCCGAAGAAGGTACCGTATGCGCCGCTCTCTTTTCGTGAAGATAGTACAAGCTTGCGAGGCGAACTGTCGGTACTTTACCCGTCGCCGGAATGCCGCGGGGTTGATGGGTTTCAGCGCGTACCAGAAGATATCCGCCGCAATGAGAGTCATTGCCTATGGCGTCCCGGCTGACTATGTCGACGAGTATCTTCGTATTGGCGAAGATACTACGATCGAGTCCGTTCGTGTGTTTGCTAAAACAATTATCAAACTCTACGGAAAGAGTTATCTTCGGGCACCAAACGAAGAAGATACCGTGAGGCTCATGGCGATGAATGAGCCGCGAGGTTGGCCGGGCATGCTAGGTAATATTGACTGTATGCATTGGACTTGGAAGAACTGTCCAAAGGCATGGCATGGACAGTATTGTGGCAGGGGAGGCGATGCAACAATTGTGTTTGAGGCCGTTGCGTCCGAGGATCTATGAATTTGGCATTGCTTTTTTGGTTTGCCGGGCACATGTAATGATATCAATGTGTTGCAAAGGTCTCATCTTCTTCGTAGGCTAGCAAGTGGAGATGCTTCGGCTTGTAATTTCACGGTTAATGGGCATGAGTACACAAAGGGTTACTATCTTGCCGATGGTATTTACCCACTTTGGACTACATTCGTGAAGACCATCTCAAATCCAAAAGGCAAGAAGCAAACTGAATTTGCAAAGGCTCAAGAGGCATGCCGAAAGGATATAGAGAGGGCATTTGGTGTCTTGCAATCTAGGTTTGCCATAGTTCGAGGACCAGCTCGTTTTTGGGACAAGAAAACTCTCAAAAACATCATGACTTGTTGTGTGATTCTTCACAACATGATCATAGAGGATGAAAGGGGCTTGGACTTGGAGTTGTCCTATGACAATGTTGGTAGCCGTGTGAAGCCAGCTAGAAACCTAGACCGCGTCCAAGCTTTTCTGCAGACTTACCGTGAGATAGAGGACAAGGACGAACACAACCAGCTGCAGCTAGACCTGGTTGAACACATCTGGCAGCTGCATGGGCAGTAGCTATTTTTTAGTTCATTTGAGCCATGTTTGATTCAAACAATATTGTTATTCTACAACATCTTGTATTGAATTATTGTTTAATTTAGTGTGATTCAAACTTTTATTGTAATAAACTATTTGTGGGGATTCATAATATCCTACTATTGTAATATGAATCTTTATAATTTAGGTCTAATTTATTTATCATTCCATTTTTATGCTATTCATGTCTATCTTGCTGTTTTGCAAATGCAGTTTCTGAACGCCGCGCGGCGGAGCAGAACCCGCAAAGCAGAACCGCAAAACAGATACGCAAAACAGATACTGTTTTGCGGTTCTGCTTTGCGGGTTCTGCTCCTGTTTTGCGGTTCTGCTTTGCGGGTTCTGCTCCGCCGCGCGGCGTTTCGAGCCAAAAAACACGAGTTGCGCGAACTGCAAAACTATTTTGCGGGTTCTGCTAGAAATGCTCTTATACCATCCTAACGTTTTGGTCGTACAGATTCTGGAGTCTACACTGGCTGATGCAATAATTTGTACAAAAATATTTTGTTAGATCGATAAATGCTTATCGCGAATGGACACTAGGCCGTGTCCCAGATAAATATGCATGTGGAAACCGTTCGGTTTATGCATGTTATGAGTTTCGCTTTTCACCTGGCGCCAACATTTGGGAAACTAGATAATTTCCCATTTGGTTTTGGCCGGAATTAGTAGCATAATATTATGTGAAAATAAAATTCAAAGCTAGTGTGTAACCTATTTCACCATCAGTACGAACAACAATGACTACTACGTGGAGTATCCACGTAGTCTCACGACAAGATCCACACTACGAAATATGATTGAGCTGTGTGTATATATTTGATAGACAGTTTAAATGAGAGTGGACAAATGGAGGCGAGCCTCATGGAGCCCTGTATTTAAAAAAAATCAAAAATCATATTTGAAGTTTGAAAACATCTGAAACAAATCCTAGATGTAGATAATGTTGTATTCCACCAACGTATAAAATCATAAATAAAATAACTTATATTTAGGGTTGGACAAAAATAACAAAGTCTGGCATTTGAAAGTATTGCAAAATTTCAAATCTTCCAAATCCATCAGATTTGGCTATATTTGTGTAGCGCAGAATATGAAATATTTTAATTTAAGATTTTGCTCGTTGGTAGCATACAACATTGAATATATCCAGGATTTTTCTCATATTTTTTGAAACTTCCTCTATGTAGCTCGGCCTCCATTTGTGGTTTCCGAGTTTACATGGTATATTTATAAGGCAATGGGCTTTGAGGCAGGGATGAAAAACGGGACCCACTTGTCACACTTATACTCTATTTTGTATATGACTAGTACAAAACTGTGTACTACGCATGTACAAAATAGAGTATAGTGGGACAAGGAGTCCCGTCTTCGCATCCTGACTTTGAGGCACGTAAGAAAAGTAGTAGTATAATGCAGATGTTCGGTCAGGCTCGGGTAAACTATTAATGCTTGGTCAGTCTTGGGTAAACTACAACCGGCTCTGGATCGACTTAGAACTGAAACTAAGGGTGGTAATCGGGTCGGGTTTCAACGGGTCGACCTTAGTCGGACCCATGCCCGAATTCTAATTGGGTCCAACTTTTACCCATGACCCTACCCATGGGCACAAAGATAGACCCATGCCCGAACCCATCAGGTGACCCAACTAAATCAGGCACCCATTAGGCAGAGCATACTAACACAAATCAGGTCACCCACGGGCAGGAATCTGTGTCCATTCTCTGCCCACGACTATGCCCATGGGTGAAAACAGCGACCCATACCCCTGGCGCTAGGGAGCTTGCACCAACGTGGAATCTGCACAAACACAAATCAGAACTTTGCCCAACACGAAACAGAGAGGTTGTCAATCTCTCCGGTCTTGCAGAAACAAAGAGTTAAACGTATGGTGTGGAAAACAGCAGGAAAAACAGCAAGTAACAGGAAACAGATGATTGCAGCAGGTTGTGTAAACAGTATGAGGAAATTGGACCAGGGTCCACAGTTCACTAGTGGTGTCTCTCTCAGAACAGATAACTAGCATGTTGGGTAAACAAATTACAGCTGGGTAATTGACAAATAGAGAGGGCATAACAATGCAATACATGCCAAGATGTCTACTATGAAATCTAGTAGGGCATTACAACAAAGTACATAGACCGTTATTCCAACATCATCTATGACTAAATAATCCACCTTCAAGGCAGCATCCGCATCCCATTCAGTATTAAGTTGCTAACAACAGATTATTGCATGAAGTAAAGTGTGTAATGTAATCAATACAAGTGCCCTTGGACACTGCACCAATGTTTTATCCCTAGTAGCAACAGCACATCTAGCATATTAGACCTTTCTGTCACTGATCCAGATATCTAGAGACTGAGCCCACTATCGAGCATAAATACCCCCCTCTTGGAGTCACAAGCATCTACTTGGCCAAAACATCTACTAGCAACGGAGAGCATGCAAGATCAAGAGCACATAGATAAACAACTTGAATAAACATGGTATCAATATTCATCGGATCCCAGCAAACGCAACATCTAGCATTACAATAAGATGATCTTGATCATGTTAGGCAGCTCACAAGATCTAAACATGGAGGCACAAGGTAGAGAGACAACCATCTAGCTACTGCTATGGACCTGTAGTCCAGGGGTGGACTACTCACGCATCACTCCGGAGGCAGGCATGGTGATGTAGAGCCCTCCGGTGATGATCTCCCCTCCGGCAGGGTGCCGGGAAGAGCTTCAGAACTCCTCTGATCTGAGATTGACGATGACGGCCGCGACGGAACTTTTCGTGGAATATGATCGACCGTCCTAGGGTTTTCGCGTCGCGGAGAATATATAGGCGAAGAGGCGGCGGCCGAGGGGGGCCACCACACCATAGGGGGGCGCGGGCCCACCCTGGGCTGCGCCCTAGTGTGGCGTAGCCCCCTGGTGGGTCTGCTCCGACTCCCCTTTGGACTCTGTGATCTCCTCGTGATATTATTGACGATGTCTTTTGTTTCGTCCAATTCCGAGAATATTTTCTTAATAGATTTTATGAAACCAAAAATAGCAGAAAACAGGGAACTGGCACTGTGGCATCTTGTTAATAGGTTAGTCCCAGAAAATGCATAAAAATGATATAAAGTGTAACCAAAACATGTAGCAATCGATTATATACTAAAGGTACATGATGGGCTCACCAGAAAATAGAGAAATAGGCTAGAAAATCCCACAATAATCAGAAACATCTGGCCATTAATTTAACTAATTAGCCAATGACAGCCGATAGATCTTAGAAATAATTAATTGACTTTTAAAGTTAGAAATAATTACCCACCATTGCCCTCCATAAGTTATTTTGTACCCCTTCGTTGCAACCAGCTAAAAGGCTATAGAATCCCCTCCATCGGAAAACCTACCCTACGTCCTCACGGCAGACCGCCGCCACCACCGTATTTGCATCAATTCTGTTGGCCGGCCGACCAGATCCACCAAGTCCATGCATACAAACGTCCTCATGCAGCCCCCACCTGCTGTATTTGTATCGATTCCGTCGGCCGACCGATCTGATCCACCAAGTCCATGAAGATGTAGCAGATTACCAGCGGACACTTATCGTGCAAGATGGATTGAAGACTTTCCTTAATTCCTATGGTTTGCACATGCTAGGAGACAGCAAGATTTATGGTTCCCGGCGGCAGTAGAGCAGCGTTCCTTGATTCCTATGGTTGGCCGGCGGCAGGAAAGCAAGATTCGCGGATTAATCCCTCGCATCGTACGATTTTTTAAATATGGATAGCCACATGCCCACTGTCCTATATGTTCTACAGTGTGCACATGGTCGAGCTGATCAATCTAGGCACGTACAAACACATATCTATATCGGTTGCATCAGCTATTCCTCTATATAGTAAATCGTATAGTCTAATCTAACTTTCAAAAAAAAAACTCATATGATCTCGATATAGATCCTTCTCATTGAAAAATGATCTCCAGAGATTTTCATGTCCTTTTATTACTATTTTCTTTCCCAGATATTGCCCATGGGAGACCCGATCAGTTACATAAGACAAGGTGTATGCTGCATGCAATTTTGGTTCCACAAGCGTATGTTATTTGTAAACTTTGTCGTCCTTCTTCGTGGTCTATCTTGCTGACAACATGTATCTTCTTGATTATGTATTCATTATTAGAACAAATATCACATATAGTCTGCCACCTCCACATGCTCGCTTTGATTGAAACCTAATAAGTAAAAAAAATCCAGTTTAGACAATGGATGTATTCTATATATTTAGATACACAAAAATATTATATGTATATTTATATCACCAAGTACCTTTATTCTCCCATTCCCAATCTCCATGTTTAGAAAGATAGTGCGTTCTTGATTATGTGTTGGCTGTCTTGGTTGGAACTGAGGCCGTGAGGAGTCATCAACTCCAGGTGAATCAAGAGATCGCTACAACCAGTGAACAAAGATAAGTGGCTTGAAGAATCAGATCTGCTAGGTGAGGCTACAGCTATGCCTTCTAATATCGATGTTTATTTTTAAGTATTCTTAATTTTCTATTTTCACTTAATTGACAAAAGTTTCCAGAGATTACTACCCTGTGTTTTTATTCTTTATGAAGACATGCTGGGTTCTTTATTTTATCAATCATCATGGACAATAAAGTATCCGCGGTTGATTATTTGTTAGTACAGATCACTGTGAATTAGTTTCAAGGGCACTATGGTTAGCACGAGATATATTTATGGATATTTTATAGGCTAGACCAGTACCTACATATCTTCCTTTCTTTTGTCACTTCTCATAAATACCAGGAATATGAATCCACTAAATTTTATTCAGGGTTGGAAGAATTCACATTTGTCATACTTGTAGGAAAATCAGGGACTCGGGGCTATATAGAACTCATGGTTTTGTACTCCTTTCGAGCTCCTGCAATGATCCTAGAATTCAATATAGAAAATCAATATCAAGAATCAATCAATTTGTGTATAACATATGGCTAGGATTAAATAGTAGTACACATAGTGGAGCACAAAACCACCCGCTAGAAATAAAGGAATCTATAATTACATATTAGGTGCTATGGTTAAGTAAATATTACAACTTAAAGAAGTACCATCATGCTGCACTACATCGTCTGAAAAAGCAGTTGAATCGGTCTGCTAATAAAAAGGATTTCAATTTTGTGCATGCATATATATGTATAGTTGCATCCGACTACTATTGGCGATTTTGCATGCAACGGTATGGACTTTATATGTTTCTTATAAAACATGCAGCAGGACAACTCATGCATCATTGAATATTTTACGATTAGAGTTTCTTTTCTCTATTCTTTCTCCATTGATGCGGAGTGCACTAGCAGAATTTTTTACATCTTTTAACGAGATGGCAGCTCAAGTATCCTTGGTATTTTTCAAGGTGATTAAGAGCTTAGAATTGGTGGCAAACAAAAATTTCTTGACAAAGACGTCTATCTTTCATAAAATGATAAACTTTTAACTTCACATTTTCATAATAAGCACGGCACCAACTTATGATAGTAGGCAGTGCCTGTGATATATGTTGCACCTTTAATAAGACCGCAATAGAAATCCGTTGCAACTGTCCTCAACTATTGGCACTTGATGCAAACATTTTAGCACCTATGCCTTTACTATTCGTTGCCTATTGATAGGAACGTTGAATTATACTTGATCTTTTGTTCCAAGTCCATTTTAGGCACAACATTCTATAAATTCATTATTTTCATCTGGACTACTGAAGTGCTTGCATGTAGGCATGGAAAATTCAAGATGTAGATAAAGAATAATCATGCTTGCGCAAAGGGAATTCTGGAACAATTTGTCATTTTGACAGTCCTCTAATCTGCACTTCACATACTTTGTTGGCTAAGTACACACAATCTGCAATAATAGGTATTTACAAAGGTCATCACTAATTTACAGCTGAACTGCTTGCATGCAGGCATGGAAAATTTAAGACGCAGATAAAGAATAATCATGATTATCCAAGGGCAGCTGTAATAATTTTTCATTTTGGCACTCCTATTTCTGCAATTCCACTATTTTGTTAGCTAACAGTTTGCAATATTAGTTACGTACGAACACCAATTATAGAGAGTGGCATATTGGGTGTGGTGATCAACCATTCTGGAGTTTGTCGGGTGTATTCGTGACCAACACAAATCCAAATAGGACAAGTTGGATCGAATTAGATTTATGAATATGTTTCTATGTAGATGTGGTTGGTTTGCTTACGGTGATGGAACCAATAAAGGAAATACGTGGAGTACAAAAGAAAACAATTGAACTATCCTGCACTTTGCCTGACAGCAGCTTAACAGAAGCAAGAACACCTTAGTGGAAATAAAGAAACTCGAGGGTAGCAGAATTTGCAGACTGCATATTGGCGATGGAACAAATACATCAGCAGAAGTTGAAGAGTTAATAAAAATTACCAAGTGACACATTACTGAAAAAAGGTAATGATCCAAAAAAATTATCTAAGCTTATCAAAAGTAGTCCGAGGGATAAATGAATATATATTGGATCAACTAGAAAACTTATCTAAGCTGTGACACAGTATGCTAAGCAACAACCTTAAGTGCTGAAACAGATATGCTATACCATACAAAATTTCTAAATAGCTTAACATTCCCCGAAATCCCGAAATAGGAGCTAAAACTAAAAGTAGGTCTACCAGTGATGCTCCTACGTAATATCAACCAAAGTGTCAGGTTATGCAATGGTACAAGGATGACCGATTAATCAACTTGGAAGAAAATGCATCGAAGCACATATATTAACAGGAACTCATGTTGGAGAAACTATATTCCAAAAATAATAATATTACCGACAGAATTACACCAAAAGAAACCACCAAGCCCTCTATCTTCTCCAAATAGACGGCCAGCAGACTGCAACCTGCGTCGCAAGCCTCGAGCTCCTGCTCGGACTGAAGGTGCGTGACCCTCTTCAGCCCGGACGTCCGCCATGGTCCTACAAAATCACTACCTCATGCTTCATTCATAGACTCCATTTGTGGGAGAGGGAGAACGCAGGGGATCTGAATTTGGTGGATTCCTAGGAGGCTAGGAGGCAGACAACCAGATTTGGAGACCAGCGGTGGATAAAAAAAAAGTGGAATGGTGAGAGGAATTAAAGGGGATATTTTTAGACAGCTTTTTAGAAGATGGGTGTGTGTGACTGGGTGAGAAAACGGTGGCCGGTAATACGTGAAGAGAGAGTTTTTTAATTCCTGTCGGTGCTCAGGAGCATGTAGCGCACCCATACGTGAGAAAAAATGCGTAATATTATGAAAATAGTGAAAATTTATATCCATAAATCCCTAATGTCTTAGAGAGTTAAATAAAATTATGCTAATTGTTTATTTTCTAACAAGCCACTTAATCACAAAGAAAGACAATGCACAATAAACATGTGCACGAAACCCGGAAATGCATAAACTTCGGGCAAAAATGCAAGTTATCTAATTCAAAACATCTAAATCATCGTGAAATTTAGAACCAATGAAAATTATATATATCTCAGTTAAGCATATATAAGTAGTACAAGATCAACTAATTAATATTTTTACGCATATATATATTATGTAGATAAATTAAAATAATTACAACTACTCTAGGAATCAAAAATATTATAAGATTGTTGCTTATCTTCAAACAAAATTATATTAACTGATAATATTGAGTTAATAATATTAATAATTTAAACAAGTCATCCTAGAGGTTGTCTAGAACCTTTTATGGATCATATAAGAAATTTGAACTGACCATCAAGGTGTTGCCCGCGCATGTGCGCGGGCCACTGTGCTAGTTGATATAATAACAGCATGGAACATCAAAAATTATAGATACGTTTGAGACGTATCAAGCATCGCCAAGCTTAGTTCCTGCTCGTCCTCGAGTAGGTAAACGATAAAAACAGATAATTTTTGAAGTGACATGCTACCAACACAATCTTTGATCAAATAACAATATAATGCACATGATCTGAATGAAGTGATCCAAGCCAATGGTCTATAGTTTGCAAGCAAGTAAATAAAGAGTAAACATAAGTGATCACACAAGTGCAAACTTTCATGAATAACACTATAAAACATTTAGAGATATAATAGTCTAACATAATAGTTAGTTCACAGCAGCAATAATTCTCAACATGAAAGTGTTTGTATCAACACAAAGGAAGATAATAGCTTCAGCTTTTGCTTCAACTTTCAACATGTATATCATATAGATAATGTCAATGCAAAGAATATGATCAACCAAACACAAAGTTATGTAAAAACTGTTATACTGGAGTTGACAATGATGTTTGCTTAAGTAGACAGAAAGAAGTGGGAAAACTGACTCAACATAAAAGTAAAAGAATGGCCCTTCGCAGAGGGAAGCAGGGATTAACATCATGTGCTAGAGCTGTAGTTCCCGAAGGCATATAGAGAGCATAAAATATTGTTTTGTAAGGTAATGGTGTATACAGGTGTCAACAAATCAGCAAATAGGCAATACTCTACTTCACTAGTTGATCAAACTTTACAAGAGCGGCTCCCATGAAGGACGTTATTTCTACCAGCGGGCAGATCATCCCTCTTCTCTTTTGTTTACACACTTGTGAACATTGCTTGACTGACGAATCAGGGGCAAAAAGATGTGAAGAGAATTGTTTGGTTAAAGTTGTAATTAATTGGGACTGGGCACCCCGTTGCCAGCTCTTTTTGCAAAATTATTGGATAAGCGGATGTATGTGCCACTAGTCCAGGTGTGTAAAATTTGATCAACCAGGAAATAAAGACCACCTATCTACGTCCTTATGAGCTTTTCAAGTAGTGACACAAAAAGGATAATTGTTTTGAGTAGTTAGTAGATAGCACATGAAGAAATTTACTTGGAATGGTGAAAACACCACATAATAGGTAGGTATGGTGGACACAGGTGGCATGGATTTGGCTCAAGGTTTTGGATGTACAAGAAGCATTCCCTCTTAGTACAGAGTTTAGGCTAGCAAAGTTATTATAAGCAAACATCATTATCAACTGGAATAGCAAGAGTGTACATAAAACACAAGGTTTGACGAACCATAGACTCCCACTGTCTTCCTTGTTAACACATAGCCTTCATCCAAAAATTATCTAGACTACTATGGACTTCCAATCATGCAACAGATTATTATAGCAGAAAATCCTTATAGTAGTTCTTCATTAATAGCCATTACTTACATGATGCACAAGCTTAAACATTAATTACTTGACAGCTCAAAACAATTGGCAAGCATCAAATTACTCAAGACAACGATCTAAAAAGATTCATGTAAGCATTTTATACCACTACCACATGCATAGCATTTTTCTGGTCCAACCAAACACCAATCAACTTATTTGACAACTCTCCAAACAGATATAAGTGAAGCAAGAGAGTACTTTCTTCAAAAGAAACTGAAAGCTCTAACAAGAGATGTATGAAAAACTGAGAGCTAACAGCAATAACAGCAACTAGACAGGAATACTCAACAAGTATAAGTGAAGCACAAGAGTATTCTAATGAAAAAGTGGAGCGTGTCTCTCTCCCAAACATGAATGCTAGGATCCAACAAGTATAGCACAGCAAACAAAACAAACTGAAAACAAAAACACACTGACGCTCCAAGGAAGAGTACACTAGTATGAAGCAATAAAAATATAGCACCATTAGAGATGACCTGATAATTTGTAGATGAAGAAGGGGATGCCTTGGGCATCCCCAAGCTTAGATGCTTGAGTCTTCTTGAAATATGCTGGGGAGGTAAGCCTCCCCAAGCTTAAGCTCTTCACTCTTCTTGATCATGTAATATCATTCTCCTCTATCAACACTTGAAAACTTCCTTCACACCAAAACTTAACAGCTTTTCTCATTAGCAGGTTAGTGCACTAAAAGATAATACTTCAAAGTTCTAGCAAAGACAAAACTCACAAGCCAACTATTTTAAACATTAGCCACTGTTACTAGGCTCAAGTGGGCACTTTTACACGAAAAGAAACCACTTAAAAACTTGTAAAAGAGAGAATGCAAAATAAAAGACAGAATCTGTCAAACCAGAACAGTCTGTAATGACGAATTTTTTCGAGGCACTTACGATGCTCAGATGAAAAACTTTTGAAATAATGAAAGTTGCGTAACATCATCAGGAACATGCACAAAAAATTTCAGCATTTTTCGATTTTTTCTGATTTTCTACTGAATTAAACGGTGACGAACAGCAATCTGTCCCAATGCAGTCCCGAAAATAAAAACCAACTTTGCATTAGTAACTCTCCTTGGCACAACAAAACAGCAAATAAAAGATACAAAGGAGTTGCTACAGAGGTAAACAAGCATCCTTGACTCAAGAAAACAAAAATAAAACAGCAAATAAAAACATGGGTTATCTCCCAGAAGTGCTTTTCTTTAATGCCTTTGAGCTAGGCATGAAGAGATGCATCAAGTATTGTCAAGACCAGAAAATCCAAAACCATAATTTGTCTTGACACTAGTATCATGTGAGTATTTCATCTTCTTCCTAGGGAAGTGTTCCATACCTTTCTTGAGTGGGAATTGAAATTTTATATTCCCCTCTCTCATATCAATAACAGCACCAACAGTTCTCAGAAAAGGTCTTCCCAAAACAATAGGACAAGAAGGATTGCATTCAATATCCAAAACCACAAAATCAACAGGGACAAGATTGTTATTAACCATTATCAAAACATCATCAACTTTTCCTAAAGGTTTCTTCATAGAAGAATCAGCAAAGTGAACATCCAAATGACATTTTTCCAAAGGTGCAAGCTTGAGAATATCATATAAATTTTTAGGCATAACCGAAATACAAGAACCAAGGTCACACAAAGCATTGCATTCAAACTCACTCAGTTTCATTTTAATAACAGGTTCCCAATTATCATCTAACTTCCTAGGGATAGAAGCTTCAAGTTTTAATTTTTCTTCCCTAGCATGCATGAGAGCTTTGATAATATGTTCAGTAAAAGCCATATTTATTTTACTAGCATTAGGACTCTTAGCTAGCTTTTGCAAGAACATGATGACTTCAGTTATGTTACAATTTTCGAAATTGAAGTTGTTGTCATCAAAAACAATGGAGCAATTATCACCAACACCTCTAAAAATTTCAGCACTTTTACTAGGAACAAAAGTAGTGCTATCAGGCAATTTAAAACTTTTTGTAGAGGTAGTAGAGACATTTCCAACACTTATTATCTTTTCACTAACAGTAGGGGGCGCATTAGCACTAGGGGCTACATTTGTTTCATTAGTAAAAATAGTGCAAACTCTAACAGCAGCTGTTGTACTAGTTTTTTCTTTAATAGCTTCGGGTTTAGCTGTCATTTTATTTATCAAGGAGGTTTGAGAATATGACAAATTCGAAACATAAGTCTCAGTATTAGAAATCCCAGTTTGCAAACCTGAGATTTCATTATTTAGATTTTCAATTTGGTGACTGATGTCTACGCACGATTCTATTCTTGTAGACAGTGTTGGGCCTCCAAGAGTAGAGGTTTGTAGAACAGCAGCAAGTTTCCCTTAAGTAAATCACCCAAGGTTTATCGAACTCAGGGAGGTAGAGGTCCAAGATATCCCTCTGAAGCAACCCTGCAATTAATATACAAGAAGTCTCTTGTGTCCCCAACACACCCAATACACTTGTCAGATGTATAGGTGCACTAGTTCGGTGAAGAGATAGTGAAATACAAGTAATATGGATGATTATAAGTGGTAATTGCAATCTGGAATAAAAATGGCAGCAAGCAAACATGTAGCAGAACTGGTTGTAAACGGTGTTTCAATGCTTAGAAACAAGGCCTAGGGATCATACTTTCACTAGTGGTACCTCTCAACATGCTAGCACAACTGAATGCAAGTAAATGATACTCGGGATTATTCTCCTTCTTGATAACACAAGAGTACTACGTGTAGGGCTGCAAAAGCACTCCTCAAAGTCTGAGTAAACAAACACCACAGTTCCCAAGAACAAGCCATGATAGATATCTAAATTATTCATAGAGTCACACACAAGTGCCCACACTGTCACCTTGATACCGTGTTGTCACAATGACTCCGGGAACTAGATACAATCACTTGAGTAGCATAAACATTACATATGAATTCAGCGATACTAGCAATACTCATGATCACATAAAGATCACACCATGGGAGAGAGAGGTAAACCACATAGCTACCGGTAGAGCCCTCAGCCTCGGGGGAGACTACTCACACATGGTCATGGTGAGCACACTTGATGGAGAGGTTGATGAAGAGGTGCAGCCCGGAGAGGAGACGGCGGCCCGCTGCAGCCACGGCGTGGCGGCGGCGCTGGAGATGGCAATGGAGTCGATGGAGATGGCTCCGGGGGCAATTCCCTGTCCCGGCAGCATGCCGGAACAGAGACTTCTGTCCCCCGAAACTTGTCGTCGATGGCGGCGACGCTGCGGAACTCTTCTGGAAATATGACTTGGTTCTTTAGGGTTTACGCCTCGGGGGGAATAAATAGGCGAAGGGGCAACGTCGGTCGAGCCCGAGGTGGGCCTCCTCACCAGCTGGCGCGGCAGAGGGGGGGGCACGCCGCCAGGTGGTTTGGCCACCTCGTGGCTCCCCTTCGTCTCTCCTTCGGACTCCATGTACGTGTTGGAAAAATAGGGACTTGGCCTTTTGTTTCGTGCAATTCCGAGAATATTCGCAGAAGTAGTTTTCTGGAATAAAAAACAGCAGAAAACAGGGAACTGGCACTTCGGCATCTTGTTAATAGGTTAGTCCCAGAAAATGCATAAAAGTGATATGAAGTGTATATAAAACATGTAGCAAATGGTATAATATAAGCATGGAACAACAGAAATTATGGATACGTTGGAGACGTATCAGTGACTTATATTCCTTAGCATACTAGATTGTTCCTCCATCATTCTAGTGAATATCTTATTTTGCTCAAATTGCTTTTGCATAAAATCCTTAGTTGCTTTCTCAACCTCTATCATTCTTTCTTCACTAACCATGCCAAACTTGCCATTAGGACTTCCATAAGAGTTGCTACCATTAGAAGGATATGGCCTATAATTGTTACTACCAAAATTATTCCTATAGGCATTGTTGTTGAAGTTGTTATTTTTAATGAAGTTTACATCAACATTTTTCTCATCATGAGCAACCAAAGAAGCAAGAGGAATATTATTTGGATCCACAACACCATGTCCATTCGAAAGCATAGTCATAATAGCATCAACTTTATCACTCAAGGAGGAAATTTTCTCAACAGAATTTACCTTCTTACCAGTTGGAGCTCTTTCAGTGTGCCATTCAGAATAATTTACCATCATATCATCAAGAAGCTTTGTAGCAGCACCCAAAGTGATGGATAATCATCCAAGTAGTCAGTCCATGAGTGGGGCAATTTTTAACCAAAGACTTCATTCTTTCCCAAGCTTGGGCAACATGCTCATTATCAAGTTGCCTAAAGTTCATAATACCACTTCTTAAAGAGATAATTTTAGCAGGAGGATAATATTTTCCAATGAAAGCATCTTTGCATTTAGTCCAGGAATCAATACTATTTCTAGGCAAAGATAGCAACCAATCTTTAGCTCTTCCTCTTAAGGAGAAAGGAAACAATTTCAGCTTAATAATATCACTCTCTACCTCCTTATACTTTTGCATATCACAAAGTTCAACAAAAATGTTTAAGTGGGCAGCAGCATCATCAGTACTAACACCAGAAAATTGCTCTTTCATAACCAGATTTAACAGTGCAGGCTTAATCTCATAAAATTCTGCTTTAGAAGCAGGTGGAGCAATGGGTGTACAGATAAAATCATTGTTGTTTGTGCTAGTAAAGTCACACAACCTAGTATTTTCAGGATTACTCATTTTAGCAAGCCTAAAACAAGCAACAGGGCAACTCGAAATTAAAAACTAGATGCAGGAATTTAATTTTTTTGGGTTTTTGATTTTTAACAACAAGCAAAACAAAAATAAAACAAGACAAAAAACAAAGTAAAGAGATTGGAACTGAGAGACTCCCCTTTCCAATAGCCTCCAAGTCCCCGGCAACAGCGCCAGAAAACAGCTTGATGGCTACGTGTTGGTGAACCCCAAGAGGAAGGTTATGATGTAGACAGCAGAAGTTTTCCCTTGAGAAATCTACCCAAGGTTATCAATCCAGTAGGACTTGATGATCTATCGGAAGGTTGTTGATGTTGACTCCCCCTGGCGCTAGGGAGCTTGCACCAACGTGGAATCTGCACAGACACAAACCAGAACTTTGCCCAACACGAAACAGAGAGGTTGTCAATCTCTCCGGTCTTGCAGAAACAAAGAGTTAAACGTATGGTGTGGAAAACAGCAGGAAAAACAGCAAGTAATAGGAAACAGATGATTGCAGCAGGTTGTGTAAACAGTATGAGGAAATTGGACCAGGGTCCACAGTTCACTAGTGGTGTCTCCCTCAGAACAGATAACTAGCATGTTGGGTAAACAAATTACAGCTGGGCAATTGACAAATAGAGAGGGCATAACAATGCAATGCAATACATGCCAAGATGTCTACTATGAAATCTAGTTGGGCATTACAACAAAGTACATAGACCGTTATTCCAACAACATCTATGCCTAAATAATCCACCTTCAAGGCAGCATCCGCATCCCATTCAGTATTAAGTTGCTAACAACAGATTATTGCATGAAGTAAAGTGTGTAATGTAATCAATACAAGTGCCCTTGGACACTGCACCAATGTTTTATCCCTAGTAGCAACAGCACATCTACCATCTTAGACCTTTCTGTCATTGATCCAGATATCTAGAGACTGAACCCACTATCGAGCATAAATACCCCCTCTTGGAGTCACAAGCATCTACTTGGCCAAAGCTTCTACTAGCAACGGAGAGCATGCAAAATCAAGAGCACATAGATAAACAACTTGAATAAACATGGTATAATTATTCATCGGATCCCAGCAAACACAACATCTAGCATTACAATAAGATGATCTTGATCATGTTAGGCAGCTCACAAGATCTAAACATGGAGGCACAAGGTAGAGAGACAACCATCTAGCTACTGCTATGGACCCGTAGTCCAGGGGTGGACTACTCACGCATCACTCCGGAGGCAGGCATGGTGATGTAGAGCCATCCGGTGATGATCTCCCCTCCAGCAGGGTGCCGGGAAGAGCTTCAGAACTCCTCCGATCTGAGATTGACGATGACGGTCGCGACGAAACTTTTTGTGGAATATGATCGACCGTCCTAGGGTTTTCGAGTTGCGGAGAATATATAGGCGAAGAGGCGGAGTCGGTGGCTGAGGGGGGCCACCACGCCATAGGGGGGCGCGGGCCCACCCTGGGCCGCGCCCTAGTGTGGCGTGGCCCCCTGGTGGGTCTGCTCCGACTCCCCTTTGGACTCCGTGATCTCCTCGTGATATTATTGACGATGTCTTTTGTTTCGTCCAATTCCGAGAATATTTCCTTAATAGATTTTCTGAAACCAAAAACAACAGAAAACAGGGAACTGGCACTGTGGCATCTTGTTAATAGGTTAGTCCCAGAAAATGCATAAAAATGATATAAAGTGTAACCAAAACATGTAGTAATTGATATAATAACAGCATGGAACATCAAAAATTATAGATACGTTTGAGACGTATCACAATCCGTATGGACTAATGTTTGCATTGAGATATTCTTATAGATCTTGTCCGTAGGAAATGTGTGGCGTTAATGTGTTGGACTCTAGAAGACTACATGATGACCAATGCCTATTCAAGGGTTTATATGAAGAAGGGTCATGTGTAGAGTGAGTCGTGCAAGTTCAAGATGAGCGTCTAGAAGATATCATATGCTTGAAGCTTGTCACCCACATTAAGATAATGGTCATGTGAAGGTGTTCTAACTTAATAGAGTCAAGATCGTCATCAACTAGCTCAAGTGAAATGCTCAAGGCAAAGATATGATTTTGATAGGTTTTCCATTTTATCGCTCCCATGCTTTTGGTAGACCGGGTTATAGGATCGATAGCCGTACTATCAAGAGGGGCTCTCGAGTGAGTAACTTGATCGCATCTTTGTGAAGAGCTCAAACATTTGCATACTTGGCATATCATCTTTCTTGGTTCTTATTTGGTTCTTCTCCGTGTTGGGGTTTGTAGCTTGTTGTGATCTTCATAACAAGCTCAAGTTCATCAAAAACGGATTTCGTATCAAAAATTGTTGGGTTTTTTATGTTGGAGGATTTACCGGTTGTTCTTTTATAGAAAGGTTTTACCTTTCTACATTTGGTTTTATGCTCCCATGTTGTACTATGATGTTTCTCTGCATGATCTTATAGTGCTCGTTGTGGTGATTCCAACGAGACCAAGAACATCGAAAACGGAGCCCGGATGCAAAACTTATTGTCATTTTCGTTTTGATGTTTCTGCAGTTTCCCCGGAAATTTCCAGCACTATTTCCGGCCAGAGAACAGTACCTCAAAGCTAAGGGACTTGGTAGTTTTTCGCAAGTCCGGAAATTTCCGAAACTTGCACTGGAAATTTCCGGTCCCCTGTTTTCCTGCAACGACTCTTTTTCGTGGAGAACTATAAAAGGCCCCATTCTTCCCCAATGGTCAAGCAACCATTTGAGCAAGTTTTTCTCCTCTCTCTCCTCCATTGTTGACCTTGGAAAAGCTTGCCTTCCTCTCAATCCCTCCCATGATTCTTGCATATCTTTGAGGGAAAAGTGAGAGGAGATCTAGATCTACAATTCCACCAATCCATCTCTTCTCTAAGTGAGGGGAACTTAGTGGATCTAGATCTTGGAGTTCCGTTTGTTGAGTTCTTCTTTGTTCTTCCTCTCTTCTCCCCCATAAGCATTATTAGTTGCTTTTGGTGGATTTGGGAGTGGAGAACTTGAGCACTTCTTGTGTTCTTGCCATTGCATTTGGTGCATCGGTTTATGCTCTCCACGAGGATTCGTGGAAGGTGAAAGTTTGTGAGCTTGTTACTCTTAGGTCATTAGACCCTAGACGGTTTGTGGTGTTCTTGGGACCTCCAATTATGTTGTGGACGCGTGCCCCAAACTTGTGGTGACTTCAGGAGCCTCCGATTAAGTTGTGGATGCATGCCTCGAGATTGAAGGTTACCAATAATGGAAGGTGAACTAATCCGTTGTGATGGTCGTGTTTGCATCGCTTCAATCTTGGAGGCGTCGTCTTTGGAGATCAGGACCTTCGTCGAACCTTTCGAAGTTTTGGCATGTGTCTGGTGTTGCTTTGCTAGCAATGGCAGGGGAAGCCGAGATAGCGGTATCGAATGTCAGATGTCTGCCGAGGCGGTGGCCTCGGTTTGCGATGTAGTGTGGACTCTATGTGGTAGAGATGATGCTCAGCATGGCGGGGGTGGCGGCTTGGTCTCTTGGGATGGCGGGTTCGTCGGCCCGGTCACCGCGACCAGGTGGGTCCGGTCTGACTGGTACGTTGGGTGGCGGACCTGGATTTTGGCGCAACGTCTGTGGTCTACATGCAAGTGTTTTTGTGCAGGTCGGAAAGCGAGACACCTGAGTCGTGCGACGTTGTGGCTCGCCTACGAGCTGTGGATCGGTGTCGGGGCAACAACCCCGGAAGGCGGTTGCTGGTGCTCCGTGCAAGGCACGCCAGATTGTTGGATGCCAGGGTGGCGACCCAGGGTAGGTCTGGTTGTCGATGAGTCTAGGGTGCGGACGACGCTGGGCTTTCGAGGCGCGTTTCACCTCCTCCTTTGTTTGGGCGGCCTAATTCCTCTCCTCACATAGCAGCTTGGGTTCTCTCCCTTCATCGCGGTGGTGGAGTGGTGCGGTGCATCCTCTGCTTGCTGGTGAGTTGGTTCGTACGGTGGTGTGTTTGTTTTAGCGCTCCGGTGTTCCGCCGGCTTGTGGGGGCCTTTCTGTCTTGTATCTAATTTTCGCCCAGTTTTACCTAACTAAAACACTTAGCAACGAGTTGTGCGTGTGGTGGTGTGCTTGTCTTAACGCTTCGGTGTCCCTTCGCCTTGTGGGGGCCTTTCTGTCCTTGTGTCTGGTTTTCAGCCAGTTTTACCTAACTAAAATGTTGACCGACAAGGGAAATATCCCTCTCTTACCTATAATAGATGACCGGCTGCACCCCTGGCGCAGGTACCGAAAGCAACACTGTAGTGTAGCCTTAAGTTTTATATATTTTGCGTCTATTGTTTGCCAAGTTTTAAATTCCTACGGCTAGCATCAAACGAACGTTTACGTGCCTTAAGGTTTTCTCTATAATTTCCAACTTACACATACTCCTGCAGAAAATCTTATCTATATAGTTATTTGATAGAAAAGGAAACCTATAAGGGATGCTATTATCTGAAGCAGTTCCCTAACCTTCATCGTCGGAACCACTCCCTTAATTTATTTAGGTGCCGAAAACAGGACGGTATGTCTGATGTGTACTGATACTTTTGTGAGTATGTGTACTGGTGTGCACTGCTTGGACTACAGAGCGGTGTGTTGACTGTTGAGTGCTTATATGTTTAGTAGTGGCTTGTGACAATATTTATGAATGGGACTTGGTTCCCATTAAACCATTGGTTAGGTTAACCTAACCTAAAAAAGAGCCCAATGGGCTAAATGGTAAATCCACAAACCCATTAGGTATTTTAGGTTCGATCCAAAATAACCAAAGGTTATTCGTGCCTCCCGAGCGGGTCGTGCTGCACGCTGACGAGTGCCTCCCGGCGAGTCGCCGCCGTCCCCACCGTCGCCGCATGTCGCCGCCGCCGACGACTACCACCGCCGCCATCGCCGATCCCGAGCCGCCCCGAGTCCTCCGTTCCATCTCCTCGGCCCGCCTCCATCTCGTCTGCCCGGATTCGAACTCGAGGTCACCGGCCGTCGCTACGCTGCGGGCAGCCACCGTCGCTCCGCCTTAGGCCGACCTGCGCCGCCGCCCACCTCAACTCCCTCCCCCTGCTCAAGGTATGGCCTGCCAATCCCGCCCCCGACCTGCAATTTGGCTGCTTGGTCATGTTTCTTGGTGCTGCAATTTGGTCAACCTTTTGTTGTTCTACTTGCTGTTGGAACAGGGAAATGAGTTGAAATTGGTAGGATGATGTGTGAAAGTACATCTAGTTTTACGCCACTAGTTCCTTTAATCATGTCTCCTGTTCTTGTCTCGAGCTAGTGTAGTAATCATGTTTTACTTTAGGCAGTCTGATGCAACCTGAACTTTCTGAACAAGGGGCAGAAGTGTTGCTAGTGCTGTATTTGTAGTATTATTAGAGTTACATTCTGTAACCCTCTCATTGCTTGGTTCTGTAGTGGAACAAACTTCAGAAGTAGATGCTGTTGGGCTATCGCCTGTACTACTACTTCCTCTAGTTTATTCTTAAAATTGAACAAGAAGAGAACTTTTCATCAGAGTTTCTTATGTACACTTATATGACAGTAGCTTAGCTCTGTTAATGGTTGGGTCATTGTTCTTGATCCAGTGATTGAAGCGGCTTGATGTGCCAGCTTTATGTTATAGTAGAAGTAGCTTTTGCTACCACTGCAGTGTATTAGTTGGTATAGTTTTGGTTGAATCCCAAAAAATGTGAGTGGTGGCTTTTAGATGTTTCTGGCAATGGATCCAGTTCGGCCTGTAGCACTGTGTGTCATTGTTATTTTGTCATAGTTATATTCTCTGTTTACAACTTTCTGTGTGTCATTATTTGATCCGAATATCCAAATTTCTGAAACTTTGTTGGTCTTGTTGCCGTGTGCAGGTTTGAAATGGAAGAAGGTGCAGAATTAGTTTCAAGATACATGCAAGGAAGGCGAACTCGGGATGTTGGCAGTTCAGAAACGAGAATGGGGGAGGATTATGATCAGGAAGGAGAAGGCATGGGATTTGAGGGAGATGAGGACGAGGAGGATGAAGACTATGAGTTAGATGACGATGATGATGATGATGTTGATGAGGACATGGGACAAGGTTTAAGCTCAGATGCTCAAGGAAGGAGGTTCAGGTCGAAAGCTTGGCGTGAATTTGTGCCTATCCATGTTGATGGAGAAGTTACCAAAGGCGAATGCAAGCATTGTACCACGGTCATTAGTGCAAAGAGAGGACATGGAACAAGTGGGTTGCGGAATCACCTCAACAGATGCAAAGATAGGGCAGCAGCGATTATTTCATAATGGTACGAACCTAACTAACCATCGGTTAACCTATTCTAACCCAAATAACCAAATGGTTAACCTATCTATCCAAATAGACAAAACGGTTATTTAGGTTCAGAACCAAAACGTAAATGGTTAACCAAATCCCATCCATAACAATATTGATTGATTGTCTATATGTTTGGTAGTGGCCTGTGGGGCTGTGAGAATACCTTAATTGATTGTCTATATGTTTGGTAGTGGGCTGGTGACTCTGCTGATTGCTATGAGATGAGGCAGAGTAAGTAACTCGAAAAACAAAAGTATTTGTGGTCACGAATCACGATGATGGTGTATCGACCGTTGACCAAAAGCCACATACCACAGTGAAAACGCACGACACGCCACGTGGACAATCCGGTCAATGGAGAGACAGAGAGAGCGGCGCCACCGCCCGCCCGTCGCCTTTCGTCTACCATATCCAGATCGCCGCGCGTCATGCGGGATGCGGCACCGCTCCCATCCTCGATCCCCAACGGCGAGGAAGGTGGTAAAGCTGAGTGACGGCGCGGGCGATAAACATCACGCGAAACAAGACGGCGGGCGGCGCCTCCGTCTGTCGCGTTTAGTTTGGTTGGCACGCAAGGGAGAAGAAGCCCAACTCGTCCTCTCTTGATCCCCTCCATTCCTGGCAGATCCCAGCACGCCATGCCCGCGCGCGCAGGTTCTTGCAGCCAAGCGCCACCTCACGCCTCTTCTTCGTCTTCTCTTCTCTGCTCCGATACAAGGCCTGCCGCGGCGGTGACCCAGTGACCTCTCGACGCTGTCTGTTTGCCTGTCGCAATGGACGACATCACCAACGAGGCGCGGGTGGGCGCGTTCGCGATCGGCCCGTCAACGGCGCTCGGCCGCGCGCTCGCTCTGCGCGTGCTCTTCTTCGGCTCGCTCGCGCGGCTCCGCCGCCGCCTCGCCGCCGCGCTGCGCGCCGCGGCGCCCCTGGTCGCGGCCTGGCTGCACCCGCGCCACAACACGCGCGGGATCCTGCTGGCCGTCTGCGCCGTGGCCCTCCTGCTGCGGGGCCGCGGCGGGCGCGCCGGGGTGCGCGCGCGGGTGCAGTCCGCCTACCGCCGCAAGTTCTGGCGGAACATGATGCGTGCCGCGCTCACCTACGAGGAGTGGGCGCACGCCGCAAGGATGCTCGAGAGGGAGACGCCGCGCCGCGCCACCGACGCCGACCTGTACGACGAGGAGCTCGTGCGAAACAAGCTCCGCGAGCTCAGGCACCGCCGACAGGAGGGCTCGCTCAGGGACATCGTCTTCTGCATGCGCGCCGACCTGCTCAGGAACCTTGGTAACATGTGCAACCCGGAGCTCCACAAGGGGAGGCTGCAGGTACTGCGCTGCCCATCTTGCCACAAATTTGTTGCCATCTGATGCTTGCTTTGACTTTGAGCCTTTGATCATGTTACTGTTTGTTGCCGGAATATTAGAAATGTTTCCCCTTTCCCGTAGTAAAAGACTCGATAAATTTGCAAAGTTTGTTAGTAATTTATGTAGGTAGATTTGTAACTGGGTCCTGTCCATGCATTATAGTACTAAGTTAGTCATGAATAATAAATCTGCTTTGTTCGTAAGACGATTCGTTCACATTAATTCTGGATATACATTGGAGCATCACTGAAATGTTTATGCTCAATGATCTGCTAGGTCCCTAAACTCATCAAGGAGTACATTGAGGAGGTATCCACTCAACTGAAGATGGTTTGTAATTCTGATTCAGACGAGGTACCTCTTGAAGAGAAACTGGCATTTATGCATGAGACAAGACATGCCTTTGGTAGATCTGCCTTACTGCTAAGTGGAGGTGCTTCATTTGGAACTTTTCATGTGGGTGTTGTTAAAACCTTGGTAGAACATAAGCTACTACCCAGGATTATTTCAGGATCAAGCGTTGGCTCGATAATGTGTTCTATTGTAGCCACAAGATCATGGCCAGAACTGGAGAGCTTTTTTGAGGAGTGGCATTCCTTGAAATTCTTTGACCAGATGGGTGGCATCTTTCCTGTATTTAAAAGAATTTTGACACATGGAGCTGTTCATGACATTAGGTACTTGCAGACGCAATTGAGAAATCTTACAAGCAATTTGACATTTCAAGAGGCATATGACATGACTGGTCGGGTTCTCGTTGTCACTGTGTGCTCTCCAAGAAAACATGAGCCACCTCGATGCTTGAACTATTTGACATCACCTCACGTTCTCATTTGGAGTGCGGTAACTGCTTCCTGTGCTTTTCCTGGACTCTTTGAGGCCCAGGAGTTGATGGCCAAAGATAGATTTGGAGCAACAGTTCCTTTTCATGTTCCATTCTTGTTGGGCATGGAGGAACGAGCTGATGCTGCTACACGACGCTGGAGGGATGGGAGCTTAGAAAGTGATTTGCCCATGAAGCAATTGAAGGAATTGTTCAATGTGAATCATTTCATAGTAAGCCAAGCCAATCCTCACATAGCTCCACTATTGAGACTAAAGGAGATCATCAGGGCTTACGGTGGCAGCTTTGCTGCCAAGGTATATCATATACTTCCTCCATATTCCTTATATCTGTTACTATTGTTTATTCTCTGTCAAATTATTTAGCCAATATGACTGACCATGCTTTCCATTTCATGCTATAAATATCTTCATTTTTATATTTATCTATGATACCTTTCATCGCTGCAACAATTTGTGTGAGTTTATGGCTCAGTAGGATAGCATAGCACTATACCCATCAAGGCATAGTTGACTCTAAATTCCAGCTGAACTGTATGGCCAAATTCATTCTACCGAAGTATACCCTGGCCAAATTACTCAAATGAAGATATTTATGTTTCCATTCATGCAAACATAAATATCTTTATTTTTATTTTTCTCAATAATACCTTTCATCGTTGCAGCAATGTGTGTGAGTTTATGGCTTAGCAAGATAGCGTAGCAATATACTTACTAAGGCATGGTTGGCTGTAAAGTCCAGCTGAACTGTATGACCGAATAATTCATTCTACCAAAGTATCCCCTTGCAGAATGCGCTGAGATAATTTTTTCTGGCCTAATATGATCTTCTAATCTTGTGTTATATGTAGCTTGCTGAACTTGCTGAGATGGAAGTTAAGCATAGGTTCAATCAAGTTCTGGAACTTGGATTTCCATTAGGAGGAATAGCTAAGTTGTTTGCTCAACACTGGGAAGGCGATGTCACAATTGTTATGCCAGCCACTCTTGCTCAGGTTCTGAACGTTTCCCAATCCATTCTTCCGTGCAAATATCAAATCTTCAAACATTAATCAGTAACCTTACAAACGTTCTTTTCCTCTGTATGCAGTATTCCAAGATCATACAGAATCTGTCATATTCTGAGCTTCAGAAGGCCGCAAGTCAGGGTAGGCGATGCACTTGGGAAAAGCTCTCTGCTATCAGAGCAAATTGCGCTATTGAGCTTGCATTAGATGAATGTGTTGCCCTCCTCAACCACATGCGCAGGCTCAAGAGAAGTGCTGAAAGAGCAGCCGCTTCACAGGGACATGGTGCTACAATTAGACTCTGTCCATCTAGGAGGATCCCTTCATGGAATCTCATAGCAAGAGAAAATTCAACTGGTTCGCTCGAGGACGAAATGCTTACATCTCCAACTGTTACAAGTCAAGCAGCTGGAGGTACTGCTGGACTATCTAACAGAAATCATCATCTCCAACATAGTATACATGACAGCAGTGACAGTGAATCTGAAAGTATAGACCTACACTCATGGACGAGAAGTGGTGGCCCTCTCATGAGGACAGCCTCAGCTAACAAGTTCATCAGCTTTGTTCAGAACCTTGAGATTGACACAGAATTCAGAACAGTTTCACCAAGGGGAAGCGAAGGTGATGTTGTGACGCCAAGTAGTAACTTCTTGGCTGGTCGCCCAATTGGTAGAGAGCTAGTTGATAACCACATGAGTCCTGCTACTCCTGGTAGGGCCTCAGGCAATTCAGGCTGTGATCCTCATGATACTACTGTCCCTAGATCTCCATTTGGTCGCATTATGGTCCCTGAAGGCGACTTGCTGCAGCCTGAAAAGATCCAGAATGGTATTTTGTTCAATGTTGTGAGAAGGGATAGTCTTCTAGCATCTACTAGCGGAGTTGACCCTCATGGATATTTGCACGAAGCAGATGTGGAAACAGTACCCACTGAGTGCCTTTACGGTGCTTCGGATGACGACGATGACGTGGAATTAAAAGTTGATGATGAAGCTGCATCTGACCCTGGAGTATACATGAGCAGCGGAAGTGTAGGACATCAGAGACCTTCACCTGCAGGAAATCTAGATTCTTCTTCTTCCATAGATTGTCAAGCTGAAACGATTACTACTCGATCAGAAGCTCCATCTCCTTTTGATATCTGTGTGGAGATCCCTGCAGGAACCGTGACCACAGAAAATAGTCGGCCTGACGAGCATTCTTCGGAAACAAGACTGGAGACAGCAAAGACGGAATGCACTGATGGGAATCCAGCTGCTGGGAAGGATGAAGTGGAGTCGGTCCCGGCTATTGAAGAATCTTCCTGTTTTCATGGGACAGCATAAACTTGGCAGCAGCATCAAGTGAACTCGAATAATGTTCCAGTTTCAGAAGATGATAGACATATCAGCGTCACTTTGAGTGAGAAACCAGTTACCCCTTCCAGTGTCGGAGCTGAGTATGACATCTGGTGGGAATGAAGCTGAGTAGTAGCATAGAAAGTGCTCAACTGTTGACTGGCTTAGTGCTAGGTTGTGTTGGGACTTGTAGTTTAAAAGCAAACCGGCTTTGGTCTGAGCGATGTAATGCTTGCATTGTGAACTTGTCTCAGGATCGAACTGGATTGTGTGAAAACCTAGGTGCCGTAATTCCAATGTAAGGAAGTCAAGCCCTAGTGGAGTAATAAGAATGAGTCGTTTTGAACGCACATATAAATGAGTTTCTTTGTTTCTGCAATTGATGAAATTCCTTGCGGCGGGTTTCTTTTTCCGAGAACCTCGCGGTGGATTCTTTTGACTGAACTGCACATCGCACGGCTCCGTGCAGGCTATGGCGCTCCCTAATCTGTGGCTACCTGAGTTGCACACTCAGAATTGTTAAGGCCACAAGTTTTTATTTTTTGTTATGGCCATCAGCATTCAGCAGGTTACATATAATTTCAGAGCAGAGTTTTTTTAAATGTTCAGAACAGAGTAAGTCAGACGGTTTCGCTATTCGAGTGGAGCCCAATAGCAGGGCCGTACCTCGAAACATTAGTCGATAAGCTGTCGCGACAGCCCAGCCCACGAAGGCCAGCCTCGCTAGAACCCTAGCCGCCGCGCCACCCCCAAAGAATCTGGAAAGGGTAACGACGATCTGGTGTGCCCCTCCCCTCGTCGTCGAATCCTGCCACCTCGTAAGCTCCTCCTCTCTCCCAATGTTCTCCTTCCTGTTAAGCAGCAATCTGATCTCTGTGCGTCTTGTGGGCAGCTTCTTTTCGCCAGGCAAGGAGGAAATCTCGTCGGTGCCGCACCTGCGGGCAGTATGGGCAAGGCGAAGCGGGCGTCCATCTTCATCAGGCTCGTGTCGGCCGCCGGCACGGGGTTCTTCTACGTGAAGCGCAAGAACCCTCGCCGGATTACGGAGAAGCTCGAGTTCAGGAAGTACGACCCACGCGTCAACAAGCACGTCCTCTTCACGGAGGCCAAGATGAAGTGACCTTCGCCGGGCCGGAAGCTGAATAATGCCGTCGACATAGACGAAACGCATATGTCCCTGTTTTTCCTTCTTCTTTGACTGTACTGTCTGTCGCTGGATCGAGCCACATTGCTGTGCTGTTGACCTGTTCTTCCGTGCTGCTAGTCTAGGTCCGATGTATGCCCATGAATCTGCTACTGTGTGGCATTATGCCGACAGATATTACAGTTCGCATGTCCGTGTAACATCTTGGTCCAAGCTGCATCACTTACCGGCAACTTCAAATGGAAGTTGATCACTTGCTCTGACGTTGTGGCGTACTGCTACTGCAGATCACTGATGAATGAGTGCAACGCTTTCTTGTTCTTGCAAATACATCATCTACTGGAGAACGGTTTTTTGGCCTCCGCCCTCCGGTGATGTAAAATTCTGTTTTTTGGGGTATAAACCCTAAAACAGGGACATATGGCCACACAAGAAAGGATCGGGTTAGGAATGATGATATACGTGAGAGAGTTGGGGTAGCACCAATTGAAGAGAAGGTTGTCCAACACCGTCTAAGATGGTTTGGTCATATAGAACGTAGGCCTCCGGAAGCGCGATTGCATACCGGACGGATAAAGCGGGATGTGAATGTTAAGAGGGGTCGTGGTAGGCCAAACTTGACATGGGAGGAGTCTGTTAAGAGAGATCTGAAGGATTGGAATATCACCAAAGAACTAGCCATGGATAGGGCTGCGTGGAAGTTAGCTATCCATGTGCCAGAACCATGACCTGGTTTCGAGATCTTATGGGTTTCAACTCTAGCCTACCCCAACTTGTTTGGGAAAAAAGCCTTTGTTGTTGTTGTTGTTGTTATTATTGTTGTTGTTGTTGGGGTATAAACCCTAAAATAGATCATCTACTGGAGATGCTCTAACAATCTAGACAAGAATTTTGGAAATTAAATTATGAGCCTTAAATAGTAAAGGTTGTTGTTAGTTTACCCCATAAGCCACCAAGTAGATTTTATGAATCTGACACTCCTGTTTCTCCAGGTTCCCTTCAGCAAATAGGGAGCTACCGCAGAAAAGAAACAGTTACTGCGGATAATATGAACAAAACATATAAAGCGTGATCATTCTAGCAAAAGGTGGTGTTCCATCCGATCAGGCGAAGGAGAAAGAGGGGGTTGTGCTGAAGAGAGAAGAAGCTGATCGGTCAGGGCAATAGCCGCAAAGATGGGTAATGCCAACGGGCAACGACCCTCGTGCTTAGAGAGATAGGCAGGCAGCAGCTGCAAGAGGGTGAACAATTGGCCACCAATGTGTTCAAAAAAAAATTGGCCACCAAGAACCACCCTTCTTTCACGACTAGGTAGGGCCGCGCGCTTGCCTGCCGAACCTGCCGAACGGCCTGACAGACCGTAATAAGTAAACATTTTGAACATCATCTTGTGAACACGATATATAAATTTATAGTATTTTGAATTTTGTAAAATGTCAATAGCGCTGTCAAAAAGTACAACATAAGCTGACTTGACTAACATGATATATCTCTAGATACGTACCAATCAGGAAAAGGTTAAAAAAGCTTATATTTTGGAACGGGGGGAGTATTAGCAAAGCAACTTATATTAAGTGGTGTTCTATGGAATGATAATGAAAAATAAAGGGATCTGTCCAGAAGGCAATCTGTTCATAACAATGTTAAGCACAGTGGCTTCAGTTGGTTCCACACATTCTCTGATAAACCATTCCATAGGACTGCAATTTCATATAAATGGCTCAAAAATGATGCAAATTTTGGCGAAAACGCGCATTTCACCACAGTGATCCTACCATGGCGCCGCCACTGGTTTGGTAAAACGAGCAATGCTATACACCACAAAATTCACAAGCACCTTTCTCTGAAGGTGGAGGAGCATTGTCAACTGTTGGTGTACTTATGTGTAACATTAGAAGTTTAGGAGGGATGAGAGTGTAAAATGTACTATGTATATTTTTACCTATGTGGAATAGAGAGGAAGAGAAGGATTCCAGAAATTTCCCCAAAATACTACATGGTATCAGAGCTGGAGGCGACGGCGCTCCGCCCTCGCCGGCGGTGAGTTGGATACTCGCGGTGGTGCTGCCGGCGAGGAGAAGTGGAGAAGGGGTCGGGCCCTAAGCTGAGGGGCAGCAAGGTCCAGCAGGGGGAGAGCTGCGGCCGGGCGTTCCCGAGGTGGCCGGCGGTGAATCGGCGGGTAGCGCAAGTGCACGGGGCTGCAGCTGTGGTTGTGCTGGTTGGGAGCAGTAGGCAGTAGCAGGAGGGAGAATCGAGGATCTGCAGCCAAGGTGTCCTGCAGCTGAGAGGAAGAGCAGGGGAGAGGTGCTCGTACAAGAAAGCTCCAGCAAGGACAAGTGCGGCCAGCCGGCCGAAGCTGAACGAGGCACCTCAGGGGGTGAGGCTGCACATCGTAGAGAGGTGCGGCGACTTGCTGTGAAGACTAAAGAAGTTAGAGCGCGTGCGGCCGGGAGAGCTAGCAGCGCTGCAGAAGGTTGGAAGCGCCACAGAATTGAAGCCAGTGGCAGCTTGGTGCAGAGCATAAGGAGTGTGCCCTGCCCTTCATCTTTGCCGGGAAGAGAGAAGAAGTGCTGCAGTGGTCGTGAGGCTAGTGGTTCTGAGAGAAGAGTGTGTGTGCGTGCAGCCACAGAGTGTATTCTGTCAGTGGTGTGATACCAGGTAGTTATTGAATCTGGTTCTTAACTGTTGCTGCACAACTGATCAAAAATCTGCTTAACATAGCAAGATTGAGGTGCAGTGATGCACATCAGCTGTGAGTACTTTTCGTTTGTGAGTTCAAGGTGATTCAGAGGGACGAAAAAACAAGGGAAGATGTCAGATCATGTGAGAGCATCTTGTCGTGAACTGATCAGAAAAGGTTATGGACATGGACACAATTGGTATAACAGAAGACGTGGTTATGGTTCCAATATGCGTGATTGCATTGCAAAGTCTTGGCAGAGAAGTGGGGATTGGCTGTGTCCAGTAACAAGCTGTAGGAATGTAAACTTTGCATTTCGTGGTGTTTGTAATCGTTGTGGAGCTGCACGTCCTTCTAGTGTTAGTGGAGTATGTGCTCATAGAGGGTCTCAGATGGTCACTATCCAGATGACTGTTGATGATCTGGAAAAATGGTACTAGTTCAAAAAATGGCACCAGGTCAAAGGTACAGAACAGGGTGATAAGGAAAGTTGTAAAGCTGCTGCTGTCTGTGCTAGGCATTGTAGTAATATCTCAACTCCTGCTTGGTCTAATCGCAAAAGTGCACCATGGCTGATTGATTCAGGTGCATCTCGACATATGGCTGGCTCCTATGAAGAATTTCATGATTACATTCCTGAGATAGGTAATCAAAGTGTTAAATTGGCCGATGGTTCAGCTCAAGCCATCATGGGTTCAGGGAAAGTTATATGCAATCCTAACTTGTCACTCTCATCTGTGCTCCATGTTTCCACATTCCCAATTAATCTCATGTCCATAAGTTGTATCACACGGGAACTTAATTGTGCTGTTATTTTCTTCCCATCATGGTGTATATTCCAGGATCTTGAAACTGGAAAAAAGCTTGGGATGGGGAGCTTACGTGATGGTTTATACTACCTGGACAAGGAAGTGTCGCCTTCTGTTGCAGCTGTGCTATCTTCTTCACCATTAGAAGAGTTTCTGCTGCAACATCGCAGGTTGGGTCATATGTCATTCCCTATTTTGAGTCAGAATCCTGAAGCTCAAGTACAGCCAGATTTGCATGACTCAAGTTCAAGTCCCTCTACAAGTGATGGTACAGTTTCTACTCCATTTGATGATCTTGATATCCCTATAGCTCAGAGGAAACAATCTCGCTCCACTGTTGGAAATCTGCCATCACATTTGTCCCAATACGATATTTCTAACTATGTCTCATATTCTTCTATGGGACCTCAGTATAGAGCTTTTATTGCTGCACTTGACTCGGCTGTACCCATTCCCCATGATTGGCAGGAAGCGAAGAGGTGCCCCAAATGGAGAGATGCCATGCTGGAAGAAATGACAGCACTTGACAAGAATAACACGTGGGTACTTACTACACTTCCTCCTAATAAAAAGGTTGTTGGTTGCAAGTGGGTATTTACGGTAAAACAAAATTCAGAGGGAAAAGAAGAAAGATATAAGGCCAGGTTGGTGGCCAAAGGGTACAGTCAAACATATGGGGTAGATTATGATGAAACCTTTGCACCCGTGGCAAAAATGAACACAATCAGGGCTCTCATATCGATAGCAGCAAATAATAAGTGGAAGTTGTACCAAATGGATGTTAAAAATGCTTTTCTTCATGGGGACTTACATGAAGAAGTGTATATGGAGATTCCACCAGGGTTTGGTAGTAAAGAAACTGAAGACAATGTGTGCAAATTAAAGAAATCCTTGTATGGGCTTAAACAATCACCTAGAGCCTGGTTTGGGAGGTTCAGAAATGAAGTGTGCAAGCTGGGCTATCAACAAAGCAATGCAGATCATACTTTATTTTTTAAGCGCCATAACGACAAGGTTACCATTCTGGTTGTTTATGTTGATGACATTGTAATCACAGGTGATGATGATAAAGAGATATCGAGGTTAAAGAAGGCATTGTCATGTTCATTTGAAGTCAAAGACCTGGGATACCTTCACTACTTTCTTGGGATTGAGGTTGTTTATGGTGCACAAGGTATTTATCTCTCTCAAAGGAAGTATGTACTTGATTTAATTGCTGAGACTGGTATGTTAGAATGTAGACCAGCACCCACACCTGTTGAGCAAAATCTTCGAATATTAGCGGATTCTGGTGAGTCAGTGGACAAAGGTAGATATCAAAGATTAGTGGGGCGCTTAATTTATTTATCACATATTAGACCAGACATTGCATATGCGGTTAGCATTGTGAGCAGATACATGCATGACCCTAGAACCAGTCACTTGGATGCTGTATACAGAATTTTAAGGTATCTAAAAGGGTGCCCGGGTAAAGGAATTTTATTTTCTGATTATGGGGGCTGGATGTCTAGACGACAGAAAGTCAACCGCTGGCTATTGCATGTTTTTGGGTGGAAATTTAGTTAGCTGGCGGAGTAAAAAGCAGATTGTAGTTGCACGTTCAACAGCTGAAGCTGATTTTAGATGTATGGCATTAGGTTTATGTGAACTGATGTGGTTGAGGATACTATTGTCAGAGCTTGGACTGTTTGTTGACGTACCCATTTGCTTGTACCGTGATAACCAAGCTTGCTATTAACATAGTTCACAATCCGGTTCATCATGATCGAACTAAACATGTCGAGATAGATAGGCACTTTATTAAGGAGAAGCTAGATGAAGGTGTACTCAAAATTACTTATGTTAGGTCATCAGATCAACTAGCAGATATCTTGACAAAAGGGGTGAGTGTAGGTTCATTTGTAAATATTTGTAGCAAGATGAGGCTCATTGACATCTTCACCTCATCTTGAGGGGGAGTGTTGGTGTACTTATGTGTAACATTAGAAGTTTAGGAGGGATGAAAGTGTAAAATGTACTATGTATATTTTTACCTGTGTGGAATAGAGAGGAAGAGAAGGATTCCAGAAATTTCCCCAAAATACTACATCAACATTTGCTACCAAGAGGTCTTTTTGAGTTCCTAGCATCATCTTTGTTGTCTGTTTCTGAATTCTTCACCGATTCTTGATCCTTGCAGTCTTTTGGGAACATCATCCAAAGGATCAGTCACCCCTTGAGCTTTGTATAGCAAAGCCGCATCCATGTCTGTAGATTCAGGAGCAACGTCTCCAAATGGCAGAACCCTGCCAATAAAGGATAAATTCAGTTTATAATTGTGGAGGTTATAACATAAGGCAGAAAGTTAGTGATAGAACAGGACAGCTACAATTGTTCGGTCAACCAATTTTATGACACAAGGTGCCAACTTCGTCCCGATAACTGCATTTTCTAACAAATGCCTTTTTGTGACACAAGGTGCCAACTTCGTCCTGATTCGAGTGCATGCTGTATGGAGTCATCCTCCCGGCGGTGTGCTGAAACTCAATGTGGACAGTGCCTTCGTAGCTCAGTCTGGGAAAGCGGGCAACGGTCTGATTCTGAGACGGAGCGACGGCTCTATTGTTTTCTCATCTTGTAGGGATCTGCATAGGCAATCATGCATGGAAGGGCTCCGGTTTGCCTTAGATATGTGTCAGGAGCGTGTCAGTGTTGAGACAGAGAGCTGAGAGCTGGTGCAACTAGCTACAAGCAAGGGGAGGGATGGCTAGACTCTGGGCCACCTGGTGGATGACCTCCAGATAATATTATCTTCGGCTCGTGTTGTGTCGATATCTAAAATTCCTAGACTCTGTCTATTCATGAGTTAGCTAGATTTGGGTTGTTGAACCAAAGAACTCAAGTTTGTGTAGGGTCGGATCCTGAGGTTCTGTGGGATCGCATCCAGAAGGATTGTAACTACACTTTGATTATTTAATACAATCCTTCCCCCGCCCAAAAAAAAAGTATACGAACAAATTGCAGAGTGATGAGATATTTGTGACTAGCTAGTACGGAACAACATATAACATTTCTTAAGCAGGATAGCACCTATCCCTCAAGTAAATGCAATTTGGTACGATGCTAATCGCAATACACACATCATACAAGATACACTAGACTCTTAAGTCCCATGTATTGCGATCGAGTAACACTGGGATAACTAGATTCACTACCCCCCTTCAAACAGCAATACACTAAAAGCTAGGCAACCACATTACCATAGAAACATCTTAAACAACACTAATCCTCATGTCCCAAACTAAGTGTCAGAGCAACTGAGGACATATGGAAACAACAGCGGATCTAAAAGAGCACACCCTCCAGCGAGGCTTGTGAGTTATAAGAATAGAACCTGACCTGTCATCGAGGACATGGCTGACACATTCGAAGTTCCCTCCTTGATAGCATTCGACTCATTGTCAAACAACTCCTGTTCATTCCGGGGCACAGGGGTGTAGAAGCCGACGACTGGAATCAGTGGACGGAGGACATTATTACCACACACCTTCCTAACCCGTTCGGACAGTAGCTCGATTGTGAAGAGGCCAACAACCGTGTCAACAAAAACGACATTTGCTCCCTCGGCAAAGCCCAACACGCACAGACTTCTTGCTGGATCCACGAGAGCACCAACTGGGAGCAAATTGCCCAGGTGGATGATCCGGCTCAATACCCATCGTGCATCAGTGCGGTCACTTGCCTCCCTTGACCACAGTTTGATGCGTGAATCCATATCTTGGATAACAAGTCCCAATTCTCCATCCTCTGCCAGCATGAGGGTAAATCTCTCTGCATAGTTGGAGTCGCGGTCTGGTGCGTCGATCACAGTTAGTTCATTCCTTGCCAAGTCATACTCAAGGATCAACCCACTATCGTACCTGAAGTAGAGCAGAGACCTCCCAACGAGGACGCTGGAATAATGTAAGTCCATGGAGCCCTTGCCGACGCCGACCAGCAAGGTCACCTCTCCCCAGGTGCCAGTCTCGGAGAAGTACATCGACGCCAACGTGACATACTCCTGGTCGTCAAAAATTTGCTCGACCCAGACGGAGACAACGCAGAAAGGACCGCCGAGGCAGTCGCGGTGGTCGCACCCGTCCGCTGCGCAGAGTACGGCGGCGCTCGAGCACCCGACATCCACGGGCGCCGGTACGCTCTGTTGAACGCCCGTGATTGGCTCCCAGACGAGGAGTTCCCCGGTATACAGGCTTAGGAAGAGGGCGCGGCCGTGGCGGCAATCGAGGGCCCGCCAGGACCGGCGGTCCGGAGCGGCGAGGGATAAGGCTGAGGCGATGGTGGGGACGAAGTTGGCGATACGCTTGTCAGACTCAGACCAGTGGTGAAGGAAGCCGAGCACGGGGGGTGTGCGGTGGAGCTCGTGGATGCGGCGGCGGAAGCTGGGGTGGGAGACAGCGCAGCCCCAGGTCTTGCAGACGACGGAGGCGCGGATGAGGCAGGCGGGGTCTTCGGGCGGGAGGTGGAGGAGGATCTCTTCGACGAGTTCGTCCGGGAGCACCGGCAGCGAGGCGCAGCGCGCTGGCGGCGCCGCCATGATGCTCGCTGGGTCTGTTTGTGGGTTGGGGGGAGAGAAACTGGATATGGCTCGGCTCAACCAGCTTGAGGAAATTAGATATGGAGAGTACTTCACTTTTTTTTTTGGGAACGCAGTTTGAAAAAGTTGCACCACATCTAGAATTTTCTTCAGATTTTTTTTGAAACTTTGAAATGTCCGTTTCAAAATTTTAAAATAAAGGGCTACAAAACGCTGCACTCTGTTTGACCTCCTGCTAGATCCGATGGAGCTTCATCACCGGATCTGTCATTTTCTATACAACCAGGGAAAGAAAAAGTAATGTGCTCCATGTTAGGATTTTATCCTAGTATTAAGATAAAACTATTGCTAGACAATAAATTGGGCGAGTAGCGAGCACCAATATAGGACAAATGAGATGTATTATGTAAATTCACTGATCAGAAGGAACATGGTCTAGTGGACAACAGCATGATACAGGTTGAGGGGCCACATGTTCTTCTCCACCTCTCTAGTGGCAGCATACAACTAATGCTCAGCACTTCAACCAGCGACAAACGCAAATTGCAAACAGTTCATGTGTCAATTCGATGACATCTGTCATCAGAGCTGATTGTCTACTGGATTGCAGTTTTGAACAAAATGATGACATCTTATCATGCGGCGGGGCAGAACTTACAGTTCAGAATCCTCATTGCATATGCAGTTACAAGTACAATGCAGCTAACAACATCACAGCAGCTAACTCCAAAGCCAACATATATTGATAGGAAACCTGAAGAGGGGCCTAATAGCCTAATAGGAACTGAACAAGATAGGTTACATTCAGCAACAACCAAAAATACTGAAAATGATGACGACAAATATACTTTGTTATCTGATATTCTGGGGCATTTTGTACGGCGAGTATGAAAAAAAGCCACGCTAAAAAGAATAATATATGGGTGATGGGTGCAGCCCTAAGCTAGTATGGATCAACTAAGGTGGACGTTTGTAAGAAGCCTTGTTAGTTTACTGAGGGTTTCTCGAGCCGAAACCGTGTCGGGGTGGTGCTCGCCGCAGATGGAAGTGCGGATGAATATGGCCTTCCGTATCAGGCCATCTCCAATGTCATACTGTCCACCTCTGAGCATCAGCTTCGCCCGTGTTTCTAATACAGAAGCTTTCAGAAGAGCCAGCTCCTGCCAAAGATAAGTGTACTGGGCCTCTGACTGAACTGGCCTAAAGCAGGACAACGATGTCTCTCTCCATTTACCAGCCTGAGAAAGCATGGATTCAGCTGCACGCTCCAATGCATCGGTGCACAGATGCAGCAGCTCCAATGCGGCGTTACATCGGGAATATGTGATGAATGTGTTTATCGCAAGTGGCACCACAATCTGCTTCACAAAGAACATCAGCTCAGATGGCCTCAGTTCGACCAGAAAAGGATCAGAACCAAATCCAAAAGCCATGAAGCAGGCAGCCCATAGGTGCTCAGAAGAATGTTTGATTGAGCCTCGGAGGTACACTGATTGGACCGCAGCTTGTGCTGTTCTTGTGCCCCCTCGCTTGCGAGCATACAGCCTGATCATATCATGGAACTGGATATACTCAGACTTTGCGCTGCATCTGGCAATTCCAAACCTCATCAACATTGCAGCTGCTTCTGCTTCAGATCTCTGCATCCTAGAAGTTGCGAGGCCACAAGTTAGTGCTCGCCACCACTTCCTCCACCTTGGACCCCTCCGATGCTTCCTTGGGATTTTATGTGCAGCCAGAGCCAACATAGGAATTGGAACTGCAGATGGTGCAAACCAACCACACACTTGAACCATACGAATTGCCAGACTCCTAGGACCATCTGCATGCTCAAATATCGATAGGCAGACATCCAGGAGTCGAACAAGGACTTCATTATTTTTCAAGCTGCTTACTTCCCTCTCATTCCAAGAAAAGTCTCTTACTGGCAATGGCCGATTCAACGTGTCAAGAAGCCTACTTGGAGTGATTGGAAGCTCCAAGAGTATAGCTCCAACAATACTGAGGCCAAGAGTGAGTCTCCCAAGCTTTTCTTCAATGACCTTGAGCGCATCAATTTCCATTAGCGGGTATTCCTTGACACCTCCCTTCATTAAAGTCATTGCCTCGGCACCAGATAAATAAGAAAGCTTCATTGGCTCCAAGTTCATCACACGTGAAAGGCGTGTTGTTATGATGAAGTGAGTCTCGCCACCAAATTGTGGGAGAAGGTCTGTTATGACTCTCTTATCCCACCAGTCCTTCTCGCTTTCCAGATTATCAATAATAACTAAATATGGTATGTCCCGCATCAGTTCTTGTCGTACTTTGGCAATGGCTTCCTCTTCCTGCTCTTCAAAGCATCGGTCACTTCCTTTCTCATGCAAGTGAGTATCAACACTTAAATCTAATTCCAGAAGATTCCGTAAAGCCAAATAATTATGACGAATGTATCTGCTCTCCCCTCTGACCCACAAAATCATCTTATATCGCTGGGAGAACCTGTACGCGTACTCCAATGCTAAGTCTGTCTTGCCCATTCCAGATTCCCCCGATATGCAAGCAATGCCCTTTCCATAGAGTATCTTTGTAGATTTTTTCTTCCTCCCATACCTTCCCCCATTCTTCACTCTTGGTTGTCGGCCATGCTGCAGTGGAGTGCCCAGTCTCTGCATCTCAATGCCTTCCTCGGTCTCCTTCCACAAAACTGGTTCCTTTCCCTTGATTTCATCTGCATTTAATTGCTCATAATTGTTAACAGACCACCCACTAACAGGGCCTTTTCTTCTTTGCTTTGTCTTGAGCTCAAAATATTTCTTTTCCCCTTCCCCGCTGACATCACCAAACAAAATAAGCTCCAACTGCGAGAGCTCCTTTTTCCTCCCGACAAAATCACCATTGCGAGGGAAAGGAAATTCCTCCTTATCCACCCTCGCTCTCCACCTATTCACCCGATCAACCACACTTCTCCTACCTAATTTTGTGGCTAAAAGAATAAGTGCTTGCAGTATGCAAGCTCTCCAATTAGTATCATTCGCTTCTAACTGCACATCTACCACCCGAGAAAGAGCATCAACTGATTCCTTCCATTCATTCTCCATTCCACCATATAACATCCACAGTTCACCACCATGTTTCTCCCACAATTCTCCCCTCTTCTCGATGATATCTCTGGCAAGGCAATCAGCAGCACCCAAGTCAAAGAATATAGGGATCAGGTTTTTCTTGCCAAAGAAGTTCCTGAGCTCCTCAATGGTATAAGGATTCCCAAATGACTTCTTTGTAAGGATGACAACTCCATATGTGGAAGCATTCATTATCCTCTCGACAGCATCGTGGCTGTGTGAATTCCGACACCTAGACCTGTCAGAAGCAAAGCAGCTGATTCCATGAATCTCAAGTTCTGCACGAAGCCAATTTGTGAACCTCAGCAGTGAAGCCTTGCGTCCATGAAACCCTATGTACACATCATAGGTCCGAAGCCTACTGACAGAAGCCGCTGATGTTGTAGGTTGGGAGGATGAAGATTTCCGATATATTCCCACCTGCCTCTTCTGTTTTTCTTTTCGAGTTGAACGGTCACAATTGCTAGTTGCTGACGAACTACCTTGGTATGGGCCATTGAAGGTGGTAATGAAGCTGGGATTGTTATAGACAATTGCAGGAGTCCCAAAATTACTTGAGGTGCAAAGGCTGGGACGAGGAGAAGCATCGTCTTGCAATAACCTAATGTTGGCTGCTGGTAACTGCTCCTGCTGTACCAGTGTGTCACTAGAGAGAATATCACTGATTTTTAGCGCAATTCCATTCAAGGAGTTATTGTACTCAGGTTGTGCATTCTCCGGGCGACGAACAGACATTGACCGTGGTGTGAAGAAAGGTGATTGGTTAGCAGAAACAAATGTGGAGGAAGAGGATGACAGGTTCCTTGATGGCGCCGAGACCAAAGCCCATGTCGAGGAAGAGGATGACAGGTTCCTTGACGGTGCCGAGACCAAAGCCCCGACATCGGAGCTTTCATGTTGAAGCTCCATATACCCATTTTCAGTACTATCCAGCTCTCAAAATGGCCTGTAATTCAACTGATCGCTGGGCAAATCAGTATCTGCAAAAGATAGAAACAACTCCATCATGACTTGAAAATCTTCAAATAGTTCCTAGCCAGTACATATTAAAAGTATAGCTTTGGGAACAATAACTGTTTATCAATATGAAATAAAACAGTAGTAAAAATACACATTTCTACTGACTGAAGTAAAATGATGAAGTTTGGAGAAAGGGGACAAATTAAAAATGTAGCAAAGGTGCATTGTATTGGTCATTCAGAAAAGGTAGCCCATCATGGCTCAATAATGTCTCAGCAAGTACGCTCAGGTCGAGAGAAGAAAACCTTCTCCAATTGCTCTTGTTCAACTGGATGCCAGCAAGAAAAGAAGAAGAAAAAGGTTGAGATGAGCTGTGCGCTTCACTGTGCTGACCAATTTGGTAACAGAGGAAATAACTGTCATGGTGACATAACATACGGGGAGAATTGAGTTGCCCATACTTGATGATGCACAGGGTACCAAGTACAACCTGGGCCAGGAGCCGAGATAGGAAAAGAAACCAACCCGTGTACTGGCGCAGTGCAGCAAGGGGAGAAAAATGGCAACTCTTTCCCATCAATTTTCAATGCCGCGTGGTGGGGATAACGGATCTAATCGTACCGGCACCAACCAACCGAAGCAAAATCTTTGCGCCGATGCGACGCCTCACAGCTCCAGATCTGCCGCAGCTGACCAGCGAAGAGAAGCAGACGGTGGACCGAAGAAGATCACGCGTGCCGACGGCTCTCAGATCTGGCAAAGCAGAAAGCCAGCCGAGAAACCGCGGGGACACGGCTCAGGAGACCGCGGCCCGATCAAGATGAGCAGCTCCACGCTCCAGAAGCGAAAACGGAAAAACGTCCGCTCTACCGATTAATCGCGCCACCGGTGGTAAGACTAAGAACAGCGGAAGAACGCGAATTTGAAGTACCTGAGGGCTTACATTTCTTCTCCCTGGAGACAGCAGCCCCTTTGGGCGCGCGCGCGGGGGTGGCGTCGCGTCTGCTGCCGCGCCGGATCCCGATCCGAATCCAGCTCCGCCCGGGTAGCCGCCCTCGTTGCTGCCTCAAGGTACCTTCGGAAGCGGCGGTCAGCGCAAGTCCATCCAGTGTGAAATGTGCGCGTGATTCGTCGGGACGGGGCTGTGTCAGTGTGAGGTGTCGCGGCAGGCGATTTTTATATGCTGGACGAGGGAAGAAGGAAGCAGCGGCGACGGCGGGGCGGGGAGGGATGGAGGCAAAAGCTGAGCGAGCGAGAGAGAATGGATGTTAAGCAGTGGTGGTGGTGGTGGTATAATTGGGGGGATTAGGCTGGATGCGGTGTGATTAACTAAGGCTGCCACGCCGACGACGAAGCTGGCGTCGGCGTCTGGGTGGTCCCCGCGGCAGCGGCTGAACGGTTTGGTTTGGTTTAGCGTGGGTAGGAGGAGACAGGCGCGGGCGGGCCGGGCCTGACCCGACAGCGAGAGCTAGTTCGTACCGGGGTTACGTGTGGAAAGAAGAAATGGAAAAAGGGCTACTGATGGAATGGACGGAGTGGGGTATCTCGGGGGCCCATCAGAATCTGATGCGTGAAAGAGAGCTGCGGTTTTTACCAGACATTGTTTAACTTCAAGTATAGTACTACCTCCGATCTGATTTAGTTGTTGCGGGGCTTCACAATTTTTGCCTCGGTTCCCGTCGACAGCGAGTCACCCGTGGTGACTTCGTCAATCTCAAGACCTCATACACCGGCTCAGTCTCTCGGATGTGCTCATAGGGGTAGGGTGTCCGTGTGTGCGTTCATATGGGTGAGTATATGCGCGTGTATATGAGCGTCTGCGTTGTACTGTGTTCCGCAAAAAAAATTTTGCCTGCACGTACCCTAAACCTGCGATAATCAAATGTGATCAAAGGGGAGTAGTAGATAGAAGGTCATCGAGCTTATCGGTCGAGATTGTCGTAGAGCTTTTCTTGTTTCATCGCAAATCCGTGCGACCTCATGTGTCCGGCTCCAATCTTACTTGCTTGTCCGTGATCTGTCAGCCTTCGGTCTTTCGACGCACTTCGAATGACACCTTGCACATGGGGTCGGAACGCTCCTTCATGATCTTGGTGCTCCGCTTGGTCTTCTCCGGGATCCGCACGAGTATGAAGAGCTTGTTGAAGGGTCGAAGAGCTGGGACAGAGAGAGCTCCAAACAGGGCGTCTCCGTGCCTCCGAAGGGCAGCGGGGGGTGCGGCGTGGCTTGAGGGTGCTTGTGGTAGGTGGATCGGATTACTTGGGAGAATTGATGGTGGGTGGCGACATTCGTTTAAGAGGTTGGCAGTCGTAAGTGTGGTAGAGAGCTTCCGACGAAGGGGCGGAGGAGGCCGACGAGGTTTGGCCGACTTTAGTGAGGTTCCAAACAGCTCAGTTTAAGCCCCAAATGGTTCAGACGAGATTCTAGAGGGTTCCGAGATGGTTCTGACGATCTTTGATGAAATTCAAATCAAATATGCCGATGAGTTTTGGCCGACTTCTGTGAGGTTCCAAACGGTTTAGTTTATGCCTCAAATGGTTCCGACGAGGTTCTAGAGGGTTCCGGGGTGGTTCCGACGATCTTTGACGATATTCCAATCAACTCCGACGGTATTCCGACGAACTTCTGGCGATGTTCCGAACAGGTTGCCGCCGGTGGTCGGTGGTGGTACGGCGATGGACCGTAGGTGGTTCCATGGCGTGGTCAGAGGTGTAACTGCGATGGAAAGGTGGTGGTTCGACGAGGCGACCGACGATGGACTGCGGTAGTCAGGCAAGGTGACAGCGACAGTTTGCGATGGACTGATGGTGGTTCAACGAGGTGGCCGACGGTGGTTCGGCGGCGGTGGTGGCACGATGGAGCACGGCGTACTCCTATCGAGCTCCACCAAGCGGCGCGGTCCAATGAGAGCTGGCTGGGGTACCCACACGACTTGGGGTGGGCGCCACCAAGGGAGGTGGAAGGGGAGAGGCAGAGTGGCCAGCCGGCACCGAAGAAGTGGTCAGCGGTGGTTTACCCCCGCTGACTCCTTTCCTCTCCTCTCACTCCCTCTTAAAAGGGGGAAGTGAGAGTGGCGGTGTGGTCATTTTATGTAGCACGTGAGATGACATCTTTATAAGGCATATTCTTTAGAGTAAGAGGAAAGTATCTAGGGGACTTTCTAAACAGCCCCCGTACTTTTGGGTATGCCTATTCACACTCCTAGAGTCCACTATGTTTGATCCACGGATCGACTAGTCTAGATCATACGGGTAGAATAGATCTATGAGGAGGAGGATGATCACCTTTACCTTGTGCAGATGAACTCGATGGTGCCGGCAATGGCAGTGAGTGGAGTGGCGGCGGAGGTGGAGCTCCGACGGTGGGGCATCCCGCCGCTGGCAGCGCGCCCTCTAGATCGGTCTAGGGATAGGAGTGGGGAGCCGGCGGCACTCAGACGAACCTCGTGACTCGAGCCCCGGCCCCCACCATCCTCTTTATAGCGCTGTGCGACGGGGCCCACCAACCTTGTAGGGTTGGGCCCCCGATCAGGGCACGGGATCAAGGCCCAAGTGGCCGTTGGGCCATCTTGGCTGGGAGATCAACCTAACATTCTCCCCCTTGATTCATCTTATATTTTAACTTTTAAAACTTTACTCGTTTCATCACAGATCGATACATAGAGCATGTTTCATCGTCTCAGCTCAATTGTCGATAGAATCAGACAGCTACAATGTACGCCTCCATTCAGAAATAGTTTCTTTAATCTTTTGGGCCTCTTTATTGTCCGGAAAACATATAGGCTATACCATAAAACCCATGTCGACTATGTGTTCTCCAAAACACACTGGGCGGTAAGCCTTTAATTAGCAGATATGCGAACACTTGTGTGTTTCTTTTATCTGTTCCGCTTATGCTCCAAGCATTTTAACATAATTCCGGACTTTCTCCTTTACAATGTATAACTCTGTGTCAATGTGTTTGGCACCACACTTGACTCGTTGTCTTAGGAGTGAATTACTTAATGGTTATTGCTGTTGTCAACCATTATCAATTCCGGGTACAGGTTTCCTTAACCATTTTGCCTATCCCTCAGCCTCATATGATGCTATAACATGTCTTTACATCACACTGATGTCAAGCCTTTAATTCTTTGGAGGTTTTCCACACAAAAACTCCAAATGTGAAAATTTAGCGACAATTGTGGATTTCGCTATACATTTCACAAATTCTTTCAGAGTACTCACAACCTTTTGAGAGCATATAGATCTATCTTTGTACTCACAACCTTTTGAGAGTTTTCTTTTAGCATGAGGCCGATATCTTTGATTCCATTCCAGTGATCTATATCTGGATTGGACATTGCCAAAACAACCCGGATACGTGAATTGTCAGGGTAATATTGAGCAACCAACAGCGGAAGCATATGGTACCATATCCATTTGATCCGTTCTATGTTATCTCTTGGAACACTAAAGTTCCCAATTCCATTACCCTTGTCAATAAGAACAGGCGTAGGTTTTCTCGACATGTATGCTATAGAGACTTCTTCTCAGCATGTCCATGTGATATCTCTAATACCCCTTTTCTTCTTTTCTCAGTAAATCTCGATACTTATAACGAGAGACACTCTACCGAGAATACTCTTTTGAGGACAAGAACTTCTTTTCTTTGCTGGTAGTAGATTGACATCACCACTAGCAAGTAGGATATCATCCACATACATGGGATTAGGAAAAGAATTTCCCATTCTATAAGTTTGCACAAATGCGATTGTCCTCTCATTTTCTTTAACCCAAAATAACTTCTGATTCTAGAGACTTGCTCTAGTCCATAAGATCCCTTGTGTTCTTTACTTTCATCCGATGTAACTCAGATCATTATGTGCCATTAGCACTCATTATAATCTGTTTATTCTCTTAGCGCAAATCTTTCGATTTAAAATCGATTTTTAAATATTTCCTTTGGAGTCACATTATTGTTGTAGACCCTTTATAGCCTACTGTTTTGGCTCCATTGGAAATCACTTATGAGTCCCAAAACATCGTCGGGATTCACATAGTCTCTAATCATTAAGACAATTAGACACTTGTCAAAATCGATTGAGGTGGGATCAACCTTCATTTAAATTTCTCTGATATAGACTTTATAGTCATCTGTTTTTCTCATATGGGGATGTTGTTGCTCTGTCATTGCCTAGAGGCAATTAATTCTGTAGTCTTCTATTGCCAAAAGGCAATAGCTCTTACAAGGACCTAAATCACAAGATCCATGTTTACTTGTTCATCTCTATTATAAAACAACAAGCTCCCCCAGATAAAATCTATTCGAGCCTTAGGTATGTTCATACCATGCTCCCCCAGATTACTCCATTTTCTCCAAAATGGTGTATCCTTAATCCTTTTTATTTGGGTTTATTCTGTTATTCTGTCAATCTGTCTTCTTTATGGCACTTTGAGTACCGTCCTTAGTCTCCTTTCGAAGCTGTAAAATATCCAAGAATATATCTATCTCTTTACTTTAGGGGTATCATTATTGTGACCGTCGTACTCCCCAGACGATCACAATTCATCATAGATCACTTAGATGCATAATTTGCATCACATTGTCTGTCGTATAGGGGAGTCTATTCTGTGACATTCTCTATCTCCCCCTCGAAATGTGGCAAGAACCTTTTTGCCACAATTTCGAAACTTTGATTGTTATCCTTTATTCAAAATGAAGTTATCTTTTAATGTATGGGAGTACTTTTCCTTATTCCTTTTCAAAAACTCACAAGAGTTGTTTCTCAATAGTACTTTTGCAAGTCACACTTGCATACCATTCTTATCTTTAGATTCATTTGTAACTTTATTCTCTTTTGACTCGTTAAGTGCTTTATAACTATGACACATAAAGTGTGCGGCCGATATAAAAAAACACATGAGTCATCACATCTTTCTCCTGTCATACAGGATAAGTCCTTTGTCAAAAATTTCTCCCGCCATGCGGGTATTTTCCCAGACTTTTTCCCACCACGTGGGTATTATTATCGTCTTTTCCCGTCATGCGGGTATTATCGTCTTTTCCCGTCATGCGGGTAATCAAGAGACATAGATGCCACAATTGGCTCTTTAGACTGCATATTGAATCATCAAATTCAGAAATAAATCTGAATACTCTTTTATACACATGCTTAATCCAACGTTAGTCAAATTGAGCATTCATGTTGCTTGTTTAAAAAAATTCTTCATATAGAGTACATGAAAGAAATTCGTTAAACAAGAGTCTGAATGATTTATCTGTTTTCTGCATGGAGAGTACATGAAAGACTTTTGTCAAACAAGACTCTCGATGATCTATTTGTATTCTTGGATTAACATCCAAGAATTCTTTTTCTTTTGCAGTTATTCTTTAGAGAGAACATACTCTCTCACTTTATAACCTTACTTGGTCGTCTTTTGGGTCACAAGTACCCATCCTTTTGCTTTCACAAATGAAAGCATGAGAATCTTTGTCTGAGAAAACATTCAATAATAATAAATAATAATGAGCATAAAAATAAGCCTTCATTGGTCTGGTTAAAGATATGCACTTTAAATCTTTAAAACTTTCTTGTATATTCTAAATCACCGTTGGGCAGAATTAGAATGAAACATCATCTTTCTACACTAATTCTACATCACCGTTGGGCAGAAATAGAATCAATGCATAAAACTCACAAACAATATGATGATAATATTTCTATTGCAATAAAGAACTCTGTTTGGAAAATAACATTATCATCAACTCTATTTCAGCAGAAACATGAAATATACATATTTCTATAGTTCAAGAGCATTTCTTGATCTTTTATCTTTTCTCTGAAAATTGATCACTTTCATGCAAATTATCAGAGATCTAGCCCTATAATTATAGTATTGCTATCATCAACGTTGGTCAGAAAATAACAATACCATAATTAATCTGTTAAACAAGTATTTCTCTTTTTTCTCCTCTCTAATTAAATTTTCCCGTCGGTTCCAATTCAATTAGAGGAGAGTCCTTTTACTTTACAGCAGAAACTGTAAAATATTATCTGTATTTCACAAACATTGGACTGTCCAACGATTAACAAATCATGATTATGTTATTAATAACGTTGGTCATTTAATAACATAATCATAATTATCTTTAATATCACTTTAATCATGCTTTTAATTCTCACTTTAAATCATGATAATGCTATTAACAACGTTGGTCAATTAATAACAGAATCATAATCATCATTAATATCACTTTATCATGCTTTTAAGCAATTACTTTTAACTATTTGCAGCAGAAAAAAATGAATAAAAATTCATGGACTTTATACTTTTCAGAAGTATTTCTGTCACTTTTTAGTTCTCTAAACAAAATTTCGTTGGATAATCCTTTTATCTATTTTGCAGCGGAAAATTATGAATAAAATTCATAAACTTTTATACTTTTAACAAGTATTTCTTTTTCTTTCTTCTGTTTCCTAAACAAAATTTTCGTTGGATAAAATTGAATAGGAAAACAAAAAAAAAACATAACTAAAACATGACTAAAACATGCTTCTGTAAAAAACAAAACAGAAAACATTTTTCTGTTCGAAAAAAACAAGAGGCCCACGGCCTTCTTACTATCTGCCGCTCGGGGCGGTATGGAAAACGGCCCACGGCCTGCTTACTGCGCGCCGCGCAGCGCGTCGGACAGCAGCATCGGCAAAACAGCCCACGGCCTGCCTGCGTCGGTTCTTATCTGTCGCCCTAGGCGACGCAGAGGCGGCCCACGGCCTGCCCTGCGCGCGGCGTGCGTTCTGCATCTTTCGGCCCAAACGGCCCATGTCGGTCTAGGGTTTGTTTCCAGACCATCCTGGCCGTCCATGACGATCCGACGGTCGACCACACTTTTCGCTGGAACAAAAAGACCGGCCGACCGACCTCCACCGGAAAACCCAAGCCGCATTTCGTTTTCTTTCTGCTCTATCCTCGCGACTCTCGCGCGCCGGCGGCTGCCCGTGGAGGAAAAAATTCCCCGCGGCGCTGGCATGGCGGTGGCCGACGGCCGGCGACGGCTGTGTGCGCCTTCTCTCCTTCCCCGCTGTCTCCCCTTCCCCGCGCGCGCTAGGGTAGGGTTAGGGTTAGGGTTTCGCCAGCGCACTCCTCGCGGCGGCCGCATCCTTGCTTGCTCTCGCTCCCGCGCCGCTTTCTCTAGGGTTAGGGTTCGCGCTCCGGCGCGCCGCGGCGAGGAAAACGCCATCGCGCCGTGCGAGCCCCTTTCCCCTGCCTTTCTTTCATCACCACCAGTACCACCGTACGAGAGAGAGAGACGCGAGTCAGCTCCCGCAGCTCCCTATGCGCCCGTGTTATGGGCCGTGGCCATCCCCCTCGCCGGTCGCGCGTTCCCCTTGCGTTGGCGCGCCGCCGTCGAGCGGTTTGGCTGCGGTTCTTGGTTGTTCTTTGCCCTTTGCAGGGTGGAGTTCTTCGTCCGGAAGCCTCGGCTTGCCGATGCGCCTCCGAATCGAGAGGAACGGCGCGGCCACGGCGGCGCCCTTTTCAGGTGAGGATTCTTTGCCCTTTGAATTAGGGTTTGGGGATCCTTCGGGATTTCTCTTTCTTTTGTCTTTTCTTTTCTTCTACCCGAGATCGATCTAGCCACCAGTAGGTTCTGATACCAATGTTTGATCCACGGATCGACTAGTCTAGATCATACGGGTAGAATAGATCTATGAGGAGGAGGATGATCACCTTTACCTTGTGCAGATGAACTCGATGGTGCCGGCAATGGCAGTGAGTGGAGTGGCGGCGGAGGTGGAGCTCCGGCGGTGGGGCATCCCGCCGCTGGCAGCGCGCCCTCTAGATCGGTCTAGGGATAGGAGTGGGGAGCCGGCGGCACTCAGACGAACCTCGTGACTCGAGCCCGGCCCCCACCATCCTCTTTATAGCGCTGTGCGACGGGGCCCACCAACCTTGTAGGGTTGGGCCCCCGATCAGGGCACGGGATCAAGACCCAAGTGGCCGTTGGGCCATCTTGGCTGGGAGATCAACCTAACACACTATTATACTTTAATCTCCTAACGATATAACATAATTGTCGTGGCTCATTATCTATCAATGCCACTAGGCTATCTCTATGTTCCGGAGGCCGTATCTTCCTCTCTACATGACGGATCGTGATTCCATCTTCTCCGGTGGGTTAGATGCGTCAATCTTTGTTCTCGACCCAGCAGTGATGCCAGACTGCAGGAATTAGTACTAAACATCCATCCAGTTAGTGAAATCGTGAAGATTTTCTATTGCAGAAGATGTTTGCTCCTATGTATGGATAGCACTGATTCTTACAATCCTACTTAAATAATCCATTAGTCCGTGTGCCTCTAAATCATAGGAAAGCATAAGTGTACACCGCAATGTCTGTGCTGAAAGGAGAAACCCACTCACATTGAAAAGTTATGCTCTCCGATGCTAAAGCTAGCATGTTCAACTGCAACTGCTACGAGTTTGCTAGAATTAGTATCACACTTTATCATGTTATACTCTTCCCATTTAAATAAACTTTTCTCTTTTTGGATCTCAAAACTGCAGCTAGGTGTTTCAGAGATATGAGCTCCTAATTTTTTTTGTTTTAGCTTCTATTTTGTTTCAGGCTTGGTTGTACTGTAAGATTAATCTTGGGGGCATATTTTCTCAAGTGATTTGACCAGATGCATATTAGCATAAGAAACTCAATTCAATAGCTTTTGCTACTTGTGGTGTAATATTTAGTTAGAGGGTAGTTTGTTGTTCGATGCATATTGCTACTGATTTCGCCATTTTGTTTTCAAATGTTGTCCTTCCAAATTTCTTCTGATAGATGATTGCCTTTTGTGAAGACTAAATTGTTGAAATCAAATAAGTATCCTGCCTGTATAAATACTGATTATATATTTCTAAAAAGATTTTTTTTTTTAAACATCAGTTTGTATGGACTCTGGATGTCTGGACGCCACGCGTGTATGAATAACCTAGTTCACCTATATATATTAATAGTTCTGAAAGCAAAAAAGAAAAGATGCAATGGAATATAATATATGAGGGCGCGCTGTGACGCGTTGGTAGGGACTGCCGGTGCGCATCCCGCCCGCCCGGGATCGACTCCACTAGGGAGCGATTTTCGGGTGCCTCACCTCGGGTACTGTGTCACTAGGAACAGTAGCAGGCGCACTGTTCAGTGAACAGTGTTCGCCAATAATGCCTCAAGTTCGCCGTCTGTATGCCACAAAGTCATTCCCGTACCAGACGCACGGGATATATAGTGTAGGTCTAGATTAGCCTCACAGCAGTGGTGTGAGTGTGGTGTGCGTGGGTGTGGTGTGTGTGTCTGTGAGTCTGATCAGATACTACATCTTGTATCCCTATAAGGAGATGAAAAAAAAAAGTCTGCAAAGATGTCATGGGACCCACAGTCACTTGTGAGGACCCGCATGTGCTGGAGGGCATTGGGAGCTAACCCTTCTGGCCCGCCTGGCTAGGCCGTGTCTGGGTTGAGGCGGCATGCCTCCACCAGATAGGTCTGCCTACTCCATGGTCTGATGTGGGGCCGCTCTGGCTTCGGTGTCTTCTCCTTGTCAGTGGTTAGTCTTTCCATGATGTGGCTTGGTGGTTATATCCGTGTAAGTGTGTATTGCTATGACACATATACAATATGATAGAAACATGGATAAGTGGCGTCGATTAGAATGATTCGCCAGATGCATCACTGCTATCAAGTATAAGTACACCAAGTACACTTTTTGTAAACAAATACACTAAAAACCAAAGTGCTATGAAATATAAATATACTAGTGTTTAAAGTATGAAAAAATGTTCGTTAAAACATATCAAGATGTGATCAAGTTTTGAATATCTTGACGCGGGTATCACAATAATGAATACAGTTTGTAGTTCGGACGAACAATTCTAAAAATGTATTTTCTTGAATTTTTATTTCAAAAAGAGCAAAATCTGCATCATCCCACACTCTCATGTCCTTTTTTTCACATTCTCACCCTTACGCTTCTTCTGCTTGCGACAACCGGTGAGCAGTGATACACTTTATTTTCTTCTTGCCATAAGGGGGGCGCTAAAGACGCCACTAGTGCCATGATAACCCACAAGTATAGGGGATCGCAATAGTCTTCGAGGGAAGTAAAACCCAAATTTATTGATTCGACACAAGGGGAGCCAAAAAATACGTATAAGCCTTAGCAGCTGAGTTGTCAGTTCAGCCACAACTAGAAAAACACTAGTAACAGGAGTGATGTGAAAGCAGCAGTAATATGAGAGCAGTAGTAACAGTAAAGTAGCAGCAGTAACAGAGGCAATGTCACGACAAAATAGTTGCTGGCTAAATATGGATCGCGGTTCCCAGCTATCTACACTAGTGGTAACTCTCCAAACAAAGAACATGTGTTGGGTGAACAAATTACAGTTAGAAAATTGATAAAATTGTGAGGGCACGACAACGCATATTATGATAAGATAAAGTTCATTGTAGTATTTAATTGGGCATTACAACATAATACATAGACCGCTTACCAGCTGCATCCATGCCTAAATAATCCACTACCGAGATAACACCTGTGTCTCCCGTTAGTATTAAGTTGCAAACAACAGATTATTGCATTAAGAACAGTGTGTAATGTAAACAAACGCATTAGACTTAACAGACGTACCCTTAAGCTAAGCATTAGTTATTTTATTCCTAATGGCAATGGCACATCCACAACCTTAGATGTTGTTGTCACTCACCCAGATTACTAGAGGCACGAACCCACTATCGAGCATAAATACTCCCTCTTGGAGATAGAAGCAACTACTTGATCAGGGTAACTACAAGTACCGGAGAGCGTGCAAGATCTTAAATAAAACATAAGTATGATAACATAATGAACAAACTGATCATAATTCCACAATTCATCGGATCCCAACAAACACAACACCAATTACATCAGATGAATCCCAATCATGTACGGCAGCTCGTGAGACTATTATATTGAACAATATGGGAGAGAAAGTACCAACTAGCTACAGCTAAGAACCCGTAGTCCATGGGGAAACTACTCACAAACCATCATGGAGGCAGAATGGAGGCGGCGTAGTCGATGGAGATGGCTTCGGGGGTCAATCCCCGTCCCGGCAGGGAGCCGGAACAGGAACTTCTGACCCCCGAAACTAGGTTTCGATGGCGGTGGAGCTCTGGTCTGTTTCTCGTAAAATCCTTCTCGGGTTAGGGTTTTCTTCACGGGGGCAATATATAGTCCGAAGGGCGGCACGAGACGATGCACGAGGCGGCCACATCACACCTGGGCGCGCTAGGCATGTGGGCCGCGCCCAGGTGGCGTCTGGCTCCCTTGGTCTCGGTTTTGGACGATGCCCTAATCCACGACGATCAGCGGAAAATTTGTGAAAACTTTCGTGACTAGACTTTTTCCGTTTGACGTCGTATTCAGGTCGGTTCGGGGACATCTTTATAAAGTATCTGGTGGAGACAGATTTCAGGAAGTCCAAGTCCTCCTCCAACAAGGCTTCTTTTGTGTTCTTGTCAATTTCCAAGTAATTCCTACACATCAAAGTGTAAAACAAGAACATTGTGCACTTTTGCAACTATTAATAGGTTAGTCCAATAAATGTCTAAAATGATATAAAACTATAATAAACACATGTGGTATTGTTATAAAACAAGCATGAAACATAAAAAATTATAGATACGTTTGAGTCGTATCATGCCACGTGTCGTGAGAAAAGGCTCTAGTAAGGAAGAGTGCAAATAGTATTGAATTGCGGGTAAAACTTTAAAAATTTCCGTAACCTTGCCACCAAGATCTATCTATGAAGATATGTAGCACCCCATAATGCTAGATCCAGAATACTTACAAACACCGTTGCGGAAGATCTTGTGTTTGTCGAAGTAGCTGTCGGTGAAGCCTGATGAAGAATCTCACGTCCACGCTGGGAGGTGAGATTGTTGCCGGTCCGTCGTCGAGGAACTGTTCGCACAACCCCGCTCTAACAGTATCCACACGTACACCGCGCCAACCCGCCAAGCACGTTCGCCGCCTAGAGCTACTAGCACCGACGAAGAGAGACATCCTTTCGAAGTAACTGATGCACCTAAAATGCATCTACTTTTCCAAGCACTTTGCTTCATAATTTGCTCCGGAATCTTCCCATATTTGAATAAAACTGCTGAATCTGACGCTGTTTTTAGCAAAGTCTCTTTTCTGGTTGTTTTTGCAGGAAATTAAATCGGAGAAAAATACCACGTCAATTTTTATGGAAAAGAAGGGCATCGTGCAAAAGATGGACACGAGGAAGCGTCCGAGGGCCAAAAGAGTGGGCCCCACGCGGCCAGATTCCTTGGCCGCGTGGGCCCACCCATCTGGGGCCTCGGGCACCGCCTCTCCTTCGGCTTTCGCGTACCCCCTCATATATACGAAAAAGTGGCTGACCTAGAAGGGGGCTTTCGCGAAACAGAGCGCCGCCGCCACCACGATCTTCGTTTTCGGAGACAGATTGATCCAGGATTTCTCCCCGGAGGAGGGATCCGGAGGCCGTCTTCACCGCCATCTTCACCGCCTTCATCTCCATCGACCATGAGCTCCTTCACCATCACCATGTGTGAGTAGTCCCTGTAGGCATATGAGGTGGATGGGGATTGGATGAGATTGATCATGTAATGATACCCGTTGTCGAGATCTTAGGGGTTTATCTTGAGGATATTTTTGTATTGTGTTGATGCACTTATGCTATGTTTAATGCTTGCTACTAGGGCCCGAGTGGCATGATTTCAGTACTGAACTTATTTTGCCCCATCATATATTTGAGTTTGGTATTTATCTGCAAAGTGTATCACCTGCTATTATGTTGAACCTGCGAACCCTAAAAGTGACATATAGGGAAAACAAGGGGGAGATGTTTTAGTTTGAGGATTCTATGTGTTCATGAAGTGTTAATGCGTTGTTCCGGGCTATTCGAAAGGGTAGACCTTAATTACCTGTAGTTCCAAGTTGGCCCCGGTGAAATGGGCAGGTAGGACAATAGATGTTGTGCAAATTCTCTTGGTTAGTACGCACAACTATTTACGGAACACATACCTACATATATCGGAGTTAGAGATAAGTCCCATTGCTATTTGTATCTTATTATATGATCAATCTTATTCATGCAACACCCCGCTATCACCTCATGCCTACGTTTTAAATCTCTGAGTTACACTTTCACTTTTCCGGTGAAAACTGGGAAACCCTTGTTTACTACTGCTGTTTTATTTTGCTTGCTTGAATCATCCTACTGCCATAACTATCACTGCTGCAAGTTTATTGATATACAGGTGTGGTTGAGAGTGACGCCTCAATTGCTAAAGTCTTATTGGTATTCTTGTGTTCCCCTTGAGTCGAACTATAAATTTGGGTAATACTTCCCAACGAAGATTTCACGATCCCCTATACTTGTGGGCATCAAGACATTTTCTGGCGCCGTTGCCGGGGAACCTAGCTTTATTGGTAAGACAACTTGTTATCATTTATTTGCTGCACTTGCTTGTTCCCAACTATGGGAAAGGAAAAGAATACTCCGAAGGAAGTAAGGCCTTCAACTACTCGTAGAGGTACTGATTTGCCAAGTAGGCCAAACTTTTCACCTAATGTTGCTTCTGCTATGTTGCTAAGAAGAAAGAAAAAGCTTTATCTAGTTCACCATTGTCTAAGATGTCTACTAGTATGAAAATAATTTAATATGTGGTAGCGTAGACAAAGAAGTGACACCTGAAACATCTGAGATAACTGAAACACCTGAATCTGCTATTGTTGAAAATGTGGAGTCTGAGTTGGAAGATATTGAATATTGTGATGATGAACATGAAACTTCTTCTGAGGAAGAAGATGCATTTACTATGGCTTTTATGGATTCGAATTTGATAAATTGGATAAACTTGATAGCTATAAAAATTCTCCTCTTGATGATTATTTCCCTGTTACTAAGAAAATGAATGCTCCAGCTATTAAAATTAAAGATAAAGATTATGAGTTTAGTGTTGATCCTGAAATAATTGAAAAAGCTGAGAAGTTTAAGTTTTATGGGAGAGATGATGAGTTTCCTTTTGAACACATTGCTGTTTTGCATGATTTATCTGTGCTATTTGGTAAAGATGAAATCCACCAACGCTATTATTTCTTAAAGTTGTTTCCTTTTACTTGGGAGGAAATGCTAAAACTTGGTATAATCATTTAGAACCTGGATCTATTACTAGTAAAGAGGAATGCTTGCAGCTATTCTATAATAAATATTTCCCTTCAGATAAGATCCATGGTTTAACTATTGAGATTAGCAACTTTTCACAGAAAGAGAAGGAGGATCTACCCCAAGCTTGGGGGAGGTACAGTAAGATGGTTAGGAAATGTCCTACCCATGGCTTCAAGAGTAATGAAATACTTGATATATTTTACAATGGACTAACTGAAAACACTAGAGGCTATCTTGATAGTATTGCAGGTAATGTTTTCAGGGAAAGGACCGTTGATGAAGCAACTGAGTTATTGGAGACTATCTCTAGAAATTATGAAGATTGGAATATTGAAGAGATAGATGAAAAGAGATATTTCCAGAGAAGAAAGGAGGCATTCTTAATTAAACAAAGAGACAATGAAAGAAGCTTCCAAGGCTATTAAAGAGAAGGGAATTAAAACCTCTCATCTCAAGGAATTATCTGAAATGGGTGTTAAACTTCCTATTGATCAACCATGTTTTCCAATCCAAGTCAATGCTATTAGCTCTATGGAAGGTAATGAAAAGGTAACACCTCCTATTGATGTATCATACGTTAATGATTTTGCTTATCATAACAATCCTGAGGAGCATGTATTAGAATGAGTATTATGGAAAACTCTCATAAAATTAAATTTCTTCGTGAAAATTTAAATGCTAGTGTGGGAGAGGTTAGAAGAATTATTAAACATTGTGAGATGATGAATAATCAAGTTGAACAAATGGTTTCTCTTCAAAATCAATTGTATGCAAATCTTATTGAGAAGAAACAGGTTTGTGGAGTTAATACTAGAGGTGGTGCAAGTACTCAGGATCCTGACTATCCTGAAGACCATCCCAAGAGGAAAGAGCAAGAGGCTCTCAAGAAGAAATCTTCTGCAGGAAAATCTCCCAATGAAAACAAGATATTGATGATTCTCAAGAACAAGATAAGGATATTTCTATTTCTGATGCTGAGACTGAAGATAATAATGAAGAAGAGGAATCATCTCCACCTGAAGAAGAACAACATGAAGCTGAAAATATTGAAGAACCTGAACCTCCTGAAAAAGAAGACCCTCAACCATCTATTGAGAAGAATAAAAAGAAGAAGCATCCAAATCAACAAAAAGGTAAAGAGAGGGATCCATGGGTACAAAGACCCATACCATATCCCCAAGAGGTAATGAAATCTTTGGATGATGCTAGGTTTGAGAAATTTCTTGAGTTGATTAAAACTTTATGTTTGCAAATTCCTCTTGTTGATGCTATTAAAATTCCTCCATATTCAAAATATATGAAAGATATTGTCACTAATAAAAGGAAGATACCTACTGATGCAATTACTGCTATGCTTGCTAATTATTCATTTGAGGGAAATTGCCTGAAAAGCGTGGAGATCCTGGTATTCCAACTATTCCTTGTCATATTAAAGAAACTTATGTGAAATATGCATTATGTGATTTAGGAGCTGGTGTTAGTGTTATGCCTTTTTCTTTATATAAGAAACTTAACCTAATAAATTGGTTCCAACTGAAGTTTCATTGCAAATGGCTGATAAATCAACTGCTGTGCCTATAGGTATATGTGAGGATGTTCCTATCTCTATAGCTAATGTGTTAATTCCTACAGACTTTGTTATATTAGAAATGCCTGAGGATGATAATCTATCTATTATTCTTGGAAGACCCTTTTTAAACACTGCAGGAGCTGTGATAAATTGCACTGAGAGCAAAGTGACATTTAATGTCAAAGGAAATGAGCATACTATCTATTTTCCCAAGAAGAATCCTGTTACAATGATAAACAAGAGTGTGAATTCTATTCAAAGAAATACTATTATGATTGGAAGCTTTGAAATTGCACTACCACCTCCTGCACCAAAGTATGCTACCTTGATGATTGGAACTATTCCAATCAAATATGAGGTATCTTGAATTTCTTCTTTATATATATAAAATAAGAATCATGTATTATATCTTTTACATATTATTAATGAGACTTGATCAACCTCATTACTAATGTGGAAATGATGAAAACTTGATTCCCATAAAAATTTGTATTGCATTTTAATTTTATTTATCCTAGAGTTTTGGAGTATATGCATAATCATAATTATTTCAGAGTTCAGAAATTCCAGAATATGAAGTTTGAAAAATTCTCTTCAGAAAATTTTCTCGAAAAATTCCAGAAAAATTTGGAGGTAAGTTATTTTACCAGAGGGACCAACAGCCAAAGTGGGACACCAGGAGGCCACCAGGGACCAAAAGAGGGTGTCCCACGCGGCCAGATTCCTTGGCCGCGTGGGACCCACTAACTTTGGCCCCAGGTGGAGTTAGGTGAGTGCCCTGTGCCCATCTCCTTCCCCTCGACAGAAAACCACTCCAGGTATTTTTCCCAAATTTTCCCGAGCTCCTTCTTCCTGCTATCCTTGGATCTCCAAGTTTAGGGCAGATTTTTCAAATCTGTTTGGTGGGATTGCTCCTTGGTATGTGACTCCTCCACCCATCCAATTACTTTTTGTTCTTATGCTTTATGTATGAAGTATTTTGCTGCACTAGGTGTCACCTAATATGCTTGAGAAATCCATGGATTTAAGTTTTCTAGTTGATATTGATGCATGATATTGATGTGGAGACTAGTTATGGATGGCTCAATGTTGTTTTAGAGTGTTACATCTTAATTTTTGTTGGATATTATTTTTGGACAGCAAGGTTTCATCATGAACAAAGGTAAAGGATTGTTTGGGATGACTTCGAGACCAAGGAGAAGATCATCTAGAGTTTCCGAGAATTATGATGACAACCACCTTTGGGAGGATGGTGCGGTATATGCAGGGGGAGGCTTCGGATTCATGCAACAAAATGGCAAGACCCCGTGGTTCTTGATCATTGGGGGATAAAGGAGGACTTCAACGCCTTCGCCGCTGCAGCTGGCTTACTCGAGTTCTCCCTTCATCCACGGAACACATACGAGGAACTCTCGCGAGAATTCCTCTCCACATTCCGGTTCGAGGGCCCCGAAAACTACAAACACAGTAAGAAAAGTAAGCCACCGTCTCCCACCTTTGTCATTAAATTTACTATGAGGGGGTAGAGCTTGGTTATGTCATTAGATGAGTTCTGCAAAGCTATTCGCGTAGAGAACACGGGTAGTTGGGAGGAGACCCGCTGATTCTAACCAAGAACTTGTTGCTTTTTGGCGTAGTATTTCTGTGAACATTCCTGATAGACTTAATAGGGGTAAATTCACTTGCATACAACACCCCGGTTTGAGATACTTTGCCTTGTTCCTTGCAAGAGGATTTATTGCTAGAGATAACACTTCTGCTTGCACTGGACCCATGATTTATTTACTTAAATGTGCAAAAGAGAATATACCATGTGAGTATAACTTGGGAGTAATTCTTGCTAGGTCCTTGCACTTGGCTGTGAGGAGGAATAATACTGATTGCACTCCTATTTATGCTGGTGCCATTGCTACTTTAGTATATGAGCACATTAAGGAAGAGAGAGGTTTTGATAATAACATGGGTAGCCTAGTGAGAGAGTCTAATTTACTTGATTTTACTTTGACTTCTCGCATGGAAATGAGTGAGAGGCATGAGGATCATTATATGTATAGCTATAAGAGTTCTAATGGACAAAATGTGTCCATTAGGCTCCCTCTGTCGGGGGAATACTTTCTGGATTAACCCGCGGCCCAGTGCGATTTAACTTACTCACACGGACAAAGGCCCACTTGGGAGCAAGCCCAATATTGAACCGCTATAAGGGGAAAGTCCTAGAAGACATATCCCGGAGGACGTGAAGACCAAGTAGTCTCCGAGTAGGCCTCTGTGGACATATTCCTTATGAGGAAGTTTCCTTTTGTAACCTAGCGAGCCTCTGTGTATATAAAGAGGACTCGCGGGACTTAGAGCGGGTCAAGCTATCAAGCCCTAAACCCTAGCTCATACGGCGAGTACCAGATCGGATCGCCTCCATTGTAACACCTCAATTATCATATCAATACCAATCTAGGGTAGGCAGGAAGTAGGTCTTTTACCTCACATTGAGGGGGCCGAACCTGGGTAAATCTGTGTTGATCTTTGTTCCTGCGATCCCAAGCTCGGAGATGCTTGACTCGCGTAATCCCACACCTACGAAGTCATCTATGACACCTGACGTGACAAACCCATGACAGTTGGCGCCCACCGTGGGGCCTGCGGTCAAGAGCGTCACGTTCCGCGCAGGATCCATGAAGGGAGCTGAAGATCTTGTTGTTGGCCGTATCGTCACGGTCAATGGCACACCCCTCATCGATGATTCAAGCTGGGGGCTGGAAGCTGATTACTTGGAGACTGGCCACGTTATCCCGTTTGGATCCATCAACTTCTTCGTCGGCTTCATTGGTGGCAGGTCCGTTAGCTCGGTCCAAGAAGGTGATTCAGTAGAAGAAGTCGCCGATGATGGGGAAGAATCCGTCGAAAGCATGGACTCGCAAGAGTTTGGGTCCATTATACCTGCCTTTGAAGAAAGTTGCTGGGGTTACCCACCAGAAGTCGCATTATCACCAGATCGAGAGATGGCGCGAGTCGCGGTCTACACGACTGGAGGAGCAGGCGCATCAGGAACTACTGGAGAAGCCGAGGCATCGGCACGCCCAAGCAACCCACTTCTTGTCCCCGTGTCAGCCACGAACGCCGCCCTCCGTGCGACTGAAATTGAGGCCGCCAGAGCCGAGCTCCTGTATGAGGTTCGAAGGATGGAAGAAGAGCGCCGTAGGCTCGATCAGATAAACCAAGGAATCCAACAGGAGCGGCAGAGGGTAGCCGCCTTGGCTGCGACTCAACGGCAGGTTGACCCGCAAACACAGCCGCGCGCGACTCAACCAACAGTAGAAATCCCGCTCACTCCAGCCACGGGAACGGGAATCCAGACGACTGCGGAAGGAGGGGTACCAACAAATCGAGAGACCCAGCAACAACCAAGGAGGTTTCACACCCCGCAGGGCCATTACCAGAACCCTGTCGATAATATGTATGCTGCGGCTAATATCTTTACTCAGATGGTGCCAACAGGCGATGACCCGGTCAATGCTAAGGCACGGCGCGCGATTCAGATGCTAAGTACAGCAGTCCTGCAACAAGCCAATAGGGCGGAAGCCAAAGCACAGCTGCCCCTCGTACCAGCCAGTCGTAGGATTGTAGCAGAAAGAAGCATCCAAAGCAGGCCATCAGAGAACGTATCAGGAGTCGCACAGAGGCAGCAGGAGCAAGTCGTAGAAGCGCAGGCGAATATGCCAGTGGTGCAAGCGCGGCCCACAGATAACCCCGCGGGCGCGCCCACAACCCTGTCCTCGCGACTTAAGGGACCGGCGTGTTTCACTGAAAGGATTAGATCGGAACCTTTTCCTGAAGATTTCAAAGGGCCACGCAAGGTGGCAAACTACAACGCCAGCACGGATCCAACCACTTGGCTCAACAGTTACGAGATGGGGATGAGCATTTTGAACGCCTCGGAGGAAATATGCGCAAGGTACCTCAACATGATGCTAGAAGGTGCAGCGCACATATGGCTGCAAAATTTGCCTCCCAACTCTATAAATACTTGGGAGGAACTGAAGGACGCCTTCGTTAAGAACTTCCAAGGAACTTGCAAACGACTCTGCAATATAGAAGATCTAGAGCGTTGTGTCCAGAAGGAAGGCGAGTCAAGTCGCCATTGGATGAAAATGGTGGCAGAAATAATACACTCCTCAGATAACATACCACCAAGCTCAGCCGTCCTGGTAATGGAGAAAACTGCAAGTTTGAGCCGCTGATTCATAAGTTGGGTCGCATGAAGGATAAAGTCAAGAGTCTCAGCGAGGTGATGGCTGCGGCTAACAAATATGCCAGTTCAGATAAAACCAGAGACGCGTCAGACGGAGAAGAAGAGGAGGTTGCTGCCAAAGGAAAGAAAAACTCCAACAAGCCCCAGCAGCAGCAAACAAGCCACAACAACGCGAATCAAAACAATCGCAAAAACGAAGATGGTCACTCAGGGCTCATCGCCAATGCGCGTGGAGGATTCAGAGGCCAGCGTGGAAGGGGTCGAGGATACGGCTCCCATCCAATCAATATGCAAGAAGTTTTCAACCGGCCATGCGACCTTCATGCGGCAGGTGATGGACGGCCAGCAGATCATACCAAGGCGCAATGCCACTATTACAAGAAGTGGAAAGAAGAGAGCCAACACAACGGGGGGAATTCCCATGAAGGAAACCCTAGTGCGGCTCATAACACAAATATTGGGCAGCACGGCGCGAGTAACCCCAGGCAGATGGGGCAGTATCATACAATAGTTATCGATACCTCCAAAAGGGAAGAGAAGTTGAGCCGCAGAAGTCAGCAGGTGAACGTCGTGATACCAGCAACACCCAATTGGTTAAGGTGGTCAGAATACGCCGTAACCTGGAGTCGCGACGACCACCCGCCACAAGTACAGGAACCTGGCAAGTTGGCGCTGGTTGTGGCACCTTACGTTGCAGGATACAAGCTGACCAAAGTGCTTATGGATGGAGGAAGCAGCATTAATATCTTGTACTACGATACGTTCCAGCGTCTAGGACTCAAGGATTCCAGCCTGCAGCCCACGTCAACAGTATTTCACGGCATTGTCCCAGGAAGGTCCGCACGGCCAGTGGGGAAAACAACCCTAGGGGTAACTTTTGGAACAGAAGAGAACTTTAGAAGCGAATTCCTAAGCTTCGAAGTTGTAAAATTCCAAAGCCCGTATCACGCCTTGTTTGGAAGAACGGCCTTTGCTAAGTTTATGGCCAGGCCGTGCTACGTATACCTACAGATGAAGATACCAGGACCAAAAGGGGTCATCACAGTGTACGGAGATAGAGAAAAAGCAATAGAATGTGAAAAGGGAGATGCGGCCTTCGCAGAATCCGCCTGCGCCGCGGAAGAGCTAAAAGGTTATAAGTCGCAGGTGGACCCAAACGACATGAGTGTGGTTACCACGCCATCTGCTGAGCCACCAATGAAATTCAAAGCGGCTCAGGACACTAAGCAGATAGATCTTGTTCCTGGCGACTCATCCAAGCAAACCAGCATTGGAGCACACATGGAAGAAGAGCAGGAGAAGGCCCTCGTCGTTTTTCTTCAGGAAAATAAGGACATCTTCGCATGGAAGCCGTCAGATATGCCAGGGGTACCAAGAGAATTAGCAGAACATAGCCTTAAAGTGAACCCTGCGGCTAACCAGTGAAACAGCCACTACGGTGTTTCCACGATGATAGGAGAAAGGCAATAGGAGAGGAAATAGCCCGCTTGCTGGCTGCAGGATTCATCACGGAGGTATACCATCCGGAATGGGTGGCAAACCCAGTGTTGGTTATGAAAAAGAACGGTTACCATCAAATCAAGATGAAGAGGGAGGACCAAGAAAAGACGTCCTTCATCACACCCTTCGGAGCTTTTTGTTATGTCAGCATGCCCTTTGGGTTGAAGAACGCAGGTGCGACTTACCAAAGATGCATTCAGAATTGCCTACATGAGCAAATAGGTCGCAACGTTCACGCCTACGTGGATGATATTGTGGTTAAGTCGCAAGTTAGCCAGGATCTTATTGGTGATCTGGCAGAGACATTCACAAATCTCAGAAAATACAACATGAAGCTCAACCCCACAAAGTGCGTCTTTGGAGTACCAGCAGGAAAGCTATTGGGATTCATAGTATCAGAAAGAGGCATTGAGGCCAATCCTGACAAGATAAAGGCCGTGATGGATCTCCAAAAGCCAGAAAAGATAAAAGATGTGCAGCGACTTACTGGTTGCGTAGCAGCTTTGAGTCGCTTTATATCAAGATTGGGAGAGAAAGCACTACCTTTGTACAGACTGTTGAAAAAATCAGACACCTTCGTTTGGGACGCAGAGGCCGACGAAGCTCTGACAGCCTTGAAACATCAATTGACAAATGCTCCAGTTCTGGCGGCTCCAAAGATAAAGAGCCAATGCTACTATACATAGCGGCAAATTCCCGCGCTGTGAGCTGTCATGGTTGTGGAGAGACAAGAAACAGGAAAGGAATACCCTGTCCAGAGACCAGTATACTACGTGAGCGAAGTCCTCACAGCTTCCAAACAGCGTTACCCACAGTGGCAGAAGTTGGTGTTTGGAGTGTTCATGGCGAGTCGCAAGCTGAAGCACTACTTCCAAGAGCATCCAATAACTGTGGTTAGTTCAGCACCATTGGCAGATATCATTCGTAATCGAGAAGCTACTGGAAGAGTCGCTAAGTGGGCGATCGAGTTGGGACCACATCACATCAGCTACGAGCCGCGCACATCAATTAAGTCGCAAGCCCTTGCAGATTTTATTAACGATTGGACAGAAATCCAAGTCGCTCCTAGCATGGCAGAAACCAAATACTGGACCATGCATTTTGATGGGTCAAGACAGTTGCAAGGCTCGGGGGCTGGAGTTGTTCTAACATCTCCCAAGGGAGACAAGCTGCGGTATGTGCTACAGATACACTTCAACTGCACAAATAACGTGGCGGAGTACGAGGCACTGCTTCATGGTCTACGTATAGCAAAGGAGATGAACATCAGTCGCATACGCTGTTTTGGCGATTCAGACTTGGTGGCACAGCAGGTCTCCGGAACGTGGGACAGCAAGGATGCGAACATGGCTGCATATAGAAGAGAGGTGGACAGAATTGCTGGACATTTCACTGGATACCAAGTTGAACATATTGATCGGAGACAAAACGAAGCTGCAGATGCCCTGTCTCGGCTTGGATCCAACAGACAGTCAGTCCCACCCAATGTTTTCCTGGATGAACTGCACAATCCATCAGTCAAACCTCCAGCAGAGATTGACATTGCAGAGCCAGAGGATGATTCAACTTTAGTCGCAGCCCTGCATGAACAGCCAGGATGGACAGAGCCATACATGGCATATTTAAGTCGCGGAGTGCTGCCGACGATGAGATTGAGGCGCGCAAAATCATACGACGATCAAAGGCCTATACAATCATCAACAACGAATTATACAAGCGCAGCGTGTCAGGAGCATTCCAAAGATGTGTCTCACCAGAAGAGGGACGAAAAATCTTGCACGAAATTCATTCAGGCGATTGTGGCCATCATGCTTCGTCAAGATCTTTGGTGGCAAAGGCGTTCCGACATGGATTCTTCTGGTTAACAGCATTAGCAGACGCAGAGCAAATTGTCAGAGTGTGCGATGGATGTCAAAGATACGCTAGGCAAGATCATATGCCAGCTCAAGCACTTCGCACAATACCCATCACATGGCCTTTTGCCGTATGGGGTTTTGACATGGTAGGGCCTTCAGACGGTCTTCAAACGGAAAAACTCACCTCTGGTCATGGTGGACAAATTCACAAAGTGGATAGAAGCAGAACCTGTGGGAGATTGCGAGGCTGAAACAGCAGTCAAGTTCTTGAAGAAGGTCATATTCCGCTTCGGTACCCCCATAGTATCATTACAGACAATGGGAGCAACACCTCTGAAGGGGCTACACAGATATTTTGCGCAGACAATGGGATAAGATTGGACCTCACGTCAGTAGCACACCCGCAGAGCAATGGACAAGCTGAGCGAGCTAACCAGGAAATTCTCCATGGAATTAAGCCGCGCCTTATTGAAAAGGTCGAAGCATCTCCAGGATGTTGGGTGGAAGAACTGCCAGCAGTACTGTGGAGCTTAAGAACAACCCCTAACAGATCCACAGGATTTACACCATATTTCATGGTCTATGGAGCAGAAGCAGTCATGCCCAGCGATATCATACATGATTCACCAAGAGTTGCGGCTTACATCGAGACAGATAATGAGATAGCTCGGCAAGACTCGGTGGACACATTAGAAGAGGTTAGAGACTTGGCAGCATCAAGGTCAGCGTATATCAACAAGACTTGCGACGCTATCATGCCAGACGCATCAAAACCCGCACCTTTCAAGAAGGCGACCTAGTACTGCGACTTAAACAAGATCACAAGGGAATGCATAAGCTGTCCTCTCCATGGGAAGGACCCTACATCATCAGCAAGAAGCTAAACAATGGGTCGTACTACCTGCTGGATGTAAGGGAAGAAAGCAGCGAACGCCATGATTTCGAGGATCGTCTCGAGGCACCTCGCCCTTGGAACGTCGCACACCTGCGACCGTACTATACATAAGAAAAGGCTAATCAGAGCCAAGCATCATCCTTTCCAGCTTTATAGCTGAGTATCATCACAGCCACTCAGGGCTAGAACTTCAACTTTGGTCGCCACCTAGGCGCGACCTATGCAACATCTGATCGCCACCCAGGCGCGATCGACCCTTGTATCAGAAACCGGCTGCCACCTAGGCGCGGCCGTAAACTTTGTATCATCTCTGGTCGCCACCTAGGCGCGACCGACCCCATGTATCACCATGGATCGCCACCTACGCGCGATCCAACCCTATGTATAACACTCGGTTGCCACCTAGGCGCGACCTTATGTGTCATCATAATCAAAGCTTATCATAGCTTAGCCTATCATGGCAATATCATTATGTTTCTTGGGGTCTTTGTTACCCTGAAACAGCCGATTTATTGGCAATTATCAAATTTACCTTAAGTTGGATTGCTACTCGCATTATGTGGCCAAAGTACTGGGGTGTGGCGTCAATCGAGCTTGATTGCCTATCATGGCCGCTCTCGACCCTGAACACACATGTTCCTAGGAAATACTGAGTCGCGCGAGTGCCCACTTAAGGATTCAGATGGCCTAACTAGAGGTCGATGTACTGCTTATAGTACGGCAACACCAATTACAATTACTTGTAACTTAACAATTGTTTTATTCATGATATCAAGTTACAGGTGATGACCTTCAGAGTTCTCTGAGAAGAATTGAGATGATTACCACATACATCCTCTCAATCCTTGGGGGCTACATCATATTATCATCAAAAATTTGAAGATAGGTCGTCATCAAGTTCTGAAGCTATCAGGATACTCTAACAAAGAAGCTCACGAAGTCAGATGATCTTCCAGGTGCGAGTCAAGGCCAAACTGCACAATTATAAGTCGCGAAACAAGGAAAAGCGCGGCCTAAACATTCAAGATCAAGAAATACTATGAAGTTCAGGCCACGCTTGGGGGCTAATGTCGGGGGAATACTTTCTGGATTAACCCGCGGCCCAGTGCGACTTAACTTACTCGCACGGACAAAGGCCCACTTGGGAGCAAGCCCAATATTGAACCGCCATAAGGGGAAAGATCTAGAAGACATATCCCGGAGGACGTGAAGACCAAGTAGTCTCCGAGTAGGCCTCTGTGGACGTATTCCTTATGGGGAAGTTTCCTTTTGTAACCTAGCGAGCCTCTGTGTATATAAAGAGGACTCGCAGGACTTAGAGCGGGTCAAGCTATCAAGCCCTAAACCCTAGCTCATACGGCGAGTACCAGATCGGATCGCCTCCATTGTAACACCTCGATTATCATATCAATACCAATCTAGGGTAGGCAGGAAGTAGGTCTTTTACCTCACATTGAGGGGGCCGAACCTGGGTAAATCTGTGTTGATCTTTGTTCCTGCGATCCCAAGCTCGGAGATGCTTGACTCGCGTAATCCCACACCTACGAAGTCATCTATGACACCTGACGTGACAAACCCACGACACCCTCGTGCTGACCTTTTTGACAGGACTACCGGGAAGTGGACTGTGGAGGAAGTGCAACCTCAAGAGAAGCCCCAACATCCAGGAATGCAAGGCTACCAATATGGTTACTTCCCTGGAGATGGAAGTGGTGGGTACGATTACCATCCGGGATACTAGCTTGATCGCAAGCTTGGGGAGTACTTCTCTCCCTTTCCATTCGTTGTTTTATATCACTGTTATCTTGTTATGTTTTAGTTTCTTGTTCTGAAAATCACAAAAACACAAAAAGATTTATTTGTTTCTTTTGCTTATTTACTTCTGGTCATTTACTTTATGCATCTAAAAACTAAAAAGAACAAAAATATTTTCGTTTTCTTGAATCCAAAGTAAAAACGGAGGTGCAGGAATTGCTGAAATCTGCTCACTGTTTTATTTTTCATTTTTTTGTAACTCTGAATGAGCTAAAATTTTAACCACTACTGCAACTTTTCATAACCTATGCACCCGTAAAATATGAGATTATTCTGAGGTGTTTAGGTAGGGCAAAAATAGTTCTATATGCAGCAACGTTTTATGGCAGATTTGAGTTTTTATTGCGCAGTTCAAGTGGGGAGAGGAGAACAACGATGATGAGTTGATGTGCATGAAGTGGATGAAAGGTATGACACCTTTGCCGTGCATATGTGGACTTTTTAATAACAGCAAGTGCGCACATCATAGTTTATTTAACATCTAGGGAAGTGGTAGCAAATGTTTATCTTCTCCGTGTTCTAGTATGTTATATGATGATGCAAGTGAGATATTATTTAGTGACAACACTTGGCTGTGGATTGAGTAACTGTGGCTCTAAACAAAGGTCTGCGCATCCCGTTGTGCTTGCTAAACTTGCCAACCAAAGAGAAAGTAAAAGAGTTTTTCAAATGTTAAACATGAAGTCATATCCTTGACAAGCTTAGGGGTTGGGAGTTAACTTATATGTGCCGACACATAGAAAGCTTTCAACATTGCACTAAATTACATTTAGTTGATATCATGTACTTTTGTTTATGGATGCTTATCATGGTGCCAAATAAATGCGGAAACTTAGTAAGTTTGAGGAGTGGGTATAAATGGCTAGAGAGACGCCTGGGCCGCCAACCTAAGCCATGCATCATTCATGGTGGAAATTTACAGCGTACCAAAGTGAACATTCAGTGATGCACTTCATAATAAAAAGCTACACAAATAGTAAATAAAAGAGTGCTGAGATTGTTCATTGTCTGTTTGTCTTGTCGTTTTGACATGGGCTTGTTCCATGTCCTGGGACAAGAGGTACCCCAGTTGACGCTCTTGATGACGCTATTATTACTTGCAATGACTTAGAAACTTAAACTTGCTTTGTGACCCGAGTTGAATAACACCGTGGTGTAGGTACTCGTATTCACGGGGCATGAGGCTTTCAACCATTAGTTGGTCAAGCATATGAGTCATAATAGGAAACACCAAATGGATTGATAAAACTGAGAGCAAGGTTGTAAGCACAATGAGTTCACTAGTCAATAAAAGAAAGAATCGAAAGATCTCAAAAATCTTGACATGATTCAATCAAAAGCGATGCAAGAACCTTTGTCTATTTCTACAGTTGGGCAAACTCATCCAAGTGCTGACACCTCATGTTATTTCTCTTGCAACAAATATAAATGCTTTAACACTGATTAGATGCACCTTTGCTAGCATTTTGTTATTTGTTATGGAAGTTATGTTTTGAATACTTGTTGGTATTAAACGGTGTTACATATGCAATGCAAAGTTCTTGTTAAAGTCTTTTTATCGCTTCTGCACTATGTTTGAGTTGTTCGAGGACAAACAACGAGCTAAGCTTGGGGGAGTTGATGCACCTAAAATGCATCTACTTTTCCAAGCACTTTGCTTCATAATTTGCTCCGGAATCTTCCCATATTTGAATAAAACTGCTGAATCTGACGCTGTTTTTACCAAAGTCTCTTTTCTGGTTGTTTTTGCAGGAAATTAAATTGGAGAAAAATACCACGTCAATTTTTATGGAAAAGAAGGGCATCGTGCAAAAGATGGACACGAGGAAGTGTCCGAGGGCCAAAAGAGTGGGCCCCACGCGGCCAGATTCCTTGGCCGCGTGGGCCCACCCATCTGGGGCCTCGGGCACCGCCTCTCCTTCGGCTTTCGCGTACCCCTTATATATACGAAAAAGTGGCTGACCTAGAAAAGGGGGAGCTTATGCGAAACAGAGCGCCGCCGCCACCACGATCTTCGTTTTCAGAGACAGATTGATCCAGGATTTCTCCCCTGGAGGAGGGATCCGGAGGCCGTCTTCACCGCCATCTTCACCGCCTTTATCTCCATCGACCATGAGCTCCTTCACCATCACCATGTGTGAGTAGTCCACTGTAGGCATATGAGGTGGATGGGGATTGGATGAGATTGATCATGTAATGATACCCGTTGTCCGAGATCTTAGGGGTTTATCTTGATGATATTTTTGTATTGTGTTGATGCACTTATGCTATGTTTAATGCTTGCTACTAGGGCCCGAGTGGCATGATTTCAGTACTGAACTTATTTTGCCCCATCATATATTTGAGTTTGGTATTTATCTGCAAAGTGTATCACCTGCTATTATGTTGAACCTGCGAACCCTAAAAGTGACATATAGGGAAAACAAGGGGAGATGTTTTAGTTTGAGGATTCTATGTGTTCATGAAGTGTTAATGCGCTGTTCCGAGATATTCGAAGGGTAGACCTTAATTACCTGTAGTTCCAAGTTGGCCCCGGTGAAATGGGCAGGTAGGACAATAGATGTTGTGCAAATTCTCTTGGTTAGTACGCACAACTATTTGCGGAACACATACCTACATATATCGGAGTTAGAGATAAGTCCCATTGCTATTTGTATCTTATTATATGATCAATCTTATTCATGCAACACCCCGCTATCACCTCATGGCTACGTTTTAAATCTCTGACTTACACTTTCACTTTTCCGGTGAAAACTGGGAAACCCCTGTTTACTACTGCTGTTTTATTTTGCTTGCTTGAATCATCCTACTGCCATAACTATCACTGCTGCAAGTTTATTGATATACAGTGTGGTTGAGAGTGACGCCTCAATTGCTAAAGTCTTATTGGTATTCTTGTGTTCCCCTTGAGTCGAACTATAAATTTGGGTAATACTTCCCAACGAAGATTTCAACGATCCCCTATACTTGTGGGCATCAGTAACACGTGTGGATTTCGAAGACTTCCTCGGCTGTCTTCTCCACACCCATCAATTCATAACACGCCACGAAAGCGTAGTAATATGATGGTAGTGATCTTAGAAGTGTGTCAACCGCTTGATTTTCTGGAACTGGTTTCCCAATATCCTCAAGCTTCCTGAGTATCTTGTAGAACTTAACCTTGTGCTCCCTCATCGAACCTCCACTCGATAGTTTGCAAGATCTAAGTTCCCCATTGAATTTGTAGTTAGCAAGACATAACTGGTGTGAGAACTGAGCTTTCAAAGCTTCCATTAGACGGAAGGGGCGATAGTATGGGTAACTGTCGCTAAGCTCAAGACTCATCCTGTCTAGCATAACCAAACCCACTCGATACTCATTTTCCCCCATAGGAGAATAGTCATCTTCACCTTCTAGAACAGGAGTGTCCAGAATACGCTCTAACTCGCGTTTCCTGAGATTTTCTCTCAGCCCGTGAAGCCAATCCGCAAAGATCACGCTTCCCGCAGTCAACTTTCCTAACAACTCATCTTCATGCACATTCTCAACAGGATCCATTTTCTACAACAAAACAAGTTTATTCAGACTAACAGTTTATTACTAATTTTAATGCACTACTTTAACTCAATTAAATTGAAACTAAGATATGCTCCCACTAAGCCCAATAATCCTCGTAATTGGCGCTAAGTGATTCAGGACCCGATAACTCAATGAAACAAGCATGGATACATGGCATGTCACGTGAACGACCGGTAAGAACTATGCTAGTTGTAGTAGCTACAACTCATGTTCGTCTTTCGATGTGCGTGTTCTGAACTCATAACTTTGTATGCCAGAACTTCAAGACAACCAACCGATCATGCTGCTGGAACGGTTCGCGCCCGCCTCCCAAACCCTTGGCACACAATACTCATGGAAACATGGCGTACGGTGACAAGCATCTGGTTTGACGGTGCCACGGTTGGAAGAACACGATCTCCTTGATATTTTACTTGAGGATTCACCCTAATAAACGTCTACTTGCGCAATCAAGGTGTAAACAACAAAGGATAAACATCACAGGCAATTAATAATAATTCATGTGCTTTGGTCTAGCCTTTGTTATTCCCCGGAAGTTCTTGGCGCTCGTCCTTGAGGATCACCATCTTCATAATTCTCGGTCACAACAAAATCCACGAGGGAAAATTGCCGTAGCCAAGAACTCGCCACTGACATCGCCACCGGTGCCTCCTTCCGGTCCCCGCGACGAACTCTTCTTTGCTTACTTGTCGATGACGAACTCGATCAATTGTTTTGGCTTTGGCCATCTTGTCGAAACACCGTAACAAATAGCTATGCCAAAACACATGCACACAATCCTGCAAAACCAAGTTAGATGGAACTAACGTTTGTTTGCAAGTTTTACGTGGCTTTGTAGGATCTACGGAAGAACTGTCACTACCTACAAACTAAAGCACGTTTAGGCTAGTTGCTAGATTAACTTTGCGGGGTGATTGAGATCCCAACATTACGAAAATGGTGCGAATCCCAATCTAAGCGATCGCACAGCGTGTGGCCCCCGTGAGGCGTCCAACCCTCATGCCCTTTCCATTATACAACAACGTCCACAACTATAGGTATAGACCCTAAGCTACTAAAGCACTTCGTTGGCGCCGACGGACATACTAGGAGCAGCCGGAAGGTCCGCGGATTGCCAGAAGTTCGTTAAGATCTTGCCTATGCCACCATGGAATATGAAGCATAACTTATTGGGAAGCAATTAAAATAAACTTAATGCGAGAACAATGCAATGCTCGCACCAACATGTGCTCTAGATAAAATCATACCTACGCATAGATCGGCTCTGATACCACTATTGGGTTGCGGGTAAAACTTTAAAATTTTCCGTAACCTTGCCACCCAGAGCTATCTATGAAGATATGAGGCACCCCATAATGCTAGATCCAGAATACTTACAAACACCGTTGCAGAAGATCTTGTGTTTGTCGAAGTAGATGTCGGTGAAGCCTGATGAAGAATCTCACGTCCACGCCGGGAGGTGAGATTGTTGCCGGTCCATCGTCGAGGAACTGTTCGCACAGCCCCGCTCTAACAGTATCCACACGTACAACGCGCCAACCCACCGAGCACGTTCGCTGCCTAGAGCTACTAGCACCGACGAAGAGAGACATCCTTTCGGCGTAGTTTAGGTGGTAGATCTAATCAACTAGATTAGATCTATATGAGATGATTAGAGACGTCTAATTCTCAACACATGAGATCTACTAGAAAGAGGGAGATTTGCAAAGAGCAATTGTTGTGTTGCATTGTCTCAACCCATGGGGGTTGTGGTGTTTATATAGTAGGCCAAAGGGGAGGGGTGCTTGGGGAAGGGGCAAACCCCTCCCCTTGGTGCGTCGGCCCTAGGGGAGGAGGAGTCCTCCCCTAGCCCAACTCGGATTGGGAGTTGGAGTAGGACTCCTCCTCCCAAAACTTCCCTCCACCAAAATAGGAAGGGGGAGGAGTCCAACCCCTCCCCAATTCGGATTGGGAGGTGGAGGTGGACTCCTCCTCCCAAACCGCCTCTACCTAGTGGGCTTGGCCCACTAGGGTTTCGGCCAAGGGGGGAGCCTCCCCCCACTCGGTTTACCCACCGCCCCATCTTGGGGTGCGGCTGCCCCATGGGCCCACTTGGCAGCCCCCTATTGGTGGGCTCCAAATAAATTTATTTATTTAATATTTTCCATAATTATTTATTAATTAAATAAATTAATATTTAATTACTATTTAGTAGTTAAATAATATTTTGTCTAATTAATTCTTATTTGAATATTTCTTTTACAGAATATTTCACCGAATTAATTACTTATCACATAAAACACTTTCATATGATCCGGGACACCCAGTGTCCGCCGACAAAATACTCCGGATAAATATTTTCTTCTTATATAAACCTTCGGATTAAATCCGCTGATGATGGAAACCATTCCTATCACCCCGGGACATTAGATGTCTGCCTTCTCTCTAATTCAAACCACTATCTCATTACCACTTATACTACAACTTTATTCTCTCAATAAAAGGTTGACTCACAGCTTAAGTGTGTGACTCGAAAGGTTCAGTAAACACAAAGATATGTCCAGGAGCTTACCAGACAATAACCAGCATTGGGACCTAGACGGCCGTACTGGCTCCCGTGTGTTTATGAGTGAACGATAGAACCTGTGTGTTACTCATTACGCTAATCCCCTTACGTACACGATACCAATGATATCTCGAGATTGAGACAATGTGCTCTAGTGTGATCAAACCATTTGATCATAACACATATAATTCTCGTACCAATATCATTCTCTTTTCCCATTCCGTATTTATATTGTCCCGTGATAAATCACGCTGTGTCTGGCTAGACGATTGGTTGACAATAATAATACTGAGATGGCCTAGAGGATGTATCTCTCCATCGACTGGAGGAGTAAGTGTCATTCTTGAATAATCTCTGTTCCAATACATTACTCTAGTTCACGCCCAAAAGTCACCGTTATGATCCCCAGTTACGGCCGGATGTTAGGTAACAATCAAAGCATGAGTGTCGAATAAGCGGTCACCAGATATTCTCATAGCAAAGGAATACATCTAATGATAACTAAACATATGATCAATTGCTACCTTCATCATTGACGATTAGTCTCTTAGCAAGATCATACAGTGGGTCGGTTCAGTACTATTATCATTCCGATAATAAACTCCTATAGTTGTGTGACTTATACAAAGTCCATGATCAGGAAAACATGATCATCAAACAACAAGATATGCTAGTCTTAGAGACAAGACTAGGAACGCTTTTACTTGTTCATATCTCTACACCTGTATTGGAGGTTTTCCTCTTAGAACACGTTGTATTTGCTATCCAAGTGCCCAATACAGTTATAGCATAAAGATATAAACATTAATAATAAACTTGGAGATAAATAATAACTAAATTATTATTGTCTCTAGGGCATATCTCCAACAAATAGTTATAATGGAGCACGGGCTCCACGGAGCCCGTTTTGACTTATTTGAAAACGTTTCAAAAGATTCGAAAGAAAATAGCTGGATGTAGCCAACTTTATGCACCTTAAGCATGTAATTAAGTATTCAATGTCAAATACCTCTTATTTTGGGCTCAGTAAAAAAATCCAGGAGAAAAACGTTGCACTGTTCACGCCCGAGATCTACATATTATATATTTTTCCTGAGTGTAGAATAGAAGTTATTTTGTATGCACTCCAAAGACTGGCCTTTTTCTAGAAATTATCGTATCTGACGGTGGAGGTGGCCGATTTCTAAACATTTTTTACCAGTTTTGGTTAAAAACTGGGCTTCTTTTTTTTTGAGGGAACACTACTGGGCTTCTAAACAAGTCCTTGGGGCGAAATGGAAACTGGAAGGAAAAGTATATATTTCACCCTGAAATGTCACCCTCGGGATCAAATTCACCCCAATCTCCAAAACCGGATAATTTGTACCCTGAAATGTGACAAACCGTACAAATCACACCCTAGAGTGGTTTTAGAAGATTTGGGTGGTTTTGGTGGATGACGTGTCGTTGACATGGCGCTGACGTGGCGTTGAACCGTTAGTGATGGAGTAACGTCCGTTATGTCCATAACATGGGCCCACCTGTCAGTGGCTCTGATGCCGTTTTCTTACACAATACCCCCCGATTAGCATGGGACCCACCTGTCAGTGAATTTGACACCGTTTTCTTGCACAATCCCCCTGGATTAATTGCTCTGGATGGTTCGGTTCCTAACCTGAAGTACTAAATCGCGTTTCGCACCTTTTCTGTATCATTCTACTCTCTCTCTCTCTCTCTCTCTCTCGCTCGCTCGTCGCCACTCTCGCCCGCGACGAACCCTAGGAGAAATCCCCATCTCTCGATCTCTCTTGCTCGTTCCCGCAATGAACCCTAGCCATTTTCTCGAGCCTGCGTCGCTGGCCGCCATGGCTTCCTCGAGCTCCATCCGTTCGTCTGTCCGCCGCACAGCCCCATTCATCCCTCTGATCTGCTGCCCCGACTGTGGTCTGGAGGTGAAGCAGATGCGCTCCGGCACCACGATGCATGATGGTTGGATCTACTACTGCTGTAAGAATCATAGGGTATGTCCTACAAGTCGACATTGGTCTGAATTTGGTTTTTTCAGTGCACAAATTTGCAGTCTTTTGGTCCTATTCGAGGCTATGAATGCCTTGTTTTGAACATCTTTTGCGTTTTTTGACAGAGGGGGTGCGATTTTTGGCATTGGGAGCTAGAGTATATGATGTATCTGTTGGAGAAGGGTTATCTCAGTGGTGCTCTTGCTTCTGAGGCCTTTGGATGGGCAGAGGAGAGGAGGGAACTATTGAAGCCAAAGAAGAAGGAAAAGGAATCTGCAGCCTTAACTGCTTCTGAACAAGATGAGAGGATGATGAAGAGCATGAGCTCAGTGGGCGAGCAACTGATCGAAGCACTGCTTATTCTGAAGCTTGTTGTTCTACTAATGGTTGTGGGTTGTGTGATGCTTCTCCAGAACAAATGAAGCATGTCTGGAAGTTGTGTTAGATGCTAGAAGTTGGCTACTGGAGTATGTAGTAAGTAGTATGTAGAAGTTGGTTGTTGTAGTGTGTAGTAGGTTTTAGTGCTTGTGGACCTGGAAGTAATGAAACATGTACCTGGTGATTATGTTTGTGTAATGAACCTGACAGTTATGTTTGTGCTTATGTTTGTGTAGTGAACCAATTGACAAAAAATAGATGCTTCACACATTACTTATCATGGAGAATCAAACATTGCATATTCTGAACAATGTTAAAGCACAATGTTGAAGGTGTCGTCATTGTACATAGATAGAACTGGCACTTATACTTGTGCTTCTCACATTACATAATGGAGACTAAACAAAAAACAACCTCACTATACAAATGACTACTTCCTTTGCACATCTTTTGCAACTTTGTATGCAGCAAGACTGAAACTGGTATGCTTAGGAGGAACAAATGCAATTCCAGCAGCTTCAGGCTTGTATTTGGTGAAGCTCTTCTGATGGGAAGAATCAGTTGGTCTGGGTGTAACAAATGGCTGACAGAGGTTCACAATTTTTCTGTTCTCCAGCTGGCTTGAGACAGGTTGGGAGCTTGGTTGAGAGTTAGGCTGGGAGCTTGACTGTGAACTTGTCTTGCTTCTTGGCTGGGAACTTGGCTTGCTTCTTTGCTGGGAACTAGGCTTGCTGGTTGTCTTGGTGCTTGGCTAGGAGCTTGGTTGTGTGCTTGCCTTTGTGATTGGTTTGATAGTTGGTTGGGAGCATCTCCCAGATATCTTCAGTCCTGTAGGATTTCTTCTTAATGCCTTTGCTACTGCATCTTCATGCACCAGAAATTGCTTTCATTTCCTCTCTCTTGCAGCATCATCATTTTCCCGTGACAAGTAGAAGTGTACAAGATGAGTGCAAATATAGAAAATAGCTAAAGGAGTCCAAAATGCAGTGTAGTTGTAAAAAAAACAGCACCTTAGCTCTCTTGCTAGTTTCTGCCTCAAATTTCTGCTGCTGTTTCCTTCTTTTCCTGGTCCTATCTCTGACTATATGTGCATTGCCATGGTGCTTGGCAATAGGATTGTTGGTGCAGCTGGATAGATTGTGTCCCTTTGTCTTGCAGTTACTGCAAGTTATTTGTTGGCCAACCCTGCTCAACTTTGTGCCCTTGGGTCCTTCATCTGATGCCCTTCTCCTTTCAGTTTTGGGCCTTCTAGGTAGTTTAATAAAACCAGGGGGGTTTGGTCTAGGTTGATCAAATGTTGGCCATCTCTCTTCACCTTCCATTGGCTCCAAGCAATGGTCATATATCTTATTGTAAACCCTAATAGAATAGCAGATAGCAATGTAGTCATCTATCTTTCTTGAAGAAGCATAGATTGTTGCTCCAAATTGGAAATATCTGCAAGTACATGTTCTTTTCTCCAAATTGACAGTGAACCTATACTTCTGATGTTCTTGCACCTCAAACCCTTCTTTTCCATTCCAGAGCACCTTAACGTTTGTAAACCTTGTGATGTTCATCTTTAGTTTTTTAATATGTTTGGACAGATAGTCCCTTTCCATTTTGCTGACTTTACCCTGTTTTGTTGAACCCTGACTGTCATCTTGCGTCTTATCCATTCTAGCATGGACACAACAGGCAAGTACCTTGACTCTATTATGTAGTTATTGAAGCACTCGCACATGTTATTGTCCACCGAGTCACAATTGGATCCAATTTCCATGAATGCCCGACTCCAGTGTTGTGGATCAGTGTTCATCATATCTTTAGCTCCATCCACAGTGAACTGAGCAAGCTTTGCACTGTTATAGTTGAAAAGCACCCTGTTTGGCGACTTGGCACATCTCCAGAATAATTTTTGCAGGTCATGATTTGGATGCTTCTTCTTCCAATTTGAGTATATGTGTCTAGCACACATTCTATGCTCAGCCCTGGGCATTATGTCCTCAATTGCAGATATCAAACCTTTCTGTTATTCAGAGATGAACACCCAACCTGCTGCTTGATCATCAATTTTTAGGTCTTTGTTGAGCAAAGCAAGAAGCCAGAACCATGAATCATAATTCTCTTTTTCCACTACTGCCCATGCAACAGGGTACATCTGATTGTTTGCATCCCTTCCTAGGGCACATAGCATCTGTCCAAAGCAAGCTCCTTTGAAGAAGCAACCATCCAAACCAATTACTTTTCTACATCCTGCAAGAAATCCTTTCTTAATAGCTAAGAAGCACATGTAGAACCTTTGGAATACATGGGTACCATATGGTTGATCAGGGTCCATTTTGACAACAACAGTACTACCTGGATTTGACGTTAACAATGCCAGCTGGTAATCAAACACTTTTGAGTATTCTCCCTTGGTTGAATCCATCAATTTCTTGAACAGAAGCTGCTTGGCTCTTTTGCACTGAGCAATAGTAACATCTACCCCTACTTCTTGCAGCACTGTCTTCTGAAAATGCTGAAGCTTCCAGGTGGGATTTGCTTTTATCAAGCTGCCAAACCTCTTAGCAAGAAAAGTAGAATTGACTAGTTTGTTGTTTCTCCTTGGAACACAGTGGTACTCATCAATGAGAGTAGAAACTTATAGCCACTTGTTTTTGCTGGTCCTTGATGTATATATAGTCCAAGGGCAAGTTTCCCAAGAACAATGTGCTCTGACTTTATCATGCTCATCCTTTGTGAAGGCCAAATGGTGCTTCTCCCTGATTCCATACTTGATCAGAGCCTTCTTCATTTGTTCCTTGCTTCTAAAAACCATCACTAGCTGAAATTTTTGTCCCTCTTCCTTGTTGTTGTATCTGGGCCAAATGCTCCTCTTCCTTATAGTTATCTTTCCCCCTTCTCCATCACTCTCTTCTATATCTGAATACTGGTCATCATTGTCAAAATATGCAGTTTCTGATTCAGAATATGGTAGACCTTCATCTCCAGATCCATGTGCTACAACTGCATTGTCTTTGATGATATGGTGTGTACCTGCTTGTTGGCGTGAAAACACACTTTCGTTGGGAGACCCCAAGAGGAAGGTATGATGTAGTGTAGCAGCAATTTTCCCTTGATATCTACCAATGTTATCGAATCCAGTAGGAGTCAAGAGCACTTCAGAAGGTTGTCAGTGGCGTCGTTTACGATAACTGATGTGGAACCTGCACACAACACAATAAAACTACTTTGCCCCAACGAAACAGGAAGGTTGTCAATCTTCCCGCTTGCTAAATACAAAGGATTAAACGTATGGTGTGTAGAATAATAATAAATGCAGAAAATAACAGAGAACAGATGATTGCACTAGGTGTTTTTATCAGTGTAGAGGAATGGACCGGGGTCCACAGTTCACTAGTGGTGTCTCTCAATAAAAGATAACATACATGTTGGGTAAACAAATTATAGCTGGGCAATTGACATGATCGTTTATTGTAGTATTTATTAGGCATTACAACATAATACATGGACCGCTTACCAGCCGCATCCATGCCTAAATAATCCACTACCGAGATAGCATCATGTCTCCCGCTAGTATTAAGTTGCAAGCTACAGACTATTGCATTAAGCAAAGTGTGTAATCTAAACAAATGCATTAGACTTAACAGACGTACCCTTAAGCTAAGCATCGGTTATTTTATCCCTAGTGGCAACGGCACATCCACAACCTTAGATGTTGCTGTCACTCACCCAATTACTGGAGGCACGAACCCACTATCGAGCATAAATACTCCCTCTTGGAGTCACAAGCATCTACTTGGCCAAAATATCTACTAGCAACGGAGAGCATGCAAGAACATAAATAAAATAGTAGATATATTGATAAACAACTTGATCATAACATCACTATTCATCGGATCCCAGCAAACACAACATGTAGCATTACAATAATATGATCTTGATCATGTTAGGCAGCTCACAAGATCTAAACATGATAGCACAAAGTGGAGAGACAACCATCTAGCTACTGCTATGGACCCGTAGTCCAAGGATGAACTACTCACGCATCACTCCGGAGGCGGGCATGGTGATGTAGAGCCCTCCGGCGATGATCTCCTCTCCGGCAGGGTGCGGAAGAGCTTCAGAACCCTCCCGAACTAGGGTTGACGACGGCGGCGACGAACTTTTCGTGGATAATTGCTCGGGTATTTAGGGTTTTCGGGAGGAGATGAATATAAGGCGAAAGGGCGGCGGCAGCAGGCACCCGAGGGCCCCACACATGACCTCGGCGCGGCAGAGGGGGTGGCCGTGCCCAGTGTGGTGTGGCGCCCTGGGTCGCCTCTTCGTGGCCTTCGACTTCATCTTCGTGTCGGTGAAATACTGGGTACGTCGATTTTCGTCCAATTCCGAGAATATTTCCTGACTAGCTTTTCTGAAACGGAAAAACAGCAAAAAAGGAACTAGCACTGTGGCATCTTGTTAATAGGTTAGTCCCAGAAAATGCATAAAAATGCTATGAAGTGTATATAAAACATGTAGCAATTGGTATAAAACAAGCATGGAACATCAAAAATTATAGATACGTTTGAGACGTATCAGCATCCCCAAGCTTAGTTCCTACTCGTCCTCGAGTAGGTAAACGATAATAACAATATAATTTTTGGAGTGACATGCTACCAACATAATCTTGATCATATAGTAATGTAAAGCATATGAACTGAATGAAGTGATCCAAGACAATTGTCTATAGTTTGCTAAAAAGTAAACAAAGAGTAAACATAACATATCATACAAATAAAAACTTTTCATGGATAGTACTTTGGAGACATGAGCTATGAGAATTTGCATAAGAGTTAGCTCACCAAGCAACATTTTCAAATCAAAAGTGTTTGACCAACACAAAGGAAGATTTAAGTTTCAGCATTTGCTTCAACTTTCAACTTATTTATCTCATGGATAATGTCAATACAAAGTAGCATAATAAGTCTAATATGCTAACATATAACAATTCTTGTACCAAGGTTGACACTAGTGTTTGCTTGTGGAGAATAGAAAGAAGTAGGAAAACTGACTCAACATAAAAGTAAAAGAAAGGCCCTTCGCAGAGGGAAGCAGGGATTAAATCATGTGCTAGAGCTTTTTAGTTTTTGAAATCATATAGAGATAGCAAAAATATATTTTGAGAGGTGCATGTTAATGGTCAACGAATGGTAGCAAACAATACAGTATTACCCATGCCAACCAGACTTTTTAAGAGCGGCTCCCATGAGGAACGTTATTTCTGCAGCAAGCAGATCATTCCTCTATCTCTTTGGTTTACACATGCAGATGTTTGACCGAATGCTCAGTTAACAAAATGTGAAGAGAATAAGCGGTTAAAGTTGAAATTTATCTTTTATGGGGCTGGGCACCCCTTTGCCAGCTCTTTTTGCAAAATTATAGATAAGCAGATGTAAGCTGCTAGTCTGGAGTAAAGTCTGATTGACAAGTGTAATAAAGACCATCTACTACTTCCTCATGAGCTGGTAAACAGAGACACAAATAAGGAGTAGTAACAATTTTGAATAATTTAAAGGTAGCACATGACAAATTTACTTGGAGTGGCGCGAAATACCACATATAGGTAGGTATGGTGGACACAGATGGCATGGATTTTGGCTCAGTTTTGGATGCACGAGAAGCATTCCCTCTCAGTACAGAGTTTAGGCTAGCAAGGTTATTTAAGCAAACATATAACGTCAACCGGTACAAAAAGAACCATATGATGAACATAAGAGAAAAATTATAAGACTCCACACTGTCTTCCTTGTTAACCAAACATCCTTTTAATAGAAAATATCTAGACTTTGGAACTACCAATTATGACAAACCAAATAACTTCAAGCTTTAACGGTAGTTCTTCACTAATGAGCCTTTACTTACATGATACACAAGTTTAAACATTACTTACTTGATAACTCAAAACAATTGAAAAGTATCAAGTTACTCAAAACAAATGATCTACAAGACTATGTAAGCATTTTTTATACCATTACCACATGCATAGCATTTTCTGTTCCAACCAAACACCAATCAACTTATTTAACAACTCTCCAAAATATAAGTGAAGCAAGAGAGTACTTTCTACAAAAGAACTAATAGCTCTGACAAGAGATACATGCAAAACAAGAGCTAAAAGCATAGCAGCGCTAGACAAGAATACTCAACAAGTATAAGTGAAGAATAGGAGTATTCTAATGAAAAAGCGGAGCGTGTCTCTCTCCCAAACAAGAGTGCTAGGGTCCAACTAGTTATGACCAGAAAACAAACAAAAACAAACTGAAAATAAAACACACAGACGCTCCAAGAACACACTTATAATGTGAAGAAATAAAAATATAGTCTACTAGAGATGACCTGATAATTTGTCGATGAAGAAGGGGATGCCTTGGGCATCCCCAAGCTTAGACGCTTGAGTCTTCTTAAATATGTTGGGGAGATCCAGGGAGCCTCCCCAAGCTTAAGCTCTTCACTCTTCTTGATCTATTTATCACCCTTCTCTCTTAATACTTGAAAACTTCCTTCACACCAAACTCAGAGTAAACTTCATTAGAGGGTTAGTGCATCAAATCATAATCTCACTTGGTTCTGTAAAGACACATTATAAGCATCATTTTAAACATTAGCTACTGTTTACTAGCCTTATGTGAAGCTCTTCCACCTTTAAAGAATTTCACTTAACACTTGTAAAAGAGAAAATGCAAAACTAGACAGAATCTGTCAAAACCAGAACAGTCCATAAAGACGAATTTTTTTGAGGCACTTACGTCGCTCAAATCAGAAAACTTTGAACTAAAGAAAGATAGGAAAAAATCTCAGGCTTCTGCCCAAAAATTGGCAGATTAAAATACCGTTCCGTGATGTTTCACGAATTTTTACCGTGAGGCACAGAAATCTGTTTCTGGAGAGCAACTAAACTTTTTTAGCATATCTTGCTATTAGAGGCTATTCTTGGCACACAAAAAGGGAAAATAAAAGATACAAAGGAATTGTTAGAGAAGTAAAATGTTCCTTGGCTCAATAAAATAAAATACCAGAAAATAAAATGGGTTGCCTCCCATAAGCGCTTTTCTTTAACACCTTTTAGCTAGGCATAAAGCAGAAAATCAAGTATTATCAAGTGTAGAAACATCAAATTTCTTACCTTTGGACCTCCTACTCTTACTCTTAAGCTGAGGAAAAAATGGCGGTTTTTCACAGGAAAACAGAAGCTCAGAGTACCTTTATTCATGTCTATGACAGCTCCAAAAAGTTTCAACAATGATCTTCCAAGTGTAATATGCCCTTCTCCTACACATTCGATAACATAATAATCAGTAGGTACCGTGGCTCCCATAATTTTTGTAAAAACTCCTTCATTAATTCCTAAAGGAGTTTTAATGGAGTTATCTGCAAGAGTTATATGGATCCTACATTCAGAAAGATCCCACAGATTTAAAGAGTCATAGATAGTCTTAGGCATTAAGGAAAATTATGTCATAATGTCACAATAAGCATGAAAGATCTCCCCATTAATTACAATTTTAAGTGAGGGAACACATCCTGAGGGTTCGAAATTAAAAGGAGCATTCTCATGGTGTTCACGAACCTGGTTATAAGCTTCTCTTAAACTATACATATCTGCCTCAAGAGCATCCATTCTTTCATAGATGCCCTCAAGGGCTAAATTTATTTTACTAGTTGAAGAAGAAGATGCTGCTATTAAATTTTTTATGGCATCGAAGGCTAGATCCCAATCACGACGAAGGAAATCCCCCTACTATAGCATCCAAAGCATATCTATAGCAAAGAACGAGACCGAAATAAAAGCTGCTAAGAAACAGGCTCAAGGTGATTCTGGTTCTGTTCTTCCATAAGACTCAGAAATTCTAGACCAAGCATCCTTAAAACTTTCCTCACTCCCTTGCTTAAAAGTAAGAACTTCAGTTTCAGGAGTTAAAACATAACGAGTGGAACCAGACATGATGAATAAAGCAAAAGGTAAAACTAGATAACCGAAATAAACTAAAAGCATGATTTTTTTTGTGTTTTTGATATTTAAAAGCAAACAAGATAAAATAAAATAAACTAAGCAAGACAAAAAACAAAGTAATAAAATTGGAAGTATGAGACTCCCCTTGCTGTAGCCTTTTGACTCCCCGGCAACGGCGCCAGAAAACTGTTGCTTGTTGGCGTGAAAACACACGTTCGTTGGGAGACCCCAAGAGGAAGGTATGATGTAGTGTAGCAACAATTTTCCCTTGATATCTACCAAGGTTATTGAATCCAGTAGGAGTCAAGAGCACTTCAGAAGGTTGTCAGTGGCGCCGTTTACGATAACTAACGTGGAACCTGCACACAACACAATAAGACTACTTTGCCCCAACGAAATATGAAGGTTGTCAATCTTCCCGGATTGCTGAATACAATGGATTAACCGTATGGTGTGTAGAATAATAATAAATGTAGAAAATACAGAGAATAGATGATTGCAGTAGGTGTTTTTATCAGTGTAGAGGAATGGACCGGGGTCCACAGTTCACTAATGGTGTCTCTCCATAAAAGATAACATACATGTTGGGTAAACAAATTATAGCTGCGCAATTGACAAATAGTGAGCGTATGACAATGCAATATATGACATGATCATTTATTGTAGTATTTATTGGGCATTACAACATAATACATGGACCGCTTACCAGCCACATCCATACCTAAATAATCCACTACCGAGATAGCATTCGTGTCTCTAGCTAGTATTAAGTTGCAAGCAACAGATTATTGCATTAAGCAAAGTGCGTAATGTAAACAAATGCATTATACTTAACAGACGTACCCTTAAGCTAAGCATCGGTTATTTTATCCCCAGTGGCAACGGCACATCCACAACCTTAGATGTTGCTGTCACTCACCCAGATTATTGGAGGCATGAATCCACTATTGAGCATAAATACTCCCTCTTGGAGTCACAAGCATCTACATGGCCAAAGTATCTACTAGCAATGGAGAGCATGCAAGAACATAAATAAAACAGTAGATATATTGATAAACAACTTGATCATAACATCACTATCCATCGGATCCCAGCAAACACAACATGTAGCATTACAATAATATGATTTTGATCATATTAGGCATCTCACAAGATCTAAACATGATAGCACAAAGTGGAGAGACAACCATCTAGCTACTGCTATGGACCCGTAGTCCAAGGATGAACTACTCACGCATCACTCTAGAGGCGGCCATGGTGATGTAGAGCCCTCCCACGATGATCTCCCTCTCCGGCAGGGTGCCAGGAAGAGCTGCAGAACCCTCTCGAACTAGGGTTAACGACGGTGGCGGCGACGGAACTTTTCGTGGATAATTGCTCGGGTATTTAGGGTTTTCGGGAGGAGATGAATATATAGGCGAAAGGGCGGCGGCAGCAGGCACCCGAGGGCCCCACACCTGACCTCGACGCAACAGAGGGGGTGGCTGCGCCCAGGTGTGGTGTGGCTGTCCTGGGTCGCCTCTTCGTGCGCCCTTCGTACTTCGTCTTTGTGTCGGTGAAATACTGGGGTACGTCGATTTTCGTCCAATTCCGAGAATATTTCCTGACTAGATTTTCTGAAGCGAAAAAATCGCAGAAAACAGGAACTGACACTGTGGCATCTTGTTAATAGGTTAGTCCCAGAAAATGCATAAAAATGCTATGAAGTGTATATAAAACATGTAGCAATTGGTATAAAACAAGCATGGAACATTAAAAATTCTAGATACGTTTGAGACGTATCAGTACCTCTTCCAAGTTTTTTGTTCCCCTCATTTAATCACATTTCTCTTGAAAGTTTTCTCATCTGCTCTGCCTCAGAATCCTCACCAGAACTATCTTCAGGAATTGGCTCATACTCAGTTTCATCATCTGATTCTTGGACAAGTGGTGCATCTTCTTTCATACCTGCATCAACTACATGCTGCTCCAGTGCTTCTTCTTGCTTTGCTTCCTCATCATTGGCTGCATCAACCTCATTCCGTTGCACTGCCTCTTCTTGCTTTGCTTCCTCATCATTGGCTGCATCAACCTCATGCCCTTGCACTGCCTCTTTTTGCACCGGATCAACAACCACATTTCCTCCTAACCAACCTTCTCTGAACAGATTGTCAATTTCTTCAGTGCTTACAGGGTGCACTGGTACCAATGGGTACTTGCTCATCCATTTGTGGGATGAATAAGTTTCAGTCATAGGGATTTTAACAAAAGTACTTGTGCTTGCATCTTCTTCAGAGGTCATCTGCAGTTCCATTTCTTCATCCTCTTCTACTGCCTCCTCTGCTGCATCCTTTAGTACTTCTTCTTCTATATCTGCCTCCTCTGCTTCACCTCTTAGCACTTCCTCATTATATATTTCTCCCACAAACATGAGGCCAACACTAAGAGTTTTTCCTGGAGCAAGCCAATGCAGCTTTAGTGATAGCTTAATATCCATTCTACCAATTTCAATGTGATAAACATCCTTTGCATACTCCATCAGTTCCTTGAAGCATAGATCATCTATGTTGATACACACTTCATGCACAACCTCCTCGCCCACATAATCAACACTGCATCCATCTCTTCTAAAGTAACCCACGCTGTGGAATCTGACAGAAAACCAGTCCAATGGGTCTGGAGGAGAACCTAAACATAAAAAGATTCAATTTTCAGTGCTAACCAACATAAAGTTGCAAAATTTAAGTCATATCTAACACTAAATCGTGCGATATAGCCACTATTCTCTCAGTACCTAGCTGTTATCTGAAGAATACAGTGAACTAACAGTGTTATCTGAATAATTCAAGGTTGTTAATTTAGGACATAAAACTCTGATATTTCTTCTCATTGACATGCTCAGTAACATGATGATTCATTCCATCTAACACTAATATGCTGATTCATCCCAAATCTCTGCCATTAAGCTGCACAATTTTGTGCTAAAACCTTGCGCTTTAAACTTCAGAAACTTTGTGCATGCTCGAGATATCAACATGCACACTCGCCATGATTATCCATGTCGATGATGGAATGAAGGAGAAAGAACGGCGCAGAAGCTGACGGCGAGGTCGAGGTTGGGCGGCGGATGGAGCACTCGACGGCGAGGTCGAGGTAGAGGTCACAGGAAATGAAGCCCTGTAGTAGGCGCATCAGTTGATCACGGCGACGAAGACGGCGATGTCGAGGACGACGGAGGGGTCGACGTAGAGGACGATGGACAGGTCGAGGTACAGGTCGACGGCGAGGTCGAGGTAGAAGACGACAGGCGGGTCAATGGAGAGCTCGCACACACAGGGGTGAAGGCAGCGACGCGATGATGTCATGGCGATGGAGCGAACGACCTTCCGGCGGCGACAGTGGCGGCGACGTCCATGGAGTGCTATAAAAGTGGAGAGAATGGAGGACATAGGAAGAAGTGTATGCAGTCTCGTCGTTTTGTCTGAAAAAGTGATAGCTTTCTCTGTGTTGCGGAAGGACCAAACTGCAACAAAGAAAAAAAAGCAGGGGAGTTCATGTAAAATATCCGTCTAGACAACATCCTTGTCCGAAAATTGGCGCCTTTAGCTCCGAAGCTCGCCGCTCTGCTCCGCCCAGCCCCTCGATCATCGCCATGACTGATAATTGGCACCAACTGACGTCAAGCTCAAGCTCGTCTCTCCTCCGCTCGCCGGTCTGCCCCGAGAGCCCAGCTGTGTCCTACCTCCGCGACGTGAGTGTTCAGGTCTCTCGGTCCTAGGGTTAGGGTTCTTGTGCGATTTGGGGAATTTTTTGGAGCTTCTTTTTGTGATCGATTTCGCTTCTTTGCAGATCACATACAGAGACTACGCGCCAGATTCGATCAGTGTCCCAACAATCTGCGGCATTGATGCCGACGCAGCTGTTCTCTGTCGCGTCCACAAACTGAAGCCCGAGATTTTGGTTGCTTTTGAAGGAAACATGATAGGAAGCCGTTTCTACCTTTGCCCAGTCAAGAGTGTGAGTGCCACACAGCTCAGAAGCACAACAACTTATCACTTAATTTATGCGTAACTACTACTAATGTTGTACTCGGAAATTTTGTCTACTTATGTCTGTTTTGTAGGAACTAGACAACCGTGGATTTGTAGGCTGGATTGATTAAGAGTGGCAAGGTGGTATGAAAACTTCCCTAGATAAGTTATGGGCCATTCTTGGGGACAGTGAGAAACGTTTGATCGACAGTAACCACCATAATGTAACCCTGCTGCACAATGTTTCTGAACAAAAGAAGAAGGTTGACAGGAAGTACTCCAAGTTATTAGAAGATATGGACAAGCTGAAAAATGAGATCCTGGAAGAAGACAAGTCTGTCAAGTTGCAAGCAGAAATAGAATTGGAGGAACTTAAGAAACAAAATGTGCTGTTGCTTGAGCAATTGTAGATGCTTCAAACTGTTCAGCAAAATGAGCAAAAGGAACTGGAGTATGTGAAGAAACAAAAGACTCAGTTGCTTGAGCAAAATCAGTTGCTTAAAGCTATGCAGAAGGATGAGCAAAGGAATTTGGAGGAAGAAAAGAAACATACAGCTCAGTTGCTTGAGCAATTTTAGATGCTTCAAATATTGGGTTGCGTGCATGAAGAACAAAATTTCGCCAACTACATAACAGCCAAGATCTACTATGAAGATACAAGTGCAAGACATGCATATTTTATCCAACTGTAAATCGTTACCGACATCGTTGAAGCGGAAGAGATGTCGATGACGACGTTGATGAAGCTTGTGGAAGAACTCCCTCGGCTAAGCCTAGCCAAGAGAACATCATAGACTCCTCGCGTCCCGCCTTGATCCAATAGAGTCAACTGTTTCTCAACGGATCACCCCTCTGAGTTTCGCACGCGTACATCCGGTCTAGTCCAGCAGGGCTTCGCCGTCCACACTTGAAGCACTCACCGCTGGTGTATATGAAGGTGGATATCTCAACACATGAGAAGGAGGGAGAGAGAGGTTAGAGATCTAGATCTAATCTAATCGGAGAGGATCCCTCTAAATATTTGAACCAACTAGAAGAGATCTAAACTTGTGTCTCCAAATAGGAGGGGGTGGGGGTTTATATAGATGGCCAAGGGGTGGAGGAACTTGGGGAAGGGTAGTCCAAGTCGACTTGGGCAAGGGGAAAGTCCCCAAGCCCAATTCGGTTTGGGAAGGGGAGTTGGACTCCAACTCTCCTCCCCCTTCCTTTCCTTGCACCGCCCCAAGTGGGGCCCGGTCGCCGCACTGCCCCGGGTGGGGCCCACAGCCGCACCGACCTAGGTGGGGCCCACCCGGCCGGCCGGCCTTTGCAACCGCCGCCATCCGTCGCCTCCCCTCATGGGCCATGCGGCCCACTAGGGTTCGGCCATGGGGGATCTCTCCCCCCTTCTCGCACGGCTTAGGTGGTGGTGCGGTTGCTATGTGGGCCCTAGGGTCCATGTAGCAACCACCTTTTATTGGCCTTTAAATATTTTTCCATCAATTATTTATTAATTAAATAAATTAATATTTAATTAAATAATATTTTGTCTAATTAATTCTTATTTGAATATTTCCTTTTACAGAATATTCCCCAAATTAATTACTTATCATATAAAACACTTTTACATGATCCGAGACACCTAGTGTCCGCCGACAAAATTCTCCGGATAAATATTTCCCTCTTATATAAACCTTCGGAATAATTCCGACTAGTGATGGAAACTATTTCTATCACTCCGAGACACCTAGTGTCTGCATAATCCAATCTCTCTAATAAAGATATTATCTACCACGCAGAAACCATTCCGGTGATACTCTCTCGGTATCCAGACCAACCATACACACAACAAACTAGAACTGACTTAAGCGTGTTACCCTACAAGTTCGATAACGTGTAGCTATAATTAGATGTTTCCATCTAATCACCGGCCAGGGTCAGGTACATGGGCAACCTGAATAACTGCTACCGTTATACGAAGGACACTCTGTTGAACCTATTGATTATTAATTCGTCATTCCCATTACTCGCGATACTGAATTTACCCGAGATAAAGTATTCCTGATATTTCCATGAATCAATCCATGATTCACTATATCTTCGTCTTATCTCGTTACCGGTAAATTTCCTTTTCTCGTTCCCGTAATCCGATATCCCACATGATGTAACTTCATCACGCATTGTCTGCAGAACATATTGGATATCGATCATGCATACCGAGTGGGCCCTGGAAGTATCTCTCTTTTGACAGAGGAGTAATTTCCCATCTTGGACCATTAGGTATTATGCATACCTTGGAGTTACCCAGTGACTGCCGTTTTGACACCCAGTTACGGCCGTGCCGTTGACAGAGCCAAAGTAACTCTTCTAGTATACACAACCCTAATAACCTCATGGTCAATGGACATGTCATATAGTAACCATCTGCGATATTGCACTAAGGACAAAAAGACACTTTGGAATCTTTCTTAGCATATCAACGATTTGGGTCTACCTAGCCATATTGTTTCCACCAACAATATGCCACTCATTGATGCTGACATAAACAATGTCCCAGACCAGGAAAACGTGGTCTCTAGCAATCAACGAATTAGTCTAAAAGGCAAGACTAGGGTATACTTTATTCTGTTCATGTCTCTACACGTGCGAGTGAGTTTTTCTCCGAATCACATATCCAGCAGTCACCGCAGTTATAGCATAGAATTATGAAGCATAATTATGAATCAGATGTTAAACTTTATTGCCTTTTGGGCATACATCCAATATCAAACTGTTCAGCAAAATGAGGAGAAGGAACTGGAGTATGTGAAGAAACAAAAGACTCAATTGCTTAAGAAAATTCAGTTGCTTAAAGCTATGCATAAGGATGAGCAAAGGAATTTGGAGGAAGAAAAGAAACATACAACTCAGTTGCTTGAGCAGTTTCAGATGTTTAAAGCTGTACAACAGGGTGAGCAGAAGGAATTAGAGGAACTGAAGAAACAAGTACTTGAGTTGAAGGAGGCTAAACAAAAGTTAGAGTACACACTCTATGACTTGTTCAACATCAGTGAAGCATCCAAAGAGAAACTGAAGAAAATCTAGCAAATTTGTGAAACCTGAATTTGATCAAGGAACTGAACCCATTTGAGATGTTGTAAACATTTAGTTTCTGTTGTTGTTACCATTTAGTTTCATTTGAACAATTAGACATGATGTAACCATATCATTTCTGTTTAATTTGTTATCAAGTTATGCATTTTTCAGTTGAACCATTTGCTATCAAGTAATGTGAGCAAGAGATAACAACAACACAAACATACTTAATAGACATCATCTGGTTCATTACATTAACAGAGCACCTGGCTCACATCCACAGCATGCAAGTAGATAACATGAGCACCTGGCTCACAAACTGTCACTGTCCAAAAGAACCTAGTTCAAACTGACCAACAACTCTTCTCAATTCATAGCCCAAATGCACCTGGTTCAATCTTCTTAGCAAGCATTTCAAGCATCACCTACTGGTTCCTTACTTAATAACTTAATAACTTCATCACAACCACAGAAGCATACTTAATAACTTCATCACAACCACAGAAGCAACAGATGCAACATCTACTGGTTCATAACAAGCATGAAAATGCTACAGAAGCAGCACAAACTGGTTCCTTATAGACCATTTACAAGCACAAACTGGTTCCTTATAGACCATTTACAAGCACAAAAGCAACACCATCACATGACCAATATATGGTTCATTACATAACAAAAGCAGAGCACATGGCTCACAAGTCTAACCCTAAACAACAACAACTACTACTTAGCAACCTGGTTTAAACTGACCGACTACTACTAGGTTTAGTTCTATAACTTCATCAGTCTTCAATGACACGCCAGTGCTTCTCACTATCCTGCAGCCCAAATGCACCTGCCTCAATCTTGTCAACATAAAGATGCACTTCTTTCTTTGAGGCGCTGCGAAACCAGAACATAACAACCTGAGTTTCCTTCCACTTGGTACAATTCAGAACAGTTGTCCAGTTCTTTGTCATGATGGCTAGCTTGTTGCCTTTGCCAATCTTCATCTTAACTGCAGTTCTTTTAGTGTCCTTCCTATAGTGGACCATCACATCACATCCAGAAGCTTTAATCTTGGATCTAACATGGGCCTTGGTGAACTCCTTGCTAAAGTACTGCAAGACAACCAGACAGATATGTTCATACCAAGTTTTAGTAAATTTGTGCAACTACTTCACATATTATTACACTAGCAGAAAACCACATGCACAATTCACAAGCCTGAAAGCACAGTTGCACTCATCATTTTTCCTCTGCCATCCCTAAGCACTGCGACTCCTTCATCAAGCACACATAGATGGGTGTCTTTGGTGCTTGTTCAGCACAAATGTGCCTCAGAAGTTTAACTCCCTGAGGAAACAGGGCAACACGAGTTGGGAACACACAGAGATGGTCGAAGCTGTCATTGCCTGGATAGTTTGGACCTGCATTCAAGCAAAATCAGATGATTAGCAAACAAAATGACCCAAAACGAGCAGCACAAGAACAGAACAGAACAGGTAAACCACCTCGTACAGTCATGTTGTTCTGGCGTTCCCAAATGCAGGTCTCGCAACTGCACTCCTGAACTTCCTCCGAAATAGGTTTAGATGGAACAGGCTCAGGCCCGTTTGCAGCTTCCATCGGTGGCACAGGCTCAGGCTCAGCCTCAGAATCGGTACCATCGAGGATGATGTACTCGACGTTTGGCGCCATGGTCGGACTTGCAAAGTAAAAAACCAAAATCAATGGGGGCAAGATGACCTGAACCTGCCAATATGGAGCAAAAATAGGCATACCAGCGATGGATCTACAGGACCCCCCAATATCCTAGCCCTAATCGACGGCCGCCGCACCCGCGCATCGGAAACCCTAGTTACGTCGCCGCAGAGATGGAAAGGAGAGCTACAGAGAGTGAGCGTGTGAGGAAAACTTACCTTGCGAGGATGGCGGAGGCGGGCCGCGATGGATGCGACCAGCAGTGGCGGCGACGGCCGGCGAAATCGATGGTCTTCTCCGCCGGCGAGCGAGAAGACGAGCAGCTCGAGTGGTAACTGGTAACTGGTAAGAATCCATCTCTCACGACGGGGGTAATAAACATAAGCGATATGACACTGACAGGTGGGGCCCAACTGAAAGTTATTATACAAATGCGAGATTACACTGACAGGTGGGGCCCATTTGACAGTTAACGGACAGTTAACGGCGTTAAATGCCTTGCCACGTCACCGCCAGGTCAGCAAGGCTATGTTTGTCCAAAACCGCCCAAATCACACTCAAAACCACCCAAAATCGAGCAAAATCACTATCAGGGTGTGATTTGTCCGGTTTGACATATTTCAGGGTACAAATTATCCGGTTTTATAGATTGGGGTGAATTTGATCCCGGGGTTGACATTTCAGGGTGAAATTTATACCTTTTCGAAACTGGAACAAGGGAGTACCGTTTACATGGCAGCCCAAAACGGTCACACTTTTTAGTTTAAGGCCCGTCACAAGCATGGGAAGAATCTACTGTCTGGGCCATGCTAAGGATTTAGCCTTTTTTTTTTGCAATCCAAACCACGGGGAGTTTTATTGATCAAATGAGATACGGTTACAATCAGTCAGCAGACTGTTCTGAAGAAACAGCGGACAATCGCGCACCCAGCAGTCTGAACCCGACAAGGTACAGGCATATTTGGCACAGCGATCCGCAGGCTTATTAGCCTCCCTCCTGACATGTCTAATCGAAAAAGAAGCAAAACTAGTAAAACTCTCCCCCACATTATCTAAGATAGGCGCCACTATCGGTCTTGAGTCGCGACGCGAGTTCCAGAGATCAACAACCTCCAAACAATCCACCTCCATCACAACATGCGAGAAACCACGCAGTTGGGCAAAGATGACACCTTCCCGTAACGCCATGGCTTCCACAATTAGAGGATCGGTAACACCAAAGAAGGGTTTGCACCAAGCTCCCATGAAGGAGACATGCGACCTGGCCACTCCCCCCTACCCGTAGGGATCACGTCCGTAAGTCTAGCATTTTAGACCCACCCCACAGCGTACATGGTACATGATGGCATCCCGTAAAAAAACATCAGGGGCAAGATGGAACATCCGGTCGAGTGGAAAACTTGAATGCAATAGGCGTGGCATCAAAGAAGGACAACTTTTCAGGGAGAAAGTTTTATATAAAATGTATTTCGACCTCATTTCAAAGTGTTAAAATTTGAAAAAAAACACATATATTCCCTCTGTTCTAAATTAGATAATTTTTATTTGGCTAAATGTAGATGTATTTATACTTGTAACATGTCTAGATACATCCATATGTAGACAAATGGAAGTCATCTAATTTGGAACGGAGGGAATAGATCTTAACATTCTATGTGTTCAAAGAAGTCGTTTCACGAAAAAGATAATTTTTGTGGTTTGTGTAAATAAGATAAATTTTAGTGCTAAATAAGCCTTTTCACAATACATTTTTTATTTTTTACACAATCAACTAATAATGTCATTTTTTCACGAAACGACTTCATGAACAGACATAATGTGAAGTTGGATCCACGGAAATGTATTTCAATTTTTTCGATATTTAATAACGCGTGCATATGCAACTCGGAGTCAAAGTGGATTTCACCAACTTTCATCAAATCTCCTCTTATCTCTATACTCACTACTATCTAAAAACAACGCAACCTTCGCCCATGTTTCGTCTATCCTTTCTCTACTCTCACATAATTTACATTCATATTTGCCATCAACAATCAATCGTCACAATAATTTACAGTTCCTTCCCACAAATCAATCACCATAATTTACACTGCCTTTTCACTAACGATCAACAATTTACATGTTTCCATACTAACAATAGAAAACTCAGCCTATGAAAAACACTTGCAAACAAGGTCAGTTGAGGCACAAGTGTGGCGAAAATTCTCACCCATAGCAACGCACGAGCAGTTTGCTGATAAAGAAAAAGAACGACAACCTCAAGCAGCTTTTCTCCGTTTTCTTCAGCGACTGCCGGAGAGAAACACAAAGTGTGTGACATATAAAGATGTTGTCCTCTCCTCTTCAAGTTTTACCCGATCGAGCTAGGAAGTGACATGCATCTTATCTAACCGTACGTACACGTCGCAACATCCAATAATGCTATGCATTGATATGGATAGGACGATCGGTGAGCTGATCGTCTCATACTCTCATGTACCACCGCTTTATCCATGTCACTGAATTGTCGATTGCTGATAGGGCTTTTCAGCTAGTTACTCGATCTAGAACCTTATCTTGAAGCGCATCAAGGTGACGATCGCTGCCCAACAGTATGTAACCTACACGGTTACCGCTCACGTACATCATCGCTGGCGCGCACAAGATGTCAGAAAAACCGCGGGCGCCCGTTGATACACGACGTCATTTGAAGGAGAACTCACTTTCATAGTCTGCTCACACTTTACGGCTTGTATATATCGCCGATAAAGGAACACTGGTTGATCCTTGCAGACTTTGCAGTACTTGGGGCGCGATTCTCAGTTTAGTAGGAGTCATGGAAATCTAGAATGTGATGCTTGCAGTTGTGACGACGATAGGAGCCATCGGTGCTTACAATTCATGGATAGCTTGGTATTAGAGTGGTCACCGTGTTTGTTTACGGCGGCGGTCGCCGTGGTCGCATGGATGATCTTGAGATGGTGATGTCTTTCAGTTCCGTGTTTTCGGGGTCGACGACGCTATGGAATTCTCTCTTGAACCGTGAAAGTTTCCTAGGCCGACGAAGTCATGTGATGACCCTCCACCTCGGCAGGTGGTACGCACGGTGTTTCTTTCATAGACGTCAAGTCATGTTTGTTGTTGGCTACGCATGTAGATGCACCAAGTCATGCATGCATATTACCAGTAGGTGCTATACACGATGTCTCTTCGTAGGCGTTAAGTCATGCATGTTGTTGTCGGATTGAAATTAGTGCGGTAGTGTCCGGAAACAAGAAGGTACGAGGGACATCCCGACGTTCAGTATCTCCTCCAGCGGTATCCGGCTAGCGATGGATCGTTAGGGGGTCAGGTGATGATGGTAGAGGCGACGATGAGTATGCGCTATGTCTAAATCAAACACACCTGATCAGTCAAGGTCGATGCATTCATGCGTCGTGCCCTTCTTGAACGTTTGCTTGAAGCTCGGCTTTGGTGATGGAAATTGAAGAACAGACAACTCATATGGTGCACAACTCATATGATTCCACGTGGCGACGGTCAGGATTTGACGTTGGTCAAGCCGTTGGTCAACATCGAATCCTGGCCATCCCCACATGGAATCCGATGGTCTAGATTTGAGTTGTGCCATACGAGTTGGAGAAGATCATTTTCGGTCCTGGTGATCGATCTACGGTCGGAGTCTTCTGAACATTTAGCCTAAGAGTTGTGTGTATTTTTCGTTTGTTTCGGTAGCATCGTGCAGTAATTGTCGCCAGACATATAACTTTGTAGCATTTCTTTCTTTTAGATCGGCTTGTTCCGCTTCGATGCATGCATTTACCTAGTTTTTGAATAATGAATAATATAATGATGCAGGTGGGGTTATACTCCTTTTCAAGAAATATAAATTTGAAATCGGAGTACTTTAATACTTTTCTAGACCAAGGAGCCAAATTTGTATCATAATTAAGCACACTCTTGCGATCACAGTAGGTGCCTCTAAGTAGGGATGAAAAAATGTGTCCCGTTTGTCCCACTTTTCTCCCATTTTATACTATTCTAGTATAAAATTTTGTCCCGTTTGTCCCACTTTTATCTCATTTTGTACTAGTCTAGTATAAAATTTTGCGTCAAAATTTTGTATTAGAATAGTACAGAATGGGAGAAAAGTAGGAAAAACGAATCCCTTTTTTACATCCTTACCTCTAAGACAACTGGGAACAAGGTTTTGGATTTCGTTTTGCAAAATCCAACACCTTGACTGGGACTGCCACCACAAGTAAAAAAGAAGGTAGTTTGGCACAATATAGAATTTGCCGCGGAATATATATATATATATATATAGCCAATTTCCCAAAACAGTCCGGATATATACGTTAGTCAATAAAAGGTGCCATGATTATTGGACGAGGCCGGGTCACGTACGAACCATATGCATGCATGCAGTACGTCAGTTTCACTCACGATATTTGTGTTGGTCATCCCAAACTGTCCGCCGTCGTCTCCATCGCGGAATCGCCAAGCTGGAGATCACATCATGCATGGAGACGTGCCCAAGGCGTGCTGCAGTTTGTTATGGAATCGATGGTGGCACCACGTACGTACGTGTACGTGCGCCGTGCGCGCCGCGCCGGAGATAGAGATAGGCACGAGCTCGATCGGCCGAGTCACGCACCGATCGAGCGGGAAGCGCCGTAGGTAGCGAGCGATGCTGTTTTGATTTTGGACGTTATTACGATCATACATATACGAACGACGGCTGATCGGTGCCGTTCCGTGCGGGGGGAGATCTCGAGGGCTTAGAGGGATGGTTGGGGGCGGCAACGAACCAGCCCTTTCTGCTCCCTCGGGCGGGGTGGCAGGCGGTGAGGCCAGCATTGGATGTGGGGGTGGGGTGGGGGTGGAGTCAAACGATCTTCTTCCTCCCGGCGTTTTGGTCGGAATTCGTTAGCGCGCGCATAAACTAGCCCCGCCCACCTTCGGGCGCTACGAGGTGCACCGTCCACCCGCCAAGTAGTAGAAAAAGTTTCTTCCGAGTTATCTGACACCCTATTTCAAATCCCATGTCCGCCTTAGGGCGCTAGAGATATTTCCCCAATACTTGCACCACCATGCCGACCAAAACCTCACAAATGTGGTTGAGCAGGAGAGGAAGCATAGTTCAGGCGTGGGGTTTCATTTCTGGCTACATTTTGGTGGAATCCACTGTAGACTGTAGAGCACTATATCTTTGCGCAGGAGATGCTTTCTCCATGTGTGCGCCGCAGAGATACGAAAAGAAGCACGAAGGAGCTTTGGAATGTAACTCTGCGAGTCTCACGGTCACGGAGCCCTTTTCTCTCGGAGAGGGGCTCTACTGCTCTAGGCTAGCTCATAGTGGAACGTATGTGCGCACGGTTCACTCATAGCACACCAGCTTTCAGAGCTCTGTGTGTGACTCGTCGATCAATCTCCTCACTGATTTCTTTCTGGATCGATGTGCATCGCGTTTCGGGAAACTACGTGCGTGTGGATTGGTTGTACTAGGCACTAGGCAATGTGCACGCCTTTTATGTCTACCTTAGCTGTTGATAAACGGACTTGTGGCTCCTGAGCATCAGTGAACCCTATAAGATTTATTTTTAAAAAATTTAAAATTTGAGTTTGAAAAAATCCTATGATACATCAAATCATAGGAATTTTCTCTTTTATACATTTTTGGGTGGTGTATTTGTTCATCATTGTAGATGTTGATGGTTTCTTATACGTACATGTTTGATCAAACTTAATAAGTTTTGGTTTTTGTGACTAAATTTATATGGTTTATGTTTTAGAAGGAAAGTAGTACATACATTGCGGTGAGCAATAAATATTTTACTTTATTTTAGGTCAAGGATGTGGCCTTGATGTTTAATCAGATTGAATCGAAGCAAAACTGACTATTAAAAAACATTGGCTAACTCTAAATTGAAGTTACATCAAAGCACTCTGATATCATCTAGAGAATTCTTCCATGCACCTGGCAAAGAATTCGCAAAAGACAATACATACACAAGTTTGAAAGACCCCCAAAGATTTTGAATAAACGCATGCGGAGCCTACCATAAGAGGTGGGAATCTGAAACCAAGCACTATGGCGACCCGTCACAAGGTAAGACGCCAAACCGCTGCTTCATCGGTGAAGCACCGAAAAGTAAACAAGATCACGGTAGGACAAAATGGAAGAAACCAACACACTACTAGCTCCCCGTTACCGGTAGAACGGGCCAAGCCAGGATGAGAATAAAACCAGGAGACCATTATCCACACGTTGTTGCCTTCACCGTCGAGACACCACAAAGGAGACATAAAAGTAAAATGGAAAAAACAAGACTGCACATTCGCTATCAACTTTGCTCCACTTGCATCCCATGACCTACCAACATGACTATGGTGGCAAGGCGGAGCGACCAGCAATGCGAGAACAAAAGAGACAAGTTACAAAGTGCCATTGTAGTGGTTAAAGGTAGGAAAGTTAGAGTTGGGAGTTTGTAATGGAGCCAAAGGGGAGGGCGGGGCCTTTAGATTGAGTCATGATCCGATAATGGCAACAACCAACTTGAAACAATGTGTTGAGGTCATGAAAACTCTTCACGCGTGTCAAAATCAAACATCCCCGACGAGTGATTCGAATAGTGACATATGCATGGGAAGCGTGTATATATTGATAGACCGGATTTTTATAACTCGATCATGCTTGTTCTCAAAATCTGGGCCATGGACGAGTTTGTGATTTGGGCGAGGGGAACATGGTAACATACGTCCACCTAAGCCCCCTACGAAAACTTAGCTAAAAACATTGACAATTGCTGAAACTTAAATTGTACTAGCATTCTTATTTTCGTATATTCAAACAACTTAGCAAGACGTGAGACCCTTATTCCACACGTTGTTGCCTTCACCGTCGAGACACCACCAGTGACACATAAAAGTAAAAGAGGAAAAACAAGGCTAGACGTGCGCTATCAACTTTGTCCACTTTGCATCCCATGATCAACCAACTCGATTATGGTTGCAAGACGGAGCGACCGGCAATGCGAGAACAAAAGAGACTAGGAACAAAGTGTCATTTATAGGAGAAAAAGGTAAAAAAGTTAGAGTTCAGAATATGTAATGGAGCCAAATATGAGGGTGGGGCTTATATTGAGTGCTGATCGGATAATGGCAGGTGCCAACTTGAAACAATGTGTTGAGATCACGAAGGCTCTTCATGTGTGTTAAAATGAAACAGCCACGAAAAGTGACATATGCGTTGGAAGGGTGCATATATTGATGGATTTTTATAACTCGATTGCGCTTGTTCTCAAAATCTGAGCCATAAATCAGTTCGTGATTTGGGCGAGGGGAACCTGGTAACGCACGTCCACCTAGACCCACTATTAAAACTTAACTAAAAACATTGAAAATTGTTGAAACTTAAATTGTAGCATTCTTATTTTCTTATATTCAAACAACTTAGCAAATGAACATAGTACTAATGTTTTACGAAAAGGAACATATGTAATTTATAACTCAATATTCATGTGCTATATTTTTTCTCACGTCATGTTGGTTCACTCTTCTATATTTACCATAGTTTTAAATAGCCGGCTATAGCTCCGCTATAACTGTTTGAGCATGTTGCCGCTAGTTGAATGCATGTATAGTTTTCCGCAATAGCCCCATTTAGCCCTGCTATAGCTCCACTATACCTGTTTTGAAAGGTTGCCGCTATTTGCGATAATCCACAATTTAAAACGTTACCCAGTACTATGTTGTATCTGATGATTGTTACACCTAAGACTATCTTATGAGAATATGAAATATTCTCTAAGACACTAAAATTACGCCTGGAAAGTTGTTGGATTTGGCATGAGTATAGCCACTACAAATAATCGCGCAACAAATCCGCTCATAGTTCACAAAGGAGGGAGCATTGACACAACAGGAGCACTCAAAATCGTGTAATTAGCTTGCCTATTTCTGAATGACATGGATACACATGGATGTACGACCCCGCCAAAGCGACCTATATATGCAGCGAAATCAAGCGCTCTCATGCTAAGCTCCCACACCCAAAACTTCTCTCAAAAGCCCCAACACATTGTCCCTGGCCTAAAAGCACGTCTGGGCGTTCCCAGACTCCGCCGGAATCTTGTCAATTGCATAGCAATGGCCAATGGCTCACAGCTAGCCCGCACACTTCGACGAGTACTGCACTGACAGGCTACATCACTCGTTTTATCCGTCGCAGTGTTGAGCATTTATCGTGAACACTCGCTGGAGGTTTGGAGCTTGAGATCAGCATCTTCTTCTCTTCTTTGTTTGTATCTTGTTGTATTCTCTTGTTTAGAGTAAGCATAGATGTCATCAGTACTTGGGCAGTTTAATTGACACTGCCGTATATACGGTTCACATCGCATATATAAATTGCCTCCTCGGCCTCTCCTTCTTACAAAGTTTATGGGAAAGTTTATATCTTTGTTTTCCCCGCCGTTGCAGCTAGACGACTACTAGATTACTAGCTAGAGTCTAGAGAGCATGGAGGTCTCAGCCATGGAGGAAGCCCTCCCGGAGGTGAGGAAGAAGGGCGGCCTCAGAACCATACCGTTCATCATCTGTAAGCAAGCGTGCATCGATCACCTCGATTTCCATTTTCTTTTGCAAGGAAGCTAAAGTAGGTTAACACGCTCGATCATGTGACCACTCTGCTTGAAACTCTTGCCTCAGCGAACGAGATCTTCGAGAAGGTGGCTTCGTTCGGCCTGCAAACCAACATGATCCTGTACCTGACCGAGCGGTACCACATGACGGCGGCCAGCGGCACCATGGTGATCTACCTCTGGAGCGCCATGACCAACTTCCTGCCCATCTCCGGCGCCGTCCTCTCCGACGTTTACCTCGGCCGGTTCCGTGTCATCGCCCTCGGGTGCACCGTCAGCCTCTCCGTAAGCAGACAAGATGAGACTACAGTTAACTTCATTCGGCGCGTTCGGTTTTTTAATTAGTTCATTGATACCGATCGCCAATCTTGTTGGCAGGGGATGTGCCTGCTGCTGGTGACGGCGATTCTTCCGGTGTTCAAGAAGACCCCGGAGTGCGCGGCGCACCCGGTGGAGTGCACGCTGCTTCCTTACCAGCTTCCGCTGCTGTTCACGTCGTTCCTGCTCATGTCGATCGGGGCCGGCGGCATCCGGCCGTGCGCGCTGGCGTTCGGGGCGGACCAGCTGGACAAGCGGGACAACAGCGCCAAGAACGTGAGGACGCTGCAGACCTTCTTCAACTGGTACTACACCGTGCTGGGGCTCTCCATCGTCTTCTCGGTGCTCGTCATCGTCTATATACAGCAGGCCAAGGGGTGGGTCATCGGCTTCGTCGTGCCCGTCGTGCTCATGCTCACCGCGCTCACGCTCTTCCTCCTCGGCTCGCCCTTCTACCTCAAGGCGGACGCCGACAGGAGCGTACTCGTGGGCATCGTGCAGGTGCTCGTCGCCAGCTACAAGAACCGGAGCGAGATGCTGCCGCCGGAGGCCGCCGACGCGTCGAGCTTCCACAACAAGGCTGGCTCCAGGCCCAGAGTTCCCTCCAGCAATCTCCGGCACCTGAACCGGGCGTGCGTGCTCAGCAACCCGAGCAAGGAGCTCAACGCCGATGGGTCGGCGTGTGACCCGTGGAGGCTGTGCACCGTGCAGCAGGTGGAGGACGCCAAGGCCGTCATCCGCGTGCTGCCGATATGGTCGACGGGGATCATACCCGGCGTGATCGTCGGCCAGCAGATGTTCCCCACGCTGCAGGCCAAGACGATGGAGCGGCGGATGGCGGCATGGACGTCCCCCCGGCGTCCTTCGGCGTCTTCGCCATCCTCACGCTCACCGTGTGGGTGGCGTTCTACGACCGCGTCCTCGTCCGCCCCCTGTCTCGGCTCACGGGCCACGCCCGTGGGCTCAGTCTGCGGCAGCGCATGGGCGCCGGGCTCGCGGTCTTCGCCGTGGCGATGGCCGTGGCCGCGCGCACCGAGGGTCTCCGCCGCGCCGCGGCCATCGCAGAGGGGCTCCAGGAAACCGGGCACGCGGTGGTGCACATGTCGGCGATGCGGCTCGTGCCGCAGCACTGCCTCACAGGTTTAGCGGAGGCGCTGAACCTGATCGGGCAGATCGAGTTCTACTACTCGGAGTTCCCCAAGACCATGTCCAGCATCGGGGTGTCGCTGCTCGCGCTGGCCATGGGCTTCGGGGCCGTGCTGGGGAGCGCCATCGTGGGGATCGTCAACAGGGCCACCGCAGGGAGGGACGGCCGCGACAGCTGGCTGTCCAGCAACCTCAACAGGGGCCACTACGACTACTACTACCTGCTCCTCGCGGCGCTGGCCGTGGCCGACTTGGTGTACTTCGTCTGGTGCAGCCGGGCGTATGGCGAGGAGGGGCGGAACAGAGTGGTGGCGGCTGAAGTGGACGAGCAGGAAGAGACCAAGCATGAACAGCAGCAGAAATGGTAAGCAAGAACAGAGTGGTGCATGTTTCAACTCGCGCCTTTCTCGCCTTCGAATTACCCCCGGTGAATTGTGATATGGATTGCTGAAATATTGTTGAAATATTAGCATATAACAATTACAGAAAAATCTCTAAAGGCTCATGCTGTATGCGGTCAACTGAAACATTTGCCTTAATGGAAAATGAATATGAGTTGAAACGTCTGTATTAAGTGCTATTAAGTACGGGAGTTTTCAGAATTCATTGCGAGCTGAAACGTCCGACTTAACTGCTATTAAGTAGGGAGTTTTCAGAATTCATTGCGCTTAATGGAGAATGAATTTGAGCTGAAACGTTTTGTCTTAAGTGCTCTTGAGTACGGCCGTTTTCAGTCTCTTAATTCTCCCCTTAATTATGTGCGTTTTCGTTGGCCTTCTGCCTGCGTGTGTGCCTATATAAGAGAGGTCGCTCCTCTCCAGCAGAAACACCAGAAAGATAGCATCTGCTTGCGCCGCCACCATAGTTCCACCTACTGTTGCTGTCATCGATGATCCGTCCACCGCGTACACGGCTGACGGGAGAGCAGACCTCCGAAACTCCGCCTCTCTAGATCCTGTACGGGAGAGGGGCGATTAGCTTTTTGGGGAGCGTCTCCTATGCGACTGCTCGCTCCCATTCGTCTGATTCATCTGCATCAACTACGTCCGCGTCGTCTTCTTCATCACCATGGCCACCGACGCCGACAAGGAGAAGGCTGCTGCTGACAAGAGGATCGCCGACGAGGTCACCGCCTCTGCTGCTGCTGCGGCCAACTTGCCTACTGGAGGGTATAACATGTTTATCCCTCTTCTGATTATTTCCATGTCTGTAGTACTAGTCATATGCGTAGATGTTTCTACTATATGTCTAGTACATGGTTTTATCATCAAGTTTCAGTATGTTATTAGCAATGTTCACGTCATGTTCGTGATTTATTTTTGGATTAATTTAAGCGGAAAATTGCATATATACTCAGCAATCCAAAAACCTAGTATGTGTATGCAATTTTCGATCCAAGGTTTTGCTGCTGCACTGAAACCAGCCCCGTTTACGGAGACATATTTTAAGCGTTGGTAAACCAAGACCACCTTATGGCTCACTGCGATGAACGTGTTTTGGATCGCCGGTGTTACTCCCACTGGAACGATTGCTCCTGAACAGGAGAAGGCGTTCAGGGAAGCCACCGTCGTCTTTGTTGGAGCCGTTCTGAGCGTGATCGGAGATAAGTTGGTTGATGCATATTTACATGTGCGGGTTGCCAAGGACTTGTGGGAGGCGCTCGAATCTAAATTCGGCGCAACCGATGCTGGAAGCGAGATGTACACTATAGAGTAGTTCCACGATTACAAGATGGTTGAAAACCGTTCTGTATTGGAACAAGCTCATGAGATACAGTGCATCGCTAAGGAGCTTGAGCTTCTCAAGTGTGTGCTACCGGGCAAATTTGTCGCGGGATGCATAATCGCTAAGCTGCCTAATTCCTGGAGGAACTTTGCTACTACTCTCAAACACCAGAGGCGTGAATTCTCTGTTGAGGATGTCATCGGCCATCTGAGTGTTGAGCAGAATTCGAGAGCAAAAGACTCGCACGGAAAAGGGGAAGGGACTTCTGTCGCCAATATGGTATAGAAGAACTCCGGCTTCCAGAAGTCCAAGGGGAAAACTGTTGTCCAACAGAATACCGACTTCAAGAAGAAGGGTAAGAAGCCCTTCAAGATGGATAAGAAGAAAGGTCGCTGCTTCACTTGTGGTTCAGAGGAACATTGGGCTAACAAGTGCCCGAACAAGTTCAAGGCAGGACAGGACTCCAAGTCCATCAACATGATTGTGAGCAACAATGAGAATGGGGCATCCGGGTACGGTAATTTGTTTACTGTATTTTCAGTTTGTCAGTCTAACGATTGGTGGATTGACACGGGTGCAAACATTCATGTATGTGCTGACATTTCATTGTTTTCTTCTTATCAGGTCACAGGGAACGGATCCGTACTGATGGGGAATGGCGCAACTGCTTCTGTTCTTGGTGTTGGCACGGTCGATCTGAAGTTTACTTCGGGAAGGATCGTGCAGCTCAAGAACGTGCAGCATGTCCCCGCCATCAAGAAGAATCTCGTTAGTGGCTCCCTTCTATGTAGAGAAGGGTTTAAGTTGGTATTTGAGTCTAATAAAGTAGTTGTTACGAAATATGGACTATTTGTTGGAAAAGGTTATGAATGCGGAGGTCTGTTCCGCTTTTCCCTCGCTGATTTTTGTAATAAAGTCGTGAACAATATTCATTCGAATGTTAATGAAACAGAAGTTTGGCATTCACGTCTTTGTCACATTGGTTTCGGTTGTATGACGCGGCTAGTAAAATCGAATTTAATCCCGAGTTTCACTTTAGCCAAAGGTTCTAAGTGCCATTCGTGTGTGCAAGCAAAGCAACCTCGCAAGCCCCATAAGGCTGCGGAGGAAAGACACTTGGCACCGTTAGAACTTGTACATTCTGATCTTTGTGAGATGAATGGTGTGTTGACTAAAGGTGGAAAAAGATATTTCATGACACTGATAGATGATTCCACTAGATATTGCTATGTATATTTGTTAAGCACCAAAGATGAGGCTCTACACTATTTTAAAATCTATAAGGCAGAAGTTGAGAATCAACTTGAAAAGAAAATTAAGCGGTTCCGGTCAGATCGTGGTGGAGAGTACTTCTCTAATGAGTTTGATTCTTTCTGTGCGGAACATGGTATTATTCATGAAAGGACGCCTCCCTATTCGCCCCAGTCAAATGGGGTTGCCGAACGGAAAAACCGTACTCTAACAGATTTGGTTAACGCCATGTTAGATACATCGGGTTTATCCAAGGCATGGTGGGGGAGGCTATATTGACATCATGTCATGTCCTGAATAAAGTTCCGACAAAAGACAATGAGATTACTCCCTATGAGCAATGGGAGAAGAGAAGAACGACACTCTCATACTTACGTACTTGGGGCTGTTTGGCGAAAGTCAACGTGCCGATCCCCAAAAAGCGTAAGCTTGGACCAAAGACCGTGGACTGCGTTAATTTGGGCTATGCTAAGAATAGCGTCGGTTATAGATTTCTAGTAGTGAAATCTGAAGTACCTGACGTGAAGGTCGGTACAATTGGAGTCTAAAGATGCTACATTCTTTGAGGATATTTTTCCTATGAGAGATATGCCAAGCACTTCTAGACAGGAATCTGATGAGACTCCTGAACCTGCCATTCCTATGGAATATTATGAACAAACACATGATGAAAATCCTGAGAAGGATGACGAGGAAACCCTTGGTAGGGGCAAGAGACAGAGGACTGCAAAGTCTTTTGGTGATGATTTCCTTGTGTACCTTGTGGATGACACTCCCACTTCTATTTCAGATGCTTATGCGTCTCCGGATGCTGAATACTGGAAAGAAGCAGTCCGTAGCGAGATGGATTCCATCATGGCTAACGGGACATGGGAAATTACTGAACGTCCCTATGGTTGTAAACCATTGGGATGTAAGTGGGTGTTCAAAAAGAAGCTTAGGCCCGATGGTACGATTGAAAAGTACAAGGCTAGGCTTGTGGCCAAGGGTTATTCCCAAAAGAAGAGGAAGATTTCTTCGATACTTATTCACCAGTGGCCAGACTGACCACCATACGAGTATTACTCTCGTTGGCGGCCTCGCATGGTCTTCTCGTCCACCAGATGGATGTTAAGACGGCTTTCCTGAACGGAGAGCTAGACGATGAAATCTACATGCAACAGCCAGATGGCTTTGTAATAGATGGTCAGGAAGGAAAGGTGTGTAAGTTACTGAAATCTTTATATGGCCTGAAACAAGCACCTAAGCAATGGCATGAGAAGTTCAATACAACTTTAACCTCTGCTGGTTTTGTTGTTAATGAAGCTGACAAATGTGTATACTATCGCCATGGTGGGGGCGAAGGAGTTATACTGTGCTTGTATGTTGATGACATACTGATATTTGGGACCAACCTCAAAGTGATTGAGGAGGTTAAGTCATTTTTATCTCAGAACTTTGAGATGAAAGACCTTGGTGTGGCTGATGTTATTTTGAATATCAAGCTACTGAGAGATAATGAAGGTGGGATTACACTGTTGCAATCCCACTATGTTGAGAAGATTTTGAGTCGCTTTGGATATTCAGACTGCAAAATTTCTCCAACACCATATGATCCTAGTGTGCAGATTCGAAAGTTCAAAGGCACAACTAAGGATCAGCTGAGATACTCTCAAGTAATTGGTTCACTCATGTACCTAGCAAGCGCTACGAGGCCTGACATCATGTTTGTTGTGTGCAAACTGAGCCGGTTTGTTTCCAATCCGGGTGATGTACATTGGCACGCTGTTGAAAGAATTATGTGCTATCTGAAAGGTACCGAGAACTATGGATTTCACTATACTGGAAGCCCGTCAGTGCTTGAAGGGTATTGTGATGCGAATTGGATCTCTGATGCTGATGAGATGGAAGCCACAACGGGTTATGTGTTTACCCTTGGAGGTGGTCACTAGTACAGAACGACACATCGGATACCCCTCTATGGAAACGGCAGGTGTTAGGCGACGAAGAATCGCGCTTTCCGCGCGACCGGTGCGTACAAACCTGACCAGGCCCGCCTACATTGGCAATGGACCCTTTCCAATCTCCGTCACCTATTATATTGGCAACGGTTAATAAAATTGTCCGTTTCCAATATTTGCCTCTATGGTAACGGATAGAATTTTCCAACCGTTGAAAATGTTGATACGTGGAGGCTAGCGAATGGGCAGATGGGGAGGTGGGCGTAGCAGACCCGTGAGTATAAATGGCGAGAGGTACCAGCAGCGGTCTCTTTGAAGCCCCAGTCCATCGCCTACAGTTATTCAAACTTCACCAGATCCCCTCCGTCCAAATCCATGGCGAGAGGTACCAGCAGCGGTCGTGGCCGTGGACGAGGGCGAGGCCGTGGTAGGGGGCGCAGCGGCAATGCCATGCCGTCGGTGTCGCCCTCACCGTCCTCTGAAGACATGTCCCCGGCGAGAGGTACCATCAGCGGTCGCGGCCGTGGACGTGGGCGCGACCGTGGTAGGGGGCGCAGCCGCAATGCCACGCCGTCGGTGTCGCCCTCACTGTCCTCTGAAGACACGTCCCCGGAGCTGCGCGGCTTCGAGTTCTTGGTTATCCTGTACAAGGGCATCGAGAGCCGCCTGAGGCTCCCGAGGGCGTTCGCAGAGAAGCTCCAAGGCATGGTGGAAGCTACCATGCATCTGAAGATGGAGGACTGCGAGAACGGCAGCTGGGCGGTGAAGACGGCCGTGAGTGCCGGGGCAATTTGTACCTCGGCCAGGGATGGAAGTCATTCACCCAAGCGTACAAGCTTGAGCAGGGGCACTTTTTGTGCTTCGAGTTCGACGGCGACAACGGGTTCTTCATCAAGATCTTCGACGGTACCTTATGCCGGAGGGACGCACTCATATACAGCAACGACGAGCCCGAGTCTTCATCAGCAGCTGCTAGTAGTAGCATTAGCTAGTAGTAGCATATATGTAATCGTTTACCTCATTATCAAGTCCGTATGTAGTAGCATTAGCTGCTAAGTGGTCTCTGCGTTCATATGTAATTTAGAGTACCTGTTAGTAAGTTGGGTAGTAAGTTTACTCTCTCGCTGGTGTAAAATCAATGGAAACGGTTATATAAAATGTCCGTTGCCAATGTGGTGCTTATATATACTGCCGGCTCGTTCTCATTATCACTCTCTCACTGTCTCTCTTCCAACCCTAGCCGCCGCACACTGTGGCTTTCAACTCTCCTCACTCTCTCTAATGGCTTCCTCTGTCGGCGCTTCTAGATCCGGCCATCGCGGCCGCGGCTCTAGCCGCCGCGGCAGCACCGTTCTAGCGGCAGCCCTTTGTGAGGGGAAGGTCGATCTGGAGGCGGCCATGCGTCCGCTAATGATGCGGCAGCGCCACCATCTGACGCCCTCCTCCTCCGGTGATGCCCGGCTTCTTCTGAGCTAGGCCGATGTGGAACAGGTCATTCATGAGGTGGTGGTGCAGCACCTCCGGCGGATCTACCAGCAGAAACCCATCTGGAGGAGGAAGTGGCCGATCTAGAGGAGGAAGTGGCCGATCTGGAGGTGGTGGAGGATCTGTAGGTGGTGTCTGATCTGGAGAAGGAGGAGGAGGTGGATGTCGATGAAGGAGAAGGAGGAGGAGATTGCGTCGCAGCGCGCTGGTAGCATCTCAGCGCATCTGGCAGAGGCCTGCACCTCCTCGATCTCCTGCCGGGTGAAAGGTATAAATCTTTCTGTGACAGGCTGTGATGCCGATGAACTAGGTTCTACGTATGAGCATTTCATCACATAAACAAATTCCTAGTGAAAATTCACACATACATGTTCTGATAATTACAAACACTTATTGTTAAAGCACCAACTGTACAAACTAGTTAAACACCCACATCCAAGGCCTATTGCAATTCACCTAGGGCAGAGCATTTCCTGTCATGTTGGACGTAGCCTGTCCTTCAAGGTTAGGATCTTGCGATACAACTCGTAGGTCACGTACCCATCTATTGCTGCGTAGTCGAGGTTAACTTTGTGCAGCGGCATCCGCTCCCAAAAACCGTGCTGGTTGGATGGGAACTCCTTCTTCATGTTGGCGTATAATTTGTCGATGAGGTCTGCCGCTAGATCACCCATTCCGCCCCTCTCGTCTCCACCCTTGATTTTGTATACGAGTTGGATGTCCACGTAGTACTCCGGTGGAATGTGGAAGCCGGCAGAAGAAAGCACCTTGCTGTTGTTGGTGATGTCCACGCTTGCGAAGGTGATATTCTTGCGTTCAAAGAATTTGCCCAACTCTGGACAATTCTTCTTGGACTTGCACCAGTGGAACACGAGGACATGCTGGCGCATGGCGAGTTGCAGGACAGCCATGCACCAATGATCACGGGTGTACTCGATGTCAAGGCCGATGAACCGATGCTTCTCCTCTGCTAGCCATTCCTCGTACTTGTTGAGGATCCGCTCCACGGTATGCTCCTCGTTCGTGTACACCACCTCCAGAACGGTGCCGTGGGTATGGACGGTAGTTGTCTCTGTTATTCTGTTGCGGTCGTCCATGGCGGGTGGGGGATTGGGGTGGAACGAGGAAGAAGAGAAGGAAGGAATGCGAACTGTCTGCCACCAAATAGAGCAGTTCCTGGATATTTGCCGTTGACCTTAGCAGTTTCTCGAAAATGGCAACCGAACAAAGCAGTTGCTGGAAAATAGCCACCGATTTTTTTAATATCCAGATGTATTTTGTACATTTCCCTAATAGTTATTTTTCTTTCATGCAGGAGTTTATTTCGTCAACACTGCATAAAAGTACCAATCTATCATTCCGAGAACCAGAAAACTTAAGGCAAGGAAATTTCGTGGATACTGGTCTTGGAGTGGGTATTGCGACGACCGAGAGCTCATAGAAGGTGAGCTCCAAGTCAAAGATGGAAGGCTGGCTTAATTAAGCCAGCCTTCCATCTTGTTAGGTTAGTTGCTTATAGGTTTGGAGATCATGATTGTAGTCAAAGTGTAATAGGTGATATTACATTATGCCAATGTGTGATGGATATGATTGTAGTCAAATTGTAAAAAACAGTGATATTATTGTATACCAATGTAATGATGGCATTTGTTCTATGTTATGAATTGAATAACGTTTTATTGCATTGTGCAATTAGCCTTTCATGTATTATGGCATATAACCGAAATATGAGAAAAGCTCAGTGCAAATGGGTAGATGGAAAACTCCGTATCTGATGTAGGAAAACTAAAGCAACGGAGGTCTGCGCCAACCGTTGCCAAATGGAGACCTCATCGAAAACGTTTTTGCCTCCGTTACCGATGAAGGCCTTCACATCAGTGATAGAGGCGGGGACACGGGCCCTTTCTCCGTTGCCGAAGGAATTTTTGGCCCATTTCCGATGTGTCGTTCTGTACTAGTGGGTGCTGTTTCCTGAAAGTCTTGCAAGCAAACTATCCTGACGAGATCTACAATGGAAGCAGAATTAACAGCATTGGACACATCTGGTGTAGAAGCAGGATGGCTTCGAGATCTGTTGATGGACTTGCCTGTGGTCGAAAAGCCAGTTCCGGCTATCCTTATGAGCTGTGCCAATCAGACAGTGATTACCAAGGTCAAGAGTTCAAAGGACAACATGCAATCCAACAAACATATAAGAATGAGATTAAAAGTTGTCAGACATTTGAGAAACTCCGAGTAATAGCGTTGGATTATATCCAGTCGGCTAAAAATCTGGCAGATCCCTTTACCAAAGGGCTATCACGTGTTGTGATAGAAAATGCATCGAGTGAGATGGGTATGAAACCCACATGAGTTGCCATGGTAGTAACCCAACCTATGTGATCGGAGATCCCGTGAAGTAGGACCTGGGAAAAACAAGATAGTGGTTAACTGAGGAGAGTACTTTTACTAACCCACTCCATTGGAGATGCAATACTCTCGTAACTGTATGGCAGGTTGACATTTGTCTTAATGTGTTCCAAGGCTTTGCATAAGCAAGATGCTATCCTACAGAGTGATCTTTTGAGGAACACACCTATATGAGCCTGACTGCTGGTCACAGTCTATGAGATTGGGTTGATCTCTAGTAAGTTCATGAATAGGTCAGGAGTGTGACTAATATGCTCCACCCGAGGGGTCAGCCTTCGGCAGCCTAGTACTGGTAAGACGTTTGGCGAAACTACTTTACGCCAAATTGACAATTCAAGGCATAGTCCATTGTCAGTTGTGAAGGAGTGTAGCTATTCGTTCTAGGTGAGCTCAACCTTAACAGGTCTCCACTAAAAATACTGGTATATCAAAACAGTGTTTGGAACAGAGAACAACATCATGGGTCTTTGGGATCTGGTGGGGATTGCTGAAATATTGTTGAAACATTAGCATATAACAATTCCAGAAAATTCCCTAAAGGCCCATGTTGTCATGCGGTGAACTGAAACATTTGCCTTAATGGAAAATGAATATGAGTTGAAACGTCTGTATTAAGTGCTATTAAGTACGGGAGTTTTTCAGAATTCATTGCGAGCCGAAACGTCCGTCTTAAGTGCTATTAAGTACGGGAGTTTTCAGAATTCATTGCGCTTAATGGAGAATGAATTTGAGCTGAAACGTTTTGTCTTAAGTGCTCTTTAGTACGGCCGTTTCCAGTATCTTAATTCTCCCCTTAATTGTGTGTGTTTTCGTTGGCCTTCTGCCTGCGTGTGTGCCTATATAAGAGAGGTCACTCCTCTCCACCAGAAACACCAGAAAGATAGCATCTGCTTGCGCCGCCACCATAGTTCCACCTACTGTTGCTGTCATCGCTGATCGCATCCCGTCCACCGCGTACACGGCTGATGGGAGAGCGGGCCTCCGAAACTACGCCTCTCTAGATCTTGTACGGGAGAGGGGCGATTAGGTTTTTGGGGAGCGTATCCTATGCGACTGCTCACTCCCATTCGTCTGCTTCATCTGCATCAACTACGTCCGCGTCATCTTCTTCATCACCATGGCCACCGAAGCCGACAAGGAGAAGGCTGCTGCTGACAAGAGGAACACCGACGAGGCCACCGCCTCTGCTGCTGTTGCGGCCAACTGGCCTACTGGAGGGTATAACATGTTTATCCCTCTTCTGATTACTTCCATGTCTGTAGTACTAGTCATATGTGTAGATGTTTCAACTATCTGTCTAGTATATGGTTTAATCATCGAGTTTCAGTATGTCATTAGCACTGTTCACGTCATGTTCATGATTTATTCTTGGATTAATTTAATCGTAAAATTGCCTATATACTCAGCATGCATGTGCTACTACCAGTGTAAAAATGAACGGATGCAGCCCGTCTATATCAAAAATTCATCATTCGGTGATAAGCTTTTCAAAGTCGATTTTGTTCTACAAACTCTGAGAATGAAAGGGTTCTCGGATGAGTGGTGTGAATGGATCCGTAACTTTGTTGAGGGGGGTAGTGTGGCGTTAAAAGTCAATGACGACGTCGGTCGCTACTTCCAAACAAAAAAAGTTTAAGTCAAGGTGATCCTCTATCGCCTATACAATTTAATATAGTGGCAGATATGTTGACCATCATGATTGAACGGGCAAAAACGGATGGCCAGATTGAAGGGGTAGTACCACATCTTGTAGATGGGGGACTTTCTATACTTCAATATGCGGACGACATAATTCTTTTTATGGAACACGATCTTGATAAAGCGACGAATCTGAAATTAATATTATCAGCATTTGAGCAATTATCAGGATTAAAAATCAATTTCCATAAAAGTGAATTGTCCTGCTTCGGCGATGCTCAGGAAGCAGCTGCTCAGTACGCCGAAATATTTGGTTGTGAGCAGGGTCAATTTCCTATAATGTATTTGGGCATACCTATACATTATCGAAAACTGACTAATACGGAATGGAGACATGTTGAAGAGCGTCTACAAGCAAGGTTGTCTAGTTGGAAAGGAAAATTACTGTCCCTCGGTGGAAGGTTGGTCCTCATTAATTCGGTACTTACAAACATGGTACTGTATATGATTTCCTTCTTCCAGTTACCAAATGGAGTCTTGAATAAACTGGATTATTTCCGATCAAGATTCTTTTGGCAAGGGGATGGAGAGAAAAAGAAGTATCGACAGGCTAAATGGGATGTTGTTTGTCGACCAATAGATCAAGGAGGGCTGGGTATTCATGATCTCAGTGTCAAGAATTCAGCTCTCCTAGGAAAGTGGCTATTTAAGTTGCTGACCGAAGATGGAATTTGACAAACACTCCTTAAAGAAAATACATCGGCACAAAGACGGTATCGCAGGTGTATTGGAAACCTGGTGACTCCCACTTTTGGGCTGGCCTAATGGTGACTAAGAAACATTTCTTTCGGTTTGGCGTATTTAATATTAAGGATGGCACGGAGATTAGATTCTGGGAGGATAAATGGTTAGGGAACACCACCCTCCGGGAGCAATATCCGGCTCTATACAATATTGTTCGGAACAAAGGGACACTATAGCCACTGTTAAGCAGTGCTCAACCCCCAATGTGACGTTTAGACGAGATCTATTTGGGCCGAGATTAATTTCTTGGAATACCTTGCTGTCACGGTTGGAATCAGTCCAACTTACACAAGGTCCCAATGAATTTCGGTGGAATTTATGCGTGAATGGAAAATTCTCAGTAGATTCTATGTATAGGTCGCTCGTGCATTCCGAAATTCCAGTCAATGACAATAAAAAAATATGGCAAATGAAGGTTCTACTTAAAATAAAAGTATTTACGTGGTATCTTCGTAGGGGTGTCATTTTAACCAAGGATAACCTTGTCAAACGGAATTGGCATGGAAGTACTAAGTGTGTGTTTTGTCCACACCAAGAGACAATAAAACACTTATTATTCGAGTGTAGTTTCGCACGTTCTATATGGTTATCTATCCAAATAGCGTCTAACTTATATCCACCCAAGTATGTTGCAAATGTTTTTGGCAATTGGCTACATGCGATAGATAATAAGCTTAGAACAGTTATTAGGGTAGGAGCGATTGCCGTTATATGGTCGCTTTGGCTTAGTAGAAATGACAAGGTTTTCAATGATAAAGATGTTTCTCATATGCAGGTACTCTACCGTTGCCCAAGTATTCTCCGTTTGTGGTCCACCTTACAACGAGTGGGACATCGAGACCTCTTTACGAAGGCGTGTGCACGACTGAAAGAGGTGGCGAGGGACATTTTTTCACAACATGGATGACCGCTTGATCACCGGATTGGTCCTCCATAGGCAGTCGAGCTAGCCTTTGCTGTATGCGCTTTACATTATCATTCTTGCTGATTGTAATTCGTCTATTGCTGCACTACTTTTACTTTCCCAGTTGGATTGCGGTTGTGTGCATTTTTGATGCAGAGGCCGGTGTAATACTTAAACTTTTGAGTAATAAAGCCCTTTATCTAAAAAAAATCATTCGGTGATGTTACATGAACTCACAGTGGCATTTTCCTTTGTTCGATCGAAGGGGTGTTCGTGTTTCGTGAGCCAACCACGTGGTCAACTGGTCACCGCTCCGTGGAATCGACTGCTAAACCCTATTCAGAAAAAAACTGCTAAACAACTAAACACTCGGTTGGCTCGGTTGATAAAACCTTTAGATTCAACTTCTACCAAGGCGCTTTAGTTGAATTTGGATGATTATAATCCTTTTTTTCTTTTTATGGACAAGGCATAAGGCCATCTATTATCTTATCTGAAACCAGCCCTTACAAGGACATCCTTACAAAAGAAAGATGCAGATCTTTGAAAAGTTCAGCGTCATCTTCCTTCTGCATCTCACGTAGGCGCGCTGTAAGCAAATCTCGATGCAACACACTTGATGTAAACCTTTTCATCCACTTAAACCTCCTAATAAAGATATGTTTTGCCTGTGGCGGTGTGGTCAAATGTAACACCCCGCAGTTATAGGACTCGAAAGGGTAGAAATAGGAATTGCATTTGTGCATTCATGCATCTTTTGGTAAAATCTGGAAAAATTTCGCGCTTTTGTGTTAAAAGAGTCGGGAGTCGATACCAGGCGAGTGTCGAGGGTCTGGGAGTCAGACATCGATAGATAGTCGAGAGGTGTCGATACACCCCACTACTTATTTTCAAAACCCTACTTTTACAAAATGGTTATGTCAAATTTTGACATGATCTATTTATAGATTGTTACATTCAACACACTTCTATATCTTATCCAATCTTTTATACACACACATAGTATATTTCAACAACACAAGATATATAAATTATAACAAAAAGGAATGAATCATTCCAATGAAATCAACACAAGACATACACATATCATTTCAAACATTCAAATAATTTACAAATAAATGATCATATTTTCCTCAACAAGTTCAAATATAAATACAACAAACATGTTTGAATCCATTTCTTTACAAGAATTCATCAACACATTTACAAGCAAATCAAATATTACAATCTATCCTTTAAAACCAGAATTACAACCATATCATTACAACAAGTATAAGTTTACAAAAAGTATAAATAAAAATCCTAAAACTACAACTTCACTTCTGAAATTTCAGAGGATCTTCAACCTGCAAAATAAACATCAAAACAGAGGAAATGGTTAGTGTTAAAATGTTGCCAACACCATTTGGTGCTGGCATGTTAATATATGAAATCTGGTTTAGCCTAACCAAAACTATGGTTTGGTTAGACTAGTGTGGAGCATGCAAATAAAATTCTGAGGCAACAAAGGGACTGATCTGTTTGATCATGCTCATTAAATCCAAAGGCAACATTAGGGGCAAAGGCTTAAGCTTAGCACTTAACAGAAACCATCTTCAGGCAACAAACATCAAAGGCAACAAGTGCTAATTGAGCATTTTGATCTCATGATCATTTAAGAAAGGCAACACATAAATCCACAAGCTCCACTTTAAACCAGAAAACAAATGCAAGCAAAAGAGGCAACAATTTGGTATCACACTTGCCATTAATTGACAAGTGGATCCTAAACCCACTTCTTAAGCTAATTACTAGCTTAATTGGCCACACACTTGAGTAATTAATTTTCAACCGACATCACTAAGCAAAGACTTCACAGCCAAGCATTTCCCTCAAATATCTGGATCTGGATCAGAACAGTGACTCGGCTGTGACTCAAATTCTATCACCAAAGGGAGATGAGCTGAGCAGCAACATCAAAGTTTATCACCAAAGGGGAATGAACTGCACAGCAACAGAGCTGAAGCTTATCTTCAGTGTTAAAAGAATAGCAAAAGCAGTCCAAATGGGCAGCTCGAGGTGAGAAGGGGCCACTGCAAGCTGGTGAATCACCACCAGCTAGTTATCCTGGTGTCACCAGCACAAGAAAACCCAAGAGGGTATATAATTAGGACCAGATCGAAGCCCAGTTCACAAATCTCACAGCAAACATAAACCACACTATTTCACAAGCACTAGCACATCAAGCACCACCATATCCATCTCTTCTTCACCAAGAACAACCAAAAACCACAAGCCAATTATGGAGATCACCTAAACCATCCACCACAAGCCATTAAAACTTAGGAGAAGTCAAGCAACAAGGAGGAGAAGGTAGAACCACAAGGTGCAGTACAGAAGAGACGGTTGAACCCTGGAGCAAGATCAGACTCTTCCGTAGCTTGATCTGCTCTACACCCAAGGTTGTTAAACATATGAGCTAGAGAGTGATTTAGCAGGTTCTGTAAATGACAGAACCATGCATGAGTGATTTTTAGCATCTGTTCTTAACAGAACCTTGCAAGCAAGGTAAGGTGCTATAGAAAAGTAATTAGCACAGCAGAGAACTTCTGTTTTGTGCTAGGAATAGGACAGAGTGAGACAGGAAGTGAAGTTGAGTGCAATATCATTTTGTTTGAGCATCTACAAAAGCAAGGGTTGGTCTTAGTGTAGCATATGTTCTTATTTTGCTTAATAAAGCATCAACCACATGACAGTGAACCAGCAGAGCTGGATTAGCTGCTCATATCAAAGTTGTGCACTTAGAAGAAGCACAGGAAAACATAAAAATCATTTTTAATCAAGAAAGCTACTGTGTAACTCTACAAGGAGGCATCACAGTGAGCAAAACATGATCAAATCATGCTCTAAACCAACTAATCATCACAGCTAGTACAAGTTCTAGCTCAGAAATAATTTTCTTATATATTTATCATGTCAGTGAGCAAGAAATGCTCTTCACAATAATTCCAGAGGTAGTGGGAAGATCTACACATGCATGATCTACCCCATACACCTCTATTGCATACACAGAGGGGAGACAGTGCACAAATTTGAGCAAATCATCCACCAAGTTATCATCTGTTCATCACAGACCTAGCCATGGTTTGAACTCAAGTTCGAATCAGAGCTGTGGGCAGCTAGCAGAGGATTGAGAGAGAGTAGAGAAGAGGGGGGAGATTTTTACCTGGCGACCATGGTCGTAGCTCCTCGGCGGCGAGGCACTGCCCGCGCAACCAGAGGAGGGGGCCCACAGTGGTAAAGGAACAAGCATCACCACACCACGGCGGCACAGGGAACGAAGCCCTGCGCCCAGCCATGGTGAGCACGGCGGAGGAGGAGGTCGCAGACGGCGGCGAACGACGGCGCGGCACAATCCCTAACCCTAGGGAGAGGGGATGCATGCGAGCGCTAGGGGGAGAGATCCCCAAATCCCTCCGGTGAGAATGAAGAGCGGCGCGTGGGGAGTCGTTTGCCCCACGGCACCACGGCGGAGGCGGCGACGACGCGGCGACATGAGCGCCCAGAGCGATGTCGGGCTCGGGCTCGAGCGAGTGAGAGAGAGAGAGAGAGAGAGGTGGCTCGGTCGGGTCAACCGACCCGAGCCAGACTCGAGTTTTGACCTGGTTCAACCAAGTTGGACCAAGGACCTATTTGTAAACATTTTAAAATTATGAAAATTTCCAAATTTCAAAACTTGCTATAAATTCAAATAAAATCCTAAAAATAATTTAAAAATATCTACAAATATCAGAAGAAAATAAGTAATCCATGATGGGGGGATGCCCAACCGGGTAGGCCCAGGACCCCGAGTCGGCCATCAAGGCTAGGTGGCCCAAAGCCCACCCGATGTACATCTTCCAGGATACCGGGTCCCCGAGGATCCCGGTATGACGGCTCGGGGAGGCGACAGCGGATATCTCCGAATCAGTCTGCGATTGTGTATCCCGAAGAGTGCGCTCCACGAAGCCGCACTTGTAGGCAGGATAGCTAGCGCCGCCAGCAGAACCCGTCATTCCCTGTAAACCCTAGCCAGCTCCCTATATAAAGCCGGCAAGGAGCAACCCTAGAGGCGGACTCATCTCATTCCATAGCCTCCGGAGCACCCGCAAGCTCTGGTGTGCACACCATTGTACACCCCATTCAAGTCCATTGAACTCACCAGCCGCACTCCCCTGCCGTTTTAATAGGCACGGTGAGTGGAGCCGTTACCGCAGTAAATGGTGCCGCCCACGTCGCCCACGTCGCCCACTATGGCCACGTCGCACGACGCCTCGATTCCCGCGCGACGCCTCGGTTTCCACGGGAGCGTGCCGAAAAATGCGGCTCAGATTCGGCCACGTCGCTCTGTCACGACACTGTGGATCGATGGATTGGGCGCGTGCGGGTCAAGAAGCGTCATCATTGCCACTGCTCCATCCCGAGGTGGAGGCAGTCGATGCGCCGTCAAGTCCCATCAATCGACTCGGCGCCAGACGGACAAACACTACAGGACAAACGGTCAAAGATGCCGTGATGTCAGACGGAGAAGGCGAGGAGACAACCCGCACTGAGGCGAGTCGGAATGGCAAACGTCCCGACGGGCACAAGCCGGCATCAAACAAAAACTTGAGTTAGACCGGGCGTTAAAAGCCAAAATCCACCACTCCGAGCCGTTGTTTTCTTGTCTCTGTTTCAGGAGTTCGTTCAACGACACGACCCGGCAATTCGCAAGACGAAGACCAAGCCGGAAACGAGTCCCTGACGAACTCGGGGGCTAATGATGGGGGGATGCCCAAAGCCCACCCGATGTACATCTTCTAGGATACTGGGTCCCCGAGGATCCCGGTATGACGGCTCGGGGAGGCGACAGCGGATATCTCCGAATCAGTCTGCGATTGTGTATCCTGAAGAGTGCGCTCCACGAAGCCGCACTTGTAGGCAGGATAGCTAGCGCCGCCAGCAGAACCCGTCATTCCCTGTAAACCCTAGCCGGCTCCCTATATAAAGCCGGCAAGGAGAAACCCTAGAGGCGGACTCATCTCATTCCATAGCCTCCGGAGCACCCGCAAGCTCTGGTGCGCACACCATTGTACACCCCATTCAAGTCCAAATACATCCAAGCAGGAGTAGGTCTTTACCTCATACAGAGGGGCCGAACCTGGGTAAACTCTGTGTGCAACCTCTCTATGAATCCTACGTCGCCTGGGTCACACCCGAGTTAAGCCACCCCGTATGGCATCTGCCGTGATTACCCCACGACAGTTGGCGCCCACCGTGGGGCCAGCGATCGCTGGAATTTACTTCATGGAGAGTCCTGAACCCGGCACTGGCGTCTACTTCAGCCCCCAAGCCATGTCAGGTCACGGTGACATCGTCACCGGCAGCTACTTCGAGCACGGAGGGATCGGCTACGTCGCCGATCCACACACTTGGGCAGGCCCAACTACGCCCCGATCACTCGCGCGATGGCTATCCCGTTCGGGACCGCTGTCACCGCCTACGTCGGTTTCTGCGGCTCGGATGAGGAAGGACTCGCCAACAACTACAATGGTACTCCCTCCCCCGTCGACCCGCTCGACGAAGCCGCTGTCGACGCCGCGGCTACAAACCACTTTGCACCCGCCCCATCCGCCGAGACCGTCCAGATCTCGAACGACGACGACACCGGGTCGATCTTGCCCGTTCTCGACTATGAGTCGGAGGGCTCGACCGATCTGGCCTCGGACGGCACGGCAACACCCGCCCACATCTACATGACGGGCGAGGCGGCAAACCCTGATGCCGCCAAACCTGCGGCAGCCAACGCCGCCACAGCAGAGGCCAACGCGCAGAAGCAGCGCGACCAGGCACGGCGCGAGCAGGAGCCTCGCGAAAAGCAGCAACGCGACGAATCTCTCGCCGCCCTGCGAGGACAAGCAGGTCGGGCGGCTGACCCGCTCAGCACCCCGATCACGCCGGCAAACGTCGTCGACCAGGTGACACAGCTCGAGCAGCTGCGCCGGAAGATGGCCCTCCAGCAGGAGGAGATCCGCCAGAAGGAGCTGGAGGTCGATGCTCAGTCGACCGCACTCTCCGCGGTCACTCGGCATCACAAAAACTGCAAGTCGCGGCTTAATCCTGGTGCACCAACTCGCGCGCTCGACGACGCCTTCGCACGCGAGACAGAGCTGGAAAGGCATCGCGACGAGTGCCGCAGGGCCCAGCCCGGCGGCTCGAGTCAAGTTCCGCCTCAGCGTCGCCCGACGATGCTGCCTCCGGCGCCACGGCCGCCTCCGAACCCGCCTCGTCCTCAACCCCAGCCGTGGAACGACGACGCCGACCTCGCGATTTTCAGCACCCTAGTCGATTGCATGACTGCAGCCGCCTCTCTCTTCAAGAGGATCCGGGTCAAGGACAACCCCTATTGGAGCAAAGGGTGCAAGCTGGTGGACAAGGCGCTGGAGCTGCAGGAGAACATGTCGCAATCTGATGGCAAGCTCTACTCCAGATCGCCACCCAGCGAGAAAACGGCCTCGGCACCACACCGAAGCCAGAGAAACAAGGGTTCCCCCAGGCGTGACGCTGCCCCACAGCCGCCACGCAGTCGGCACGAGGAGCCGGCAGTGTCGAGCAACGCAAGGGCTGGAGGCAACCTGCCTCGGCTCGCCCGCAACGACGCCCGGCACACCATCAACAACAACTAGGCACAGGCGCGCTCCAATCACTCCGCTCCGGATCTACGCCATCACCTCAACGACAAGCGCGCCGAGGCGACGCGCAATAGCAACGACGACGACGACGTCGGCCCTAGATGCTTTGGACCCACCATCAGAGGCGAGCGTTTCCCTAGCAGCTTCAAAGGACCGAGAGAGGCGCCCAAGTACAACGCTGCCATGAACCCGGAAACTTGGGTCCAGGACTACTTGGCCGCCATGAGCATCCAGAACGCGTCTTCGCTCTGTTGTGCGCGCTATTTTCCTCTCATGCTTGAGGGAATGGCTCGCACTTGGCTCAACAACCACCCCAGGAACATCGTCAACTCCTGGGGCGAATTGAAGAGGCTCTTCGTCACCAACTTCGAGGGGACCTACAAGCGCCCGGCCACGGTCGAGGACCTCAAGCGCTGCGTCCAGAAGGAGGGCGAGTCCACTAGAAAGTGGTATCGCCGAGTTGCCGACCTCATCAACTCGGCCGAACACCTCAGCGTCGACACGGTGCACTCCCACCTTGAGGACAACACCACCTTCGAGTCGCTCAAGCAGAAGCTGCGGCGCTCGCACAAGGGTGACATGACAATGGGCCAGCTACTCGCCATCATGCACAAGTACGCCGAGTCCGACGTCACCAAGGACGACTCCGAGGAGGACGACGACGAGAAGAAAGGCGGCAAAAACAAGAGCAAGGCCAAGCACTCCAGCGCTCATAAACGCAAGGGTGACGGCGACTCTGAGCTTGTAGCCGCCACAGCTACGGGGGGCCGCGGCTTCAAGAGCCAACGCGGCAACTTCCCGCGAAAGAAGCTCACCGCCACGGAGATTCTGGCCATGCCGTGTAGGTATCATAGCCTACCCGGCAAGCCAGCCGGCCACACCACTGACGAGCGCAGCTGGACTGCAGAAATCGTCAAGGCCAAGACTGGTGCCAAGAAGCGGGCACCCGACGGAGACGACGACGGTGAGCAGCAGCAGAGCATGCCACCCACTGCCGGCTTCATGGGCCACACCTTCATCGGCCTCGATTCCAGGCGGGAGGAGAAGGTCATACGGCGCGCCGTCCACGCGACACTGCCAGACGTGCCCCAGTGGCTCGACTGGTCAGAGCAGCCGATCACATGGAGTCGTCAAGACCACCCGCCCCGCGTCGATTACCTGGGCAAATTCGCTCTGGTGCTTGCGCCCCAGGTCAAGGGCTACATCTTGACCAAGACATTGATGGACGGGGGTTCGAGCATCAACATCCTCTATTACGAGACGTTCCAACGCATGAAATTGCGTGACGAACAGCTAGTACCCACCATCACCACCTTCCATGGCATCGTCCCGAGAAAGAAGGCCTACCCGCTAGGCAAAATCGCACTCGACGTCGTCTTTGGCACCGCCAAGAACTTCCGGCTCGAGAAGATCTGGTTCGAGGTGGTAAACTTCCGTAGTTCCTACCATGCGATCCTCGGGCGACCCGCCTTTGCCAAATTCATGGCAAGGCCCTGCTACGCCTACCTGAAGATGAAACTGCCGGGTCCGAACGGCATCATTATTGTATACGGCGATGTTGATCGCGCCATCGAGTGCGAAAAGGGCAACGCCATCTTTGTCGAGTCCGTCATCGCCACGGAGCAGCTGGAGCAACTCAAGCTGCAAGTCGACCCCAACGACATGACCATCGTCAAGAAGCCGACTCTGGACTCACGCGACAAGTTCTAGTCGGCACAGGAAACCAAGCGCATCCCGCTGGTCGAGGGCGACTCCACCAAGACGGCGGTGATCGGCTCGCACATGGACGTCGCATGGGAAAGCGCACTCTGCGACTTCCTCCGTGAGAATCGGGACATCTTCGCATGGAAACCATTTGACATGCCAGGCGTCCCGAGGGAGCTCGTAGAGCACAAGCTCAACGTTGACCCCAAGCTGAAGCCAGTGAAGCAGTTCTTGCGTCGCTTCACTGGTGAGAGACAGAAGGCTATTGGCGAAGAAATAGCCCGGCTCCTAGCTGCCGGGTTCATCGCCGAAGTCATACACCGGAATGGCTTGCCAACCCGGTGCTCGTTCTGAAGAAGAACGGAACATGGCGGATGTGTATCGACTACACCGGCTTGAACAAAGCCTGTCCCAAGGATCCATTCGCATTGCCACGCATCGATCAGCTGATTGACTCGACGGCAGGGTGCGAGGCGCTATGCTTGCTCGACGCCTACTCCGGGTACCACCAGATCAAGATGGCGCCCGAAGATCAGGAGAAGACGTCTTTCATCACGCCCTATGGCGCGTTTTGTTACGTCTCCATGCCCTTCGGCTTGAAAAATGCTGGAGCGACTTACCAGCGGTGCATACAGAACTGTTTGCACGAACAGATCGGCCGCAACGTCCACGCATATGTGGACGACATCGTCGTCAAGTCCAAGATGAAGACAGACCTGATTGCCGACCTCACTGAGACGTTCACCAACCTCCGCAAGTACAGGATAAAGCTCAATCCGGAAAAGTGCATCTTCGGCGTACCCGCGGGCAAGCTCCTGGGCTTCATCGTCTCCGAGCGAGGCATTGAGGCCAACCCAGAGAAGATCAAGGTGATTGTGGAGGTTATGCCGAACGGGTATACCTGCCACGGTGGATAAAACCTGGCCACCAGGGAGGCCCATCAGATAAAGCCGGAGGGCTTAATGGAGAAGGCCTCATGGGCTTAGGCGCAAGGATAAGCTCTGGGCTGGCTTAGTGAAGTCCAAGACGAAGGCCTGGCTGCGTTCGCCTTAGGGAGCAAGTTAGGGTTTGTTACCGTGTTAGTCTAGGACTCGTGATCTAGGTCGGTTAAGGCTTTCCTTGTAGGGGAAGGCTTGGCGCCTTTATAAGCCAGCCTTCCAGCAGCCTTAGGGCACGCATACAACCTCATTGTAACCTGTACACATATTTGCCTTGAGTGAATTATAGCAGCACGTAGGATCTCGCCACCGTCGTGAGATCCGAAGCTGGGTAAAATCGTGTGTGCAATCCCGTCACTGGAACCCTCCACGTTCTTCCCCACCTCCTCTACGGTACGTATGAATACTTCTAGTAGTTCCGCGTTACCAATACCTCGACAGTTGGCGCCCACCGTGGGGCCCAAGGCGTCGGGAGTTTTGTTTCAGGCGGGAGCATTGGGCGAGATCGGCAAGACTATGGCGGTTGGTCGCGCCCGCATCATCAACAACTTTGGGTGCATCGAAGACGACGGATCCTACGTCTCAGCAAACGACGCACTGGTGTCAAGCTTCGTCGTCCCCTTCGGCACCATCAACATCTTCATGGGTTTTACGGCTGAGGCGTATGGATTCCCCAGGGGATCCGCCGCCTTTTGGCCCACCCACCACCCCATCGATTATGCAATCGAGCAACAACACAGATCGGATCAGGCCTTTGTCTATCGCGATCTGAGTGACTCTGATACCCAAAGCGATTCTGACTCCAGCTCTTATGAGCTTATGGAGCCCGCCTCTCGCTTTGTCGGTGTCATTGACGCATCTGGCCCTAAGCCGGCCGAATCTGACCCTGAGTCAATATTACCTGCCTTACAGACAGGAGCAGACTCAGAAGCCGGATCTGATGGCACCGCTCCAATGGCGGAAGATTCAGATCTCGATGAGCATAAGGAGGAAGACTTCGCAGCACAGGTTGCCGCGCGAGGCTATGGCTCATCCGATCCAAACGAAGTCTTAATGACTTTCCCGGCACAGATAGCTCTGAGGATGGTGCGGCCGCGGCTAAGCCAGACGAGGCTGAAGTTTCCTCTAGCATCAAACACATTGGTGACAAGGCGGAAAAGCCAGAGGATGTGCTGGACCCTAAAAGGCCTCCCCCGGCTACGCCTATTGAAGAAGACCTGGAGCGGTCAAAGGAGGAACACATGCGCGCATTGGAGCTTCTCAAAACACCTTTGGGACCAAATCCAACCGCGGTTGAACTTGAGGAAAGACGGAAAGCGCTCCTGGCTGAGACTGAAGTCAACATCAAGTATAAGTTGTCCCTCCTGAACAAGGAAAAAGAGTTAATCCTAGTTGGAAAGGCTCTAGAAGAGGAAGAGTACCAGCGTGAGCGCGATGTTGAGAAATTCCGCAAAATACGAAGTATACGTGACCCTCTTCTGCATCGGGATCTGCAGGGAAACTTCGAGAAGACTTCTGCCCAAAAGCCTTTAAAGCCTTGGCAGAAATACTCTTTCAGAGTTAACCCTGATGGAGTCATATTCTTCTCCACCCCGGCCAAAAACCTAGAGGCGGCCAGGGAAATCATGGGAGACGAAGCAGTTCCAATTGAAGAGCGCCACCATTATTCTAAAATGCTCATCGAAAAGGCGGTAGAGCAGCAGGCTAAGGCGGACTCAAACTCAAAACTGGCGGACGACACGCGTCTTTGCAAGACAGCCGTTGCCGGCGGTGGAGATCCAGAGGAACCAGCTGGTTCCAGTAGCCATGGCAATAAGGGTAAGACCTAGGAAGGACAAAGTTCCTGACAAACACAGGGATGAGTCAAAGACTGGGTCCAATCGCCATAGTGACAAAGGCAAGGACGACCACCGGCAAAGGATAACACACGCCATAAGAAGTGATCCGCCTCGCCGTGAAAGAGATCAAGACAAGGGGAAGGACGCACGGCGTGGGAGTGACCGGCTTAACATGCCACCTCCGCCCGCAGCACGGGCAAGAGACGAAGGAATAGGGCAACAGAGATCCGCCTCAAAGGCGATCTCGCTCCCGCTCCCCTCATCGCCAAAGCCGTCAGGAGGAGCCAAGGCGTAGCCAATCCAACAAAGGCCAGCCAGGGAAAACACTCATATCTCAGACGCCCGCATCCGTCTCGATGAGATTAAAGCGGCCAAAGAGAGTCTTACCTGGGCCCTGTTGCTTTGGACCGGCGATTCGCAAGGTGCAACTCCCATCCTCGCTAGGCAATGTCAAGAAAATTGTGGACAAGTACAATGGCATTGACAAACCGGACATATGGCTGCCTGATTACATCCACGCCGTTGGTATTAATGACGGTGATTACAATGCAGCTGTACGTTTTCTTCCACTCATGTTGGAGGGAACGGCCCGGTTATGGATCGACACTTTGCCAGAAAAGAGTATCCACAATTGGCAAGACATGCAGAAAACATTCATGCAACACTTCTCATGCACATACAAACGTCCAAAGGCTTACTCAGATCTACTAAAGTGCGCTCAAGTGGAGGGGGAGTCAAGCAGAGCTTTCATAGCTCGATGGACAGAGACAAAGAATGCATGCGAAGACGTTTCTGAGATCCAGGCCATACATGCTTTTATGAACAGCCTGAAGAAAGGCAACATGATGAGATATATGTTAGCCAGCCAAAACATCAAACACCTCGGCGAGCTCTTAGACAGCGCGAACAATTACGCTGCAGCAGAAGACGACGCTCGAGCTGACGACGGTGATCTGCGCATGGACATAGCTGTTAACCCGGAAAAGCGAAACAACAATCAAAGCCGGAAAAAGAAGAAGCCAACGATGCGCCAGGACCATCAAAGGAGGTAGCCTTTGCCAATAAGAAGGGTGGCCAGAGCGGGGCTAGCAGATGGCAGAAGAAGAGCGATGACAGTCAAGGGTCAAGACCCATTAAAATCACCTATGACGACATCAAAGATGAACCTTGTGCCCATCATAGCAAGCTTGGCAAATGCACCCATACCAACAGGCAGTGCCGCCTTAACGATGATATCAAGAAGGATCCGGACGCTGGCTTCAAGGCAAAACAGTTCAAGCGCAAGAACCGTAAAGACAAGAAAGAGCAGAAGGACAACGAGGAAAGTGCTTCGGAGCCGGAAGATCAGGAGCCAAAGCACAAGAGGAGCAACAAGTTTCCAAGGGTCGAAACAAGCCTTGTACTTTCCTTGCCACTCCTTCGGCCAAAAAGGAAAAGGCAGCCTGGAGGGAACTCAATGCCACTATGCCAGCGGTTCCCCAGTATCTCAACTGGTCCGAGCACCCCATTACATGGGACCGCAACGATCATCCTGATCATATTCCACAGAACCCAGGGAATTACGCGCTCGTTGTAAACCCAATTGTGCAGCAATGCAGGCTTTCTAAGGTGCTTATGGATGGAGGGAGTAGCATCAACATCCTCTATCTTGAAACCTTAAAGCGCATGCGCCTTTCTGAGACACAGCTAAAACATAGCACAGTCAAGTTTCACGGCATAGTGCCAGGCAGGCAGGCCAGTTCTATGGGAACAATCGTCTTAGACGTCACCTTCGGTGACGAAACAAACTATAGGACTGAGGAAGTTGCCTTTGAGGTGGTGGAATTCAAAAGTGCGTATCACGCAATCTTTGGCCGCCCAGCCTTTGCCAAATTCATGGCACGCCCGTGTTACATCTACAGCAAGCTCAAAATACCTGGACCAAACGGCGTCATCACGGTCAATGGCGACTTCAAGAAGGCGAAGGAATGCGAAGCAGGAAACGCCATCTTAGCAGAAGCAGTCATCAGCAAGGAAGAGCTGGAGCAGTACAAGAAAGAAGTTAACACCAATGAAATGCCGGATGGTAAGAAGCCTCCTTGCGCCTCGGATGTCACTTTCAAGGCCAGCTCAAACTCGAAGAAGATCGCGCTGATGGCCGATGCAAGCAAGACGACAACATAGGGCGGACCTCAGTGACGCATAGGAAGGCGCGCTCGTCAAGTTCCTCCGTGAGCAACGGGATATTTTTGCATGGTCACCATCAGACATGCCAGGAGTACCCCGGGAACTTGCCGAGCACAGCCTTAATGTCGCCAAAGGTGCCAAGCCAGTAAAACAAGGTCTTCGTCGCTTGGTCCAGAGAAGAAGAAAGCAATAGGAAAAGAGGTAGCTCGGCTTAGTGCCGCTAATTTCATTAGAGAGGTTATCCACACAGATTGGCTAGCAAATCCTGTATTAGTACCTAAGAAGGACGTGAAAGACTTGCGCATGTGCATAGATTTCACCGGCTTAAACAAAGCCTGTCCTAAAGACCCCTTCGCATTGCCGCGAATTGATCAGGTCGTAGATGCTGTATCAGGTTCTGAATTACTATGCTTTTTGGACGCTTACTCTGGCTACCACCAAATTAAGATGAAGGAGTCTGACCAAATTAAGACTTCCTTCATCACACCTTTCGGAACGTTTTGCTACATAACTATGCCTTTCGGGCTTAAAAACGCTGGCTCAACGTACCAACGGTGCATACAACGTTGCCTACACGATCAAATAGGCCGCAATGTTCACGCTTATGTCGATGACATTGCCGTTATGTCGCGAAAACGCGGCGATCTCATCGTTGACCTTCAAGAAACCTTTGATAACTTGAGAAAATATAACATGAAGCTAAATCCGGGAAAATGCTTTTTTGGCGTCCCAGCAGGAAAACTTTTAGGCTTCATTGTTTCAGAAAGAGGTCTTGAGGTTAACCCAGAAAAGATTCGAGCTATCATGGACATCAAAAAGCCTACTTGTCTTAAAGATGTCCAAAGGCTCGCAGGATCTGCAGCAGCTGTAAGCCGATTTATTAGTAGGCTTGGGGATAAAGCTTTACCCCTATACAGGTTGTTGAAGAAAACTAAGACGTTCGTCTGGACTGAAGAGGCAGATGCAGCCTTAGCACAGTTAAAAGACGCCTTAGTTTCAGCACCAATATTAGCGTCTCCTCTACCACAAGAGCCGATGCTACTTTACATGGCGGCTACCAACCTAGTTATTAGTGCAGTGGTTGTTGTTGAACGAAAGGAGAAGGAAAGGAGCTACCGGAACAAAGGCCGGTATATTATATCAGCGAAGTCTTCTCCGAATCCAAACAACGATACCCTCACTATCAGAAGCTGGCTTATGGAGTTTTCTTCGCAGCCAGAAAATTACGCCATTATTTCCAAGAGCACCCAATCACGGTAGTCAGTAAGGCGCCATTGGGTGACATTATAAACAACACCGATGCCACTGGACGTGTGGCTAAGTGGGGAATTGAATTGGCAGCCTTCGATATCCAGTACAAGCCACGTACAGCCATCAAATCCCAGTCCTTAGCTGATTTCATCGCAGACTGGACGGAAGCAATGGATGAACTTCCCCTCCCTGACGAGAATATTGGGTTATGCACTTTGACGGCTCCAAAATGTTGCAGGGATCGGGAGCTGGCGTGGTACTGAAGAACCCTAAAGGAGACAAGATGTGCTATGTCTTGCAGATACACTTCAATGCCACTAATAATGTTGCAGAATACGAGGCTCTGTTGCATGGATTGCACGTCGCAAAGGATTTGGGCATTAGCCGTCTTTTGTGCTATGGCGATTCAGACCTCGTTGTTCAACATTAGAAGGGGCATGGGACGCGAAGAGCCCTACAATGGCTGAATACCGACGCACGGTAGACGAGTTTGGTCGGTGTTTTATCGGCTTAGAAGTCAAGCATATCAAAAGGGAGGAAAATGAAGCAGCGGACGCCTTAGCCAGAATGGGCTCGAAAAGATCGAAGGTGCCCTCCGATATATTTTTGGAGCACCTGTACGTGCCGTCTATTAAAGGCGGAGATGAGGATGACCCCATGGCTTCGCAGTCTTTCCGTCATGCTTAAGCCAGACTGGACACAGCCCTACATAAATTTCCTCCTTAACAAGGAAGAGCCAGAGGATGAAGTCTTAAGGCGGCAAGTTGTGCGCAGAGCTAAGGCATACACAATAATAAATGGAGAGCTATACAAGCGGAGTACCACAGGTGTATATCAACGATGCGTTTCGCCGGAAGAAGGACAGGAGATACTAGAAGAGATCCATGGTGGATGTTGCGGTCATCATGCCTCTGCCGAGCAATTGTCGCCAAAGCTTTTAGACATGGATTCTACTGGCTCACAGCAAAGCAAGACGCAGAAGAACTCGTCAAGAAATGCGTTGGATGCCAAAAGTATGCAAGACAGCCAAAGATGCCAGCCCAGGAATTGCGCACCATCCAATCACGTGGCCATTTGCGGTCTGGGGACTGGACATGGTAGGTCCATTCAGGACTGCGCGAGGCGGCGTCAAACATCTCTTAGTTGCGGTGGATAAATACACCAAGTGGGTTGAAGCTAAGCCCATAAAAAAGCTTGATGGGGCAACAGCCAAGAAGTTCGTCATTGAGGTTATAACGAGATTTGGCGTCCCCCACAGTATCATTACGGACAATGGGACAAACTTCGCCGTAGGAGAACTGGCAAAGTACTGTGGTGAAGTTGGTATTCGTTTGGACTTAGCATCTGTGGCTCATCCACAATCGAATGGCCAAGTTGAGCGAACCAACAGTATAATCTACAGGGAATAAAGCCAAGATTAGAGTGCCTTTGCATAGAGCAGCTGGAGCATGGGTAGAAGAATTACCTGCTGTCTTATGGAGCATACGCACAACTCCAAGCAGTGCAACAGGCTATACCCCTTTCTTTCTCATATATGGCGCTGAAGCGGTACTCCCAACGATGTCCTGCACGACACACCTCGTGTAACAGCCTACGTTGAAGCAGACGCAGAAGAAGCCAGACAGGATGGCTTAGACCTTCTCGAAGAAGAGCGTGAGATAGCGCTTCAGCGCTCCGCCATTTATCAGCAGAACATGCGGCGTTACCACAGTCGCAAGGTAAGACGGAGATCGTTTCGAGAAGGCGATTTGGTGCTTCGCCTTGTTCAGCAAAAGGAGCACAAACTATCTCCCATATGGGAAGGACCCTTCGTTATCAGCAAAGCGCTTAAGAACGGGGCATATTATCTTGTGGACCTCCGTGATATCGAGAAGAAAAGAAAAGAGGCCGCAAAAGGAAAAGGAACGAAGAAGCAGCGCTCAAGGAGACGAAACGTCCTTGGAACATTGAGCAGCTACGTCCTTTTTACACTTAGCAATTCTATTGTAATCACACCATATATGATTATGAAATAAAAGTCTTTGGTTCCCTCAATTATTTTTATGCATGAGTTCTCGCCGTCTTTTATTTCCATTTGATCATATATTTCGATAAAAATATCAATGTTAACCCGAATTGGCTTCGTGCTTGTGGTTACTCACATGATGCTTTTGCCTTAAGGCCTTACAAAAATTAAAATTGCATCCGTCTAAGAGTATTTATCTGATCGCATATATGCTGGCTTGTCTTAGTAGATGCTTTACGCACCAAAAGCCGGCGCCGTTTCTGTGTTTAAACAGTTTGGTTACTAACCCTGTTGCCAGCGAAGTGTTCCGTGCTTAGGTTCTGCCAGCATACGAAAAGGCTAAAGCATATAAGCCAGAAAACTTGAAGACGGATAAGGAGCATAGTTTGCAAGCCTTTTAAAAATAAGTGCATGCGTGCAAAACAAACATGTTCAACAGATAAAAGGCTCCTGCCATTACAAAACATAACTTAACAAGTCTTTTGTGCCATCTTTCATGACACGCTTAATGCAAAGTTTTTCCTGCATCTTATGCAGGGGACTGAGGAGGCGAAGACACAGGGGACTTGGATGGATCCAGCGTAGCTTCAGACTCGCCTTCTTCTTCTTCTTCATTTCCGTCTTCTGACTCATCGCCATTGCCAGTGGTGGGGCTTCGGCTTCGTCATCAGACACGTCGTCAGGACGGGGAGGCACAGGCTTCTTGGAGAAGAAGATAGACAAGTCTACCATCTCAGCAACGGCTGAGGCAAAGCCAGAGACAGAGGCATAGACCTTTTCTTTGACGAGCTCGTTGCCGTCTCTGTCCTTGGCTGGGAAACACTTGATAACGCGCCACATGTTGACTTCGGGGTAGTGGCCGCGAACAAGTCCTAGAGCAAGTTTTGCTCCGCCTCTAGCTGCTGAGCGAAGACGCTCCACCACCTCTGGGACGCAGTTCTGAAGAAGTGGCAGCAAGTTGCTGGTGTTTGTCACTTGGGGCAGCTGTTTTGGGAAGATGTTGGCAACAACGTCTCTTCCCGCAGCATACAGCCCTGACACAATCTCGCCACACTCCAAGATAAGCTCCAGGCGCGTCTCAGAGGTAAGCCTTTCCCCAAATCCAGCTGGAACTGAGGAAGGGAGGAATGGAAAAAATTAAGGCGCACTGAAGTGTTGAATAAAGGCGAAAAGTGACAGAAAGTGCGAGAAGTAAAAGAAGAGGACTTACTTAGCAGTTTCTCGTCAATGGCGGTGCTCTCATCAGCTTGGCGTTCAAGACGACCTTGTAAGCTCTGGATTAGGAGCCCATCCTTTTCAGCCTGTCGCTGCAGTTTCAAAAGTTCTGCCTTCAGTGTTCTGCCCTTCAGCGGCGCTGTCTTGGACGGCTTTAAGATTGGCCTCGGCCGTCTTTCGGTTCTCCTCCAGTTGCTTAAACAAGGCGGCATTTTCCCGCCTTACCACTTCTATATCGCCAGTCTCGCTGACGATCTGTTTTGCCTTCGCCACAACAGCTGCGCAAACACATTGCATGTGTTGAGCATCTTATGTCTTAAAATGAACTAAAGTCACATTGCATGTGAAAGAACAACATTTACCTTTGTTCGCCTTATTTTCGGCGACGGCTTGCTTGAGCACTTGCCTTTGGTTACTCAGTGAGTACCATAGATCGCATGTAAGTTGCTCACTGCTCTGCTAGGCAAGGGTAGTAGTAAGTAAGAAAGGTAAAGCATAAGGTATGGCTACAATGGGCTTGGGGACTGAGTCTTTATCACATTAAGAAAGGCCATTACGTCGGCTTAGTCAAAGCACAACGTAATGCCCGGGGACTAGTATGTACATAAAGACGGAATGTTTACCTGCATCATGGCCTTCAAGGCTTTGTAGCTCTTCTTCATTGTGACGTACAGCTCGTCACAATTGTCTTCCAGATTTAATATGGTCAATGTTTGACCAACTGGCCTTAGCTTCGGAGGCGGCTCGTTGCGCTCCTTCTCATCGGCAAGCATGGCGGCGATGTTGGGTAAGATGTACCCCTCGTCGTCAAAGAGCTCTTGCTTCACCATGTTGCGGATAGCCTCACGAGTAATGGGCTCGTTCGGCTCCTCTGACTGAAGTACCGCCGCCTTCCCAGCAGCGGCAGCCCTGGCCAACTTTTCAGTTTCCGTCTTATCAGGTAAGACGGCTGAGTCCAGATCTATATGATGATCTTCAGATGGGCCTGGGGCTGTCTCTTGTTGAACGGAGGGAGTGGGGGGAGCGATGGCTGGAGAGGGCTCAGTCTTCTTTGCCTGGAAGAAATTACTTTCTTCCTCTTGAGAGGCGCAGTTGGTTTGATCCTGCAAATCACATACAAAATAAGATAACATTCATAGACATTGTTCGCCTTACTAAAGAAATTGAGGTTCGGCTTACTTCTGTACTGGAGCATTGAAGGCCGCATCTTCATCGTCCTCAATGTCGAGCACTTCGGCGTTACAGGGATGGCTTTCTCACGCTTCCGCCTTTCTGCTGCTGAAGTTGCTGCAGTGGCTCCTGAAGCCTTTCGTTTCCGAGTCTTTGGGGCTCGGGTGCCGCTTCAGGCACGTAAAACAAAGGAGCCAGCAGATTATCCGGCAAAAGGGCGAGCTGAAATCAAAAGTGGTGTTAGTAAGGCAAACATTGTGGAAGTATAAAACAGTATATGGTAAATGCCTTACCTTTGGAGCTGGGTTGGCGGCTGTGTACATAGGACGCTGCTCTGTCAGCTGGATCCTTTCCTTGGCAATCCTCTTAAAGCGATACACAAGGGCGTCTTGCGTAAGGTCACTCTCACTAACACGGAGGGGATCTTTCTTCTGGTCCGTGTAGTGGCACATGAGCCTTTGCGATCTTTCAAAGGCTGGATTCGTCTTGACAACCACATAGGATGGTGTCTGCGCCCGTGAGTTTGGGCACAGCAGTCTTTGTAAGTACTCAATCCGCCTTTGCATGCGACGGAGGTTGTCAGGAAGGACCTTCAGTGGTTTCTCGCCCCAAGAAAGGCGAGGCTCCGCAGGCAAAGGAGAAAAGCGAGGAAGTCCTATGTCTTTGCCTACTGGCGCCATGTCTTTGCAGTAGAAGAAGGAGCTATTCCAGCCTTTAATGGAATCTATTTTTGGCGCCTTAGGATACCAGTCTCTGCCTCTACGAAGGTTGATGCTAACTGTTCCTAAGGAAAGCAGTTCTTCCTTCTCTTGGCGCTTGCAGGTAAAGCAGTACTTGAAGAATTCTAAGCTGGGCTCTATGCCTAGGTATCCTTCGAATAAAGCCATAAAGCCAGCTATGTACAAGATACTATTGGGGCCTACGCTATGAGGCTGAAGGCCATAGTAGTCTAAGACTGATTGGAAAAAAGGATGCGGAGGCAAAGACAAACCGCGGAGGAGATGTGAGACGAGGAGCACTCGTTCATCGCCGGCGGGATCTGGAGCAGGGTGGCCGTACGCTGACCGCCAGTGGCATTTCTCCTGTGGTGGGAGGATGCCCTCCTTTTGCAGCTGCGTGAGGTCCGCGTCGGTGATGGTGGAAGCTGCCCAGTTGCGGGATGATGCTTCCTCTCCCTCTCCTCTGCCTCCGCCGCATCGCCCTCGTCGGAGGGCTGGGCATTCTTCTCTGCTTCGATGGAGGTGGCCGCAGAACTTGTCGCCGCCGCCGCGCGAGATGCAGATGCATCCGCGGTGCTCGATCCCTCATGGCCAGATCTTGTCCTCCGCCGCCGCCGTGCCGCTCCCGCGGTTGCATCGGAGCTCTCCATGGGTGTGTGCGCAGGTGTGGTGGTGGAGCTCGCCGGAGTTCGGAGGGGATGGGTGCGAGGAGGACGATGAACAGGGAAATGACCGATGGAAAATCAGTCCCCTTTTATGGGGGCCGTGCGCCGCGATTAGTGCGGTGAGATAACGCTCGCGTGATTTTCGCCACGCGTCCCGCAACGGTCAGATAGTGGGCATCTTCCCCGCACGCCTCGGAGATCGTGTGCGGGAAAATAGCAGTAATGGCGGCACAACGTCTCTTGCTGTCCAGACTGTCGTGGACTGGCTTTGACTGCGGTGACGTCATGACAAGACTCGACGCTGACAGAATCTTTCTGCCAGATTGTTCAAAGTGCAGGAGAGTTCGGCTTAATCCTTAAGGCAGACTGAATGTCTCATTTTGGAATGCTCCAAGCTCTTCTGTCCGCCTTGCACAAAGGCGAAAGCCCGTGTTTCACAAAGACGGCAAACGAAGAACTTAAACCTTTCCGGGGACTACTGTGGAGGTTATGCCGAACGGGTATACCTGCCACGGTGGATAAAACCTGGCCCACCAGGGAGGCCCATCAGACGAAGTTCAAGACGAAGGCTGGCTGCGTTCGCCTTAGGGAGCAAGTTAGGGTTTGTTACCGTGTTAGTCTAGGACTCGTGATCTCGGTCGGTTAAGGCTTTCCTTGTAGGGGAAGGCTTGGCGCCTTTATAAGCCAGCCTTCCAGCAGCTTAGGGCAACGGATACAACCTCATTGTAACCTGTACACATATTTGCCTTGAGTGAATTATAGCAGCACGTAGGACCTCGCCACCGTCGTGAGATCCGAAGCTGGGTAAAATCGTGTGTGCAATCCCGTCACTGGAACCCTCCACGTTCTTCCCACCTCTCTATGGTACGTATGAATACTTCTAGTAGTTCCGCGTTACCAATACCTCGACAGTGATCAAAGCTCTGAAGAAGGGAAAACCTCCGGGACGTGCAGCGGCTCACAGGTGTGTCGCTGCCCTCAGCCGTTTCATCTCACGACTCGGCGAGAAGCCATGCCCTTGTACGGCTCAAGAAGTCGGACACATTCACCTGGAACGACGAGGCAGACGCGCCTTGACGGCACTCAAGAAGACGTTGGCCGAGGCGCCGATCCTCGCATCTCCACTAGAAAAGGAGCCGATGCTCCTCTACATCGCTGCGACCAACCGAGTCGTCAGCGCGAGTGGTCGTCGTCGAGCGCAAGGAGGAAGGCCACGAGCAACTGGTCCAGGGCCAGTTTACTACGTCAGCGAAGTCCTGACGGATTCGAAGCAACGTTACCGCACTACCAAAAATTGTATACGGTGTTTTCTTTGCTTCAAGAAAATTGCGACATTACTTCATGGGCCACCCGATGACGGTTGGTCAGCTCATCTCCTTGGCTGAATAATCGTATAGAGAGGCCACTGGGCACGTCGCCAAATGGGCCTCTGAGCTGTAGCCTTTCGGTCTCAGCTACGCAGCCCGCACTGCGATCAAGTCGCGTCACTATCCGACTTCCTCGTCGACTGGATGGAGACACCAATTGCCGGCTCCAACCTACGAAGCCGGCAGATGGACCTTATTCTTTGACGGGTCGAAGATGTTGAGGGCTCGGGGGCTGGAGTCGTCCTCACTTCTCCCAAGGCGACAAGATGCGATAGTGTGCAGTAGATACACTTCACGTGCACTAACAACGTCGCGAGTACGAAGCCCTCCTACATGGCCTACGCGTGTCCAAGGAGATGGGAGTTAGCCGTATCAAATGTTACGGCGATTCCGACTCGTGTTCAGCAAACGATGGGGACCTGGGATGCAAATGATCCCAACATGGCGGCTTACCGCCGGCTCGTCGATCAAGTCGGCGGCCAGTTCGCCGGCATGGAGATGGAGCACATCGACCGAAGGAAGAACGAGGCGGTGACGCACTTTCTCGCTTGGGTCTAAGCGGGACTGAGTCCCACCGGCGTCTTCCTCGACCACCTGCACAACCCGTCGGTACACACGCCGGCGAAGTCGACATCGCCAACCCGCCATCATCAGATGCAATTCTGGTGGCAGTAACCCAAGAAACCACGATGGAGGGAACCCTACATCGAGTCCCTCACCACCAAAAAACTGCCAGCCGACGAGGTCCTCGCACGGGAGTCGTGCGCCGGGCCTCAGCTTACGCCATCATCAACATCGAGCTCTACAAACGCAGCACATTGGGAGTTTTCCTCGTTGCGTCGAGCGGAAGAGGGAAGGCGCATCCTTCACGAGATCCATCGGGAGATTGCGGCCACCACGTCGGTGCTCGCAACTTGTGTCGCCAAGGCGTTCAGGCATGGTTTCTTCTGGCTCTCGCTCATCAAGATGCAGTCGACATTGTCCGTCGGTGCATCGGGTGCCAGAAGTACGCCCAGCAGGACCACCTACCCGCGCGGCTCTGAAGACCATCCCTGACATGGCCATTTGCAGTCTGGGGAATAGACAGGTGGGGTAAGTTCAAGACAGCTCGGTGGCATGACACATCTGCTCATCGCAGTCGACAAATTCACCAAATGGGTCGAAGTCGAACCTATCAAGAAACTCGATGGCAAGACCGCAACCAAGTTCCTCCAGAAGTCATCTTCCGATTCGGTACCCGTACAGCATCATCACTGACAACGGTTACAAGTTTGCCGAAGGAGAGATGAAGGCCTTCTGCAAACAAAAAGGCATCGACTCGACTTGGCGTCCGTTACCCACCCGCAATCAAACGAGCAGGCGGAAAGAATGAACCAGACAGTGCTAGCCGGGATCAAGCCGCGACTTCAGGTTCCACTGGAGCGAACACCAGGTTGCTGGCTGGACGAAGCTACCAGCCGTACTCTGGGGCATCAGAACGACTCCAAACCGTTCCACCGGCTACACGCCATTCTTCATGGTGTACGGGGCGAAGGGCGGAGCCGTCATGCCGACCGACCTCGAGCACGACTCGCCTCGGGTCGCCCTCTACAACGAGGAAAGAAAATGAAGAAGCCCGCTGGTCGGCGTCGACCTCCTGGAAGAAGCTCGCGAACTCGCACTCTCCAGGACGGCGATATATCAGCAAAGCCTGCGCCGCTTACCACAGCGCCGGGTTAGAAGTCGCTCTTTCCAGGAAGGCGACTTGGTTTTTCGGCTCATCCAAAGTTGAAAGGGATGCACAAGCTCTCGGCACCATGGGAAGGACCGTTCGTCGTTAGCAAAGCGATGGGCAATGGCTCCTACACCTCGTCGACTTGCGTGAGCCGAACAAAAGCTCCAAGTCGGAAGAGGAGACCAAGCGTCCATGGAACATCAGCCTGCTTTCGCCCTATTATACATAGTATCCATTGTAATACTGTGTAACCATCAAGGAAATAAAGTCGATACACACCCGGCACGCTCGAGGGGCTATCGTTTCGATTCAATTATGCTTTCGAATCTTTATTCTTCCTACTCACACGTTATTGATTGATGGGTTGTCAAAGAGAGCGGATGCCACGATGCGCGGCTCACACTGGACCCCCTGCTCACGAAGCAAAATCACAAAAATTGTTGTTTTCTCCCAAGTCGTCAGCTACCCGCACAATTGAAGAAGTAGTGCAGCCGGTTCAAACCTAACTTGACAATGAAGCGCACTCGGACTTTGTCACAATGGGTACCGCTGCGCGTCACGAAAAAATCACGCGAAGCACACTTGGGAGGTCGCACGATCGACTAGCTTACAAACAATGCGACAAAAAAACAAAACAAACAAAGTGACGGAAAGCGCACAAAAAACAAGCATGGGGGTGAAAACAAACATTAATAAGCCGCAGAGGCGCACGCTGAAACGCGACCGGCACACATCATACTTGTTTCATTACATAATATTTTTTCGCCCGCAGGCGGACAAACCCTAACTACTTCAAAATAACCCTCTTTTGAAAGCAGGGGAGCAAACTTCAAGACGGAGGAGCCACCCGAGAGAAGACGTCGACGCCTGTTCGTCGCAGCCGGCGGTGGCAGAGCTGAAGCCCTTTCGAAAAGGTACTCCGACGCCGGCCCCCTGTCCGCCACCTCGCCAAGGTCGTTGCCCTCAGGCACCACGTCGAAGACGAAGTCGTCGTGGTCGACCATCTCGGCAGCCGGCAGGCGTAAGGGGTGCAGTACTGGAGCACCGGCTGCAGATCGATCTCCCGGCCGCTGCTATCGGTGGGGATGCTGGCCGTGATCTTGTCCACGTTTATCTGCTGTACCGGCCTCGCACAAGCCGAGGGCAATGCAGCGCCGGCTCGGGCCGATGACTCCCGAACCAGGTGATCACCTGGGGCATCAGCTCCAGAACCCGCAACACCTTGCAGACGGGTGCGGGGACGCCTTCCTTGGGCGATCGCATCTGGACGACCTTGCTGGCCCGGCCGTGAACGTCACGGGCGAAGACTCCGAGCCAGTGGGAATGCTCCGAAAGCCGTCAGGTCAGCGTCTCCTCGCCTGCTCAACAAAACAAAAATCACAACAAGGCCACAAGTCAAGTAGGCACTAACTACACAGGTCGCATGAAATCTTTACCCCAGATGCCAACGGCGAGGGTGGCGCAGCCGCTCGGTCAGCTCCTTCATCGCACTCAGCCTCGCCAGATTTGCGCTCGAGCTTCTC